>OX424452.1:6696019-7306591 GCA_949152495.1 Lasius fuliginosus | reverse complement strand
CCGCTGCACCAACACTCTGCACTGCTGCACCAGCACTCTGCACCGCTGCACCAGCACTCTGCACCTCTGCACCAGCACCCTGCAGCGCTGCACTGCTGCACCAACACTCTGCATTGCTGCACCAGCACCCTGCAGCACTGCACCGCTGCGCCAACACTCTGCACCGCTGCACCAGCACCCTGCACCGCTGCACCAGCACTCTGCACCGCTGCACCAGCACTCTTCACCGCTGCACCAGCACCCTGCAGCACTGCACCGCTGCACCAACACTCTGCACCATTGCACCAGCACCCTGCACCGCTGCACCAACACTCTGCACCGCTGCACCAGCACCCTGCACCGCTGTACCAGCACTCTGCACCGCTGCACCAGCACTCTGAACCGCTGCACCAGCACCCTGCAGCGCTGCACTGCTGCACCAACCCTCTGCACTGCTGCACCAGCACCCTGCAGCGCTGCACTGCTGCACCAATACTCTGCACTGCTGCACCAGCACCCTGCAGCGCTGCACAAGCACTCTGCACCGCTGCACCAGCACCCTGCACCGCTGCACCAACACTCTGCTCTGCTGCACCAGCAACCTGCAGCGCTGCACCAGCACTCTGCACCGCTGCACCAGCACTCTGCACCGCTGCACCAGCACCCTGCAACGCTGCACCAGCACCATGCAGCACTGCACCGCTGCACCAACACTTTGCACTGCTGCAACAGGATCCTGCACCGGTGCACCAACACTCTGTACTTCTGCACCAGCACAATGCACCGCTGCACCAGCACCCTGCAGCGCTGCACCGCTGCACCAACACTCTGCACTGTTGCACCAGCACCCTGCAGCGCTGCACCGCTGGACCAACACTCTTCACTGCTGCACCAGCACCCTGCAGCGCTGCACCAGCACTCTCCACATCTTTTTATTCTTTTATCTAAACTGTATGTACTCAAATTGTTCGCGATCTACTCATGTATATTGCTGTCTTATCCAAACCGTGAAAAGAAAAATCTAATTATCAATTTTACTATTCTAGTTTATACTTGATATGGACCACAACCATATGGTCGAAACGTCGTATTGTTAACAAATAAATAAACATTTTGGCTAGTTTTGGTTGTTTATAATATTTCAAATATAATAATATTTATTTAACTCACTTTTTGCCAAGAAGTGTTCTTGGTTTACAAAATTCCTTAACCACACATACCTTTCATACTCACATTTATTCCTTTTATACCTCTAAGACTAGTTTATTTTATCACAGTCTTTCTAGAAAGCAAAATATAGAATCGATTCTTTTCAGCAAAAGAATCGTTAATTGTCGTCAATAATTTTTAACTTTTACTTTAAGCCGTTAAAATGAAAGGCTTTTTATATTATAATTTCAATTTCAAAAATAATAACACCACAAAACGTCTTTATATTAGAAATTCATTTAATACGTAAGCGTCTTACGTTGACGGACACCCTGTATACAAAAAGACAGAAATTGTGTTACCGACACTTCGTGCACATAGCACGGAACGCAACCGAAAATGTGCACATTGTGAGTTACCATTGAGAACATTCGTGGACTTTGGCTACGTAGTTCAATGTGCACGTTTTCTATGTCCACAGAGGGCGTATCGCTTTCAGGGATCACCTAAAACCGGGCCGTGACGTCTCTCAGGCTTCTCTCTGTAAAGATGCGGCATTATTTGCTCCTCTACTCTTCTAATCCCACGATGATGTACGACTCCATTTTGAATTTCTTCTTTGTGCAAGTATAGGTATTTTTCTGGAATCGAATTGTCGGAAGTGATCCCAGAAAATGTTTTCGAAATATGTCAGGAGGCTGCGCCGCTTTAAGACGGACATCGTTAGGTGCGGTGTACATAAATGCTCGACAATTTCAGACATAACGTCGCAAGAGGCGGTTGGAAATCGTACCAAAGTACAGGTTAGACGCGCTCTGATACGCGACTTTTCGCATCCTAAACGAAACGTTCAAAAGACGTCCGAAGAAATATCCGAAAGATTACAGTTTTATATCTTTCGTACGTCTCTTCGACGTCGTTTGAACGTCCGTGATATGTCAGATCTTATGTATTCTAATCGAGATATTTGCGAGAAGAAAAATCCGACTCTTATATTTACAGAGACTTGACAGAGATACATATGTATACTGCTTAGTTTGCAAGTTACAATAAATTAAGAATTGACAGCAACGGTTGCTTTCAGATGTTTTTATTTATTTATTTATTTATTTTTTTTATTATCTCGCTTATAATTTAATCTACGATAGGGCCTACCTAGATTAGGCTATCTACATTTACACAAATATGTATTGATTTCCATGCTTAGGGATGGGTACGCGCACTCCGAAAGATGAAGGATAACATTTTTGTTGACATTTCCGATGGATCGAGCTGCGAAATGTTACAAGTTGTTATATCAAAGAGTATTAAACACGATAATGTACGTTACGGATGTAGCATCAGCGCGGAAGGAGAATTAAACTTGGCTCCCAGCGGTAAAATCGAATTACGTGCGACTAATGTTCACGTAATCGGTACGTGTAATGTCGCAGAAGACGAATATCCTTTCGCACCGAGAAAGAAATACGATCAGGACTACATCAGACAGTATTTACACTTGAGACCAAGAACGCGTAGCTTTTCTAGTTTATTAAGGCTACGTGATCTTGCCAGTATAGTAATTAATGATCATTTAAGAGATAAGGGGTTTATAAGTGTACACACACCAATACTAACATCCAATGATTGCGAGGGTGCTGGTGAGGTGTTTACTGTTAGACCGCATTCAAAAGAGATTCTGAAAAGTATGAGAAAGGAAGATCAATCGGAAGATGAGATTTATTTCAATACAACCGCTTTTCTCACTGTTTCCGGACAGTTGCATTTAGAGGCTGTAGCAAGGTGATTAAATTCTCGCTGATTATATATCATCAGTGTCATATGTCTTTGCATAGTTATGTTAAATTATGAAATAGTAATGTACTGCTAGAACTTTTTCAGAGCTCTCACAAAAGTGTACACTTTTGGACCCACATTTAGAGCAGAAAACTCTAAATCGAGATTACATTTGTCAGAATTTTATATGTTAGAAGGAGAGATAGCTTTTATTACACGTATCGAGGAATTGATAGAGGAAATTGAGCTTTTAGTAAAAGAAGTTACTAAGCGAATGATTGAAAAGGGAGCCTCAGATTTGTATTCAATAGGTGCCCCTGAACTGCGATGGTTGAATAAAACATTTGGATGTTTAACATATGAAGAAGCATTTAATATATTAAATAATCACGCGAATCAATTGCAACGACCCATTAAATATGGCGAGGCATTCTCAAAAGAACACGAATTATTTCTAGTAGAATATAATGAAGGAGTACCAATGTTTATTATAAACTGGCCAAAAGCCATTAAACCATTTTATATGAAAGAATGTACAGATGATTCATCTAAGGTGAGCCAATAAGAACAAATAACAGTGCAACTTTCACAAGAAACGTGTATTTTCTTTTTGAAATATATATTTTATATGCATTTTTTTTATAAAAGGTAGCAGCACTGGACCTGTTAGCACCAGATGTGGGCGAAATGGTAGGAGGCAGTATACGTGAGGATGATTATGGAAAATTAAAGTTAAAACTACCTCCTACCGGAAATCTTGCATGGTATTTAGAATTACGCAAACATGGGAATGTACCAACAGGTGGCTTTGGAATGGGGTTTGAAAGATTCTTGCAATGTGTTCTGGGAATTAATAATATCAAGGATACTCTGCCTTTTCCCAGATGGCCGCACAATTGCAATTTATGAATAAAGATTTCAGGGCTGTGTGTTTTATTTAATTTATCCCTAACAAAAAGAAATGTATCTGTATATTAATACAGCACATTTAAGCAATAATTTTTTGGATGGAAAAACAATGTCGCATGTTTGTAAAAGGTTTTTTTTTTAATTATCTTAAAGAATTTTACTAAAATAATTTGAAATGTGATTGAGATAAATTATCTCTAGAATTTTCTAAAAGGAATCTTAAAAGGGTAAAATTACAATCAATAACAATGGTTTAATCTTGAATGCATAGTTTATTGAATATGAAGATATAACAACAAAAGATTAACTTTTTATTAATGCCTTTATTGTGTTTAAAGTGTTCTTATTTACGAATTCAAATTCAGGCCCTAAATATAGTTTTGAAATTATAAGTATCATAAAGGATATTGTAGAAAGGTTAATTAAAAAGGAAGTCAAACCTGTAATAAACAAGTCTTTTATACAACAAAATAATGCTCTCTAATAGTGATAGTAGTCATTTTCTTTATCCAGTATCGTCGTCATTGTTTTTCCGTTGATGATTTATGTGTATATTTTACAAGTAAACCCATTATATCACATTATTTGTACATCTTAAAATGAATCAGGCGATGTCGTTATTTCATATAACGAACTTGTTGGGCATATTCGTTTCTAAGGGTTTGTCGTGTTTCATACAAGTACTATAGTACTTGAAATTTTCAGAATGAGTGCAAATCATCATCAAACTTTTACACAAGTACAAATAGTGTACTTGAAGTTTTCAGTGAGCATAAATTATCAAATTTGCAATAATTTCTCTCATCACAAAACACGATTTCACTAAAAAATACACTCACTCGCGCGGGAATGCTCTACTATATCTTTCTAAATTACATAAAATATATACAGTTCTGTGCTTCTTTTTCGCTTTGCATTCATCAAAATGTTAATACTTAAGATACACACACATACTTGCACACATTTTACACATTTTTAACTTGTACGACATGACGTTTATTCTGGTACTAATTATATATATATAAAAGCGAAGGATCTTTATTATATTTCTAAGTAAATCGTGCATAAGATATATATATAATATATATATGTCTTAGATATATATATAAGATATATATTGTATATATCTAAGATATATATAGTAAATTTTTTAAATTAATTTATACCAAGTTAATTTAAATATGTTTACAGATCAATTTATCAATAAAAATTTATACAGGAACAAAGATATTAGTACACCTTCTAATACATCATTATTTTATTTTTGTAATATATTGCAAAATATCTTGCAAAGACAAAATATTGATGTATTAGACAAAGAGTGAAAAAGCATTGTATAAGGATCGTATTATCATGTCGTACAAATTGTACAAAATTAGGATGTACAAGGTATAAATAAGCTTAGAAATAGATCTTATGATCTAAATGTAAATCTAGCACTTTATACACTTGTATTATTTGAATTCATAGAAACTTACTTGATGAAATTTTGTACACATACTATTTACATAATAGAGCAGAGTCCCGACAACTCCTGCCCTTTCTCCACAGGAGGTAAATTCGATAGCTTTCTACCCTGTAAACTGGGTTTAATAGAAGCTGCTACTAATGGTTGTTCCGCGTTTTCCTCTACAGGAGTCTCGACCGCTATCTTTTCTTTTTCTTTACTCTCTTCCGAATCTTTATTACTGTTCAGTGGTTTAGTGATATTGATCTTGATCCGCGATGGAGCCGCTGGAACAAGCGCCGGTGTCGAGTCTAATTCTACATTTCCATCAATGGAACTTTTCACTGCAGCATATGTCGTATCTACAGTACCCGATTCGTTCACAATTTGTTCGGGATCTAATGAGAATAAAATATTATAAAATCGTTTCTGTGCGTGCGCGTGCGTATGAAATAGAAAGTTCCTTTGTAATAACTTTAGATAGATGTACATACCTGGTTCGGGTTCGGGTTCAGGTTCCATAGGCTCCTCTTTAATAGGGTGTTCCAGTTTATCTAGAAAAGCGAACATTTCGCTATTGTCTTGTTCGCCAATGTCGTCCAATGGCTCCTCTTTAATCTTAATATTTTCGAACGGTGTCATTACACCTTCGCCTGGAGATTTTTCTTCTTCATTCATCGTAGGTGCATTTTCCTCAGCATCTGCCATAACTGTATTTTCTTCAGTGGCACCTTCCACCTTTTCTTTCTCCTCCATTTCATCTTGCGTAATTTCAGAATTCTCTGTGTCAGCGGATTTTTCTGTAGTTTCTACTGTAGTAGTCTCTAAGGGACTCTCTTCTATTTGTTCTGAATTTTCTGTAGATTCAAGTTCCTTATTTGACATTTCTACATTGGATTTCTCCTGTTTAAATTCATTTCCTGGCGTTTCTTCGGAACACTCTATTTTACCCTCCTCGATTTCCGAAACTGCCTCCTCAAGTGCCAAGGCAGTTTTTTCCAATGCTCTCTAAAGTTTCAACAATAAATCAGAATTACAAGTCATTAGAATTTTACTGATTTAATGATGACAGCGACAATGTAAATATGATTAATTAATTCTGTAACAATTGCATTATGTTTGCTTTCATTATGATTTACATTACAATCCGTTAGTGCAAAAATGAGAACAATTACATAATAAAATATGAATAAAGAAAAATTATGAAAATTCAGTCTTTTTTTTAGATGTATTGTTCTTGTGCTCGTACATATCTATATATTAGAGTTAAAACAGTATGTTAACATATATAACAAGATAAATAAAATTAATATCTCATATACATTATAAACAAACGTGTATAAACGGAAACAGGTGTACCATACATATGAATTAATGAATCACGTACCACAAGACTCTTTTCCTATTTTTGTAAGAATGCAACAAACGGAAATTTCGTTAATAAAATATAATATCAACGTATCAGTCGACAAAATTTAAACGTTACATATCCACTATAATAGAGAGAGAAACCAACCTTGTAATCTTCCAGACAGAGTGGATGATAATTCCTTTTTTCATAATTAACAGCTGGTCTCAAATGCCACTCCTCCTTTTCCTCATTATAAAACTGTTCGAATGCGTCGTGGCATACCTGGCATCGCGAATCTTCGTCGCTGCCAGTCGGTACGCTGGGCTGCAATGTTTCCTGAGGCGTGTCATCGGTAGCTACGCCTTCCGTTTCTGCCGTTTGCTTTTCAGTCTCGAACCAACTTTGCGCTAAAGAAAAAAAAAGAATAAGAGATTTAAAAAAATCACGAATCCATAAGTTTTGTAGTGAGGAAGATATTGAGTCAAAATGAATTGAACCGAGCACATGATTTTTGATTGCTTCAAAGCTCTATTTAGACCCGCTCCGATATCTTCTCGTTCGTCTAAATATGTACAATTCGACTAATTAGACATTAAGTTCGACTTAATGATGTCTGTACATTAATGAGCAAATTTATCACACATAATAACATGAACTATGCACATAGTCAATACATATAAGTATATCGTATAATAACCACTCTCACTTTCTTACTTATCTCTCCTCTAATAAATTGCTGTCTACGATTAAAATAATATTTGGACATAATAATTAGACATAAGAATTGTTTAATAAATGATTAAAATAATGTGTTTAATAAAATATTAAAAAACACTATAGCTGAAAAATGGACTTTTGGAAGAATCATTTTTATATCGCATTATTATACACATAACCAAAGAAAAAAAAAGATACAGACCTCTGTCCTCCAAATCTTCAATTTCTTCAAACTGTATCCAATCACTGATATCATAATACCAAGGCCGAGAATGCGCTTTTCTCGCGGAATCTCGTTCGCGTCTATTCTGTCTGAAATGCCAATCTAAATGGTGGCTGTATCGAGTAGCCAATTCAGGTGCGAATCTTGCACCGCAGGAACTGCATTGCATACCGCTGTACAACGCTGCGGCAATAGCTGGTTGTTTGCTGTAAAAGAAAATCGGCATTTAATATTCAACATTTCATTTTGTTTTATTCTGAACGTATACTCTGAAAGACGAATTGTGATATTGATAAATGTGATGACTTACATTTTAAGAGTCTCTGGTTTATCGAAGGAGACCGGACTAATTTCGGGTTCTTTCTTTTCTTCTTCCTCCTGTTTCTTTTGTTCCAGGAGACTAGGAACAATGCCAGTTTCGACCAGTCTTTGGAATAATTCATTCATGTTCAACGGCAATGTCGGTGCTGGTGCTGGTGGATTTTCTACGGGTTCGGCTTCATAGGATAAACCGGACGACGGCGCCATTGCCGATGGTAGAACTGACGACAATATATCTAATTGCAAGTCTGAAAAATTGATAATGTTATGGAGTATTAAATGGCAACGATTATAACATAATAATACAAAGTAAGAATACAAAGAATAAATTAATTTTTCACCTGGCTTCGAAGTCGAGGTGAAATCTGAATCATCTTGCGACGTAGATTCGTGTTCTACAGCCGGCAATGGGCTTGGCGTAGGTGCAGCGTCCACCTTCGGTTTTTGAGTCGTCGTTGGTGGTGACTCTGTAGGACTCTCACCTCTCATTCCAGTAATCTTAACATGTCCAGCACGCACGCCTCTCGGCAACACTGAGAATCTAATGAAATGCTTCTTATCTCTGACAATAATAGGCTTAGGTAATCCCCCAAATTCGACTTTGAACGGTCGTCCGTTCAGAAGAACCGTTTGCAACGCGTCTGTAAATTCCAGCGTATGAGGCTTTCCCTCAATTTCAAATCTATAAAAATTAATTTTAAATCTATAAAAATCAATGGGTAATTATACAAGTACGTCTTTGTTATTTTAATTCCTCGAGTAATTTGCGTATACTATGGAAAATTGTACTTACATCTGCGGTTTCGCGTCCAAAAATACTGGCACCATATTTCGCGCGTTGATGATAAGATTAATTTTCGCTACCACGAGATCCGTTCTCTTTACGGTACCGATCTTGACTTGTGGAGGAGGACCCTCCAATTTTACACCAACCGTTTTACCGCCGAGTTCGATCGTTATCGGCATACCGCCGAAGTAACACTCGTACCAGCGATCATCGACGTACAATTCACGAGTAGGTGCACCTAGTTTGATTCTGAAAATATATAATTTGCGATGTTATTATCTTTGAATACTTTGAAGTTTTTAATTCACATGTAATTCTCGAATTAAGACACAACATACCTATGGATTTCTCCCTCGTACATAAACTCCTTGTATTGATCGTTAAATGCGCAAGTTATAGTGTCTTTATCGTCGATCAATATTCTTCTTATGCCATCCTGGAAGCCGATCTCTCGCGGATCGTCCCAATTCATGAACACTACACCTGTTTGCCCGTAATATCGAATTTCTCGCGGTATATTGTCGATGTTTATGGACTTCATGGTATCTCTCGCTATCTCGGCCAACAATTTCGGATCCGGTGGCGACAATTCGCGACTGTGCGATCCCGAATTCTTCGCCGTCGTGCCGCCGTAACTTTGATCGTTATCATCGAGATCGTATTTGGCAGATGCGTTCGGCGATAAATTTCTACTGGATGCTAAGGACGGTATATTCGGATTCGTCATGAGATTCGTCATCGGCCCGTTGTTCATCATCATGGGGTGACATCCCATCGCCATAGGGGAGTTCGACATGGGCCCTATCGGTGGTCCCATCGGGCCGTTTGGCAAAAGATTTGACATGATCGGACCGTTAGGACCTAGCGGACCACCCATCATACCAGGCCCTAATCGCGGGTTGGGTCCCATACTGTGATTGAAGCCGCCATGATACTGGTAATCTGGTCTCATCGGTCCGAAGTGTCGCGGATTCTGCCAAGGCCCGATCGGTCTCATGTCCGAATTGAAATGTCCCTGTGGCCCGCCATACGGCGGTCCCGGAGGATGCGCCCACGGTTGTTGCCACGGCTGATTCTGCCACCTCGGGCCATTAGGATTTCGCGGTATCGGATGCTCCTTGTTCCGCATCACCTCCTTGTCGTTGGACGGACTGAATGTCGCGGCGCGATCTCCGGCACCGATATCCATATTAATGCCTTTTTCCCATATTACGGTGCCACCTTCTTTCTCCTTACGCTGTGCGGCTCGCAATTTTCGATCCTCGCTCATGTGCAACACCTCCTGTATCAAGGTGTTATACTGCGTTTTGGTAATCAATCCTTGATTTAATTGTTCGGCGGCTTGCTTCATTATAATTTCGATATTTCTATCGTCGTTTCTCTCAGGCTTGTCATTCTCCCGGCCTCTACGCCCTGGTCTGGCGTCTTGTTCTTCATTCGATAACGTTCTTCTTCTCTCTTTAGGATCGTCCGGAAGCTTATTATAGAGCCTGAGACGACCCAGTCTGTCTCTGTTACGATCCCTCTCGCGTTTATCATCGGCGTTGTTAACTTGCTTATCTCTCTCATTCTTTGGCGGCGTTTTCAACTTCGCCCAGCTATCTTTTCCGTCTTCCCCGGAAATTACGGGCGGTGGAGGGGTCGGAGGGCGACCGGCTTTAGGATGGGTCAAAGTACGCAAATCTACGTCTTCGTTACCAAATAATCTGTGAAGTTAGTGAAAGAGAGTGTATATAATTCATGAATTATTTATTGTAAGTACGAGATTTATAAAGCAAATATCGCACTCAATAATACAAGTATAATGATACATACGCATCAAATTTCTCAGCCTTAGTTTTCTTAGCCGGAGATGATTCTACATCCTCGCTGCGTCTCTTACTAGTGTTAACAGATGGTAATACTCGTAGATCTAAATCCTCTTCTGGAAAAGAATTCAAGATAGAGTAACTTGTGTGAGACAAATTTTTTTATGGAATAAAATATTACCTTTAGTATCCTTAATATTAACTTAATGTTATTTAATATATGTCCCCCTAATTTTTTCACACTTCAGAATTAGATTTTTAGAAAATATTCTCCAAATGAAGAAATGCATTAATAGATTTTTTATTAAAGTTATTGGAATTATATAATTATGAAAGAAGTTGGTACAAAAAATAAGTTGAAGATACTTCTTTTTAAATATATCACCTGCTAGTCTTGCAATTGCTACCAGAGATGAGGCAAACATTTTGTAGTCACCTTCATGAGAAAATATTCAAGACAGATTTTTAGCAATAATTGAAGGAAGCATGTATGTGAAAATTGACAAATAGTTTCACATGCAAAATGAAAATATAGATGATAAAAATTTTCATGAATAGTGTATTACACTATTGTTGTTATATGTAGAAATATACGATGTATATTGATGTGTTATGTATAGAAGTATATTTTATACTGAGCACTATTGTTGACTCACTCTTTTCGGGTATGGAAATAGCAGTGCCAGGTAGAGATAGCGATGCCCTGAGATCTTCATCTTTGCTAGAGGACTCCAATGTTGGCTCAGCAGCGATTTGAGCATTTCCAGCACTGGCTGGAGAACGTTCCGGACTAAGACTGTCATCTTTATTTCGTCTTACATAATTTCTCTGTCTAGCATTCGGTCTGATTTCTTTAAATGCTGGTGGATGAGGAGGAGATACTATCAGCGAACCAGATTGCTCCTCCTCAGTAACACCACCAGAACTGTTCAAACTTGAACTCGATTTATCATTACGCCTGGGAATTCTATATGGGGGACTTGGACTACGTTTTCTGGATTTCGTGTTCTTCTTGCGGTTTTTAGAGGCTTGGAAAGAGGATTGTGGAGAAGTACGTGAGGACGGTGAACTGTCTCCGCTGTCTTTTTCACGAGATTTTGACCTAACCGGACTAGAGTCTCTGTCGACTTTCGGAATCTTATTTGGACAAATCTGCGGCTGTTTAGACCGCGACTTATTCCCTACTTTCCTATGCGAGGATTTAGAGGAAGTGGAAGATTTATCGGCTGTCGAAGACGAAGAACCGCGTGACGAATTCGAGTTCTTCGAGTCTTTCGACTTGTTGGAGTCACCACCTCCACTTCCTCGATTGCTCGCTGACAATATTGAAGACGAACTATTATTGCAAACCGATAAACCTTGACCGATTTTGGAGCTGTTTAGGTTACCACTACTATTACTAGTCAATCGAGGGTCTTTCTTTTGACTTGTTCGATGCGAGACAGCATCTTTATTTATATTACCACTGAAAGTTTTATTATTACTATTGTTCAGATTCGTATCAGCATGATTGTTATTAATAACGTTTAATAACGTCGGATTATCGGAACCGGCGGGATTCGCCGGAGGCTTGTTGACAGTGCTAGTTACAGCCGGTTTCGAAGGTAACTGCTGCTTTAATTGGTTTGAAGTTACAATTATATTTGCGACTGGCTGCGTTTGACCTTCACTCCGTGATTCTTTCGGACTGGTCGTACCCGGTCGTTGTCGTGGGTCTACTGTTAGTACTGTTGCCACATCCTGAACAGCAGGAGTAGGTTTCAAACGTGGATCTCGTGAGACTGGCTTAGCTGACGCTACTGCTATACTACTAGCTGGTGCAATTCGTGGACCGCTGTTTGCTCCTGCATTCTTTAAAAGTGATGCAGCTGCTGCAGGGAACTAAACAAATAAAATTTAATTTTTAATTATAACAGCTGATATCCAGTGACTGTACACAATCATGTATATGTGTGTGTGTGTGTGTGTGTGTGTGTAAAATATATAACTTACTTGTTTTGCTACTTGTTTCGGCGTTTGATTTGGTACTACAGGTGCTACAGGTTTTCCTTGTGCTGCTGCCTCTGTAGTTGGGGGGACATGTGCAGTGGGTATAACCTGTTATAATGAAAAATATCAGATCACTGTTCATATATGTATATAAAACTTGGGGATAATATACTAAATTATATAAAGGAGGGACAATATATATTCAAAATTCTCAGCTCTTATATCTATTAGTATGATTGATTATATATAACTTACCACTTCTGTCTTCAAGCTGCCAGCTTGTTTGTCAAGTTGCCTCTGCTGTTGTTCTAAACTCGCTTTAGCTTGCAACAGTTCTAGCTCAATCTTCTTTTTCTGCAATTCTAACAATTCTCGTTGCTTTTTCAGCAACTGCTCTCGCATAACTGCTTCTGTTGTCGTTACTGGTTCCACTGATGACAATTTAACAGGCGGGACAATCGACGTCGCAGTTTGTTGAGGCTAAAAATATATGACATGTTTAGTATGATATGATATGTAGATTGTAATATAATAATATGAAGATGTGTTTTTATAAATTATATATATCTAAATATATAATATATTTATAAATAATATTTATAAATATCTTAATATATTTATAAATAATATATTAAAATATATATTTATAAATATCTTAATATATTTATAAATATCTAAATATATAATATATTTATAAATTATATATATCTAAATTTACCATTGTGGAAAAAAATCGTGGATTAACGTGTATGGATCCTGAAGAGATATTAGTAGGAGGGGCAGTGATTGGCCATGCAGGATCGATACTTTGTACCCGCACGTCTAATGAAAATAATTTTTTCGGTGGAAATACATCGTTCCATGTTTGTCGCAACTTCCACATGCTGGCTCTTGTGTTCTCATCGACCTATTTACGGAAAATAAAGATATCGACAATGTTATTTTATAATAGAAAAGGCTGCAATAGTTTTGATTTGTTTTTTTAATTCAAAGGAATTTTTTTTAATTCAAAGATATTTTCAATTCTCTACTATTTTGGCAAATACATTTGATAAAATTCTAATATATTTGTCTTTCTGTATTATAAATTTACTAAGATTTGTGTAGTAAAACTCACAAGATATTAGTATCTGAATGTTATTTCTATAAGAAAGAACTAATATATCAAACTTGTGTACAATATCTTTTTGAAGCCTTTCAGACGAGATGTGAGGTCAATGATGTTATATTGATCAAACAATTATCTTATGTCATCGTGAAATATAAAACATTAGACGACTCTACACATACTATAAAATATCTCTGAGACTAGAAACTCGGTAGAGTTTAGTTTTGCTTTACCGTGCACGCATAAAAAAATTAAGGATTACTCTCGGTCAACGACAATTGTAATCTATCGTAAAAAAAAATGATCTTTCTGTACATAATTATATATATATATATATATATATAATATTATATATATATATATATATATATATATATATCCTATATCGATAATCTTATAAGACCCATGTAAAAAAAATATTTACCTTCTCAAACACCCCGCAGAATGTGTTTACTATATTTTGTGTAAAGAGATTCAGATAGTCTCCATTTACATTCTTGACAATCGAGTCGATGAGATAGAGCACTGGTAATTTGATGTCACTTCTCACCTAATATAAAACAACAATATACATTTATACTAATTCACTAATTATATATAAATGTCTTAATATACATAGATATTCCAGAATTATTGTATTGCTCTTCAGCGACATATTCTTTTTCTATATCTATAATTCGAAGTCGATCTTTCCTTGGAACAGCTTGATAGGAGGCCTAATTATAGAAATATTTAATACAGAAAAGCAAAGCTTTTTGCTGCATTAAATTTCAAAAGGATAATGTTACAAAGGTAATACATAGTAAACTCTTATTCTTCAATTAATTACAAATATATTTTATTTGTATTATATATATATTTAAACTGTGGCTTAATTGCCAATACATTTAGTACTAAAAATAAACATAATGCAATAAACAATAGGCACCTATCAAATTTCCATTGGGAAAATGTCTATTATAAATTTATCAAAGAACAGCTACATAAATAAAAATCCAGTAATTTCAGGACATCTTGTATATAAAAACATGGTATATTCGAAAAGAATCAATTATTACATTCCTTATCTATAAGTTACATAATAATTTATTATCTTATTATCTAAGTGCTTCTCTATAAGATAGTAATCAGAGGTAAATTTTGGCATCTCGAGGTTTTTAGACGCAACTTGATTTAAAAGTTCTATGTAATATTGAAATGTTAAGCATGTATACTGTTAATCCATCATCTGGTAATATTACTCAGGCATTATATAACTATGACGCTAAATATTTGGCAATATGTAAATGCATTTTATTAAAGTGTATAAAGTACAAAAAAAACTAATCATATTTCACATCTCAGCGAATGAAAGATAAAATGTATGCAGTATATTCTCATATTAACATAATTATAATATCAAAAGGTAAATTATTTAAAACAGTACTTTATTTCTCTGTTATTTTATTTATTAATAACAGTAAGTAATATCGTTATTATAAATATTGATATAACATTTAATCAATAGCGCTGTTTCGAGTTATTGTAATTCTTTTATTCCCTAATATCAAAGAACACATATACATATACACACATATGCCTGTTGATATTGTGATTATTAACTATAATTAATATATGATTGCATACAGGATATTAGAATATTCAAACACTGCTAACAAGCAGGTACATTAATTATATCTTTTGCAAAAAATTTTGCACAAATCTCATTTATAAATAGTTCTTTATAAATACTTCGCAAAACACGTGTAATGTAAAGGGTAATAGTAACAAAGACAAAATTACAGAATTGTGCATGCCATGCTACATGTGACAAAGATAAAACTTTTCATTGTATCTATAAAAAGAGAAAGACTTTATAATTAGAAACAAAATGCAATAATAAGAGAAGTCATCAATTTTATATGCAAATTAATGTGTTCTATAAAAAAATTTATATGTATATATATTATCAATTTTGAATAAAATATATTTTAGATGTAACTATGAAAGATAAGTAACCTTTTGTAGATGAGTCTCAACAGCTTGCACTATTGCTGATGCATGTTCGATGTTATCTTCGGCCAACATGGTAAGCATGTTGATAAGTGGCTTGCTGTTGATTGTAAGATCGGATAGGGATGAGATATACTCATCTGCAACTTCTTTGGACTTTGTCGATGCCATCTTGATAGACTGCTAACGAACAAGTGTAAGATCTTGATCAAGCTAAGAGCAGGCTTCAAACTATAACATAAAATAGAAACGCATACTTGTATTACTTGTATACAATACAAAGTTGTTCATATTTTTAATTAAAAAAAAGTTAACTAAAAGATAGTGAACAAATTTATTTATCAGTAAAATAAAAATGGGATTGAGATTCTTTCTAAAGACAATATATAATTCATTTATATCAAAAAATTAACTTTGTTCCATCAGATATCAAATAAAACGAAATTTCACATGTTTTCTCTCTAAACTTAGAGTTGACTATATGTATATTACGATAGAGAAATAATACAATCTTATACAAAAATTGTGTTATTTCAGTGGTTAATATATTACTGATAATAAAATATATGCTGAGTAAAATGAAATCATCCCAACAAGTCAACTTTTGATAATTTTTCATATTTTTATATTCTGCACACATTACTCAATATTACATCATTCGCTCAATACTTGTAAAAATTTACGTGTTTTTCCAGAAACTTATTTTAAAACACGTGTTTCTCTAACAAAATTGTTGAACCTACATTTCATCGAATTTCAACACGATATCGTTACGTTAACGTAACAATACGCTTGACTGTTACAACACATTACGTTAATGCACACATTCCGTACCGAATTGTGTATAAAAATCGCACACATGCACACAGATACACATTTTAATATGTCGTAATGAACGGAATGTGTCCTGCATTTATTTACATGCTTACTTTGTGTTAACTGTACGTACACACGAGAACGGGAATACCTCAACACATTTTCGGCGCATATAGGAGCATTTATGGAAAAATGCATGTAACACGTGTCGATTAGTTGACGGACATTAGTTATCTGTTCAGATATCGCTGTCGCAAGCAACTTTTATCCGAAATTCCGAAAGGATGACTCACAAGAAAGAAGCAACGGGAAATGAAAATATTTTCGATAAACGAGAAGCGTGCTACATAATATACACGATACTGAACACGGTAAGAAATTTTACGCTTGTCACTCGAAAAAAAAAAGCGCACTTTCGCCTGGCGGAGACGAAATCTAGGGCGAAAGTGACGGCACTCCGATACATGTAGTACCTTCGATCTCCATTAAAAGATATACCATCGGAGATCCTCCTATCGTCTTGAAGTCAGGAAAGATTTCGCTTCTCGACGAAAGGAAGGAAAATTAGCGCACGCACGCACGCACGGACACGCACACACGTACACTACGACGTCTATTTATGTAATATTATCTGCAGCTCTAGACGAAGGTCGGCGAGCACACATCCATACGCAGAGAGACACTTATCGATTTCGCTCGCGGTCTCCCTCTCTCACTCACTTGCTCTCGTCGCTCTCTCGCTCTCTCCCGCGATGCGAAAGTACCGCCGAAGGAAACGCCAAATTTTCGCGAAGCGCGTTTCGTATTATTACGCGTTGCGTAATTTACGCGCGATTAATCACGGCCATCGCGATGTTCGATGCAAGATGTCCAGCGCGCATCTGGAGCCGTCGTTCACTCTCTGTCGGTGCCGCTCCTCTCTCTCTCTCTCTCTCTCTCACTCACTCTTCTCTCCCTATCTCGTCCCTTGCACGAAATCGCCGTCCGAGTTTTCGCACGCGCGACTTCTCACACACTGCCGGATTAATCCACTCGATCCCGGACGATAATTACCTTTATCAGCGCATTGTGTAACGGCAGGCACGGCCCGTGAACACACGCACCGTACTTTCGACTTGTCGTCGAAAAATCACGCGCGTACACTATTACTATACTGCTTACGCGAACGAAATCTCCATGCGTAAAATGGCTACCGTGCATACCTTTGTTGTATTCGTCGAGAGAAAATCACGGCGATGTAACGCCACCTCCCGTTGGACGGCTGTCGCCAGCCACGGTCGGTTGCCACTCGTGGAACGTCCAATCAACGCACGCGAAAGAAACGTTCGGATGTCGCTGCGATCGCTTAAGGAACGAACGATACCAACCGCGCTATTCATACGTCCGTTCAGCCGTTCACCATGAGATAGTCTCGACAACGGCTAGATTTTGCTACCTGTGCACATAGAAACGGCAATTGTCCTTGTCGCGACCCATAAATCTGCCGCCCTTTCCGAAATATGCCTGTAGGTATATCAATCACGTAATGTGCAACTGGCGATAATTGCATCGTCGCCGTCGAACAATTGTTCCGTTTGGAATTTTAATGCGTTTTTTGAATCTCTTGTGTAATTTCGTAATTTTATAATTTTTCTGAAAATACTTGAAGGCATATATATATATTATATTTGAACGTATTCGTATAAAAAATTATATTATATTATATTATTTCGTTTTTCTATTTTTGTTCCAGAATGCAAATTGTACAAGAATTCAGTTTAGCGCATGAACGAGCAACGAAATGTATACGAACTTTACGAACGGAATGGACTTTCGATAGATTCGTTAACTAAATTCTGTTTTAGTGGTGGTAAGTGAAAAATGTGCACAGTTATTTTTTTCCCGTAAATCATTCTGACAAAGACACGATTATAAAAACCGAGGTAATCCATCTTTTTTTAACTCTTTTATTATGCTATATTGTCGAACAACTCTCTCTTTTGAAATCGTCAAAAAACACACCAAGGACACACTATCTAGAATCAATTACTGTTTTGTTCTCTAATAGCACATACAAAGAAAGAAAGTGTCCTTGCATCGAAGGGAGACCGGCTTTATCTTTTTGTGCATTCTAGAAATATGTGTCTTGCTTTCACCTCAAAATGACAAAGAAAATGAATGTGAAACTAATGGAAAGTAGACAATAGCCTCGAAAAACGACACAATACACACACACACACACACACACACACACACACACACACACACACACACACACAGAGTTTATACATCCCAGTTTATTATAGATTTCACAAAGAGTTGGCTATAAATGTTGTCGACAAGCTACAGATTTGATGCAAGATTTGTTATATTTGATGCATAAAATGCTATTCAAATTAGAAGCTAAAAATATAACAAAATTTTGTAGTATAGAGAAAAAGAATTTTGCTATTATAGCAAAATATCGTATAACTGCTATTGCATTTGATGTAAAAGCACAATCAAACTTCGATTATTACAAAAACTCTTATTTTGTTAACGAGATTTTGCCAAATTTGTTTATAGAAATACGTTAATAATGACAATTTGTTTACGCGGAGAGGAGAAACGTATTATATATAACGTATTATATATAATTAACAAAATAAAGTATATATAATTGTAATGTAATGAAAAGAATTATTATCAATTATATTGTTTAGAGAAAATTGAATATCAAGATCTATTGTTATCAACAGCGATTCAGGTAATTAAGATTTCTGCATTACTCGAGATCGATAAAATCTGTTTCTTACACGATTCTGTAGGTAATGTCACACGCGAATATCTCGACCGAAAAAACGCCAACGTGACATATCTGTCCTTCTCGCCGTGATTTGACAATTCAAAAAGTGCTGGACTATGTTGACAGATTCTTGAACATTTAGACGACAGCTCTATATGCGACATCGAAAGCGCGTTCGTTATCTTTCAGAGATCGCAGTGGTGTTCACGAGTCATATAACCTGACGGACGATAAGTCATCGTTTCAGAATCAGAAGATACCAAGTGCGAGTGAGGTTAGGTTCCTCTAGGCTGTCACGATGAGCCTACGCGACCGTCAGATAAACGCCCTGAAGCAGATGCTGAATCTGAATCGGCCCGAGTCGCGGCACGAGGAGGCAATGCCGACGTGGAAGCTTCTCATCTACGATCGCCTTGGCCAGGACATCATATCGCCGCTCATCTCCGTCAAGGAGCTGCGCGAGCTCGGTATCACGCTGCACATGCAGCTGCACTCGGACCGCGACTCCATCCCGGAGGTGCCGGCCATCTATTTCTGCGCGCCCACGGACGAGAACCTCGGCAGGATCGGTCAGGATCTGCAGAACGGTCTGTACGATATCTACCACCTGAACTTCATCTCGCCGATATCCCGGCAGAAGATGGAGGACCTGGCGGCCGCGGCGCTGCTCGGCGGCGTCGTCGCCAGCATCCACAAGGTGTTCGATCAGTACCTGAACTTCATCACTCTGGAGGACGATCTGTTTATCTTGCGCCATCAGAACAGCGACATGATATCCTATCACGCGATCAATCGCGGCGACGTCAAGGACAGCGAGATGGAGTCCGTGATGGATATTATCGTAGACTGTCTGTTTTCAGTGTTTGTCACCCTAGGTACCGTGCCTATCATAAGGTGTCCCAGAGGCAATGCCGCCGAGATGGTTGCCAAAATGATCGACAAGAAGCTGCGGGAGAACGTGTGGGACGCGAGGAACAATCTGTTCGAGGGCGAGGCCTGCGCGACCGGGCATTACAGTTTTCAGAGGCCTCTGCTCATCGTACTGGATCGTAACGTTGACATGGCCACACCGCTGCATCACACATGGACGTACCAGGCGTTGGCGCACGATGTTCTGGAGATGGCACTCAACAGACTGGTTGTAGAAGAAAATGTAGGACGATCCCCCGCTGGTGGAACGCGCTCCAAGACGCGCGCCTACGAGCTGGACAACAGAGATCGTTTCTGGTGCCAGCACAAGGGCAGCCCTTTTCCTAGAGTAGCGGAGGCTATACAGGAGGAACTGGAGCAGTATCGAACCTTCGAAGAGGACGTGAAGAAGCTTAAATCTTCTATGGGCATCGATAACGACAATGAAATGGCGCTGTCTATGGTGTCTAATAATACTGCACGCTTGACGAGTGCAGTGAATTCGTTGCCGCAGCTTTTGGAGATGAAACGCTTGATAGATATGCACACGTCAGTGGCCACAGGTATTCTAAACGCCATCAAGTCGAGACGACTCGATACTTTCTTTGAACTGGAGGAGAAAATCATGAGCAAGCAAACGCTCGACAGAAGCGTGCTGGAGACCATCGGCGATCCGGACTGCGGTACTCCTGAGGATAAATTGCGTTTAGCTGTTATCTATTATATTTGCACGAATATGTCTGACGCAGATTATAGTAAATTGGAAGCAGCTCTGACGACGGCCGGCTGCGACCTGAATCCGCTGGTTTACATCAAACGATTACGCAGTTACACCAGGATAGCCGAGATCCAGAGCAGCTACGAAGGCGGCGGCACCAAGACCGTCAGTATGTTCTCCAAGCTGATGAATCAGGGCTCGTCATTCGTCATGGAGGGCGTGAAGAATCTGGTGGTGAAGAAGCACAATCTGCCCGTCACCAAGATAGTGGATGAGCTGATGGAGTCCAAGCAGTCCTCGCGGACTGAGGATTATCTCTATCTCGATCCGAAGCAGCTTAAGCATACCGAACAGATGCCGAAGAACCGACCAACGTTTCAGGATGTGATAGTCTTTGTGGTGGGTGGCGGCAATTACATAGAGTATCAGAACTTGGTGGACTACGTGAGACAACGAAGCGGCGCCGGGGTAAACAAACGGGTGATCTACGGTTCCACGACTTTTATTAATGCTAAGCAATTGCTCAAACAACTTTCTCTGCTCGGCCAGGAAGTTCATTCGTGAACACGATTCGCTATATATTTGTCATCCGCGGCGATTATGTATCCTTCCTCCCCCTCATTTCTCTCTCTCCCTCTCCCCCCCCCCCCCTCTCTCTTATCGACGCGTAAGCTGATAGTCACGCTTTTTTTTTTTAATAAGATTGTTGATAGTCCTTGTATAAAGTACGTACGATATAAATAAAATCCGGTTCATTATTTTCAACAACGCTTTTGCTGTCTTCGATTTTCTTCCTTTGAACGTTATGTATATAGCCGCTAAATATTCCTTATCGCATAGAGATCTTTCTTGCATCAATGTATGCGCGACTACATTCACAATTTGTTTGATCGATTAATCGTATACAGCAGAGGGGTGAACGTATTTCTCTCTTTCGATATATATATTTTTTAAGAAAATACGCTTTGATTGTGACATTCATTTAAAATTGCAATTATTATTAAAAGTTATTATTATTATTAAATACTTTGAAATATATTTTATAAGAAAAAAAGAAATGGCCACGGCATCAGATGGATCGAAAGATCTCGTTCAAAGAGCTGTCATTACGACGGATCCGCAGAAAGCAGTTTCGGAGTACTTTGTATCCAAGCAAGAGGAACGTCAATGTATCAAGTAATGTATTATAATTAAAAGATAGAAATAGTGTTGTAATAAAGTACTCTCAATTATTTTTAATATGTGGATAATAAAAAATTATAGGACATGTAAGAAATGTAAAAATAAAGATGTATAAAATAGAAACAATGTATCGTAACAATCAATTAGAATATGAGGCGGACAATGTAATAGAATTATAAACTTAAGATATTCTTTTTATTAATAATAAAATAATTTTAAAAAATTTTAATATAATTTAATCAACTACTGTCATTTATACTACATTTATTAGATTTATTATAATTAGAAGTTATTATTTAAATATGTCAGAAAATATCCAGAATGGGACCAAGCGAGGGTTTGTCCGGCAACCGAAGTGATCAAAACTCGTCGAGAATTGGCTCAAGTCGAAGAGATATTGAAAGAGAAACAAGCGGAACGAGAGATAAAACGTAAGCACATGGACGAGCAATGGGAGGAAGCGAGAAAGCAGCAATTGCTGTTGCGGCAATCTTTCATAAAGTTTAATACACTTGTGAAGGAAAACGTCGAGAAACGCGAGCGAGCGGAGCAAAAGATCAAAGAGGAACGTGAGCGCCAAGAGAAGTGCAGACGAGAAGTACGATAAAAATATACTTGATAAAAGAAGGAAATATTATATATGTCGGGATTCCTGAGATTTCCTTTTATAAATTTTAATCAATTAGCTATAAAAAAATAGAAAAAAAATTTATGTTTATTATATAAGATTATATATTTTTCTTCTATTAGATCGAAGAATTAAAGCAGAAACTGCGTTATATGGAAGATGTGCGTAATAAAATGCAACGATATGTAGAGGAATATAAGAAGTACCAAAATTATTTGGATAGAGTGGTGAACGAGGCGGGGGAATTTCAGTCAATGAATGAAATTTTTAATCGTTACGAAACTTTAGTTGAGGCCAGACAAGCGTTATCTGATCATCAGGATAGAAATCTTCAATTGCTAGAACACAAAGGAACAGAAATAGTATATCCGATTTATTACCTATTATCCTGAATCGCCGGTTTACAAAAAAAAAAAATGTTACAATGTTATTTATTTTTAATTATTAATTAGTTGTCTTATTTGAATAACATTTTTGGAATTATCTATCCTATCGATCTTTAATGGTTCAAATAATACATTTATGAACATTTTACGAAGACATCTTTTTAAATTAATCTTCTTATCATTTTTATTCACATTTGCTTCGTATCTGGTCGATTTTTCTGTATTATTTTTAATCAACGAGTTTCTCCCAAATAACGGTGTAAGCTTAATATCTCTTACATTTTTTATTTTTTTGCTTTTCACATATCTATTCTTAAATAGTCTTATTTAAAAAAAGATGAGAGAGAGAGAGACTCGAACTTTATTAAGATAATGTTTCTTTACCTGCAGCATCACTTGACGGAAGTCAAATCGCAAGTATTAATGGGACTGAATAATAAAGTAGCACAATTGCAAGAGAGATATGATCGCGCGAAAGCGCAAGCATTGAAATGGGAGACGATTGTTTCGAAAATAAAGGAGACCGCCGCCGCGAAGAACTTGGAGCTGACGCAAGTGAAGGCGTGTTGCTGGAACATGTATCAGCAGATTTGCAAGAGGAAAGAGATACCTGTCACGGTGAGCAGCGAGGACGTCGAGCAACAGCTGGTTCACATCAAGCGAACCATTCTTGAATTAAAGCGAATTATCAAGACCGTCAAGAAGAAGGTGCGGGAAGAGAAAGAATTGCCGCATCGCGAATAAAAGCATAAAAGCATATATATATATATTATCGTGACTTCTGCGATCTCGTAAGCTTGGCGGATAAATGATGACAAAGCGTCAGTAAGTGAATAAAAAAACAGTTGTTGCTCTCTGTAAAAAAATTATAAATTATATTATCTTTATAAAAAGCTGTCGTTGAAAAAGAATCTCTCAAATCTGTCTCAAATGGAATAAAATAAATCTTTTTTTTTTACGGACATTAAACTCACTTATAATAACTGTTTTCTTCGATTTCATCGTTGTATTTGCTACGATTTGATCCGTTTATTATTCTCGCGTGAGCGCCGTTATGACATTAAGGAAAGGTCAGATCGCGAATCCGCGAAGAAAATACGTTTTCGTTAATCCCCTTTATTGAAATCGTTTCTGCATAATCTTCCTAGCCGCCGGTAAGTGACAGCTGGATACGTTATGAAGCAGCTCCGAGTAATCGTCCACGAGTCTTTGTCGCAGTTTCTGCATGGCTTCGGCACGTGTCAGCGGTATCTCAAGGCCCTCTGAGACGAACTGCATCTGCTCTTGCTCTACGCAGCTGTATCCGTTTCGTTAAAATAATCAGAGGAAGTCGACGTAGCCTGTGCGTATCCTCGACGCGCATTTAGCATTTAAATGTGCTCGACTAATAAAATCTACCTTCATTTTTCGACTTTTTTTTCCGCTGATACGATATCTATATAAGCACCGTATCTATTAAAAGTGTTTGTCTCTAACTCTATCATTTTGACAGAAATTGAAATTTTAAGTATAAAACGAAAATTATAGATTTTACTACGTTTAGGACTAAATGCGGATCTCCGAGAATACTCCAGTCAATGGTCCAGAAGGACTCGGATCAAGGATGAAGGGAAGAGCAAGAGGGAAGAAAAGGGACTTACAGGACGCAGGGTTGAGTAGGTACGATGCGATTAACAGTAGGTACTTTCAATCTGGGCTTTCTTTCCTCGTCTATCCGCAACTGCGGCACTTTGCTGGTCTTGTCCACCCAGTAAACCTTGTGAAACATCTCGGTGATCTGTTTCTCGATAATGCCCAAGTAGAGCATGACGTTGCTCATAGTCACATGAGTATTGTCGCCCAACAATTCTAAAATCGGCGAATTGTCGCATCGTATCGCCTTGAAGAGGCCATCGATCCCCCGCAACAGCTTATCCATCACGTCGTTGCACTGAAATAAAGTATAAATAATCGTTTGTTATATTCGGCTGCGATTCGTTAAATCATTACGCGGATATTGAAACTGTGTAGCTATAAATTTTCGTTGTATTAAGGACAAGGATAACGCCCGTATAATAACAAGGTAATCCTTGAAACGTGGTGTTAATTTATTACAGGTCTATGCTACGCTTGTTCTATCAGCGATGATATCTTGTTCTGAATATATTTAAGCTTTTTTTTTTAAGTGAGAAGAATGAGAGAATAAATTCGCGTGTGGGTAAAATTTCGAATAATTCATCAACCTGTGCGAGGTCTTCTTCAGCAGCGTCCGCCAATGCTGTCTGTTCATCCAGTTCCGCGGTAATCTTCTCCAAAGTTTCGGTCTGCTGCTGGTCGCGATGCACATTCTGGGCATGTGCCTCATCGATGGCTGCTGTCAGCTGCTCCATCCTCGCCTGAAGACTCTCCAGCTCGTCATTCAGCTCATTCACGTAACTAAAGAGTGCGAAATTCTCCTCCTCTTGCTTGATGAAGTGCGCCGTGAGCTTGTCGATTTCTTGCTCACCTGTGTGTTTGTGTGTGTGTGTGTGTGTGTGCGCGTGCGTGCCCGACAGTATTTATTTACGGTTGCGTTAATTGCAGTCGGTATTTAACGTTTATAGCAAAAGCTATCGGAAATAATATTTATAGATATTAAATAAGTGCTAAATATAATATCTCTAAAAATTTTTAATCGTACTATAAATACAAAATTGGAGCAGTAAGCTGAGAAAAATATGAGAAAACGCGAAAATATATTGAATAAAGTAGATTTTACGATACCAGTAAATTGCTTGATTGTCTGCAAAATTTGCGTGAAGGCCGCTATCTTGTTCTGTTTTTCCTCTCGTTTAGCCTGTCTCTCAGCTTCCTTCTTCGCGTTCAGATCGACCATCTCGCGAAACTGTCCCTTCACGCCGAGGAACTCCTGCAGTTTCATCTCATTGTCCAAGGTCCTCCTCAGCTCGCACATTTCCAACGTGTGGTTCTTCAGGTCCCTTATACCCCTGCAAACGAAAACGTTTTCGTCAGCTGATGGCTCGGTTAATCGAAATTTTTCTTTTTGCAGGAAGATATACAGAAGATTATGCAAATTCGCTCCGTGACCGAATAAATCAAGGAGCCGTTACGGAATTAAATGGAAAGCGTGATCTACGGAAATTCCATGCGCCATTGGCTCCACCGTCGACTATTGCTCCCGGAATTTCTAGTTCAACGACGACGATGACGACGACGACGACATCGGATATTCATTCCAAGTCAAACGCGACTGAATTATTATTAACAAAACAACCATCTGAATTATGGAGGCAATGATCCGCGCCGAACGTTTCTACTTTCGCGATTCCGTTTCGCAAGTCATTTTCGATCGGCAGGAAGGACGTCACGATGAATCACGGTTGCCTTGCGCATAAATTGCGAAGCCGAAATCTTACAATCGTACAAATTGCATGATTTTATTACGATCGATATCATCGACGTGAAGAAAATCCATCACTGGAAAATCTACCTCTCGCGAAGCGCTTGGATCTTGTTGAGCTCCTCGTCCCGCTGATTGAACGTGATGGTCGCCTGCTCGATCAGGTCGTTGATGATCTGCTTGCCCACGTTCAACTGGCCGATCAGCTTGTTCCACATCTGCGTGAACTGCGCCCGTTCCTTCAGCAAGGTTTCGATTTCGACGCGCAATCTCGCGTTTTCCGCTATCACCAGGTTGAACCTCTTCGTCGCCACCTCGACCCGGTTCTCCAGCATGAGTATCGCCTTGCTTTGCCGCGCTGCTATCTCTCTCGATTGCGTATCGGTGTGCACTTTCATCTTCAGACTTGTAACTTCTTTCGAGAGCTGCAACAAGATTCTTTGTTGTAATGTCGCGGATGAAAGTGATTTATTTCTTCACTTAGCACTTATAGAGATAATCGCGTAATGGCTCCTTTCATTTATTATTAATAATTACGATCGCGGTCATGTAATATATAGTTAAGCTTGTAATCTGATACTGTTGAATATATTCTGCCTTATTTTTCTCAGATCTACGAATCAATGATTGTATTCAATCGAATTTTTAGATTCGAGTAATTTATATTCGCGTTTATTTATATAGATCTAGACTCGATATTGGCAATATCAACAACCTTGCCGATTTGCTCGTCGAGCTCGTCTATCTGCTGCTTCTCAGTCTCTATCAATTCAATATATTTGGCCCGTTTGGCTAGCAAACACTTCAACTTCTCGTCCATCTTCTCATCTTTACGCGTAAACGCCTTCGATCTCGCGGTTTTGATCGCCAGCACGAGTTCGGCCTTCTCATACTCCAGACGCTCGATCATGTTCTGCTGATTACGAAGTTGTAATCTCGCGTCTTCCGCGCACGTTGCCCGATCGTTCTCCATTATTCTATACTGCCTCTTCAGCCTCGAGAGCTCGGCCTCCGCCATCGTCTCCAGCTCCAGTTCGTCCTGAGCCACTGGTTGCTGTCTGTACGTCATTTTAGAGTCTCTCCTCTTTGGCGAGCTTATTCCTCGGTGATTCTAAAATTTGAATAATTATTACTGAATTAAAAAAAAAAAATTCCCTCGCATCCCGAAGGTTATCCCCGTACCTACTTTTTTTACGACAGATTCATAGAAGATAGTTTAAGAGGGATTTAGACATCGGCGTCCTCTTCGCGATCGGCGCCGTCGATCACGAAGATCCATACAGAGGCGGCTTGCGCTCCGGAAACGATCTTCCCAATGACATTGAGCGCCGACATTTGAGAAAGACATCTGCCACCCCGCACATCCGAGGCAGCTGTATGTACGGTATAATGTGGCAGCTTCTGTTGGTACTTCCGGTTGCCAAGCGATGGGCTCAGCGACGTAACGTTTGCGGAACGCTTTGGGTGCCTGCGGAAATTAATTTTTCTGCCAGATCAAATAATGAATCTGCTACTTCTACATCTGTACACAATACATTTGCGCGCGATGTGTTACATATATGCTCCGAACATTCATTTAAATTGCAGATTCTTTCGCAAGCTTTTGGAATCGGAGTTAAAAGCCTGCGAATTTACTTCCTGCGTTCAATCTGTTATTTATTATACATTATGCAAATTAATGTGAAATTGCAGGCATTAAGAATTTTAATAAACCTTGATCTTATCTCGTATTATTCCAGTGGAACCTGAGAGTCGCAATGAGATCAGAAATATACCGATAAATTGCTCGTTTAATTCGGGTGCATCGATCGCTGAGATAAACAGTCGCATTATATATATATACATATATGATGCGTTTTATTTCAAGTGGAAATAAGATCAGAGCACAGTAGAATTATGTCCGGACGCATCAGACGTTACGAAAAAAATGAGAAAATAATTATATCATCCTAGATCTTAAATTATTCCCGATTTTTCTATTTTTTTCATCTGTTTCAGCTGTAAACGTAGCAACATTCTCTAGATATTTCCAAGCGATGAGTGATGAAAAATAATCAACACACACATCGATCACTGATCCGCAGATCCACTCATCTCGTTGCTGAGAGTCTCACAAACATCACGCTGGATGCGTTAAGTGAGATCCGTGGATATTCGGTGGAATCCAGTCAGGTGGTGGTTCGACCAGGTGGGTCAAATGGTGGGGGTACACGCTCGAGGATGCAGACGGGGGAGACGTTAGTTCACCTCCGGAGGGGAAGGTCGCCGGGTCGATCGGTTTTGCCCGCCGCGCGGGTAACGAACACGCGGAACCTCTCTCAGGTTCCGACTATCGTTATATTAGCCGCGCAGTGTCTCTCGTAAGTAACTCCATTATTTGTATCGTAGTGTGAAAATTTTGTCGATAGAATCGATCGCGTTTCGCCATTTGGGGTACAACAGCGATTTCGGTAGTCACTCAAGACACGCTTCGATCGATACTGAAACAGTGGTTGGGAGAGAGCGGTATGGACAAAGATATAATTGTTGGGTATCACGATTGCGATAAAACTGGAGCAATATCGTGAAAATCTTGATGCCGTTTATAGTGAAGTTCTAGTTAAATTAGAGTTATCGAAAATATAGAGTTACATAATATCTAGTATCGCAAGAATAGTAATTACTCTTTCACGTCTAGAAGCATATACTTAATTTTTAACGCTATTCAAACTCTATTAGATTTGGACATTTCGTAGCCGTTTCTCATTTAATTTCAACGGAAAAAATTAACACGGCAAAAAATTAATTTTACATCTTCAAAATCTAATTTGATCTTATTTTAGAAATAAAAAAAATGTCATGTTATATTATTGCAAATTCACCTGTGTTTACACGAACCGACACAAAGAGACGGCCGAGCGAGCGAGCGGGCGGGTGCGTCGAGCCGAACGAATTACTTTCAACGGCAATCTGGTGGGAGAAGTCGCGCTGGTCGTTCTCGTGGAGAACATACGCTGCACGATTCCGTAATATTTATTTTCCACTCACGGCTAGTGACTCACTACCTGGCCGACCGCGTCACAGCGAGCAGGTAGACTCGCGCGAGTTTATACGTGCGCGAGATCCGTGTGCGATTGCTCCTCTGAGATCCTCTCGTAAGTGCCGCGCGTGTTTTAATTAGTTTCCACGACGTGGAACGTGCAGGTGTGTGTGTGTGTGTGTGTGTCATTAATAGTGCTTATTTTTTTCAATTTTCTCGAGGAAGGAATAACAAATATCTATAACGTCATATATATATTTATCAGGATTATATAGATTGCACATTGTAAGGTATTTAAAAGCGAGGAAGAAATAGAGGGTAGAAGAATGTATTAGAGTATCCAAAATCTCTCGAATCGATTTTTTATATTTAGCAAAAGTTTGATAGAATAGGGACATTATATTCATAGGTCATTCTACGAAAAATTCTTCAATTTTTGATGAAAGATCCGAAGAAAAACGTAGTACACCTGATATGATGGAAAGCTACTCTGAAGGGTGATCACGAAGTGACGTCAAACGGGGAACGTGCTCGCGAGTTGTTATCTCGATCAGCGATCGAATTAACGATTAGCGTGGCATGGACGCTGATAGGCTTTAGGATTCATCCCCTTTATTGGATTTATGTACGGCGGCGAGGGCGCGTAGAAAGAAAGAGAGACAGAATCGAGCGCTAAACCGACGTCAGAATCGATAAACGTAAATTGACACACGTGCTCGTCCGTGACCATTGAAATCGCTTTGTTTCTATTTAAAGATAATGCGACGCAATTGCTTCGCGAATTTCTATCGTACATAGAACGGAGCAAACTCCTACGCACGAATTGATTCATCGCGCAAATTAATTTTTAGACGGCCCGTGTGTGTCAACGAAATTTACGCGCATGATTAAATCCACCCACGTTCGCTCGGTCGACTCGATCCTAATACATTATTTTTTTTTCTTTCGCGAGTGAAGCCTAGAGTCGAGTAGGTTTCGCATAGCTTATGGTGAAACTTGTCCTGAAACAGAAACTTGGATACACTTGAATACGCTGCAAAATTGAGGTTTAACGTTAATGAACGCTATTATATACTTTATTTTCACTTAAAAGACGATTTCTCTAAAATGTCAGTAAAATGAATGCCAATCTTCTGTTGATGACTTATTAATCGTATACATAGGACAAAAATAATACGTTTAACGAACTATGCGTAGGAATATCGGAGTAGGAATATCTCCTGAAATGTTAATATTCGGAATATGACATAATCGGAAGTCGATAGCGCGTCGAAATAATTTATACGAGCGATGGGGCGATGGCGATTAAAAACGATTTTTCTAATTTTTTTTTTGCAGAAGCGGCGAGCGCTCATTGCGAACAAAATGAGATGCACAAGAAAATCTTTAACTTGGTCTTAATAGAGAAGATTCCTATTTCATTACTCCGAAATGAACAGTGCAGTGTCTGAGAACCATGGATCTTTTTTACGATTCCTCTTACGATGAAGTTAAACTGAACGCGGACTTTATTCATGCGGATAAATGAAGGGGACTGTAGAGTACTTTAAACGGCTCTCAAGAACCATCGATCCTCGCCTCTCGGATCACAAGAGGGATTAAGCCCACGTGAATTAGCATCCCGATGTTTGGAGAAAATTGGCGAACGGAGGAATTGTGACGCAATTCGGCAGACTTTCCATTCTAGTGACCTTGTTCCGAGAATAACGGGGACAATTCGCGAATAGCGATATTTACAAATCGCGTAATAATAACAGTTCGACCTGGGGAGGAATATGTAACAGTGAATTGCTAAGTGTAAGAAGCGTCGAAGAAGTGACAACCCTCCGGCCGATCGATAGCGCGGCAAACTTCCGCGATCGATATTCTCGAATAGAAGTGCAACGGTGTGTTGCACTCGTCGTCGTCGTCGTCGTCGTCCTCGATAGCGGTGATGATGTCGTCAACGGTGATGGAGCGATCGGCATATTTACATCTGTACGATTACGAGTGCATCGAGCTCAATGTCAGGACGGCCGATCGCTTCCGGTAGCGGTCGAGCGCGATTGACGAAGAAGCGCGATACTAGGGGAAAAAATTCAACGGAACAACCGTCACAACTATCTATTGTGATTCGTGTAAGTTCAGAGGTGAGTGCGTTATGCGTTATTCATATGCGGCTCTTCGATCGCGTGCTTCACGCGGGACTTGCGAGACTTCAGCGGCTCGACGGCTTTTCGATCGCATGCGGTCCAGATAGACTGCAAAGTCTTTTCAAACGCCGAGCCGGTGTTTCTCACGGTCTTTTTCAATAATGGAATAGATGCCGAGGGAAAAGAAATACTGATAAACGATCTGATCTAATACTTATTTTTTTGCGGAGCATTATTAGTACATATAAATACTTTATCTTTATTGAAATAATTAAAATATATAAGAGAATCCTTTATTGATAGACATTTCACAACTTAAAATGTTGAATACATTTCATTAGTAAACAGTCGTGTGGTAGAAAATAAAAATTGCACATAGACTTATGACATAAATATTGTTTCATATTTTTATGGTAAAATCCAGTAAAAATAAATACAACATTGATGATTGATTCTAAACCATTAAACTAGATCCATGAAAATAGATTTTTTTTTTATTTGGAATATAAAAAATATAAATTCTGCGGATATAGAAAAATACTTATGAGCACACAAGTGGTATAGATAAGATTTATTTACGGTTGGATAAACGGTCTTTTATATTGATTTGTAACTAATCGTGTGGCGCATAAAGATATTTTATTGTTTTATGTGTGGTAGGTGTAATGAATGTATTTTATTTCTGTGTTTTCTTATCATTCGCGTGACAATCTACCAATACGTGCTCGACAGAAATTATTTCCTCGTCACGATCTTACAATCAATATCCAATGTAAACATTCCATTAAAGCTTGGTTCCTTGAGATTTAATGAAATTTTATTCGTCGAATTTTCGAATATCTCATATCCAAACTCAACGTCGCATTTCGTGCGTCAAGAATAAAAATCCGAATTATTAATTGATTTCAGCTAATCAATGGCCCCCAATAGCTTGGCGCTGCCCACGCACGATCGCACGACGTTTACGAAGGAGAGTCGATTGTGACATCACTAGCGTTATCTCCGTGTGTTATATCCGTGTCAAATGCATCTGACGTGTGCCGGAGTATTCATCTGAGTGTTTCCCGCGCGCGCGTCTACGATATATCGATCGAAATACGCGAGTTTGATCCGCGAAAACGGATCAAAAGTGACGTTCGCCGTGCTGTATCGTCAGTGGAACGCCAATAATTTCGCGATGCTGCCCAAAAAGGACAGTCAGACAGAGCCGTACGTTCTGGAGGATATGATATCGGATCTCCAGGCGAGGAGGCACTCGCTGGACCAAGAGGACGTTGTGCAGGATTCCGCCGAGCTGCTGAAACAACGCGAGAGAGACCTCGTCTTGGCCGCTGAACTCGGCAAGGCTTTGCTCGAGAGGAATCAGGAGCTAACGAAGCAAGCCGAGGTCTTAGCCGAGGAATATTCCACCAAATTGGAAGTGAGTACGGAATATTGCTTAAAAATATCTTCTTTGCTTAATTGTACGAATATTCTCACCTACTTAATTTAGAATTCGGGAAAAAAGTAATATAATTCAGAACTGAATACAAGCAATAGAATCATTATCCTCGTCTTTAAATTGTCTAATATAATCAAATAAATGATAAAAAAATCAAAGTATTGATCAGGAAAATACTGAAATAAAATCACTTATTTACAAGTATTTAAAATGTTACAAAATGCTAAAAACAGAGAGAAAGGAAAATTGATGAAAATATTCCAGCGTTTTCACTTAAGTAATGAAATATATAAATATAATAATTTATCATTTGCAATAATAATTACAAGATAATGCTTACGTAATATTTCGCTTGTTTATATAATTAGATTAAAAATAATTAAACGCAGTATCTATCTCTGCATCGCAGCGGTTTTAACGAGGTGAATTTTACTTTCCTCGTTTGCAACATATTTGCAATATCATCCTTTGTAGAAGAGAACATAGGTAGGAAATAATTTTTAATGAGAAACATAGCCAAGTCTGCGCTTTCGTATATACATAATGCAATCCATATGTTGTGCGCGGTTGCATGTATATATACATATGCACTGTAGCTACGCGTTGCAACCGGTGCTCCACTTTCGCGAGCGTGAAGTCTGTCTTCCCTTCGATTTTATATCTTACGTTTCATTACTGTCTGTTTTATTACAAAATGACAAACAAAGGTGAAATGACTCACTCACCACATAAACACTAACCGGCTCTTCGAGAAGCTGCTTATCTCGATTAAGAACGTCGAAAGCCATTTTTCGATAGCTGCATTTATCATTGCAACGCGTCTTATCTGATTGATGAGATTAATAATTGTATACGGATAAAATATTTTTTTCTATTGAAATATTTCTATTTATTTAAGATAGAGATATCTCTCGTTATCCGACCGTGTATAGGATGTTCCACTACACACACAATTTAATATAAAAAAATGCAGCATGTGTTACCTTACGAAACTAAATGCATCTCTATCAGTCAGTCGCATTGCAAATGTCGTATCATTCAGTGTGTCATTTATCGCATTGATACGCCAACTGTACTATCGTGAATTACGTATTATTAAGTAACGATAGAGAATGCTGAAGTAAGTGCAGATAGCAAACAGACACTTGGACAAAAGTTCTTGACGTTGCCCTCGCTAGTTAAAGATAGAAAAGCCCTACGGCGGACAATCGCAAGACGAGAGACATTCTAACGCTAACCGGCCGGAAATTTTCACCTTCGTGTCTAACGGACACAGTCGCTTTCCAACATTACGTTCCACGGAAAATTTGCTGCCAGCGATGTGTACGAGCACGCAGCGCGTCGATTACGTAAGTCGATAACGCGGAACTCGAACGGTCGAAAATGCACTTCCATTTGTCGCTCGAGGAACAGGAGATAGACCTAATTACAGATCCAATAAGACCTACGGTAGAATTCGAGCAATTTTTCATCAAGCTAATATAATAGCTAATAATCGCAAAGTATAGTGGTCTTCTATTCTAATTAAAAATATATTTAAAAAACTATATATTTTTTTTTAAACAATTTTTTTTTTTAACACAAACGGATATTTTGTGATTTCTCTCTGATATTTTATGATCTCTCTCTCTCTCTTTCTCTCTCTCTCTCTGTCTGGTCTAAGTTACAAATTAATTTAGAATATTTTCACTAAAAAGTCATACCTTAATATACTTTTTCTACTTTCTTCGTGCTGTACCAGCCATCGCTGGAATAAACTAAATTTCTCTCGTAATTGGCTTTATTTTACAGTTCTGTTTAATTATCTTAAACATTTCGTTTCCTCTTTTCCGTTATGCCTTTCCGAGAGACTACTGCGGCATTCGTGAGCCGTCCTGAAACGGCCAAGCGAGACGGTTAGGGTTACTCGCGTCCGCCTCCAACATCGGACTGCTCATTTACCGTATCAAGTATTGGTATTGGCAATGCGCGTGTGTTTTCTTGCAGTGGCAATTTTCTCCTTCGCAAGGAGCGAATCGTGAAGGAAGAAAAAAAAAAGAAGAAAAAATAACGAAAGTCATTGATGTACATACGCGAACGTTTCTTCGCGAATATCGCAGAAATCGGTGCACAATTTGAATCTGAATTTCAAACGTGCTTTTATTTTTTTTTTCTTCACAACACTATAATACGATCGAAATTGCAATTCGTAGACACGGTTGAACTTGCCCGGCGGGCAAACACCAAATTACACCCCCGATTATTTTCGACAAGCGAGAGCACGCGATGTGCTCTGCTGAATTCTTCAGAGTCTGGAACAAGAAATTTCATATCTATGTATTTATTTCTCCGTTCTGCTGTTTTTTTTTTTTTTTTCATTATCATACTTTTCTCGTAAATTTCGCGTTAGCGTCAACGTTGCAGCACTTGGCTTGTCACTATTAACATTGTTTAATTGAGCTTTCCCTTTTTTTTTTTCTACATTTCGAATCGTATTTTCGACGCAGCGAAATTAGCGCTAGCATTATTTGTAATTCAAACCGTTGTTGGCGTAATCGGCTTCTAAGATAATAATAATAACTTTTGCGCGGTTAGCGAGCTTCGGATTTCGTACATGGACAAACGCGATTCCTACCCAGGGGCGACTACGGAAAGCCACGAAAGCGTGGAAACAAGCTACTTAGGCAACAGCCAACGGTCTCGGAGACAATGCCCGGCACTACGCTCCGCCTGCCTCTGCCTATCCACGTTCTCCTATCTTTCCGCGTTCTGCCTGTCGCCTTATTTTTGACCCCCGTGTAGAAGGCTCGTGCCTACGTATAAATAGGATCTAAACAATTGCCCGTTATACATACAGCAAGTGCAAGGATGTAATAATAAGAGATGTAAGAGAAACAAGAAGAAAGAGAGAGAGAGAGAGAGAGAGAGAGAGAGAGAGAAACGTAAAAAACCATAAGATTTCAATCTACTTCGATAGTTGAATAAAAAATAAAAAATACAAAGTAATATAATTATATATTAATATTATAATACATTAATAATAATTAATTTATTGATATTAATATATACGAAGAGTGAACGAGAACACATAAATTCATTAATAATAATTTATATATTAATATATAAGAATGAGAATATAAGATTAATAGACAATGTGACTATCGGAGAAGAAGAAGAGAGAATGGGTCGGGGAAAGGTCTGCAACATTGTCTCCGCGATGCAGTTGTGCATCCGAGAAGATAGCAACTTTCTTCCAAATGACAGTATGTTCCATTTTACTTCCGGATATAATTATTTTTTCTGCAGACAGATCTCTTCAAACATTCGCATAAGTATACAAAGCGAAAGAAATCTTAGAAATTTTGTCACTTCTCACCTTTTGAACCTTTAACATTATTACTCAGACACTTGTCTCGTCTTAATGCACTAACGACATTAAATTTGTGTTTTCTACCGACTACCGCGAATATTATGTTCGAACAATAATTTTTCTATTTTTCGTGACAATATTTCTTTTTTTTTCTTTTTTCTTCCTGACAACACGACTATTTAAATGTCACTCATTAATGGTGAGTAACGCCTGATCGCGTCACCGCGCGAATTTATTATGCACATGCACCTGCCTGACGTCACATTGTTATCTATGATGCCTGTATATACTAACGTGTTTACATTCGTCTGGATCACCGTTTGCTGAATGTGCGCGTGCTCGCGTTGCATGCGTAAAATATTAAGTGTGAAGTCGATAGCACGTTCCAGACCGAGCGCTAGAGGCGGGACCGTTTGATGTTTCCGGTTTTGTCTTTAATTAAAGAGCTCGCCACGCTCGCATATGGAATAATAATCGCGATCCCTTATACAACCGGATTGATCGAAAGCATCGCGAATCGTCAACGAGACGATCGTTTCCTCGTTCGACCGACTCTTGATCATTTTTGGCTTCGTTGACTCGTTATCAGCTATGTCAAACGGTAAATCATGAGCGCGTATAATTAATGTATTCCTCACGGAATAACAACGTCAGCACAACATTACAAACGTCAGTAGTGCGCGAATTTTCTTCCTGCAATTATTAATAAACACAGGTCGTTCCAGATTTTTAATATGTTCTCAGTTCCATTATAAAGGTGCAGTTGACTTAATCAGCGACTTTATTACGAAGACACACTAACAATATTATAAGTTGTAATTACTGTTAATATCAATTATATTTATTAAATGAAAATTTAGTAGCTATTCGTCACAAGCTTTTCACTGAGCGAAAATTAACATTAAATTCGTTTGAAATCGTACTCATTCTAATGGAAATTTTGAGAGCCGCGTATTTACGTCGCTTTCCGACTTACTAATTTACGATCGCGTTAATTACCACTGGCTGACAGCTCGTTTGCGGTCATCATCTATCGTCGAGAGAATCTCCGAGATTTCCTTGCTCCGTGGCTCGGCAATTGTAAAGCGGACAAAAATGCGCGCTTTCGGAAAAGTTCCACTTTCATTCCGACGCGCGTGCTTTTGCGCAAAACAAGGAGAAATGGGTCGCGATCGCGAGTCGTAACAAAACCGAGCCGAGCCGGTTGATGCTCGCTGGATGATGCTCGCCGTTGTATAATTGGCCGTCTGAAAGCGGAATGTTCGGTTCAAGCACAGAGCTCTCGGTAACGATCCGTGTTGATCGATAAAAAGCGGGTCTTGTATATGTACATGCGACTATGCAGCATGCAGAAGATGCGCTTCTTCTCGCCGAGAAAGCCGAGATTCCACGCTTCGCATCTTTGCATCATCGACTTGGGAATCTCTCGGTTCGCGATAAAAATTGAGATCACCCATTAACCTCGAGATGTTCGTTTACATGTGTGCTAATTAAGCGTGAGATGCGTGAAACTGTCACGGTCGATATACATAGGTGTATCGCGTATTGATATGTGAAAGAGACAAGATTAGGATATTATAGTGTGTATTAATAACATTTTAAAATGTTAGTTTATCGTAACATAATTTTTTTTGTCTCAAATACTTCATCTCAATCTTTTTGATTCATAATGAATTGGAAAAATACGTCTCTGTCTCTCAATTTTTCTCTGTTTTTACTTTCAAGACATAATGCACAGCGTTTCGTTTTTACATAATTCTGGACTATAACAGTAATATATAACGAGAATAGCAGAATAAAATTATGCAGAAGGAATATAATATAGACGAGATAATTCATTGTTCTCAATGGACGGTGACAGAATTTGTTATGCAACGAAAGAACACACAATGGTTCCGGCCAATGGTTTCAAGCGGAGAGAGAAACGGAATGTGATGTAAATGAAGTCACGTTCGGCCCGTCCTAGTCGCATTCGCGACCTGGAGTTTTCTCAAGTATACTATAATAAGTCAAACGTCGGCGCATCAGAGCGAAGAGAAGCGCTCGTTAGGATCACGATTAGCCGATTATGGGCCTTGCCTTTCCTTTGAAACATTTAACGCGGCGAAGGAGAAGCGTGACTTTTCCTTTATGACTTTTTCTTGCTAGGAAAAGTCGCCTTTTTTTATAATCCACGCTTATAGACACACACATGGGCAGATTAATGCTCTCGAGTCGTTATCCAGATGCGAGCATTTCCGTTGGAGTCTTTCGTGCCTCGCACGAGTGCCTACGAAAAGGAAATTCATTCGGTCACAAAGTTCGAAGATTTCTCTTTGTATCAGGAAATGATATCCTTCTTTCTCTCTTTGTTTCCTTTCTTGTAACGCACGAGAATCAAGCGCGGCGATAGTAACAACGTATCATGATTTCAAACGTATGAAAGTTTCTCTAGGATTGCTCTATTATTCGAACTATTTTTCTAATTTTATTGCTATATTATTCAAAGATTCAAATTGAAGTGGAATTACTTAATTTTGTCTTTTCGGAATTCGTACTTAATTGTAAGGAAAACTCGAGGTGGGGGATGAAACGTTGTTATAATTTTATTTAAAGTATATTCTTATATACGGAGAAAAATCTTTTCAAAATGAAAAATGTAAAATTTGATCGGAATTTTATAAAATATATTTTTCTTCGAGATTGTGTGTGTGTGCACCGGAAACAATTCTGATCCGAAATCCTGATATTGTTCTCCATTGAGAGAATTGAGAGAATCGAAATTTTATAAGAAATTTTATAAGTTCCTTTGCCTTCGAGTCATTGTCATTCAAATTTTGTACATCTTGTTCCCGAAGCACCCTGACCCAGTTCGATTCTTCAGACCGAGTTTCAGGCCGTGACGCGGACACCGCGATTCATATCGGTACGCAATAATAGTCCGCAACCACGCAGGGCTAATTGCAGAAGCGAGCAAGAAGAGGCCGGTGCGTCGGAAGACGACGAGCGGGACCGGAAGGCCTCGAAAAAAGTAGACCGTTAGCGGTCGAAAACCCTCGAGGGGAACGTTCCACCCTCTTTACCCTCCCCTGCGCTCTCGTTTGGTCTCGCGACTGCACAATACTCGCTGCGTATACAAAGTCGTCAGTTGCGTTGCGATTGTTCGGTCGTATGACGAGACCCCGCTTTTTTTTCCACGTTATTCGTGACGACACAATAGAGAAAATTTCTTATACTTATCTCGCTTTACTTTTCCTTCCTTTTCTAAAGTAGGTTAAGAAAGGCGGAATAAATTGCGCCGCTTGTGCGACGTTAATATTAATAAAAGAACTGATCAACCTGAAAAGAGGTCCCTTCGCTCTTCATCTATGTATTAATTTTTCTTTTTCGATTCGAGATAAATAATATTTTGGTAAAATTAAGAAGAAAATTAATATTGAAAGAAAGTGTAATCGAAATTAAATTGCCGATGTGCAACGCGTTTGAAGATTAATGAGAGATTTTTGTAATAAAGGAACTTTGCAAGAAGTAACTTTTACTAAATTTCACCGAGTGTCGCATCCGATCCGAATGCGCGTGGCGGTGTTTAAAGATTTCGTGATCGTCTCTAATGACGATGGTTACTCGTGCGTTTAAATATCCTTCGGTCATCCGGCGAAAGAAATTATTTTAAACATCGGTAATCACCGTGATTGTCACTTTGATTTGTAGAAAGTTGAAATCCCGAGATAGAAATATCGTTTCTCGTTTAAATGTATTGCGATAATCTACGATTTCCCGTTGTTTCTATTTGAAATAAAATCTTGATTAACTTTCAAAGTTAAAGATTAGCCTTGATTTCAATGCAAGTAATTATCACTTCAACAAATAGATATATAGGTAATGCAATCACTTAGTTCGTAATTGAAAGTTAACACTTGGATACCGTTAAGTGCCTTGGATTAAGTAAATGGAAGTGGATTATTTTATTCCCTCTTTCAGACTCGTTTTTCCTCATTAATGCAAAACATCGTAACGCTGTAAACACCGTTAAATGTGATTCAAATTCGAGCGATTGTTATCATTTTCATATATCGAGACACGAGACACGATAAGGGCAGATAGTTGCGATAGATGGAAATGCAACACGGATAGGAAGAATCAACGTAATGCGATAAATCTCAACCGTAGTTTATCGTCGCGAGAAATAGAGAGAGATAGTGAGAGAGAAAGAGAGCAAAGAAAAGCTAATTAGAGACCCATGGCCGTTATAGTCGGAAACGTGCGAGTGATCCTCTCATTGTTCTCGAGAATCTAATTGTACCGCAAGCGCTTATATGATACCGCACGCGGAATCACGACATGTCTCCGCTGGAATAACGGAATTCCTGCATGTATATAATGTGCACGTGCTCCCATAATAGCTACTTATACCAGGTGTCTCACCGTCATCTTTCAATTACAGATAGAGAAACCACTGAAATGTACCAGCTTTTTTAATGACGAAACATGACCACAAAGTTACTCAATTCTGAATATATTAAAGAGAAAGAGAGTGACAGAGAGGGAACTTTAATAAATATATCTTCTATAAATAGAAAAGAGAAAGAGTGCGTGTGTGTATATATCTAATATACATATATGTTTCCAGAACTGTATCTTAATTTACAGTTTATTCTTATTAAAATAAATGAAAATATCTTAATAAGAATATACACCATTTAAGGCTAAATTATAATACACAACGCGGTTGAAGTATTATATTTTTTAATTTGTTAAAAAATAGCATTTTTTAAAAAGTTAGTATAATTTTGATTTATATGCCACACCGAGTATTGTGTTACGATTTGATATACAATCTTACATGCCTTTCGTTCTCCGTGCAACGTGGCTTACCGCATAAGATAGTGACAATATATTTTTGCCCGCGTAGAGGATAATATAACGAAGGAAACTAGGACATTTTTTCTTTATACTTTTTTCACGTTTACATGGTTCGACTGACCTGATTCTTCTGCAGTTTCTTGTTTTTTAGTAATGTTATTCGCGAATAGATGCAATGAGAACTTGCGAGCACGGAAAGTAAGTCGCGCGATGAGAAAAACGCACGCACCAACAATGCATTCGCAAATTATACGTCGAGCACATCGTCCGTAATACTCTATTATTGCGTTTGAATATACATACAATCATTAACACATAGATCGTAGTTTAATAAATATTATTCCGAGAGAGAATTTAATTCCTCGTTTTCACTCGTGATGTCGAGAAACGTGAGCGTTGCGGCAATCAAAATATATCGAGTGTCATGTCATATCTTCCTTCGGATGATATTCGATATCGAACAACGTCGAGTACTCGTCGATAGATGAAAATTAGCTCATCAAACAAAATATCGTAGAATTTTATAGCTGCAATTTTATTGCACTCCAGACTATCAATCTCGACTGTCAATCTCATATAACAACTATTAACCCATTTATCTAAAGTGACAATTGTGTTCTCGGCTAGAAATTTCATATTTTACTGCTGTATCGAAATTGTCATCTGTTTCGTTGTCCTAAATTCAATGAAATGATCGAAATAACAAGAACGCGGTCTAAATGCCTGGAAAAAGTGCGTTTGCTCCAAAAATGCTCCGTATTTTTCTGCATAATACAGAGGATATTCTATCCTTTGTTTCCAAAAGGGAAAATTCGATCTTTTCACTCAACATACTTGAATTATTCTATTCGATACCAAATCTCATTTTCGCGTTCGAATTTTTATCTATTGTCTTTGCGATATTCAAAAATTTCCCATTATTGAACATATGTTAGTGCGATTTGCTTGGATCGACTCGATAAGATAAGGTTTTATCATTGAGCATACAAAGTTCTCGATGGTTCGCGAAAAGAGTGGTGCAGCCTTGGAAGACTTACGAAAGTGCAAACGACGTGAATTTTATTGGTCAACACGGCGATTTAATCGGTGAGTCACGCGTATTTTGTAAACTTCTAATAAATAATCATTTAGTAGGAAGAGTGATTAAATTAATTAATGGTATACACATCTTCTTGTTTGCGTAAACTCTCTAATCGTAATATCTTTCATCGGCTAATTAATAATGCTCTGTCGCATTTTATCTATAATTATATTTTACGCATATAGTTGCGTAGTTACGTAGCAATCTCTTAATTGCTCTGATGAGCTATTTTAGCTCGTCTTGCCATATGACTTCAAAATTATTTATCGTATCAGTGTTAATTAGCTATGTCAACTTTTAATATATTTTATGATTCTTTTTATAATGAGACGAACGGTAAAGATTTATATAACAGAGTAATTATCTTTTCTCATCTTAATTTTTAATTTAATATGTGACTCAACAGAAATATTCATTACAATATTATTAACAGTTTCTGAATTGATATTCATTTTGAGATAATGCTGATTTATATTATAATTAAAACAGGGATATTTATAAAAAACGGTAGATCATGCAAGTTTTACAGTCGATTAACGCTAACTGTAAATTAACTGCATTCTCTTTTCTATATCGCAGTTACGCTATGATCTAGAAATGGACAGGGAATCATCAAACGAAATCTGGATTTTCAACCTAAACATTTATAATTGACTGTATATATATATATATATATATATATATATAGCCAATTACGTGATTATCGAAAATTGCCGAGACACGAGATACAGCTGAATAATTGCTACATATTGCTTGCTATCTTCTTTTTTTCTTATCACATTAAGCTCGCGTCAAGATATATCAACGCTATACCTGACACTCGTAGCTATCGTAATTATCGCGTATCATCAAATTGCGTGCTTTTTTACGTGCCTTAATTACGTGCCCGTGCATACGAGCTGCGATGACGATTGCGACTTGCATTTCACCGCCTGATTATTGAGACTCGCTTTTGAACTGCCTTGGCTGAATAGGGCGTACCTTCATTATTAACGAGAGTGTCGTAACAACCGCTACCTAATTTTCGTCAGTTCGTTAGTAAAATTACGCAAGCGAGTCCGATACGAATGAGATTTATTTTACGGTTCGACAAACATTAAATAATATGCCATAAAGTTTTCTGGTCCAATTATTTTCAGCCGAACATGTTGTGCGCACTGAAATTACTCTTATATTTGTATAAATCAATCTGTACCGTTTTTTTCTTATATATGTGTAAATTGATCTGTATATTCAATCGCTTACGAAATGCTACAAAAATAAATGTGTAATATCATTATTTTGAAAAAATATATCGGCATACGTTACGTATATATTTTACCTTTTAAGGAAAACAATCTGTTATCTAATAAAAAAATAATAAATAATTCTTAATTTATTAAAGATTTAAAAATCATGGATAAGATTAAATAATGAATATAAAATGTTTGTATAACTGAAATTAAATTATACATTAAATTTCCTTTACTCTCTCTCTCTCTTTTTTTCTCTGTTCACCGTATTCCTTGCGAATAATTAAAGGCTTCTCTTCTTCAGCATTATGAAGTCATGAATAATAAATTCAAGAGCGCTCCTCATAATAGTCACTTGTTTTCATACAAAGAATCGCCGACACTGACTTTTCTCCTACACGTGCAATAATGGGATCGATTAACGAGAAGCACCGATCCAATTAAATCGCTTCTTCGGATCGGGCTTCGTCGCAGCCGACAAACGCGCCGGGAGAGAAATTACGCAACGTTTAACTACATGCAATTGTCGCGGTTTTCTTCGCTCTCATTCGCGTATGAATTCATCCGCGACTTTACGCTATTGCTGATCGACAATCGCAATCGATTAAAAATCGGACTGAAAGAAATTACGGAATGAACTTTTAAAAGTTTTTTACGGTGAAACAACTTATTTCATCGTTCCGTTTCTATCTCGGTTTTTGTTAAATTTCTGTTCGTTCTATCATCCGGATGGATCCGATTGCGTTACCTTACGTTCGATCCGTCACAGGCCATTGCCTCGCGATTACAGATCTTCCTACATTCGCCTGGCTCGCTGCCCCATTCGATTGCGCGCACTCGGCATTATCGTTTTCTTCGAGGGAAAGTGAACAAGATGCGACGCAATAATGCTTGCTTCTGGCCGGCCACAATGCCATGATATAATGCTAATTAATTCGCGATTAATTGCGAAACTTCTTTCTTCCCACGGTCGCGATGATCGTCGTTTGGGATAGTGCAAAATTTTTAGGAAAAATTTTAGTTACAGCTGGGAATATGCTGAGAAAAATGCCGGTTATTAGCAGTTTGAACAATTTCCAACTAGGAATTGTGAAAGACAGATGAATGTATGCGTGATAAATAATAAATAAAGAATGATCGCGATTATATTTCAAGTTGAGAGAAAATATACCATTGGCGCATCTGGCATATTTAAGACTCTTTGGTTCCATTTACGTCGGTCGTTTCTCGGACATCTCGTTTCCAAGACATATGTTTCACTTTCTTTCGAACGGGATAGCGGTCTGACAGTGCATAAAATGACGAGGAATGTCCATTGAATCAGACGTTGATAAGCATTTGATGACACGGAGGTCTCACTCCTCTTACCGTATAATTAGATTAGTTGCGGTCTGAAGATCGTGGCGCGTTTTGCAATAAAAGCGAAATGCCCGTTTCATCGCGATCGCGACTTTACGACAGCAAACGAAAGTGTTAGAATACTCGAGATTGCGAAATTCACAACGGTGAATATTGTCAACTCTTTGATTTTCTAATTCTAATTTTATTCCTCTGGTTTGAAACGGCCAGATCAATTTTTGCATATCTTAAATTGTGAGATTTTTCGAAAGAAATTTTACACAAATACATTGAAAAATTGCATTGATAAGAATTATAGAAATTTTATGAAAAAGATATCTCACAAATATATGCTGTACAATTAACAAATAAATTTGACAAATTTGGCAAGAGAAAGAGTCATATATATAAATAGATAGATTTAAATAATTTTAATATTATCGGAAAGCTGGTACCTTGATTGTATAATACTTATGCACGAAAGGTACGAAGCTTCATTGTAACAGGACCGACAAAATCGAAGACAGTAATGTATTCGTACCAGTCGCGAATTTCGCGGCTCCTCTCGGTAATATATGGACGGCGGCTGTTACTGAATTTTTATTTCGCGAAATATCGTCATCCCTATCATCGATGCTGACGCCGCGTTCGACGTGTCGCAAGAGTAGGACGAGCAGAGGAGGATCGGAAATTAGACAGGAATCGTGAGTCACGACTTTAGAGAGGATCGTCCAATAGCAACGGAATTACCGCTTAGTAAAATACGCAACCGTATGCAATTATCCCCCGTTCGCGTGCTGCATGCTGTATTTTGCAAATTGCAAATGCAGTCGGTCCGTCGATCGGAGTGTCGCGTCCGTCGACGACGGTCACGGATTTGTGACTCATTGCGCCGGCAATAAATATTATTAGATAGAGAACGTTCGATGGCGAATAGCGCTCGTTTAGGCTTAAGCGGACAAGGACATGGCTCGTAAGCTCGTCGCTTGTATTAAATTTTTCTTATCTTCCATTAACATTTATCAGGACTTTCGTGCTAATTTTGGCGCTCTATATCGGTGTACTGTTCTAAGATAACTGTATATAAGATAACAGAATTTTTCTAACATGGTTTAAATAACGCTAAAACCCCTCTAAAAAAAAAGAAAGAAACCTCCTTTTAATAATTCGTGCCGCTATTCGCAACTCTTAGTTGTCAAGCTTTGGAGCCTCGTTGCATAAATCATGAGCGAGAACGGAGGAAGTAACGTTCAGAGACCGTAGAATTTGTCTGTCTCGAGTGTGATCCATCGCGTACGAGAGACTTCAACGTGTTTTCGCACGAGCACCGGTATTTCTGGCTGGCGGCGTATTTATGTTACACGGCGACGTATCGGCGTGCAACCACACGGCAACTAGAGCGGCGTTATTGCTTGGAGAACGGGAGATTCGTGACTCATACACAGAGCCGAGTCACGGGGTGCAGCTTCCTTGTGTGCGCGCGCGATTGCGGCAGTCGCTGCTAGGCCAATTAGACCCATCTGACCCAGTTAGACCTTGTTATAGTTTAATTTCATTGTGAAAAAAAGCATAAAATTTACCCCTGGTTCAATTTTGTTTTATATAAAAAAATATATATAATTAAATGTACAAACTTCAATTTAATATTATATCAAGAAGAGAGAGGCCTCTTTTTTTAGCAAAAAAAAAAAGAGAGGTCCCCTGCTTGTCGATTTTATAAACTTGTACGTATTCTTCTCAGGTAAAATCCATGTAGTACAGAGTAAGTTAAGATAATTGTGAAGAAAATAAATCAAACACGATGCGAAATTTCTTTTTTAACGATGTAGACATTGACAATTGGAAATTTTAAACCATTTGCGAATAATTATTTTATCCATAAATCTTTTATCGCGGCGAAATTTATCGAGCACCTTCTTGTTCTGTTCACTTGAACTAATATACCCTTTGTTCGTTGGCTCCTCGCGGACTTTAGGGATCGGTGAACTGTAGACCTGCGGGTCTATGTTGTCGATCGGTCGATGAGTAACTATGGGAAACCAAGGCCATGCCTTTTAGCTCGATAAACCAACAACAAGCCTCTTGTATATGCGAAAGCATGTAACATCTATGCATGTGTGTATGTTATATATTTTGTATGAACATAACGATAATGACGTTTGACGTCTGACAGTAATCTGGCGATCTTTCAGCTTTGTTAGTAAGAAAACAATAAAACATTTAAGATCCTTCTCTTAATATTATATTCTCTTTATATTCAGAACAAACACGATAAATTTTAGTGCTATCAATGTAATTTTGCAACATTATTGTGATATTAATAATGTAAATATTTAAAGAACATCAATTTATATATTCTTCAAATTATTTAATTATTATTCTTCAAATAGAGTAAATTATAACATGTTTGTGTACAAAATAATTTTATATCATTTTGTATCATTAGATTATTGCATCTTTGTTAATTATATTTTATCGTATCCGATTGTTAACATGGAAAACGAGAACTGGTCAATCTTGATTATCATTTTACATATTGAAACAGTTCGCGAAAATATCGTGAACATATTTTTAAAAAATGAAAACGGATGTTGCAAAAAAAGAATATCCAACTAATCTGAAACATCAATAAAATCAATTAATAAGTATATATATATATATATATATATATATATATATATCATTACGCTTAAAACAAGATTGCGCGAACATAGCTTATAGTATCGTAACTAATTAACAGAATTGCCTCACTTACTAAATGAGTTAATTAACGCTAACGCGCTTCATTTAGAATCTGCCCGCGTTTTGCGATTGTTGCATCTTATTACCGGCAACAGGGTTTGTTATCAGGTTGAGAAACTCCATGTGGGAACAAAGCAACTTACGTGTGTGGTCGTCGCTTACACCGTGTGTACCAGCGACGAAACCAGTTCTCGTATCCTTTTGTTACGCACAAAAGCATCGTGTTTGCACCTTTGTCGGCGAGAGATCTTGCCAGACGATCTTACGTCCGAATATAACAATTTTAGCCTTCCTTCGCACTTTTCTTTTTTTTTTGTTTTTGCTTTAATTCGACAATTAAAAGAGAAATGCCTTAATTTTCTCTTCTTCCATCTCTTGGAAAACACTTGATTTTTAAAGAAAGGAAAGCGAGACAGTTGACTAAGCGGTCAAATTGCGTCTAATTGTATGTTAATAAATTTGCGAGCTCCTTTCACTGGGTCGTTCTCAACTATATCTGCACCATCTTGATTTCGTATACATAAATATGAACGTCGTGAAACGTAATTTATGTATTGTACTGACTCATAATGTTGGGTTTCTTTTTTCTCTAAATTTACCGAATGACGTCTGTGCGTAATGTAAGACACCGGTTTCGTGAAAGGATAATCAGCAGCAAATCTTTGTGCCGTAATATCCTTTCGAATGTTAAATGCTCTTTTTAAAAGAAAAGTTATTCACATTTTACGGTCGCTGAAATTTGCGTCAATATTATTTTCGAGTCGACATTTTAATTGAAATTGCTAATTAAAATTTAAAATTAAATTCACATTTCTATATAATGGGTTAAAATATTATTTTTACATAGAGTTTGGAGCAAGAGAGGCATCTACTGCGAAGGAAACTCGAAGAAGCTAGAGATGACAGCGAAGCAAGGGCCTTGGAGCTTCAGGGCGACATGAAGACCCTCAGGAGTCAGTTGGAGGAACAAAATGAGAGGGCGAGAAGGGCGGAACGTGATCAAGCCACTCTCGTCGCGGAGTTGACAGCGCAAAACACGAGGCTGGCCGATCAGCTGAGAGAGGCCGCCAAACAGGAAGAGCAGTTGCTTGTCGAGCTGAAGATCCTGAGGGAAAAATGCGCTCTCAGGAACACGACCCTGCAGGATCACGTCAGCAGCTTAGAGATCCTCAGGGACGAGGTGAATATAAATTTTTTTATCTTGATCCAAGCCCAAATTACATATAATTAATCCTATTTTGCATATAAAGGCTCGATTTTTTACAGTCTTTTTTTTTCTCGATTCGTTAATGTTACAAGTTCTTAGAGTTTCCTTTTCGCCTAATCGATCTGCGAGGAACGAAAGCTGTCATTATTAATCATTATCCATCAGAAGCCGAAGGACGCGGTTCCCAAGCAGGGCTTGCTGAATAATTCACAGCATCCTTTTTATGAAAAGGAAGCCAGTAATTGTTGCGCATGTTCGCGCGTGAATTTACGCATAAAATCTATGGGAAAATGTTATCGAATAAAAATAAACGTGACCTTCGATCGATCGACTCGATTCGCCTCGCCCTCTCTTCTCATTTTACAATGGCAACCGGATATCGAGTTTTCAGGAATCGTTCATGAAGCGCATATAAAGTCCGCATCTGTCCCACATAGATATAAAAACAAACTGATATAATCTTAAAATAAGATATATTTCGAATCATGATATTTACTATATTTTATATTCTATATTACATCATACTTCTAATTTTTTAAGCAATTCCGAGAAGGAAAAAAAATTCGAAGCTAAGAACAAAGGCTCAAAACAATAATTAAATTGCGATATAAAAAATTACTATTAATGTATTACACAAATATCTTACATGCGTCGTTTCAGGTACAACTGGTATCGGCACAAAGGACCGAGCTAGAAAGGCGATCCTTGGAACTGCGAGAGGAGAGGACCAGGGCGATCGCAGCACTCGAAGAAGCCGAGGAGAGAGCCGCGGCCTTGGAGCGGCTCAGCCACGAGGCGGAACACCGCGCGAGAATGGCCGAGCAGGAAAGGTGAGATCCAGAATCCGGAATCTGTATGCAGCCATTATGGTTCGGTTAAAGATCGCGCGGATAACGCTCGATTGAGCGTTAGATTTGATCGATTTTCACGAGGATGCCAAAGAATGGACCACACGTGACGTATTATTAATGACCGTTAAAACACTCTGTTAATAATCGTAGAATCTGAAGATAACAATTTGAACAACTTCTCGAGGATTCTCCTTGTAATACATCACGTAATCTTACAATACACGCTGTTACCTTCAGGGATGAACTATCATCGGCATTAGCGGCCATCGAGGCAGAAAGGAGGGGCCGCTCCGGTTCGATACAGAAGCCGCCGCGGTCCCTGCAAGCGGAAATGGAGTGCGAGGAGAGCGGTAGCTCGCTGGAGGAACAGGAAGACGGAAATTTGAAGACGGAAATGGCGAGAGCGACGAAGCGATTGAGGGAGCTGTGTGCTCATCTGAGACGCGGCGAAGACGACTCGGGTTTGCAGAGCGATTGCGAGGAGTCCATGCTGGTAATCAATCTCAACAATTCCGAACAGGAAGTGAGCACCAACGAGCGAGAAGCTCATCCTTCGCCGGTGTGTGATTTTTTTCTGCGTAACGTTATTTTATCTTTTATTACAAAAATATAACATTAGTTTCAGATTTATTTATATGCAAGCATTTATTTATAAAATTCGAACCATTGTCTTCTAGACGAATAATAATCCGGGCGCGCTGCTGGAGCTGGTCGAGGAGGTTTATAATCTCGCGCTGTCGGGCAGAGGTGCACCCGGTGAGCTGGGACTGGCGGTGGAGCTGCACAAGGTACGGGAAGAATTGGAGAATTCACGGGAGCAGTGCAGGATAAAGGAGGATGAGCTGAAACGACGCGGCGACACGATTCTGGAGCTGACGAGCAAACTGAGCGTCTGCGAGGCGGAGCTGCGCGGTGTCAAGGAGGAACGCGATCGTGCCAGATGCGATATCGAGCACTCTGAATTGACGAAAGATGAGATCGTGGCGAAGGCTTACAAGGTGCGGGATCAGGCGGTAGCCAGGCAAAACAGGGTGGAGGTGGAACTGGCCAGGACACGAATAGACATCCTGCAGGCGGACAGTCAGCTGAAGGAGGCGATCAAGCAGAAAGTCGAACTGAGCCAGCAACTGGAACAGTGGCAGATGGACATGCAGGCGCTTCTGGACGAGCACGTGCGTAGCAAACTGACCCCGGTCTCGCAAATCGTCGCCACGAGAAACGGCGAGAACTCGGACATGTCGGCGCCGGCCAGGAAGAAGAGGAGCACCGGCTCGACGAAGAAGATGTTCGGTCTGTTTTGACGAAAGTGACGTAGCGCGATGGCTTCGTTGCATTGAACTGAGGTGATCGCGACTGATGTAGGCTGTACTTTTGGTTCCTGCGCAGCTATCTCGCTATAAAAAAAAAAGACATAAAATGGAGAGAGAGATAGAAGATAGTGCGAATTTAGGTGTATTTACTCTTTTAAGGACGATTGAATATATTCACTCGGCTCAATCGTGACGAGGAGGGACAATGTTACAGATTATCTTCTGCCATTTTTCTAAAGTCGTTTTAAATGATTTTACTCTCATGTCTCTTGCGTCACGATAGATGGGCAGAATCTGAATTAATCTTAAACTGGCGATTCTGTAATAAGGAAGACTAAGATTAGTGGATCTCGAATTAGATGCATCTGGACTCAACAAGTGCAAACTTCGGGATTTGCCCTGACATGAAACGTTGAAATATATGGGTGCATGACGTATGCGACAAATGTTTACATTACTCACGATGAGGCACTTACAGGGAGTCTATTACGTCGATGCCCGCATGTCGAAACCGATTACAAATTGGAGTTTAAGTGACGCGCATTTATCGTTGCTCGCAGAAAAAAAACCACGCATAACGTTCGACTTTCCCTGATCGATTCTTCAACCAGGGAAAGTCGCGAATCGCGACTCTTCTCGAATCGTTTTCGCGCTAAATTGTCGCGAATGCATTTTTCATCTTCGCCTTGAGATTAGTCGCGGTTTTTATGTGTCATTTTTTATCAACCGGCTTGATCGTTATAATTCGCCAGAGACTGTCATTACTGTTCATTTAAGTTCGTAGACTGAGCATGCGAAAAATACCAATGGGATAAAATTGCATTGTGCTGCTAATGTGGAATCAGCAAGATGAATAACCCGCCTATTTTATCAAAAATAGGAAATTTTTGTCAATGTTTCCTCTTCAAGGAATTGAAATTTAATTATAAAATTTAACTTAAAAAAAAAAAAAATTTTTTTTTTTTTTTCAAGAAGTAATTTTTTTATATTTGCCGTTTTTAATTCTGAAACTTCTTCTTTGCAAACATTTTTCTAATTTTTTAATTTTGCCTTTATCGTGTTTATTCATTTTTATTCTGAAAGATTAGGATCATTCTCTACAATTAAGCTTTACTCAAGACAAAATTGATTGGTCACGACTCTTATTTCAGACAGAAAAAATTAGCCGTCGAAAAGTGACGAAAGAGTGTAAAGGATTAATGTTCCGGCTAATCTTGAGCAGTCTCGGCGAAGGTGATTAGGGTCAAAACGCAGCTGCTTTTTTAACGCGTCACGTAATTCTCATCATTGTGGAACGAACCGTTCCCCATAGCAAGAACGATCTTTATATAAGTGGAAGATCTTTTATTTCGAAACAATATGAATTAACTGATCGGACTACGAAGTACGAATGAAATCACTCGAGTTCTTCGCGCTCCGCTTCTTCCGCGACATAAAGAAATATCAAATTATTATTAATTACGAAATATTGTGATACGCTGTGTGGCTTACGTTAGAATCGAGAGAGAATCCTTTCTAAAAATATTTGTGCGTGTTTTTTTTTAATTTTAATTATGCGGACACATTTTAATTATGCGTTTCATCATGCTTTGGTAACAAATTAATCCTCGTGCTAGAAAGAAATTAAAATTTTTTAAATTCCGTCAATGGAATAAATTGCGAGTATGAATAACAATTCATAAGAATTATAAGACTTCGAAATGATAAATTTACGCATTTATTACGCATGTGAAGGTGGTTCTGCACGCGCTTGGATGACTGATCGAATTATCACGATGACAACGAATAATTATTATCCGTCCAGCGTTCCGTCCGGGACCAATGAATTATTCGCGATACATCGAAAGAAAGGAGTATGATTGTTTAGGGGTAAAAGTCGATCGAATCAGCCGTGATCTCTGATATTTTAATATAACGATAGTGCAATACCACTGGAGGATTTTTACGATATTAAACAATGACTGTAACGAGATGACCCTTGAGGATTTTACACTCTATACTCTAAGCTCTCGCAAATAATCGATTTTAAGGAGCAACGGCACGTATTATTTTCCACGTGTATGTAGACATTGTATGAACACACGTGCGTGCGTCGCATGTATAGAATTGTTTGTACATTAGTTCTTTTTCCCGAGTGTAAGCATACACACCGCCGAAACTGTAAAATAATTGTACAATTCTCGATCTGATCAATTGTGGTGACGATATTTATTTAATAAAATCTGTTTTGCGAACATCTCTCTTTTGCATTCCTACTAATTTTTCCTCTTTTCGTTATCGTTTTGCGCGATCGCCTCTCTTAACACAATTATTACTTAGCCATTCTCAGCTTACCTCTTTTCTTACATAATTTTTCAATAAGCTGGGAATAACGAGACATGTGAAAAGAAACAAATAGGCATTTATTCACAAGAGGCAGGTGTAGTTACAGTAATTTCATTTCTGTCTTGCTTTTATATATATATATATATATATATATATATATATATACACATATACATATATATCATTATGTATATGTATGTATATTTTTATATTTATAATAGTATCTCGTAACCGTCTCGTAATTACTCGATTCGGTCCAACTACGCAATACAAATGGGCATGAACAATGGGGGCGGGTGCACATACAAAGTATTTCTTCTCTCGCACACGAAAAACGCGCAGTTTTCATCCGTTTTATTCGCCTCTTATTTTTCTTATTTTATTTCCGACGCAGCGAGATTCCACCGTATAAAATTCTATATATGTGTGTGTGTGTGTGTATGTGTGTGAATGTGTCAAGATAAAATCTCGCTGTTCGTTCTACTCGCTTAATGAGATTCGTCGTATCTCGATCTCGACGAATCACTCGGAACGCGGAACGGGTGTGCTTTTTTTTTTCCTTCGCTTCTTCTTACTTTTTATAAAGCGCTTCTCCCGGATTGTCTCGCAAGGATCGATTCTCGCGACACCCCAGGTGAGCATCGTTCGGGGGAGAGTGTCACGGATAAGTTAGCACGTTAAATTGATAATTGCCAATAAGGATCAATTGATGATTTGTGTAAATTTCCGTTTTGAAGAGAAATTCTCTTCATTTCATTTCTAATCGGCGATTGATCCTCATAAAAGTGTTGTATCGACAATTATCTAACTTATCCGCGCTGTCCCCCCTCCCCCGTTTGCAAAAATCGGTGATAACAATATATAATATATAGTATGACAATACGACGATGGCGGCTCCTTAAATTTGTCCTCTATAGTAACGCGACGATGATGATCATGACAACAATGTAATAACAATGAGGCTTTCAGCGGCGATAGAGCGTGAATAATCATAAAGTAATCCGTAATCAATCTGTAATAATGACGAGTTGTCGAATATAAAATGTCCTCATGTCGAGAAACAATAATTAATAGAGCAATTAGTATAAAGGTAGGTACTTTTCTCAAGGTAGAGAGACAGAGAAAGGGGGGGGGAAGAGAGAGAGAGAGAGAGAGAGAGAGAGAGAGAGAGAGAGAAAGAAAGAGAGAGAGAGAGAGAGAGGATGAGAGAGAGAGAGAGAGAGAGAGAGAGAGAGAGAGAGAGAGAGAGAGAGAGAGAGAGAGAGAGAGAGAGAGAGAGAGAGAGAGAGAGAGGATGAGAGAGAGACACTGTAATTATCAATGAAGCATTGTGTTTTTGTGCAGAACAACTCTTCTATCAGTAGATTCGCATGTCTTTCTCGTTAAGGGTATTACATGTCACGGTAAATACAGTAAGGTTCGCTATGCTATGTCAATTACAAGTGGCTCCTGTTGTGTTTAACCACCCGAACCCTTCTCCTCCGGCCTACCCCCTCATCCAAGATTATTTCTCCTGTGTCAACACTTATATAAAGAGACAGTTAAGCTATGCGCAATTTGTGTGAGTGTGTATGCTCTGCTCTCTTCTGTATGCGCGCGTGTGTGTATACACGTACTTGGGAATATGTGTGAATGTATGTATTGTGTGTGTGTGTGTGTGTGTGTGTGTGTGTGTGTGTGAAAAAGTGCGGTGCGATGATGTGAATGTGTATATCCGTTAAATTCCATAGCGCTTCGGCCTTACTCTCTACACGTGTATATTATATTTACATCCATACCATTTATAATTCTTCTCTCTCACGCTTTTCTTCTGTCCTTCCTCCAAAAAAAAGGAAACGCACGAATTAAGAGAGATAAGCGAAAATTTGTCTGCGAAATTACGTTTCTAATTTTCGAGAGTGAGAGAGATCGGTAATCAACAATTTTGTAATTGTAGAAGCAAAATACATCGAAGCGCAGAATTCGCGATAGTCGAACGAAATCTTCCGACTTCGAAGACAAGGAATTTAATTTCGCAGAACAAATTCCCACTAAGCTCTTACAAGTCTTCCATGTCTTACAGACTCGCGACGCTGTTGGCGATTTATCTCCTCTCTACAGTTCACTGTACAACGATACGATTTCGATGCAAGTCAGTTATATGACGCGCGTGCAACCTGCGAATTCCCTCGCGCGCCTATCGAGATGTCATCGCGCGTCCATCCAATCTCGCGGATACGAAACGAAACGAAAGAAAGATCTCGCGATAAACTATTTACATAATAATAGTAATCGCTCTGCCCGACCAGCAGCATATATTCCATGCATACTCACCCTTTCACGCACACTCTCCCGCAACGCTCTATTATATCTCGCCTCCCTTCTTTCCGCTTCTCTGTGATTATTTTTTTTTTCTTTTACTTAAAGTGCTACATAGAAATATCTTCGTTCTGGGTCCCGCACAACTTTGTATCTCTCGCAACGACGATGGCTCGTACGACGTGACCGTCCTCGCAGGACGACAAGAATTGCGCTCTCTTAATGAAAAAGAATTCTCTCCAGGAAAACCGGACGATGCGATTTCAGTGACTCAATCGCATATCTCATATTTTTTTTCTCCGAATATAATCATCAATAAGCGTCACTTGGATTTATTTCGGAGAGAGATGATTTGTGGGATAAACAGAGGAGACAAATTATTTATTAAGTCTTAAAAAATACTAAACTAAAAAATACTAAACTATTTGTTTATGTAATCATTATAATAAGAACGGATTAAAATTGATGAAAAATTAATTATAAATTAGGTATAGAGAGAGCACATATTCTGTCTAATCATAGTATTCCAATCTTCGAACCAGTAACAGCGGCGAGTCTCATTTACGTATAATCGTCATCAGTGCACACGCGTGTAAATTGTAAGTGTATAACGTGGATTGTGGATTCGCGGTGCAATGCGATCGAATTTAAATATTACCACAGAAACGTGTCTGAATCGTTTTCTAAATTCTACGATAGCGGCGCGATCGCTAGTGCGAGATGCAATCCATGCTTGGCTACCTACGTGTTCCTACGTAAGTAGGGCTAGTATGTGTGTAGATGCGTGGAACGTGTCTTAAATCGTACATCTGACTCTTTTTAACGATTGTTTTTGTACGAACATACATCTCTCGCATGCGTTTATCCCCTGAATAGCGATCGGAAAAAATGCAATGGCCTGATATGCATACGATTTTTCAGCTGCAATACGTTGTGCTACGATGCGTCTAGCGATAATAATTATCATTTACCGTTCGCGTTTACGAGAATAATAATTATCATCGATAATAATTATTAATACCGTTGTTATTCGATTTAAACAGTTATTATCGCGGACGCGTTAATTTCGCATCTTGGATGTCGGATAATGTTACTGCGCGATTATTGCGCGTAAAACGACCGACTACGATCGCGTGTGGCTTCGATAACGTTACGCACCATTGATCTTTCGCCTAATTGCTGCCCCCTCCCCCATCCCCCCTTTCCCCCGGTTCAAGTCTAAAGGACGGTCGCGGTATAAGTATTTGTCGTATCGGCTTCATAATCTCCGAGGTGCTGCAAGTTCTGCTTTTTTTTTTTTTAAAAGCTCCTACTAATTCGCCATAAAAAATAAACTCCCTATTGGCCGTCGTGTTAACGTGCGCGTGTGTATATCTACCGGGTTTTCCCCGGACCTATCGCGCATCTCGTCGCCGAAAAAAAAGCGCGGTACGTCCGCGGGATATCCGATACAGTCGCGGTGCGCGTGCTAGTGTGTGTGCGGAAGTGCGTTCTTCGCACGCATGTACGCGTGTGTCCCGTGCGACCCGGTCATCGCCCTCGTCTCGCTTCCCTAATCTGTACACCCGAGAATACACGCACACGTGAGTTATATATTATATTTATGTATATTTATATATATATATACGCGCGCGCGCAAGCTCTCTATAGCTCTCCTCGAATCTCCTCGAATGCCTTCGCGGATATTATGCTTACTACTACGTTAACTGCAGCTCACTCCATTCTCTCGATACACGTAACTTGATTCGCTCGTGAAATTCTATGGGCGGGTTATTCCTCCTCTTTTCCCTGCCAATTCGAGCAAGCGAGTTGATTAAATTTAGCGCGTAATCATCACCTTGTATGTACAGACAAATTTATTCTTCGAACTCTTTCGATTCCTTCGTTTTCTTCCTTCTAATCTTTCTTTCTGTCGATTTTTCGCGAATACTGCTCACAAGCTAGTACATGTTGCCTCTTAAAGATTTCCACGACAAGCTCGCCGCGACTCGATATCGCTCTTGTCTCTCGACAAACTCGCGAATTCTTCCCTCCTTCATCAGACATTGCATAACATACATAACATCATATCGACATAGGTAAGCGTAGTCCACTATAGTTGTGGTACTGGTATAGCACTCTGTGGAATTTTTCGCGAAATTCAGTCGTTTACATCATAAAGAGAATATCTGTTTGCCCTACAGTTGCCTCCTGGCACGTCAGGCTTTGTTTTCGCGTTCCTTTAAGGATTGCTCTCCCAGCGGGCGAGTTGGATACGCCTGGTGTCCAGAGAGGGCGAAAGCAGCGACTTGAGGGACGCGCTCGGCGGCGAGCCGCCGAAATACTTGAGGGTCAACGGCGACTGGAGATGCCTGTGTCGGATCACCTCTCGCTCAGCAGGCAATGGCCAGAGTTCCTACCGGACAGTCGGGGAACTGATTCGATTAATCGAAAATGTCCAAATACTCGTTTTAAATTCTTCATCCTCGCATATATATATATATATATATATATCTATGTTTTTTAAATTTTAAATTTAATTATCGAAGAAAAAAAGATATTTTTACATTAGAAAAATGTCTAAAGAAAATTATTAATTAATTGAAAAACTTTTTAATATTGGCGGAGGATATAAATATCTTGACAATCCGAAAATAGTAGTTTACCTGCAGCGAGAGAGCCTCGTCTCAGGATTCGCTCTGCTTATTTCTACGGCCAGTCAAGGAACCAACTAGGGACTTCAGAGTCGCGCCTAACCCTCTGCCGTTCGGAGTATTAAGACTGCTGGCGTTTCTGAAGCCCTGCGGATGTGCGTCCAAGCATTTCTGGTACCTCAGCTGGAAAAGAAATATAGACCTCTTCTTAATTTAGCGCCTTCTTACAGTAAGAGAGAATTTGCAGGATATCATAAAAAGTAGATTCTCACTTTGCAAGCGGCTTCAATTGTCTTGCAGAGAGCTCCGCTGCTGGGCTCGCAGTTGAAAACGTGTGCGATGAACAAGTCCTGCGCGGTATGCATGATAAAAGCGCATTGCTTCACGTTGCGACCGATACCGAGGAATGACAGGTAGCGTACTCGACACTCGGTGATGAGCTTGTCATCCTGAGAAGATTACAATCGTTATGAATAATCGAAATCGCTCTTTTAATCATTTTTCAGTGCTCAGATGCTGATATCTTTAATATACTCACGTTCGGCGTAAGAATAGAAATCATGCTAGGAGCTACGGCGACGTTGACGTTTCGCCATTGATTGATCGGCGTGTTTGTCACGATATGTTCTATCGCCTCGTTCAACACCTCCATGCCGGTCGCCTGATTGACTTGCATGGATCCGAGATACTGCGCTCGCAGCACCTTTTTTGGCTCTTCCATCGGCGTTGGAAAAGATTGTGCTGCGTAAAAATAATACAAAAATTATTTAACAATTTTTTTTAAACTCATTTTTCATTTTCAAATAATTCTCTAAAATCTTATTCTTTAGAGATTTTTCTGTCTTCGTCAATTTATCAATGAACGAGGTATCTTCTTATTAAATATATTTTATGAGAGATAAACATGTCTAATTTGCTATTTAAAGAAATAGTAAAATAAGAAAGATTTTATTTATTTGAAGCTACTCACTGACTAGTGCTTGACCATTTCTGTGGAAGCGTCGATGTTCAGTGGGCAGATTGGTAGGTCTCGTAGCCAGACTAGTCCGGCCATTGATGTCTACTGGTTTTGCTAGATTCTGATGCTGCGAACGCTCGATCATTATCTTCTTACAAATGTCGCGAAGCGTGTTCGCGATCGTGCGCGCCGGTATGTCGCAACGGAACACATGACACATGTGTTTCCTGGTAGATCGGTCTCTTGCCACGTAAGCAAAATCCCTGGAAGAAGTAATATACATTTAATTAACAATCGAAGTTCTGTTTCGCCAAACAGAAAGTTTTTATTTTATAGTTTCAATTTATATTTTATTATACAATGTAATTTTTTTTGTATATCGCGTTGTATATCTTACCTTTCGCTGTTAGGTCCGTCCAAGGAAAACCAGACATTCATGAAAACGATGCGAATATATTAGTACAATATATATACGTCGTGTAATATTTAAATAAAAAGATTGAAGAATCCAACATTCTAGAAATTCTAGATTCCGGAACTCACAGTCCTTTAATTCATTTGAAGATAATTAACATTTCACTCACCGACAGTGATCTCTTCCCACGCCCCATACCCTAACCGTATGAATAGGCTGCGTGTTTAGTACGGTGAGATTCTCTGGATCGATCAGCTTGAGCGCCCCTTCGTCCAAGTCCATAAATAGATCCTTGCCCTGAAATATTTCGTAACGTATGTATCTTTCATCGCGTGTTTATTGCGCAACAAAATCGATATTGGTATATTCCATTGATCATTTAAGAGTCCTAAATATACTTTCACTAATCATATGTATTATAACTTTAAATTCTGTCACATTGAGACTATTTTTCTCATTGCTCATGCGTTTTTTTAATTTATCGTTAATAATGCAGATTTATATTTCTAGTTTCCGAAAGAACTTACATCGCCCCATCGTCCAACGACATCCAGCAGATCGTTTCTACCGAGTGAGAGATCCACGATACACTTGTTCACGGCCTTGCTGCTTCTCTCGGGTGTCAGATCTTCTTCCGCGATTTCCGTCCAACCTAAGGATCGTACAGCGAATCTGATCGGCTTGTCTCTGCCCTCAGAATCCGCTCTGGCGGGATAGCTTCTTCGTCTGAAAGAAATAAATGACGTGAATCGATGGACGATCGCCACAAAGACGATCACGTGAGCGAGGCGACATTCGCTTACTTGAGCGCCAATTCCATCTTCCTCTTGTTTTCCAATTCCTGGTCCAGAGCCGAGCTCGTGTTGCTGCGAGTCACCGTGTTCACCATGCCGCTCAAGGTGTGAAAATTGTTTATCTAAAACGGTAACGTTGCAAATGGAATATACATATATATATAATACACATAAATACATAATAATATATATTGTTATTAACAATATCAATAATATCATTAATATCAATAAATTATTATAATTACAAAATGTTTTAATAAATCATTCTACTCACGCTATCATTATCCTTGACCAGACTTCGACGCGCCTCTGTCTTTGAATGCAACGGAGCCTCCGGCGGTTCTCTCTGTATGTTGCCGCTTTTCACATGCCAATAATAAGGTCCATTCTCATCTGAAACAGTATTCGATTTTATCACTAATAAAACTTGAAAGCTTCAATTTATAATAGCCGCGTACTAATTTTCAATTATTGATCTTATCAATATATCATTTCATTAATAAAAAAATATATGGAAAATTGAGAAAACCCGAGAAAAACTTGAAGAAAATTAATTGAAAGTGGGAAACACCAATTTATTTATTACAATTTATATTTTTCATATATATTATTTTTTTTGTATTGCATTTATTTTAAATTTTAGCGACTTTTTTTTCTATCAAATATTATTTAAATCTAAATGTAGAAGTTATTTTTTGATATGTAAGGATAACTTGAAACAATTTCACGTATCGATTTGAGAATGGAATACTGTTACAATCTTGCTCGACTACTCACCCTCGTGCTTCTGCCAGCCGGGCGGCAGATTCTCATCTTTATCCTCAGAATCGGTGCTATCCACGTCCGTCGGTTTCTCCTGGGTATTATTCTGCAGAATCGCATTGTTCTTCTGATCTTTTGGCTGTCGCCGTTTCACCGGCACCGCGTACAACTCGCTGTTCAGGCCACCCTCCACGTGCGGCACACCGCCCATCTCTGCGGTCTCGTTGTCAGGTTTCTCGCAATAACTGAAGTGCAAAGCCAAAGAAAACCAAGGGTCAAGAAAGGTGGGTTTAATCCAGAAGTTCGGTCGCGTCATCGCGACGATGTCTACCGAATACCCAAACGGCGATATCCAAAAGTCTAGGAGTGATCTAAAAGACGTCTCAAGGAAGTCTGGGGGATTTTGACATCTTCTAGAATTTTGTGTCGTCTTACAACTTTTAATCCAAATCATAGGCGGACTCGTAATTTTGTCTTTATATGTATAAGATGTAATATATGCCGGGAAATATATTTATTTTATTTTTTTTAATATATAGTTATATTTATTTTTTTTTTAATTAGGACAAAACATATAAGCAAGATTGTTAAGAAATAGAAAGACGCCTTCACTAAATCCGCCTGTGATTCAAATATATCTTTATAAATATATTTTAATTCTCTGGATTTTTTGCATGTACTTAAAATATTAGAAAAAAAAAATAAACAGAGAATCAAGATCAATATTAATCAAAATCGCTATAATAGGCCATAAGAAGTGCAGCGAAAACAGGGAGTCACAGCTCTTATTCGTTCAACGAGGAAATCAGCGATAGTACATGGTACAAGCTTAAATAAATTTCATCACAGCGCTATATACAAAGCTTCGTGAAAGATATATCCATATTTTATTTATCGGCCCTATTTCGAATCTAAAAATTTCGTTTAGCATTCGCGCGGTTGCTATTCCCGGCTGTGCTACGGCCTACGCGCGACTCGTTTCAATCCGTTTCGCATCATCACGAGGAGGCGGTCACACGCGACAAGGTTGTTCGCTAAAAAAGGCCCTCTCTTTCTCTCTCGTTCTATTATATCGCGAAACTGCACGAGTGCGCAATTGTGTTCGTATTCTCGCGTGACTTGAGGTAATTTCAGTTCACGACATTTCAGGGCGAATCACGATCGCCGAAATAAGCGGCTTGATTTATCGCGTCATTGTCCGATCGTGTTCATTCGTCTCGCGAACGAATCGGCGAACGTTCGCGACGATCGTCATCTACGACGGAATGACAAATTGATTTCCGCTCGTTAGATCGTCCAATTGACGGCCGTGCCATCTCGCTCGTAAACCACTATTGATCCTCGACTATGTTAGTCGCCCGTTATCGCCGCCGCGAGAAGTCCTCGCGTGCTAATCAAAGTCGGACGCGACACGAGCCGGCCAGCAGGAGATTATTTACAGGGGCTGTAAAATAAAACGTCCTTTGCGAGCGAGCGAGGAGAAATTGCGCTTCGTACTTGGAAGTGATGTAAAATTATATGTATATATCGTGCACATTCATAAAAGGGGCCGAAGATTTTATGCGGAATTGGGGTGAATAAGAGAGAATGACTTGTATACATGCAGTGAAGAGACTGTAACAGGTGTCTGTCACGTCTGTCAAGTGCTTGTTCCAGGGGAGGCAAAAACGTTCGAAGTTTAGTTTTATTTGGAACATTATGTAAATATGGGCGGAAAATATATAATTTTGGGGAATTTAAAAAGATTTCAAAGTGTTACACAATAACGTGAGAGTAGGATAGTTTAATCACTTTTGATCGATTGTCACTCCTAATATTGTTTGTTATAGTTCATTAATCTCACGAGTTGTAGCGTAAAGGTAAAGGATTATAACACTAGTGAGAATAATAATTTCACACACAAAGGATAAGTGCGATACTAAAGCAAGCCAATACTCGTGGTCGTTTTTTCGTCTATCAAATTCAATCCGGTTATTCACATTTGATTTTAGCATGGATCCGACTATGGATACTACTATATATTTTCTAAAGTCAAAGGCGCAGGAAGGACCAACGTCGCTACTCGTAGAAAAAAAAAAGTATTTTACATTGTAATACAAAAGGGCCTGAGACAAGTCAGACTTGTACTGGCAAGCGCGAAATTGTATTTTACTTTGTGATACGAGCAACGCGAGCGTCAGACATCAGCGGCTACACGGAACCGAGAAAAAAAAATCTGTATGTGAAAATAAACGGTGTCTACGGTTGGACAAATACGGTCGGAAATTGCAAGATTGTTTCGAGACAATCCTTCCTTAAATCACTGTTTCTTGCGCGTGAAATATCGCGATAGATATAAATCATTTTTACAAACAAGAAATTTTTATGAAGGAGAACATATGATATACGTCATGTCACATATGCAGTTCCATCAAAGTGAGCAAAGTGATGTCACGGATATCAGCGTGAATTTCTCTCGGCTTAACGTTCGCGATTCACTCTTCAAATATACGGTATTCATTGTATCTGCCACGCAGCATCGCAATATGATATGCAACAATATGAGTACACGAACGGACAGCTGAGTCTACACACAATAGCTCCCATCTGCGAGCGCAGGGTTGTTTACGCGAAACTCGGGTGTTTCGTTTCGCGACGGGGCATTCTCGCTACTACAACGGCAAACAGAAGCGGCAACTTGAGACACACAAAAGAGAAGCGACGAACAGTGGTAACAAGCGGACTATCATCTGCAGGAAGGATTGGGTGCCACGAGATCACACGATTGTGTTTCGTACGTACTTTCTCGACCCGGAAGTGTCCGTAGCGTCGATCGATCCTGATTGTAGGGTGTGAGATTGAGGCAGGATCGCGCTCGACGACGACGGGGATGACGAGCGGGGATTCCCGTTGAGGGTGTCGTCGACGAGAGCGGACTCCGCCACACCCTCGCAGCCGTACCTGAATCAGCATCGTTCATGCAAAGCATTACAAGGGGATGAATTGTCGACGGGCGGTCGTAGTGATGATAATGCTGCCTATCGCGATTCTCGATAGGATAAGTATCGCTCGTTAACCCTTAAGTGCACATGATACGTATCTGATGCGTTTTCGATACGATTCCTTTATTTGCTCGACTCATTTTTTTGCCATAAACAATTTCAAGCATTTAAGAGTTAAGCCGGGCTCGATATTTAAATATACTAAAAGTTATATATAGATTTTTATAGATTTTTTTTTCTTAGTATTTTATTCATTTATTGTTTGTTTTAGATGCGGCGTTTATTTTTTTAAAGAATATTACTGTTTTGTAACGTTCATTATTAAGATCTCTTAGTTACATATGTTAAGAGTTCTAAACTAATTCTTTTTATTAACTCCCAAAAATGTTTATATATATAAATATAAATATACATATATTTAATTTTTAAATGTACAATAACTTGATATATGTATGAGTTATGCGGAATATATTCACGAGATCAATTTATAAGGCAATTAACAGATATATAAAGCATTAATCAATATTTAAGTTTGGTTATTCTGGAATGCATTTTTATCTCGAATGCGTGCATTCTCGTTCTTCGCAGACGGAAATCGCGCAGCTGCAAGAAAGTGACATTTTAATTAACGATCAAGGAACAGTGCCAGGTACCAACGCGGTTAGTACAGGATCGCTAACCATGTCGAAGTAATTAAAGGATTAACCGAGTGGTTTGCTGACTAACGCCAGTTGCCTCTCCTGAGTATCGTTCGGGCGTATTAGAGGAGTATCTAAGGACCGATGTTCCTTTTGAACGTACTCAAGGAATACGGATTCTGGACTTTGAGGCCTTTAATCGCCGAGATTATAACGAACTACTCGCGAGCTTGCAAAAACTTTTCCTTCGTATCGGTCGACTTTGCTTACTTTGGGCTTGTGAAAGACGTCCATATTAAAAGTTTCAGTAAATTAAAATAAAAATGTTTGCATAAAGTGCGAATAGCGTTATCTGTTCTCCTTTTAAATCTTGCATAATCATAGGTTGCAATCTTGGGACGACAATTTTACAAATTATTAACAAGAGTTTTTACTTTGGATTATTGTGCCACGTCTATTATATAATTCTTGTTAAGAATCGAGCAGATGCAAACAGTGCATCGACATACTTGCTATTCTCGACTTTACTAATTATTTCCCTAATTACCTAATAATAATAATAATCGCTATAATTTCTCGTACGTGCCGCTAATTGGTGAACCTACTTCGTCGCTTGCAGTTAGAGAAAACTAGTAATTGCGTGCTATGTGGCTGGAAAAAAATTTTCAAACTTTTTCGCGTATTGCAACACATCGAGAAAAATAAAATAACGTTGAAAAAGACTAATTAAAAAATTCGCGAATAAATCGAGCAGGGATAATTTTGAGAAAGTTCGTGCAGCCTCTGTAAAAAAAAAAGATGAAAGAAAAAAATGTAATTTAATTTAAAAGAGTGACGCGAAAGATGACGACGACACGCATTACGGCACGTAAAGTCAAGCGACATAATTTCGCGGAAGTATGTGAGTTAGGAATAGCATGAGGGGTGCTTTGGAAATTCGCCAGAAGTTTCGCCAGTAAGGGGAAGGCCCCTGTATTTTGTTAGAACACGAAAATGGCGCAGGACGATCGATGAGATATCGGACGTGTCTACGGGAATTCCTCGTCGATCAACACTCTTGAGACTCTTTCAATGTCACATTCCGTTTCACTCCGATATACGGATAGATCCGATATCGATAATCGGACATAACGATTTATCGAATTATTACGAATATTATGACGCGCTCTCAATCATGTTAAACGAGTTATTAATTAATCTATAATAATCTTGTATTCGGCTGCATCGAATCGAACGGACCGACGAGAGCTTTATCGGGAATAAAATCGCAATCCTGACGCATTGACGTAATTCGTTTCGCAAGAACGTTAATTCGATTCCCGATCGCGGACCGCGATAATGTTATATAGTCGGCTCGTTATTAATACTGTTAATCCCGGGATTGGTGAGGTGCTGCCACAGTAGTATCTGGAATACCGGGTTATTGACACTGAGCGCATCGATCGACCATATCGAGGTCCATATAGTATTATGAGCTCGGCGGATCTGAGTGGACGATGATGTAGACAATTTAAACCGAAACATTCCGGGATTCATCTGAGATGGCCGCGAATCGATAGCAAGATGAGATATAATCGACCATGACTCATCTTGTAAGATGGGAGATATCCCGTCTATAATTCTATAAAGAAGAGAGGCTTCACAAAGTTGAGAAGGATGCGTGAAATTAATCTCCAAAAAATTTCTTTTAGATTTTTTTACTCTTTCTGGGATATTAATGGCATATCACGTTAAGCAGCAAGAGAGATAGACTGATCGCGCGATATAACTAAAATCAGCTACCGGAGGACGGTAATTGTGATCCAAGCGGCGTGCGTACATGCGCGAATCGCCGTAACTTTCAGTCAGGTGTAATTAAACCCAATTAGGTCGTAAGGTGAGCAACTTCTGACGCACCTGGCTGGGCCGTAAATTACGCCGGCAAGTCTCCCCCTGTGTCTATCTCGCCGGCACCATGATTACAGTATTCGTAATTTTATGGTTTCTGGCTCGAGAACGTGGATCATTATCTTCTGATTATATTGCTATCATCGTAAATCACGGCCTTTTTCAGGGAAGCGCGAATTAAATCGTCAGATAAGGCACGGGTCGAAGAAAGACCATTTTTGTAATTCTAAAGCACTGAATAAAATATAATAAATAAAAAGTTATCGTAAACAAAAGAGATAATGAAGACAGAAAGAAAGAAAAAATAAGCTGAATATTCACGTCGTAATATAATCTGTAATTAATATTTCAGATTTGTGCTGCATCGATCCGTTAACATGTTCTGCATTCTGCTAATGTCCATGTAGCAACTATCGGTTTTCCCCTATCAATAGAATCTGACAAACGCTTGACCACGACGGAGAGAGAGAGAGAGAGAGAGAGAGAGAAACCTAAATTACAGAGTGTCGAAAAGACCGGTATTTCGGGTGTCTGTGATTCGCTGTCAGTGTTTGTCGATCGGCAGAAACAACGGCCGATTGACCATGACGTGGACATCAGCAAGAGCGGGTGATTTGCATGAAGGGAGTTAGAAGAGAGAGATAGAGAGGAAAAAAGCGAGGAAGACCCTAGTGAGGAAAAAGTGGCGCACGCCCGAAACACCGTGTAGGGTAGATGGACGTCCACGCAAAGTGCGGCTCAGAGTAAAAGAGAGAGAGAGAGAGAGAGAGAGAGAGAGAGAGGGTGGGAGAGAGAGAGAGAGAGAGAGGGTGGGAGAGAGAAAGAGAAAGAGAGAGGGGGGAGAAAGAGAAACTGAGAAAGAGAGTCGAGCTGCTCTTCTCCTCGCTCGATCAATACACACTACACAACCACCCAACCAACCCCCGACCCACACACACACCCTCTGCCCCATAGCACAACCCCTCGACCACTGTGTAGCGCTCATCCGCCAACGTCACCCCATTTCGAGCGCTCTACCTAACCAATGCACACACATCTGCACTCATACTCACACACACACGACATACATCGAATGGACGATACTGATCGCTATCGTATTGATAAAACGGACGTTGCTGTTTCTGCCGTCTTTTCAAATACTGATCGGCTTGATATCGATTTTGCGACGATGCGATCAAAGAACGATTGGCATACGTGTTACGCGGAGATTGTTTCCAAGAATTGCGAGTATCGGCGTTCGATAGGCGAGTGCCGTGAGAAGAACTCATGCTGAAATTCGATCCTTCTACTGCGTGAAAAGAGTTATAGTAGCGCCAGACACACGGTCTGTTATTGTTGGATTGGCTGCCTAAAACACGTAGAATCGCTAGTTAGGCCTTGTCGAAGCTAGGAAGTATTCCCCGAGGCCCTTTCACCCTTCGAGTAGCTGGCAGTGGCGCATACAGCCCGCCGAGGTAATTAAGTTTCGGCCGATCCGATGGGAGGAAGTCTCGAGAGCTTCGAAGCCTGCTCGTGGTTTCTCCAAATACAATGGTGGCCTCGCGCAATTAAACCGCTATTACAGCTTTGTGCAAAAAACGTTAACCTCTGTGAACTGGTAAATTTTCGTTTCATCGAAAAGAATAAAATATACGTAATTAAAAAGACGAAATAAATCTGAATTATATCATAATAAAGTAAATAAAAAATTGCATAAAAAAATTATGATAGAATTAGAAATTATAATAGATAATTATGTTAGAGAACTCTAGAAATTATAATAATAAATTAGAAGAACTATACAGCATATAGAATATCAGGTCTAAAATTAATATACGTTATTCATTTTCTTGAGTACTTAGTATTTGTTAGGAAGAGAATCAAAAGATTAAATTCCCAAGACTCGTAACGTTGAAAGCAAGGTTAATTGACGATTGAAAAACGCCGATCTATGCCTGTTTCGTAATGAGAACGTGTTCCGATAAATGATTCAATTCCCACAAATAAATTGATTCGCAGAAGGAACTGAATCACCTCCGTGGGAAAGACTTCTCGGATAGTTAGACTGACTTTATTTATATTTCGCTTTTATTATTTTTTTAATGGCTGTTATTTCTTCAATTAATTTAAAAATGTCTAGGAATTTTATTGTTTCAGTTTACATCATCTCTGACGAATATTATCGTGAATGGATTGCTATCTATATGCGAGTTATTGATTCTAAAAGCGTGAAAAATTTCGCGCGAATTATTATAATCGTAAAATTTTTATCTGACACGATAAACTTTATTATACGGTGCACACGGTCTGCTTTAGGCACAGTAAACTATAGTACTCGTTCCATTGCTTATTCTCGGGCTACGAAAACAACGTCTCATCACGATAGCCATAATAATGTCGAGAAATTTCTCACCGGGTTAATCCGTTCCTTATTTCGATTAATCTTTTTAAAGTACCACGTTTCCGGAAAATCACGCAACATTTAACAAGGTAATTTCTACTTGCATAATCTTCTTCGTAGCACGTGTTCCTGCAGCTAATTTTTTTCTTATATATACTCAGTGATTTATTAATACCTTTCACGCTTAACGCTTTTAACCAGCGCCTTCACGATTATAGATTTGTCCCACCTTATGAAGACTTTATGAAGTCCAGGCAAATTGCCACTAAAGCCTGTTTATACTCCGAGTAACAAGATTGTCTCGTCATTTCGCGAGAGTAAGCGTTAGAGCTACCTGAAGTCCAACGTTTACCGGGCGTTTATCATTTCATCATCGGACCGCCACCGTGAAATCCTCACGATGGCCCACGACGAGACCCTTTACGATGTATTATAAATCGCGTGTTTTTCGTCGATGTCTTCCTTTTTACGCGCCAGCCGCAGTCCATAAACCTTTATGATCGGTCGTCAGTAAATCGACCGGCTATTCCGTCACGGAGGAAAATTTGCGCGAGAAACGCGGTTAATAAAGTTTCGAGCCGAGGGTGTATATTTTTTCATCGAGAAGCTCGCTCTCCTCTCTCGCCGCTGCTTTATGAGCTTTTTTTATGGAACTCGGAAACTCCACTCTCGCTAAAATCAACCCCTTCCAGTTCGTCTAACACCCTTCCCTCCGTCCTTCGGTTTTTATCCGCCAGGTACATTAACTCGCGCACTGCCATGGCCAGATTTTAATTTAACTTGCACGATAAAACGCGATCAAAAACAAATCAGTGTCTAGAGTGTCGAATTTTTTTATAGAAAAAAAAAAAAAATATACGTACGTTATTTTTTTGAGGTCGAGTTTTTTTCCGCTACCAAGTATCGATCCGCGTTGCATTGGATTTTATTTTGCAACACCACGTCTCGTTTTTCATATTTGATAGCCGATTGCATCTCTCTCCGAAGCGATTCCCTTGCGTCCCTGATATCGAATATTAATATGCGCGTGAATATTAAATGTCTCGGAATTAATAGGACATTAATTAACGCGTCGCGCATTTCGTACAGAGTATAAATATATTATAAATTTTAACACGAAACCGATAGATAAAATCGCCAGTAAGTGCCCGAGGAAAATTTCTCCGCCGCAAGAGTGACGCGAATCCGATCTCTCCGATCTTCTTATAACGCCCGTGTAAGACTTTCACCGTGTAAGATTATCTAAAGTTTCTAGTCCCTCCTCCCGGCATATATCTCCAGGACGAAGCTATTGGCATCGCCGGAACATCTTGCATCCTGGACAGGATAATTCGTTCGCGTTTACGAGCGTCCTTGCTCCGGATTTCAGTTTAGCCCGATAATCTCCAACGGCTGGGCATCCTGGCAAGACCTCTCTCGGGACATTATTCTTTCTATCATTCCCCTCCCCTTTTCTCTTTTCCCCCTCTCTCTCTCTTTCTTGCCGTTTTTTCGGTCTCCAGACTGCCAGAGCTTTTTCAAAGCCCGACGTGAGAGGACTTATCAAGCACGCCGACTTTCCGGGATCACCGATTACGTCCTGCAGGTATTACCGGAGAGAAAGAGGTGTCCCGGAAGAATAAGGAGTCCTTGCGGAAGACGGTACGCGACCGGAGGGTTGGGGGAGAAAAGGGGCAAGGATTCCATTTCCGAGATTTATGGGCGCGTCGCATGCATGTGACTCGCAGAGCGCGATGTCGGTTTCACCGTGTAATTTCCTCATACTTCACGTTATCTGTGGCCGCATCTTTTCTCGGTATTTCTGTTGCGAAAGATGCGCGCCTACGAACAAGCGTTTCCATTCATCAAACGTTTATTTCTCGCGTAGAAATTAAGTCCCTTTTAGATATTCGTTGATACAGTGTACTTGCAACTTGTCGTTTAGGTTCATGTACTTTTACTTAAATTAATGTTCACGCTACGAGAATAATTTTCCGCTTTCCTATCTTTATTTTCTCGTAGTGTGTATAATATTATATTGCTATAAAAAATTAAATTAATCAGGTAATTCAAAACTGACGCATTTTTGGTTTATAGGAACAATTATATAAAGAGATGATAAAAAAAACACACGAGATAATAAAAATGACCGGTAACGTTTCATTTTGGTGAAGCGAGACATTTATGCAACCGGAGCATTTCGATTATCGATAACTACCGGTATATCTAACCGGCCATTCAGGGCATCAAGATACGATCTAAGGCGTGGTCGCACGCCGGCATAATCGCTCGTGACAGACTCGCGTGTACGCGGTGTTCTAGGCATCATTCACTTTCTCTTAACTGCGGAAACTGAATTAAAAAAACACACTGTTTATTCTTAACGTTCATGTTTAATCCACAGTTCTGTATCCGTGATATATTTATAATCATTGTCGATTATATAACAATAAAAAAAAATGACATTTCGAAGACGCGATGTTTCCGACACCCAGTACATTCGTCGCAACTGACAATGAGTAATTACACGGTGCGTTCATCCGTGAATTATCGAGCTCGCGATCGACTTCACACGACGAAGATAATGGACCACCCGGATGTTTTCTTTTATTCGTGTACCATTATAGAGCCTGAAGATTTCTCCATCGCTTTCAAGCCTTGCTCGCGCGACGGCATAGCTAAGGACAAAAATATCCGTCTCGAGAGCATTTCGAGAGATGACAATTAACGCGCGTGGAAATATTGCAGCTACAACGGGAGATTTGTCTTAAAGGGGGGGGGGGGGGGAAACTATTTTGAAGCTTTCGCTAATAATCGTCGTTTGTGCTATGTGTATAAATTTGCGGCACACAGTGTAATTTAAATCTTAAAGTCAGTAGTATTTTCAATTAAAAAATTAATTTAAAGTTTCAATGATATATTAATCCAAATTGTAATGTTTGAAATAAAGATAATAGTTAAATTTATTGTCATAACAAGAAATGCATTCAATTGCGATTCGTAACGAACTGATTGATAATTTAAAATAGAATAGCAAGTAAATTTATCGTTAACAGGGCTAGATATTTGATTGTAATTCATTCGGTGTAGCTCGTAGTAACCCAATCTGCAATTTGCTGTACGACAGCGGTTAAATTCATTGTTAACAAGCTATATTCGATTGTATCGTAATTGACCGCGACGTAGTGATTACTTGATTTGTAATTTAGGATACGGCGGAATTGGAGTTACGTTCGTTGAATATGACAAAATAATATCGCGAGTGTTTCCGTTAAAAGACGCGATGGTATCTTTATCCGGAGGTAGAACGACGGCGAGTATCTGTGCACCTGCTGTTATCTTAGAGCCTCTATTACCATTACCGGCACCTAATGCTTTCCGGGTGTTAATGGAAAGCAGACACGGTTTCGCTACGGTCCCGGCTACTACTTACCACCGGCGGAGAAAGGGGAAATTGTTTGTGCAGGGATACTACGGGGATCGTAAAATCCACGGTGTTAAGCGATCGAACATCGCGCCTTTAGGCTCTTGCGAATTAATTAAATTTGTCAGCGATTAATACCCGCTTACCGGGATCAGAGCGAGAGAGCAGAGTTTCCGCTCTTCTGTAGGGCTGTTAATAATTGCGCGTTAAATAACAAAGCGCAGGATAAATTTAAAGTACCGTAAAGAAAGCGAGAGAGGGGTTCGCGACGACGACGACTCATGCCAGCCGTTTTGTCATTATGCAAATTATAGGATCCGGCTCCGTTATTTTGTTACGCTATTACATAATTACGACGGCACACACATATAATCTCCGGCATTTCGTGACTGCCGCCGTACGCCGACCGTATGTCATAACGAGCGTAACGCGATAATTTCTACCGGCTCCGTTACGCAATCGCGAAAATGTATATTGCACGACGATGCAGCACTCACAACGAGAATCATCGACTCGTTGAAATTCATGGGGCAACGTTCTCCTCCTCGATGAACCCTCGACGGACTTTTACGAGCTACGAATAATTTCGCGCAGCGTTGCAGAAATATTGTAATTGACCAGGAAACGGAACAAATCTCAGCAGACGCGGTCTGATATAAAAGCCGCGGTAAATTATCGTCCGACAACTCGCTCGCAAAATACTCCGGCGTCATGCGAATTAATTTGTATAATTAATCTCGGCCCGCGCTCACCCATGCTAACGTTCAACTTTTCAACAGGCACGATACTAACGAAGCGTAATCTAATTTACCGTCGGTTCGTCTAGCTGAGGCCGCTCGAGTACTTCGTATTTAGAGACACTCGAGGCAGGGTCTGGCCGATGCACCGTTTTCAATCAACATAAGTCAGTTCCCTTCAGACAAGCTTGATATAACACCTTGCATTTCGTACTCAAATAACATGAGATAAACATCAGATAAATATATTCATCGTATATAATTTATATTATAACAAGTATATGACATAAGAGACATAGTTAATTAATTTTACTCTTTGATAAATAAATCGTGTCGAGATAAATAAAGGAACTATAATGACACGTTAATTTCAGTGTTTTTATTTGATATTTTAACGAAATATGTTAAAGCTCACTTCTGAATGTCGCCACACTATTTTTCTTCACTCGCAGAATATTTCTCTGACTTGCCATCGGTGTGCTTTTAACTCTAAATTCTCGACGCTGTTCAAATGTGAACTTTGCGCTGGAAAACACGAGAAATTCGCGAACTATGTTAAATTCCGGCTATTCTTGCTATGTTGAGTTATCTCTTCAATGTGCTTCCGAATATTATGTTAATTCTAATTTTAGGAGTCAAACTAGCTCTGAATTAAATATCGCATGCAAAGAAAAACCATCTTTAAATCGCCTTTAGAAATTAATAAAGCTGTTCAGGAAAATAGAGCTTGATGTGAGAATAAATATTCCATTTCCTTTAACATTACTAATTATTAATATTCAAATTAATTAATTTGGAAAAAATGACAGTCTCTTATATTTACAGTCTCTTATATTACATACACACACACACACACATATATATATCCGTGTATTTTGATTTTAGAGTACAACAGAATATCTCTCATATGCAAAATGCGTGCTTTTTGTGCTGCTGGGTTATGCAACTGTAACGCACCGCGATGAAATATTCAATACAATCATCACGAGTAGAAAATACGTGAAAGATAGCGGTAATATGTGAACAATTCATACACGCTAGTTTATCTCTGCGTAAATAATACCTGTGCGCTATTACGCTAAATTTCTTTAATATTACATATTTCACTGCAATTACTTTTTACTGCACGAAATATGAGCGTTTAAATTACGGGGAATTTTCGTCCACAATGAAAAATCCACTCCAAATTGGCCGAAAATTACGCCAGTGAAAGAAACGGAGAGCGAGGACGGGACATCCTATATATATACACGCGAACGTAGACTTTACCGAGTCCAGTGATGTAGTGTTGTTTCAAAGGTCTATGGAAGTCAGAAAGAGGGAACGGACGATCAAAGGGGAACAAGGTAGATTGGTTAGGGAACGATCTAAGGCGAATGCCGCGTCAGGGGAGAAAGAGGGACAGGATCAGACGCATGAAGTGGATTCTAATTTTAGAAGAAAGTGGGATTATGCTTGTCTCTCTCTCTCTCTCTCTCTCTCTCTCTCTCTCTCTCTCTCGTGCGAGAACAAGAGAGAGTCAGAGCACCGAGATGAATCGAAACGAGCCCGACGGCAGTGAAATATGATTACGATTAGCGCCCTCGACGTTCTTCCCTGCCTTGTGAATAAGAAAATCGTTAACTCGCTTAGCGTTTCGTACTTCGCCCGAAAGATCGCATTTTACCCGACAATTATTTCCAGCTTAAATTAATCGCGATGCATAATAAATCATTACAAAAATAGAAAATATATGCTCATTATGCACACGACGATCAATGCATGTTTCGCGCATTTAAAAAATTTCGCTCGCTAATAATGATTCATTACGTTATGCGCCGAGACTATATATTAATTATCAACGAGTGAACGATTTATTCGCTCGTAAGCTCAAATTCCTCTTCCTTTTCTGCTATCATGAGTGAATGCATTTTTTGGTGCACTTGCAGCTACCACCTAAATTCTATTAAGCGTGCGTGTGACACTTAAAAAATTCGTTTGGACGACGAGTAACGCCCCCATTGAACGTCGATGACAGCCGCGGGGATGAACGAGTTCTGGGAACCATCCTCGAACGAGAGGGGTGAAGAAGCAAGGGAATGAGTCTGGGAAACGCGAGTGCTCTAGACGGCTTTAATTAACGATTGTTGCGAGAACAAAATGGCAAAGTGGCTTGGCTGAGAGCGCTGGCATTGTGGACGTCGGCGTTGAAAAAAAAAAAAAAAGGAAAGAGAGAATCGTTTACCATTCAACTACAGTTTTTTTTCGAACGAGTTAACGAACAGTACACTCGTCGAATGTGATCTCTTCCGTTTTTATTTCCGTTTCTTGCTCTCTTCACTCTTTAAATTTTCCACGAGTGTTCCCGCTGCTCCTATACTGACTACTAATTCTATTCCCCGCCGAACTTTACGAAGTATCGCGATATTATCCGAAGATATCTTTACAATACGATATAATTAGCATTCTCGTCATATTGAACTATGTCAAGTCGCAGGAAAATAACATTTATTAAAGATTCGTTCTTCTAGCAACGTGCAGTAAATATAAAATTAGTTTTTCCTAGTGACTTTTAGACTCTTTAGTCTTGAAGTAATGAAAAAGTCAATCTTGTTACTCCATTAATAGAGTGCGTTTTAAATATCACGCATCGATATTTAAAAAAAAAATACAAAAATAAAAATTCTTTTCTCCCATCAATATTAATTGTAATGCCGTTTATGACACAGAGTTGTCGACAGGGAAAAATTGCGAATCCCAGTTTACTTGTAATAAGCTAATCTAATTACGCAGCCGTTGAAACATCGAAATTTTAATAATTTGGGCCACCAGCTGTCACATTGTTATCCCGCGTCAACGAGGCAGAAGCATGAGAGGTGAACTGATAACGCGCGTACGAGAATTTCGTCGGTAATCGCGCGTTCGGCGGATTTATTCCGGCTTAATCGCTCGCGATTATCGTTATTAAGCGGCGCGTTAAAAAAGAGGAAGTGCACAGTCGCTGCGTTGCACCGCGCTATGCACCGCGAAAGAGAGAAGGAGAAAGGAGAAAGAGAGAGAGAGAGAGAGAGAGAGAGAGAGAGAGAGAGAGAGAGAGAGAGAGTGAGAGAGACGTCTGCAGTCATCGAGCCGGGCGCAATCCCCGCGCTTTTATACGTAATAACGCAGCCATGCGAGGGCGGTTTTTATCGACCACCCCCTTCCGTGTTCGCCGCTTCCTCCGTCCGTCGCCCTTGCGCTTCTCCTCCTCCTTGCCCCTTATTCCTATGTTACGAGCCCCCCGTCATCCTCTGGACGGAACGGTAGACTCCGGTAAACTCCGACCATCATCCCTAACGTTAAGTGGTGGAACGCGAGAAGCACGAACTTTCGCTCCTTAACTCGCAGGATCCTTCAGACGAGTCCGAGTCGGAAGTCTTAAATTTTATTGGCGGCCCTGGAAAACTATCCATCGACTGGTCCGTTCATCTATGTTAAATGAATAGCGGTAAACAGCACTCGTAGTTTCCCGTCTCGAAATTGCAGTTGAAGAAAGCAACAACAGCAAAAGTATTACTAATATTATAGTACTAAATCTATTATTTAAAATCGTTTTATTATTGGTGTGTGTGTATATGTGTGTGTGTGTGTGTGTGTGTGTGTGTGTGTGTGTGTGTGTGTGTATGTATGTATAAAATTAGATTACTTTGATTATTTTATAGAATTCATGTGTATTTTATATATAATTAATTTCAAATTTATATCCCTTTGTTTTGTATTTCTATGGCAGAATGTACAGCTTTAATATTAGAGCACCAGGTATCAATAACCTGCTTCATTATCAAGCCCACGTAGTATATTTTAATTTCATTCAGAATAAATACATACAACGCGAGCCGTAGTACATTACATTAATTGCATGTATTTTCCACAACGGCAGAAAACAATTACAGAATATTTTTGAAGAGAGAAATATGTAACGCGATACAACAAGAAAATATCGAGCGAAAATCAATATTTGGCACTTTTTGTCAGCGGCGATACGTATTTATTAACAATTACGCGTCTCTGTTATGAAAAGACTGGCGGTATGCTTTATTGCGAGCGGTCGCCGCGCTGTATCAGTTCAGTTATGCGCCGGCTCGATAACTATTTTCCGCTACCCGATCCATTTCACGGTATACTGAGCAAAACGCGGGCCTCGGGACGAGAATTTGCCCGCGCGAGCCGGGAGACGCGCTGGAACGAGCGGAGCGTGCGCGCGGACGCGCGTCAGACCAGACGATTGCGGGTTGCATTGTTATCGAAATTGCATCTGCCGCGCATACATCGCGCATTATCATATATCGGATGGGCGCCACGGATAAGAATTTAAATCGCCGGTGATCGAGCTGCGAACTAATTAATTTCGCGGTAATTACAGGACTAGCGACGCGGTCGATTTTAGTACAATTCGCTATTACAATCGTGAATTTTCAATCAAAGATCATTTTCTTTTCTGCATTGGTGGATATTGGATGCGCGCGGTGCATACACATCCCGTATACATATCCCGTTAACAAGGTGACCTTAAACGAATGTTCGCATCGTTGCGTTTTAAGTGCGTGTTAAAATACGGCGGGATCAATAACGTCGCGCTGGAATTATATTGTGGGTAAAGATCAATGACATTACGAGCATAGAGTTATTCTTATTTAATGACAGTTTTAACGAAGGCATATCGCTCATTCAGCCAGTGGAAAAATTCATATTGATCAGACATAAGTAGGACTAACTAAGGGAGGAGTGCATGAGTAGTGCCGGTAATGAATCATTGTTAAAAAATTAGGTCACGTCAGGAATTATACGTAGTTGTAAAATTTAAAAGACTTTGATATTCCTAACATAAGAGTTAAAGAGCTAGAATATTAGTAATGTAGAAAAAGTTCGTGTTTAAAGTGGACAAGCTTATGTAGTCGATATTAAATGAATGGTAGATGAATGGTAGGAGAGGAATAGTATTCTCTCTCTCCCTTTCTCTCTCTCTCTCTCTCTCTCGCACGGAAAATCAATATTTAACCTATGATTTCCACCGCGGAGTCGCAGTATAGCCTATTGTGTATTGAGGAGCGATCAGGTTTACGATCAGCAATGATCACAGCATAACAGACAGAAGAAATTACTTACAATCAGCTGCCACGAAGATCGGCGTGCAAGATCGGCAATCGTGGCACAAGCTCAACCTCCACCGCACTAGGATTGTTATTCATTTAGACACAGAGAATCGATACCCTTCTGTACCTAATTTCTTTTCTCCCCCGTTTCCCCCTTTTCCCACCCCTCTCCTGAGCCAACCACACAATGGTCTCGATCTCGGCTTTCTATTGTCGGTCACTGTTAACACCTCTCACGTTATCGATAGAACGAATCGACGACCAGCTGACGACGACGCTGACGTAGCGGCTCGACCATCGAAGGGGAGGAAAAAAAGAAAGGGGGTACGCGACGCGCGCGAAAAATCACCGCGACTACTCGATGGTCGGCGACAGACTGAACGTCGACGACGGCGAACTAGGTGGTGCGCTTCGGGCTCCGTCTCGGCTGACTTCGGCGGTATTCGCCACTGCCGTGGATGACGTCATCCCGCCGCCGTCGCGCTGTACCATCGCGTGCTTTTACTACTGGTGCCGCGCGGTCGGCGGTGTGTGCAGGTGCATCGCGATGCATTTTTTAGTTCCAGACGTTTCGCGACTTCTGCATCTGGCGCCGCGATAAATCGTGAGACGCACGATGCGTCGCCGGCAATTAAGTGCCGGGGCGACATAGGAACGCTGATTGCTCGCCGAGGAATTCATTTTTCTCGATGCACGTACTCGAGAAAACACGTGCATAATGTTCGCTGAATGTTCTAGATTAAATGTATGCTCTTTTGGGTCATCATTAAAATAATCAATGCCGATTATTTTACATGCACACACAATGTTAAAGTATTTATGAAATTATCCAAATTTGAAAATTCAAGATTCTTTTTACAAATTATATATTTTAATAGAAATTCTTAAATATTCGGAAATTGAAGTATGAGAAAAAGATGAATTTTTAGTATCTCTAAAAATCTCTCCAAAAATTCTTCAGATACATATTTCCCCAAAGGAAACATTCATAAAAATTCAAAAATAGAATTCTCGCACCTCTTACGAGTGTCTCCTATTTCACATAAAATTTGTCTTTTATTTCCGCGGTTATTCATTCACCGTCGCGTGTTAAACACACACAATGTTTGTTTCGAGATTCACTACTGATCCAATAACCGCTCTTAGACGATCGATTTACGGCGCGAATTTATTATTCATCCGATAATGCCTCGCCACTGGTTATTTTCGTTGATTGCACGATTTTAGAATAATCAGGCAGAATCGATGAGGTATAAGAATTGCCCCATCGAAAGTAAAACGTCATCGAAATTTTCCGATTTCGGATTAAAAAAAAATTTATAAATAGTAAAATAAATAGTAAAAATAAAAGTAATTCGATTATATATCGCTTTTATGCACGGTAGAGGAAAATTGGCGAGTATCAAGTACGTTAAATTTTCTGCGTACGCCATGTTAAGTACGGCGTGAATCTCAAAGTTGCAAAATTTCTTAGATAAATCATCTCAGCACCTGCAGCCACTATCGAACTCGAGCAAATCTTCGCGGTCGAACTTCTAATAGCCCGCAAGAATTATCGGCGTCTTTGAAACTCTGGCAGAAGTTCCGAGAGAGTCAAGAGAAAGAGCTATAAATTTCAGTGCGAATATATATATATATATATATATATATATATATATAATATATATATACATTATATATATACAACACACACACACACACACACATGTATATATATAAAATATTATATATGTATATATTGAGTATGTATATTGTGTATATATTGAAAAACCGAATAACTATTTTGGCAGAGACGACAAGATATAACTTGCAGGATTGCAAATCATAGAGAAAGCGGTGCAGGACTTCAGAGAGAGGACCGTCCTCTTGTCGCGAATACGACGAGGATGATAAATTAAATCCCGGAGCTGAGCGCAGAGTCGCGTGAGCAATGAAACCGCCGAACCGGAAGTTATCGCGGCTCAAAGCACTCTAGGCTTTCTGCCGCGGCTTTGCTCCGCGAATATCCCAAAATTCTGTTATCGGGGCGACCGGCTACTGCGAATAGGAGGACATGTAAATCACTTAATGTCGTCCCGATGGCTCCAAAAAATTGGAAATTGCGTTACCGCTGCTCGTAATTTCGCGTGCTGTGTGTTTAAAAACTGATGCGCGTTAAAAAAAAAATGCGAGCCTAAATTGTGAAAAATGGCGAAATTATTCCTGAGAAAAACCTATAAAGATAAAAAACGTAGTATATATAAAATTTTTAAAACTTTGGCACAAGTGTGATATATTACACTGTTTAGAAAAATATGTTGCGATTGTTGTAAAATATTAATATCAAAGTTTATCAAAGTTACATCTTTTTACTTTAATAAATTGCGTTAATTCTGCCGCGCGAGGACTTTTCTCTCATTATAAACGAAGTTTGAAGAAAGATGTCACCATTTATAGGCATCGTCGAGCAAATTTTTTTTTTGTCGACAACGACATGGGGCTCGTCTTTTTTTCCGGATGATGGGCCGATCGAATGTAATTTCCACAAGCATCCCTGGAATTTGCCAGTTGTCCCCCCGCTGTCGTCAATAATTCCCCCTCAATATCTTCTGCGTTCTTCCCCGCCTTCTCGTTCGTCCTTCTTCGGGATCTTTATTTCTCGGGTCATGGACGAGAGATCGACATGAATGCGGAGGAATGGAGAAATAGATGGAGTAAGGGAAAGTTGGAAGAGGAGAACGAGATAGATAGAGAGATAGATAGAGATACGAAAATAGAAGCTAATCCCATGATCCTCGCGGGAAAGTCCGGATGATCTCGCGAGCAAGAATAAAAAACGTTTTTCCTGTCGTGAGTCCACTCGAACGTCTCCCCCTTCCATAGAAGAAACGAGAGAAACAAAGCTTTTGGTCGTGGAGGCAGAGAGTGGTTGAATATTTATTCGTACCTTCTCCTCACTCGATATAGGTACTCGAGACTTCTGTCGAATCGTCCGATAAAGCGTTCTCTTCAAGGTAAAAATGGTGCAAAATGTTCGTCGCGATTTTTAACGAAGTCGCACATAATAATTTGAGCTTATAAATAACATTGCGAACGTTGCGAGATTTTATTCAAAACGAAGCGTTCCAAGTCGCTAATTAGTGAAGTAACTGCGAGCAAACGGTACAAAGAAAATTTCTTAATTGAGAAAGTTAATTAAACCGAATTTTCCTACCGTATTTTCTCTCCCGCTGTACAATCATAAAAGTTGGACTTGATACGACGGGAAACGGGAAATGAGCTATCGTATCCGGTAAACGATTACTCTCGTCGTCCAATCGACGACTTCGTCATTCGTACCCGGCCATCTTCGCAATCGATTCTTCTTCGACGCATCGCGATGCACCACAAAGCGCCGCGTTCGTGCTCGACGACTTGCATTGCAAAGCACTTCCGGTCGAGAGGATCCTCGTCGACGTGGTTGCCCCGAGGAGGGGGAGGGGGGGGGGAGGGCAGGGAGAGTCGGTTAGGAAGGGTCAAAGGGTAAGAAGGGTTCGTTGGCCCTTGATCGACTCCTCGCCCCGTGTAAGTTGCCCCTCGTCCGCAACATGTTCTATCTACCAGCACGAGTTTACCTACATTTTCGAGCGGACCCTTCTGTCCGCTCTCCTCTCCGGCACCATCCTCAACTTTGTTCCCTGTTCGCCCTTCGTGTTCGTCCGCAGATCAACGCAATCGCATGAACGCAGAAAGTCTGGAATTTCTCGGTCTATATTTCTTTCGTCGGCGAACCATGCGAGTGTTCGTTTTCATTTCACTTTCCGACGATCTCTATGCATGTGCTTAGAACCATAATTTCCGGTCCATGAAATGACCAATAACACAGAGACGTAACTTGTGATAAATATAGAATGCATTTGCCAATAGCAAACTTCAAAGCGATTTATGAATATATTATTTATTTACCGAATTGCGCGAGATATCTTCTCAGTAGTTATTGTTTTTGTTATTATTATATATGTATATATTACCGATGTCGAATAAAGCGAAGTAACAGCTATATCTGATGTCAGAGAGAAACAGTTTCGTGTGTAGACGTTAGATTTTAGAGGAAGTTCCGTGTTCTCTCTCTCTCTCTCTCTCTCTCTCTCTCTCTCTCTCTCTCTCTCGGCGATATCACGCGCAAGTTGCATTTAATTACGCTCGGAATTTGCCCGCGGAAGTCGAACGAGGAATACAATCTTCCTTGTTTTGCATTTCGGTGTCCAGATCTATCTATCATCTTGTCTCTCCTCTTGTATCCTCCCGCTTGTTACGTGTTTACCTTGCCTTCCCTCCTCTCTCTCTTTATCTACATCTATCTACACCATTTTCCCTGGTTTTGTTTGCTTCGCGTTCTACGCTATAGCCATTTTCCCTTATTACCTTCCGCATGCACGCGACGCGTTTCGCGAGACCGTCGCCAGTCACTCGATTTCTCTATTTTCGCATCGCGATGCACAAAATCAGTCGTGCGAGCGAGGCGATTTGGGACTACGAAATACCAAAATTTCCTCGACTTACTCCTGTCGCTACGGTTGGAAAAGACGCCAGCTACCTCGTGGGATTCGCCGTCGACAACAAAGCGCTGAATTTTCGAATTGCAATTTCATGCTTTCTGCATCCCATTTACTTCGCTCCTCTTCCGCGTGTACGCGTATTTGATAGTTGTTCGAATTTTTCTGATTTTTTGTTATTCCTTTCGATTAAATTCGTATCACGAATGTTGCGCTAACATTTATCTTTCCACCTCTCTCATTCCTTTCATTACATTTAATGCATTGTACGTAATTCAACAAATGTTTCGAGTATTTGATGATGGAATTAAATTAATTTAAAAATGTACTAACTCTCGATTCTCTAAAGATAGCTCGCAAAGTTCGGCTTACAAACTCATTTTCTTGCAAGAATCGCGGTTTTTATATTTCATAATCGCGGTATTTTATATTGATATGCAACAAAATACTCGCGTTGAAATGAGCCTTAAATACGAAATATGATTTAGCGCTAATGTTATATATTTTTTATAGATAATTAAAGAGAATTCTCTTCCTATCAGTTTTTATCAGTTTAAAATAAATCCTCAAGATTTATCGAATTGCTTCCTATCTGCTTTTTAGGAAAAGATGTCTAAACGGAGTTGACTCTCCGCGGTCTCTCGTCCACTTAAGATACATCGACACAGAAGCGAATCCCAAAAGGAGAACTTTTTTCGCCGGCCATTTTCCCAAAAGTACTTTACGAGAAGCCGAAATTCGCAGCGAGATGCTAGTGGAAGAAGGAAGGAAAGTTTACGACACGACACGTGTCGCGCATGACAAACCACTGGCGGACGCGGCCTGTCCTCTCCATTTTCTTTTATACAACTGCCTGTCTTTCCTCGATCCTTGTTCCTGCATAATACATAAGACCGATGACTTCTCGCCAGGAGGGAATCTTATTGAGGATTATATGATTTAAATAAACGTCGCACGTTCCTCAAGTAAAAATTTTTTTTTCCATGTTTTTACATACAAAACATAAGTATGTAAGTATATAAATCGTAAAAAAAAACTTTAAAATTCTATAAATTCTATATGCACGAACAGCTAGATGCAATTAAAATAAAAGAGATTATTGTACATATATATATATATATATATATCTGCTATGGAGTGTTCTTAAAATAAGTTTTATTTATAAGAGATAATACGCGCGCGCATTTATGTCCCTCGATGAGAGAACCTAATTACATCACTGATGTAAATGTGATGCTTCCCAGAATATCATTGTTGCATACTCATGTGCTCGAATTTCTTGCTGGCATGATCGGCTTGCTGACCGATTTAATCGCGTTCTAATTAACGTTGTCCGATAATTATGCGCAGTCGACAGAATGTCATTATACTGCGTATCGCGTCGCGCCCCTTGAACGCAATAATTTCTTACTCTAGTCACCTTTATGGCGAAAAAAGAGAAAGAGAGAAAGATAGAGATAAAAAGGATTATGTCGAGTGAATGTTGGCTCGAGCCGCCTCGTTAGCGAATGTCGCTTAATTAAGTGTTAAGTTTCAATTTTGTTCCTACTTTTGTCTTTCTGTTCACACAGTTACAGGAAAATAGATCGCATTTATGAAGTGAAAACTGTATTGCTGCATCCGTTTAGAGAAATGCAAAAAAGTATCATTTTAATAGCAAAAATAATTCAAAGTTGCTTCAATCTCATACATTTTTTAATTTTAGTCTTATATGTTATTTTATAATTATAAAAATAGTTTTTAGTCCAAATACATCCAAATTATTGAGTTTGTGTATTTTAATAATTCTATATTTTCATACAAGACTAAATTTAATCGATTTATTTCGAGCGCAGACTGCACTTATTTCGAATTTGGACACTGCTTAGCAACGGACAGAAATTTTCGACTCGACGTCGCTTCTCGCGAAAGATACTTTCTTTGCGTTTTCTCCTGTTCCCGGTTGTGCAATGACAGCCAGGAGTGCATTGTGCATCGGGCACGTTTCGATGAGCTCGCAAGGTGGAATGTGGAAATGTGCACGCAACTTCAAGTTAGCATATAAATGAAATTCGCCACGACCCGTAGAATGTCAAATGGAAGTCAAGACTCTTGGCGAGCGCGCGCGCGTGTGTGTGTATCGACCTATTTATATGTGTATATATAAAAATGCGCTGGTCAAAAATGCACGGATGAAATAGTTTTGAATATACAGGTATACAAAATAAGTAGATCCATTTTTTATAGAAAGGCGTATTTTACGGCTATGATGTATTCCCGAGTTTATCAGAATTTAAACAATTTTTTCAATAATACTATTTTCATAAAAAAATAATAATGAGAGGGAGAGAGAGAAAGCGTGATTTTCACTGCGGATTATATCTTTATGCCATAAGAAGATTTATACTTGTATTTCGTTTCCAGCGATCATTTATTGTTAATTGAGTCGATGAAGCGGAACAGTCGATATCCTGCTGGCGACACGAGGATACAATCTGGTGTCGTTGACGGAATGCGAACGAACCACGAGGTTTTCTCGGCGAAATAACGTGTCCAGCAAAATAGTCGCATGTTAGAAGAAGCGCTGCGGCTGGATGGATGTTCTCATTGTACGCGGAAAACGATTTCGACATGTAACCAGATTGGATCGATTCGCCCTTTTTCCCTCTCTAGATGAACGTGAAGTTTCCGATGGATTCTCATTCGAAGCTCGTATCCGCATGGAAGCAACTGGCCCATTGTTAAAACGACAGTCTATCGATTAGATTGGATGAGTACGCGAATCAAACGCTAATTCCGTCTTTAATTTTCGCGCGGAAAAAATAAGAATTAAATTACACAATGTAAGGTATTTACATATATATACATAAAGATATCTGTTTAATGTTAAGTTAAATCTTTTAGGTATTTTTATTCGTAATTGTATGATTTAATATCCATCAAATCATACTATGAAGGATGAGTAATTAAACATTCAACATCATTTTTTTCTAAAAGAGAAAGACACAATTAATAAAATCATTCAATATAATATATAATGATCATTTTAATAAAATCATTCAATATATATAATGATCATTTCTCTGATGATTTCTTTCTAAATATTTTCTATTATATAATTTTATTGATTATATTTTGTCTTTTTAATCGTTCATCATTTCAATCATATTCAATGTATTATAAATATATAGATATTAAATTATAAAAATACAGAATAATATAATATTTTATTATATTGTAGTTAATTAATTATAATTAATTTTGATCAAATAAGATATAAAATGAGTATTATATTTAAAAAATAAATATTAAAAATTTGTTTAATAGAGTCGAATGCATATTTACTCACAATAATTGGAATGGATTGCAATCCGAAAAAGCAATATTCTTTTAGCATCAAGTTTACGAACATATGATATCGTTATTGAGTGTTTCCGATCGAGACTACGAATGCAATTGCGATTAAGGTGCAGTAGTGGCAACCGAATCGTGCCCGACGCGTTTGTCTGATCGTAACCGATCTTTTCTACTGCGCTGCAATAGTAACGCGAAGTAATTCAACAAACGGAAGGATCGGGGCGGGGGGGGGGGGGTGATTTTATATCGATACAAGGTAATGTGTGGGCGTGTGTTCCATCGAGTTACGAGTTACGAGTCCGTGGTATGGTCGATCTTATCGCATTACCCCGAGACTAAGAGAAACGAATGGCGCGGCCGATCGAGAAACGTCAGACTTTTATCCTCGCAGCGCAAATGGCAGCTTATCGAGTGCAGGAGACGTCGTAATTTTCTGCTCGCTGGCGGATGAGCTCGAATTAGGAAAACAGCGGGAAATCTATGATGTACGACGTACAGTCTCGGCTGAAAGTACGAAGTGTTTCTAGTAAATTCCGATAAAAGTTCAAGCATAAACGGAAAAGCAAAAGATTTAAATACTATAATTACGAGATAAAATTTTATCCAGCTCGTTCTCTTTTAATCAGATTAGATATTTGATGCGATACTCTGCGAAATGTCTTATCTCAGGCGAAATATTTTCTTTTACAAGCCAATACGATGAGCGCAGCCACGTCGATGGTATTCTCGAACGTCATTAAAATTTAATAAAGACATCAAAATGCTTCCGTTTCTATCCCGCACCAGCTCGAATATCGTATTCAGGATAACGGGGGCCGCGATGGTTTTCGGCGCTGACGCCTTTCCTCGCCGGGCTCTGGAAATGGCTTAGACCGGAGAATTTAAGCGGGAGCCAAATAAGCTGCCCGTTCCAGGGCAGCGGTCGTTTCCGGATAATGCGATTTATCGACGTTCTGCGCAATGCAGCGAAAACGGGAGATGAATATCCGTATGGAGACCGCGAGGGGAGCGCGGGGAAAGGATGGAGGGTCACCATGTGGCGATGAAATTGATCGACGAAAAGGAGAAATTCGATCCTCGAGCCATTTTCGAACGACTCCCTATCACGCGATATCTCCGAGGAATGCATTTCTTGAATCCTTCGTACGAACGCTTACTATCCTATTTTTCTCGAATTTTTGTTGTTTGGTTTTTATTAGCTACATATGACGTAATTTCAACGTAAAAATGATTAAAAGTTGAAATAAATTATGAAAAAACGAAACACTGATAATATTATACTAATAAATCAATAGGAAAAGAAATGCATATTTTGCCGAAAAATGTATTCACTATTCATTCTTTCCTTTAAATTATTTATAACTATAATTCCGCGGCTTGTGTTAAAATATAATAAAAGAAGTTTGAAATTCTATTTTCCAGATGTATTTAAGGCAACGAAAACGCACAACATTGCAGTTTAATTTAATTCCTGCGCGCGGGCAAGCGGAAATGCGCCAGTTATCGTCGAGCGACAGATGGCAGGACTTTTAGTTTCCGCCGTTTATTATTCACGAGTTAGGCGAGTCCGCGATACTTCTTTCCCGCGACACCACAGCGCGATATAAGCACTTTAATAACAAAGTTGCCTTTTCTTTCTTTCTCTCTCTCTCTTTCTCTTCCTGTTTCCGAGAGCGACGCGGTGCCGACGCGGTGCAGCCCGTCCCGTGCCTACATCCGACTATTTGCATAAAACAGGTTGCTATTTATCGCCTCCTTGGAATAATGAGACTTTACCGGAAGCGATTTCGCCGCGTCGCACCTATTTCGTGTAACTATTACAGGGAGCATTCACCGTTGGTACCGAATGCGAAGGTACGAAAATAACGCAAGTCGACGGTAGAAAATAATTTGCGTTGGTCGTGTGCATTAGCACATTTCGAGAAATACGCTCCAAGGAACGGAAAATGCGATAAAAGCTGCATAGAAAATATCGTTGTAAGCTAACATTATGTTTTGAAATTAAGAATTGCGAACATCTTTTATAACAACCACTTTGAAAAATGTATTAAAGAGAGAGAGAGAGAGAGAGAGAGAGAGAGAGAGAGAGAGAGAGAGATTCTGATTATTTCAATAATTTATAGTTAGTTTCTGTAATGTGACGTTAATGTGCTGTTCTATAGAGGAAAGCGATGCATTTTGCAACGCTCGACGCTACTCAAGCCGGGTTAAACGAAACATTGACGGAACACATATCGTTGGCCTCGACCTCTTGACGGCAGTATTTTAATACAAACTCCTCCATCCGATCCTCGCATACACAGTACAGTTGCACTACAGTTGCCAGCGGCGGAGAAGCTGCTTGGCTCTCTCTCTCTCTTTCTCGCAGCGATGCCCTGGCGATTTGCATGAAATTGGAGACCTCTCAGCGGGCCGGTCCGTCGATCTCTCGTTAGAATGGAAATCGCGGATTGAAATTTTCAGTAGCGCGCGAGAGGTTTTGTACGTGTTTTGCGCGCGGTTCTCTCGCGTCTCCTCGATCGATACCGATCCGTGTTGCATTCTTGAGTACGCGGCATGTATATGTACGCGCTCGAAGAATATCGGATTTGCGCCGCCGCCTGCCTCGGAGATTTCGGCGAATCTGATGCGTCGAACAGGAATTTTCCCGACACTCCCGATAACGCCCCCTAATCCGCTCCTATCTATCGGCCCCGGAGTGAATATCGGAACGTAGGGGTTAGCGAAACTTTTCGATCGCGTTCTCGTTCCCTTTCTCGAGCAGCGGATCGCAAATCAAATCTTATTTCAAAAGATATTTTTCGCGGCGATAGGAATTCCGAAGTAAATATTCTCTATAATAATGTCGTAGTTCAAATTATTATATAACGCGATATCTAATTACCAGAGTATTCTTCCTTGATACAATTTCGTTAGTCAAATCGCGAATATTTCTACGTATAGAATATAAAACCCGAGAATATATATTCCGCCGCAATTTCAACCGTATGTCTCGCATGGCTTAGAAAGTCGTTGCTGCGACATAAAATATAAATGCGTATCGATTTTACACCTACAACGATACATGTGCGACACGATGTCACAGTGAATAGTTACGTTTTCTCGATGCCTCCGAGACTGCATTACGTCTCCGACAATGCTCCTATTCGTACGGTATATTGCCGAAGACGTATTCAATACCAGACGCACCTGAATCGAATAAAATTGTATCTGCATCGCACAATTCCGCAACTACGATATCAATTTTATTACTCGACGCGGTTAAAAAAATCTTTTCTATTTTACCTTTTCTATTTTCTTTTCTATTTTTTCTATTTCTATTTTTTTCGAATTTTACCCAAGTATAATTGTGGACAAAAAAAAATATACCAAATTTTATTTCAGCACGCAGAATGAGAATCGATCGCCAATTTTCGCGATCTGATAATATCGTGTTTCTCACGAGAAATGGGAGAGTATCTTTCGGGCGGTCGATAAAATCCCTAATGATCGTTCGATCTGCAGCCGCGAATAGCCATGTTGAAATTTTTATCAACGACCGAGCGTAGGCGACGTGGAGTCGCCTATATAAATTCACCGATGTATGCAACTGCAGTGCATATGCAAGTATACCGAGAACGGTGCATTATTTATATCCCGGCGTTCGACATTATGGCGAAGGTACTCGCGGCCATAAGCTCGCTCGCGTGTCTCTTCGTAAACGTCCGTTCGCAAACAACATACACACGACACAAAGTAAACTTCTCCCTTGTGATCGTGCGCCAAGACTCCGGGCACGTTGCCTTACACCCAATGTAACACATCTTAACTATGACGTTTATTCTCGTATCTTACAACGTGAATCTTGCAGCGTATTACTACGGCGTATATTGTTTTTCTTAATCGCCTATTATATCGAGCGTCGCAAATTCAGCCGCCATCCTCCCATCATAAATTCATCGACAAATTTCCGGCTGCTGTTTATTGACACATCCGGCTATCTCCTCTATTCCGGGTGCTCTCGCGCGCTCCCATTCGGTCTGACTATTTATCGACTCGTACCACTTCCATTGCCGCGGATTCATGCGCGACGAATAAAAGGGAGGAAAAGTGATAGGTATACGAATATATATGATCTCGTGCAACGAGAATCGGTGCTTTTACGTCGAATATTCAAGCGATTCTTATTTATTTATTTTTATGACGTATACGATATATCACAGAGCAGCAAATTGAATTCAATTTTTAAGAATTCAATAATTTGACTCAATCAAATTAATTCGGAGTAAAGATATTTTCTCTTATATATCGATCGCGACGATTCAATCGCGAATTTAATATAAATATTGATTTATCTTGGAGTATAATTAATACAAACTGCTTCGTGACCAATTTAAAAAAGAATCATATTGAAAATTCTTTGTCGAAACATGCACGAGTTTATTTCAGTCGTTCGACTATCCTTTTCAGTTTGCTCGTGCAACTTTCAACGCGTGATCGACAGTAATGTCGGCGGAGCGAAATTTTAAGACTTTAGTTTGGAAGATAAAGACAGCAGGGGACTGTCGCTCGAGTACGTTGCAGGTAACGACGTTAAGAGATTACACATTGACGGTAGTCTATCATAAATTTCCAGATCGTATATTCAACTAGACGGGATGTAACAAACTCGAGGATGCTATGCATGAGTTCGTAAAAATTTTAAAGTGCGTCGAGTTTAGATTAAATCGCATCTTAAAGACATATTCCTTAAGAGAACATCATTTCGTCTTGTTTAAAGTAAACGTTTTGATAATTTGATACTTGAATTATATAAAATAATGCCATAGTAAAAAGTTAACAATATGCATTTACGATTTTATGTCAAATCATAATTTTACATTTCTGTGGATTTCAAAAATCTCTCTTTTGATGAATATATATATATATATATATATATATATATATATTATTTTCATCAAAATGATGTTCTCTTAAGAAATACGTCTTTAAGAAGCAATTGAATCTAAAATCGACGCGATGCGCTTTAGAATTTTTACGAATATATATATATATATATATATATAATAAAATAATTTCTCTTTTTTTTAAAATCTCTTCTGAAAATTATAAAAATAATTGTTTCTCTAAATAATTATTCCTCTATATTATTCCTGCTTAATAATTATCAAGAACAAAATTGTGTATTTCTGCTATTAATATCGCGCAATAATTTCGTAAGCGCATTAAGTTTCCCTCAATATACGAGTTAGCACCATGAATGTCAAGGATCGCGAGAAAACACTTCTCTTTCCCGTTCGTCTAATTTCGTGAAAACGAGCGTGACAAAATCATAGAAGGAGGCGTCAGAGACGACGTACTTTCCTTCGGAAAGATCTCGCGAAGGAGGGTTGCGGTCGCAAGGGAGATAGAAACGAAAGAGAAGGCGACGGAGGGTGAAGTCTCAAGGAGAGTGCAAAACACATGAGTGTGAGAGAGAGAGAGAGAGAGAAAAAGAAGATGAAGGAGACCGAAATAGAGAGGACAAAAAAAGACAGAGAAAGAGATAGGAAGGGATGAGCTTTCTTCTATAGAAAAGTTGCCCTAACAAAGGCACCTTATTTCACGTCCAATGTACCCCGCCTCAGACACGATCGTTAAGATACCTATCCTTGCGAGGTGTGAGATGTTTCACCGCGCTCCTCTCTTTACACTTCTTCTCCCCCTTCCTTCGCAGATCCCTTTCCCTTCTTTTCTCTCTTCTTGAAACCTTCGGGAATGGTGTGTCGTTCCTTATGGGTTTATGCCCTTCTACCTGCGAAATGCCCGCGGGATGTTATCGCAGCGAATTGCGACATAGCCTGCCCACAGATCGCGCGACAATTCTTTAATTTCACACGACGTTTCCTTGGACCGACAATCTGTTTAAATCAAGCGGACTTTTGTCTCGGCGCGCACCTCTCTAAACTTTAAATCATCATAAACTCTCTGCGAAAACAACTACTTCAAGCCAGTCTCTGACCCGTTGAAAACGCAATTCGACGTTAACTCTCAATAAAAGTAAAACAAAAAGAAAAAAAAAAAAAAGAAAGAAAAAAGACCTCTAATGGCACTACAATGAGAAATGGACGATTAGTTGATAAAAGAAACTTATTGCAACATTCTTTTTCCTCCTCTCTTTCTCTTTCACCTCGAACGCGGTCCGATATTATACCGGGTGCCCTGCAATTCGCGTGCGCCGTAGAATAACGCACCACCTCACCATTCCTTATGGGATCATGCTTCCTGAATTAAGCTAAGCCCGGGGGACTTTATTGAGATACCGGTCGACCTATCGTCGTTACGAGGCGTCGCTTTGTGCAGTCGGAGCGATTATGCACGAATTCTGCCCGCGAGGGCTGTTCGCGAGCTCTCGCCCGGTATCGCAGCCGTTGGCGGGGATCGTACGCAATAATGGCGCGATAATAAAAATGAAGAGAGTCCCCACACGATGGACCGCAACCGGCGGAATCCGAGTTATCTGGATGTATATTTTGCGAGGAACGAAAACGCTCGTGCGACGAGTTATGCGAAATTTTCTTTTTACGAGCGGGACAGACGTCGACATGTGTATTTTTAGCACATGCAGTTTCTTTTTCCTTTTTATTCAACATTCTCGAAATACGGATCTTTTTTTCGGAAAGGCGGGCTATATTTTCCACACACGACATCCGGCGCACTGATTTACGAGGAACTGCAAATGTAAGTTTGACAGCAAGTTTTTATCGAGGGACTGAAAATAACGCACGAGTGATTTTTATTATTTCGCGATCTGTTCCCTTACTCTCCAAATTTGTTTATTCGATTTCTCATGCGACAGCTGCCAATAGAAAACATGAAAGCAGAAATTGAGATTGTTGCTAAGTCGTTATTAATTCAGTTTTATTGGAAAGCTGATATAGTATAGGAAAAAAAAAGAAAAAAAGATGAAAAACCGGATTTTAAGGCAAAAAAAAAAAAATTTTTTTTTGTTAAGCGTGTAAAAAAATTTCTATTTAATGAAACGTGTATTATTCTTTCACAAAAATATTTCAATCAAACTTTCTTTTATCGGCAAAGTGCTCCATCTTACTCGATGGCCTCTCTTTCTCTTGTATGCTCACAGAATGATTATCCAAAAACGAGATCAAAGGGACCGCGTATAAGGACGAAGGGTGTCCGCGCGCGTAAGTGAATATGGATGGTGAATGACGGTGGTGGTGGTTTGACGTGAGGCAGATAAGCCGTCAGCGATGGAGATTGATGCGACTCGCATTAATCTATAGTTCGTCTGTCTCACTCTTTCCGTCACTACTAGTCAGATCAATTCTTTCGCTATACGAGGAATAATGTGAATACGCCAGATGCTTAGTCATGTCGTTTCGTTTTATCCTAAGATAGTTTTATGTACCAAAGAAAAAAATGTGTGTGAAAAATCTCTTATCGTGAAAAATCTCTTATCGTAAAAAAATCGTTCTTTTTGCTATATAAAACTTTACGACTATAAAATGTCTATTTTTTGAGATGTATTATTTTTATAATATTTCTCATTATGTTTTTATCTTATTCATTGACGTTTAATTGTAGCTGAAGGAAAGTTCTTCTTGAAGAGAACGTTTAATAAACGCTTTATAACACTGATAAAAGGCGCATAAAAGAAAATTATCTTAGACGCCGTAGTGCAGCATAACTTTTGTTATCACGGTGGAAACTAGCGATGCGAAATCGTGGAAGTCGTGACATAATTCAGCCTCATGCACACACATTCAGCCCGATAACCTCGTTTCGCGCGTTATCAGCGCTTCCTTTTTCGCGCGGAAATTTCCACTTTTCATCGACGATGCCTCACGATGAAGCGCGATTTACTCGAAACTACGACTCCGTTTTGAATTTCATGAGGATACGTCCGGGGCGAGGCGGATTCGTTAAAAAAAAGAAGAAGAAAAATGCACGCGGCGTTTTACTGAATTTTTAGAGCAATGTGAAATTAAAGCGACTTTTAATTGCCGGCAGTGCGGCGCGTCTGTGGAGACCTCTAATTTTTTAATTCAGCTCTTTGTGCGCGACCGACTGCTTTTTATTTAATGAAGAAAATGCATTTCCTCGTTAATATTCCTTTGCTCTTTGCAAACCGGTTTGGATATATGAAGAGCTCCGGCACGCTATTATAAACACTATAACGCTTCCATAAATTCCATACCTTTTTTCCGGTATTAAACGGTTTTCTCGCGTATATAATTTTCCAAGCGCGGTCGTTTATTTCGGTATGTAAAATGTTTGCATGCCGTGTTTTCGTCTTCCTACAAAGTCAGACTTTGTTGTGCAATAAGCAGGTATAAACCTGATATAAATTAACGATATGTATACTAGATACATGATTCTGTTCTATTTAGAAACTTAAGAGAGAGAGAGAGAGATAGAGAGAGAGAGAGAGAGAGCACATTTGGGTTATCTCGTCCGTTTTTACATAAATGAAGATGCAATTCCATCTTTACGAATTATTCGAACCAATGATTGTATCATTTTGTTTCTTACAGCGTAGAGTCATTTACTTATTCGTAAAAGTCTTTACACGCTCGTTATACAATAATCTCTTGAATGGTAGTTCTAGACAAAGATCTCGTTTCAAAGGGATGTGCTTTTTCTCTTTTCCTACATAACCGGCGAGTTTCCATCGCGCGCTCTGGCACGGATGTAACCCGTTTGGTCTCGAGACGTCACCTCCACTCTATCGCGAACAAGATCGGAGGTTGTAGATGGCGAATCGACAGAGGTATGAAAGATAGCGCAGGGCTCGGGCAAAGTTTGTCGCAAGTTTAGATTGAGTTCAATCTCCAAGCGCGCACAAACACGTACACGTACACACCTTCCTCGCACCTTTTGCCCTATCGTGACTCAACCGTCGGTCCTTTCTCGCCACCCTCTTCTCCGTAAGGCTAGCTTATCGCCTAATATTCAGCCGGAGGTGGAAATGTCGAGACGTTTCGTGCCCAGACTGTCGTCTTCGAGTTCGCGTTTCTATGCCTTTTACCTCCTCCCGTCCCTTTCTTCCGTTCCTTCCGCCTCCTGGAGGTGACAAAGTGACCGTGCAAAGTGGAATTGTATGCGCAAAAATTTTTTTCCTAGAAATTAACAACGCGCGAAATGCTTATCAGCAAACGCGGTTTAATGTGGCTGTTATTTAATGAGCGTTTCGCGAGGGTTCACTGCACCGTGATTGCTGATAGTGCGGTTTGTTAAATGTGGTTCGCGGATTATGGTGCACTAAGCGGAAAGCTGACAATTCCGTGTAAACATGTGAATATATAGTATAAAGCTCGATAATTTAATGCCGACGATATTTATAATATAAAGAGAAATTATATAAGATATTTCTTAGAAATATGTGTCGAGAAATTTGTATATCTTGCAGAGCGATAATAAAATCACTTTCTTTACGATCGTAAAATTTCTGCGCGAGCGTACGCATCTCCTAAATGCAATTTGTCTATCGGCTCGTTCATCAAACGGGATGAAATTACTGATTTCGTCGCAAACATCGATGCAGTCGGTAGCGTTCCGGAGGTACGAAGCTATTCCGGTGTGTCGAGTATCTAACGACGTAACGTTGCGTACGTTAGGAGCACATCACGTAAATCAAGTTAACGTGGTACCGCGATGAAAGCCTTCGCCCGTTCGCCTCGTCGCCAGTGAAATTCGCTTTTCGTCCTCCCCCCTCCTGCCGTGCCCGTAAAATTCGATCAGCAACGCCGTATTCTCGTTGGCTGTGATGGCGTCATTACCTTACTTCGTCATTTTGCCGACAACACAGCGAACAAGAGAGCTAACACGGACGAGGAAAAAAAGCACGAACGAATCGCGTTCATTTCACCCCTGGAATTTTGTGGGATAAACTTTTCCGCGTATATCTCTATAATGGCGGACAGAAATCTAATATTACTTTTATTCCGCTAATACCATTGCGCATCGTATATTCACCGAGGGATAGATTCTATTTTAAGTTTCCGAGTTTTATTTTAAATCAAAATTATCTATATTTTTAATCAAGTTTGTGTGTGTAGCCGACACTTTCGATGTCCTTCTAACGTGCGTTGCATTCTTATTATCACGTATCACGCTAAAAGCCTGAGAGGGTAAATTCGGGGAGAAATATGAAACAGGATGAAGATTGAAGATTCAGAGAGGAAAAGGGATCTTTCAGAAGAAAAGACACTATGCGGAGGCAGGCAGACGTCGGGCGTTTCCTTAATTGCATTTTTATGCTTACCCGGATTTCCGGGTCGGCAAAAGAGTTCGGGGTTAAGGAAAAGAAAGAAGTTTATTATACCGAAGGCAGAAATTCTCTCACGAGACTGCTAATCGTTAATACGTCTTGACTTTTCCACAGAATGAACGAAATCGGTTCGACGCGGGTTTCGCCTAATTAGAGGGTTTTGAGTACCGATTCAATGAAATATTAAATTAAATCGGTCAACTAAAAATGAGAAATGGAAGATATAAAATACAAAAATTTGATAAAATATGGAACTAATCAATAATCTTTCATTACACTATTGATTGAAATTTCAATGAAGTTTTATTCTAATTATTATAAAATATTTCGATAAGATATTTCTATCAAAGTAAAGCTGATTGAAAGTCAGATAAGCGAGAAGAGACATTCAAAACTGATTATAAAAGTCGACTGAAGCGACAAATCTAATTTCAATCTTAACTAAAAGTAGATTGGAACTGAAAGGCACGATCGTCTTGACTTGAAAATCTTGTTTTCAGAATTAAGGAGACGAGGTAAGAGTTCAACAATTTCAGATAAAGGATCAGAAGCGTACTTTTTTATAAAAAACGATGTAAAATCAATGAAAATGAAGAACTTTGCACTGCTCTCTTATTTTTGTAGAGATATTAAAAATTAAATACGACTCTTTCTGAAATGACGTATAACAAATACAATTGTTAAATTTCAGGCAGAAATAATCATTATTGTATATTACATAAAATAGAAATGATAATTAGACTCTCCATCAGTCTATCCTTTTTAACTTCATAAATTTTTCCCAATATAATTATTGTTCTATAAAGGTTCTTTTATTCGGAATTGCAACTTTTTTCCGTCGGATTTAACGCGTCTCCGATTTCATGATGGGAAACGCGCGATTCCGCGTGTTATCTTAAAAAATATTTCCGGAAATTCGATAGCAGAGTCGGACAATGGAACGGATTCCCGATGGAAATGCAAAAAGGAAAAGAAGAGAGAAGTGAATTCCGACTGTGCGTGGGGTCGCGCCGAATTCGTGTAACAATCGCGAATAAGTTCGAACTGTCTTGTAATATCGACCGTTCGTTCCACCGAGCCATCTCTCTTTCTCCAGCCCACTCTTCTCGCTCCTGGATTTATTGAAATTTTATGCGGTATCCCGATGAGGTTCGACTCGAAAATTTTATCGACGGCCGTTGGATGGCCGGACCTTATATTACGAGGGAAAAAGAGGGTGGATCGGCTTCTATTTCGCTGCTCGAAGCTTATTACATTTTCCCGCGCTCCAAAGAGAAACTCCAAAGAGATGTCTCAGTTGGTCGGAATGGAAAGATGAAGTCCCGACAGAAGTCTACTTTCCGATTCATGACCGTGATTATATATATTTTCCGCTTTATTTCAGTCGAAGTAGTGTTTCTTTTTCAAATATTGAAAATGCATTAATTCTATATATTTCATAAGTAACACTATAATTTTCGCGTTCTTATCAGTTGCCGTTTTTCTTAATTCGGGAAAATCTTGACTAATCCGTAGAAAATTAATTTCGCGTTGCAGAAAAAAAAAAAATAAACTTGTAATAATGTACGTTAAAAAAATTCAGTAGATACGACGATCTTTTATCGTATTCCCGTTCTATCATGTCCTCAATTTCTATGCGCGGCAATATCTTTCCATCAGCGTGCATCGGAAAACCATTTATCGGGCCAGCAACGAGAGAAAGAGAGAGGGAGAACGTGACAGAGCTCTCTAACGGCACTCACCCTAGGTTATGGTTGTCCGTGTTGTCGGAAGCGTCGTCCGTCACGGAATCCTGCGTGAGGGGGCCCTGGGTGACGTCCACCCCCATGCTGCCCAGATCCAATGTGGCGTAGGTTCGGCGTGCTTGCACCCTCGTTCCGCCACCCCCTCCCCCGCCGCCGGTCACCTCGCCGCCTCTGCCGCCGCTGCCGACCAATTCCTGATACAATTCATCATATAGAGAGCTGCCATTTCCGTTGCTGTTCAAAGCATCGTCCAGACGAGCTGGGTCCAGATGATAATTGGGATTTTCGAAGGAGAGAAGGCCGTTTTCTGAAAACAAAAAATCGAAATTATGTATAAAAATATACGAAATATAATTATCGATCTTCTTACAGCTTATTAAATGTGAATTAAAACTTTGTCACGGAAGATTCATGCGTGTTTCGTGATTCTTATATCTGTCTAATTAAAATTAAAGTGATGCAAAATTTTATCAATACGAAATGATAATAACGGAAGATTATTATTTCATAGACAAGTTAATTTCCATTGTGACCGCGTTTATTTAAGAATAGTATTCTTATTGCAATTATTTAATTTGAGACGGTTTAAAAGAGCGATCGTATCGTGTACTCACTGAAAAAAATTAAGCATCGAGATTTTGTCGAATGCATGCGTAACTACCTCTACGTTATTTTAATTGACGTGACTGTATGTAATAGACTGTATGTATAATAAGTATGTATAAGTCCCTATTCTCTCTCTCTCTTAAGGAATATTACTTCGCAGAAATTTGTTTCTGCGAACGATTATTTCGTTATCTGGTTATTTCGCGTGCCGTGCGATGTGTCTCAAACGCGCGGTTTCGAAGCTTTAAATATCAGCAGATAACGAGCGGCTAAAGGTCAAGGTTTCGAGTTATGGCAGACCATGGTAGAACATGCGATCAACCGCAGCAACTGCCGGCGCATGCATGGGATGTTTTGAAGGTTGCTTAATACATATCGATACGCGGCAAAGTGCTCCTGACATCGGAATAAACGCATCGTTTTAATCTTACAGTCGAACATCTGCAAAACTGGATGCATTTCCTCTTAAAGACTCGAGTTGTCGATAAACAAAGAGAAAGAATGTAAATGTCAAAAAATTGAATATTGAATATAAAAAATGAATTTTTACGGTTTTTGTAGAATGACAAGTGTTTCGATGTTTGGCTGCGCTTTTCACGACAGGATGAAACAAAAAGCTTGAATCGGAATTCAATTTAAATTTGGCTAATCTATCCCGGTGATGATTACGATAAGAAAGCTTGTCGTTGGAGATCGTCGAAGATAAGGTATTATCTGGCGGTAGACATTGTGCAAGAGAGTAATGGCTCGAGCTTTAAGCTTTAAGCTCACCCGAGATAGATAGCCAAGTTAAATACTGCAGTCGCGGTTATCCGATATTCCGACTATCTTCGCGGTAACTCGCACGGAATACTAATAAAATTTATTCAGCCCGGTTAATATTGGCCAAGTAGACCTTGTCCGTTAATATAGAACTTGCGACCGCAGGAATTTATATCGCACAGCCATTATGATTGCTCATACTTGTGGCCGTTTGATATAATTACCGATACAAGCAAAAATTCATAAATATGTAACACTCCAATTAATATTGATATAGAAGACAGATTTTGTTTTCGCGTAATTTGTAACTTTTCTTTTAAAAACGCTTTTCTAAAGATAGCCTTTTAATCGTTTATCACGGGTAAAGTTTATTACGCGTAAATATAATTCATTTTTACGTAAGTAATTTGTTTTCGCGAAACGATCTAACAATCCGCCTGATCGATGTCTCGCTCTCGCTACTCACTGATAATCCTGAGAAAGACGACAATGGCGAGAACGACGTTGTACAGGAACCGACAAAAGGAGTCCATGCTGGTTTGATGGCTGTCATGTTGGCGGAAAGGCTCAGCCCAATATTCGGCGATACTCTCGCGAAATAATCGGCGGGAGAGACGACTTATCGACGCGCTATATCGGGGAACGAACGTACAAGAGTTCCAAGTCTTGGATCTCTCCTTGGCCTCCTTTGTCCCTTCCTTCCTTCCTTTCTTCCATCCGCGACTCTCCTATCTGGTTTACGGTCTACCCGTCTCACTCGCGCCACCCGGTATTGATTCGTAAGAGCTTAAAGCACCCTGCTTTCGAAGTCTTGAGCTTCTTACGGTCGCACCGACTACTCGCAGGTCGAAGACGACCCTAAACGGCCGGACTAAAAGCCCTGCACTATCTCAAATTCACATCTCTGTGCCCGAAAAGCAAAAGAACGTAAGCCTAAAAATTTACTTCTAAAATTCATAAATTATAAATTTCTAAAATTCATAAAATAAATATGTCAGAGCTATTAATTTCGGACATGTGTTGTTTTCTTCTGCTTTTCAAATACGCAAAAATTTGCAGCTAAAGAAAATAAAATATGTAACTATCAACGCGCTACAAAATCGCAGATAAACCGCCGAGCATGAATTCGCGGATGTTTATTCAGTCCGCGTTTACACGGCGTCGACAATAAACACCATAACTTTGCGTTTACGGCAGCTGCGGTCGCGACGTAAATACCGATCGCGAATCTGCAATACGAAGCGCGAATGGGCAATGAACTCTCCACGTCGATACGTTTTATCATTCAAACAACGATCACGTGTGTACAACGATCTTTTCTCCATTTTTTTTCGAAGATTGGATTAACGCACGATTAAAAAAAAAAGTATTAATTTGTTGCGCATGGAACGGCGCTAAACAAGTTACGCGGTGAAAAATACGAACTTTCTTCGATAGACGTAATAATGCCGGTAAAAGTAGAATTTAATTGTCACTCGTTTTAATGGGTTAATTGACTGCGCCCGTCTCGTTTACAATAAAGTGGCGAGATATGCTTCTTCTCTAATGAAGGCTAGAATTTATTGTTTTGTTACTTTGAATCTTCCTTTGTTCGATATAGATAAATACGAGCATATCGGCGATGTTCTTGTTAACAAGTTAATTAGCTAACCAAACTAGAATAAATCATACTTTTCTATGCAAATTGTGCAGTGTTACAAATTTCCTTTTCCATATTATTTGTTAGAATGTATAATATCACAAAACTTGAAAAGGCTTTTTTCTATTTGATAAAACTCTTTAATTAAGCAATTATTTTATGACACGTAATGGTCCAATATCGCTTTCGTAATTGCAGTAATTAATAAAAAAAATACTCTATGAAAAAATTTTATCAACAAAAAAACAGTAAACACATTATACAAATTAAACAGAACTACAAGTTTAATTATAAACAGTATTTTGTGAGTTACAATTACATTAAAAATTCACATTTGCAAAGTTAAATGTATTTGTAACGTTTTCATGTATCAAATTGCGTTTATTATACTTAAAAATATTCTCATAATAAATTTGATTTTTCATTGTATTATATTTTATGAAAAATATCCCATTTTTCGGAGTATGATTTTTGCCCGTAGATTTAATTTAACTTTCATCTACAAATGCGTATAAGAATCGACATAAGCTCTTTTTCAAAGCTTCGTTAGCGCTTGACGAGGCTTGTAATTTGCAAGAAATTTAAAAGAAAGCTGCGTAACACGAAACGAGATTGGAGAGAGAAAGGACGGATGAATCAGCGAAAGAGGCGGTTTGTTCGGGGCCGACAAATTGGCTGGCGACGACGTTCCGCCAGTTCTCGTTATAGATACGTGCGAGTGCAGGCGACGGGATTGTATTCCGCCAAATGCATCTTGTTATTTTCGCAAAAATCCTGGGGAAGAGAGAAGAGGGGAGCAGCAGGGTGTTTTAAAGTTCGAGAGCACGTCCGACGCGCGCGAGACAGACGGGGCGAGAAAAGTATTAGGGCGACCGACGCGCGCGAGGAAGACTCTGAAAAATATCCTACGTGCTCGTTAAAATCCCATCTTAAAAAATTTCTCACGTGGCGCGAGCAGACGCGCGTTGTATCCGAAAGCGGTACGAAAACAGGAAGAAAGTAAAAATTGGCCGCTTTGGATGCGTCTAACGAGTTCCGTAATGCAAGAGGCATTCTTTACAGAAAACATTTTGTAAGAAGTTGTTAAATCGTTATCGTATTTTTTTCGTTTTTTTTTTTTTTTTAAATCATCTTTTGTCGCTAAAATAAAATTTATGTATGTAAAACATATTTGAAAAAATTTTTTGAATACATTTTAAAACGTACCCATTTTCACAACAATCTTGCGCCTCGAAAATTCGAGTTTTACGATGCGTCCAAAAGTAAATAAAATATAAAGTGTATAAACGTTTCGCATATTTTCGAGTTCGAAAAGAGAAACAGAGAACAAAGGGTAGTTTGTGTTTGGAATCTAAACAAATTGGGAGATTCTATCCGTTACAAATGTTATAGAGCAAGAGCATAATATGTTCGTAGCTGTTTCGCGAACGTGTCTCGTTATTTCGCGTGGAATGAAGCAGTTTAAAGTTTGAACGCTTGTTGGGATCGCGGGAAAGGGCTACGCGAACGAGACAATTAAGAGTGGTGAGGATAACGTAGAAATGTGAATGGTTCGAAGTTGTTTCACGAAATGTTCCGGAATTCATTTGTGAAAACGGATTCTATCGCGCTTGAATTTTATTTTAAAGTAGATTGAACAAACTTTGCGACGTAAACAGAAAATTTTACATCGATAAGTAAAAAGTATGCGTGACAATACCTGTAATTATGTCTTAGTTCCGTGACAATACAATTTTAGGAAACAATTAGATATTAATATTGCTCTATGACGTATTTAATTAAATGTATTAAATATAACTTAAATATTGCAGGGAAAAAACTCAGATAACGGAAACGAAAGGTAACTTTCGGGGAGAGCCTGAATCCAATTGGTACAGACGGAACGACAAATTGACTGCAAATAAGGCTGGTCGCATTCCACTTCGCAGAGCTCCGAACAAAAGTGCGCGGCGCAGTTACAGCTGCATACTTCGGGATGCGTCCCGTTATTTGTCGTCCCGAAAGGAACGTACAGGAACACACAGTCCGAAAAGTGGGCTACTGCGGGGAGTTTTAAAGTTTGGACACGCTTGCAGGGAGAAGTGAGAAACGGGGCGTTAGAGCCGGAAGCGAGCGAGGTCGAAAGAACGAAGTTGAGGATGGATGGAGAAGAGTGCTGTAAGCAAGAAAGGCAGAAACAGAAAAAGAGGGAGAGAGCAGAAGAAAGGCAGGAGGGGTAAAAAGCTCTGTCATCGCCCTCGATGAGTCACCCTATCGATTCCTCGAGCGAGTATGTAGTAAAGCTGACGGAGGTAAAGGTGAATTTTTACCGGTGTCGTGCGCCTTTCTTTTTGCCGTCAACGTTCTTACGTATATATATAAGTTCTTTCTACGGAATATTAAGTTTCATGGACGCGAAACTGCCTCTCTGCCTTCCCTTCCTCAACCATTTTCCTCATTCCGCGAGTTAAGGGCGCGTGCCGAGCGAACGACGGCAAAGTTCGATCGGTGAAACCGTCCGTTTGTTTTATCTTGCCACTTTTGTTCCAAAACGGTTTTGTTTTCACGACTGAGTTCGATGAATGATTAATATAAATGCGCACCAAAAGAGAGAGACCGACGTTATTAATTCATAGCTACAAATATTACATTAAATAAAATAATTTTTTTACATTACAAAAAAATGAATAACGTTAATAAAGTTTCAAATATTTCTCTCGAATATAAAGAAAAAAAGCAATAGATAGTTATAAATAAATACAAAAAATATATTATTTTTAAAGAATTTTTATCATCTAAGTATGAGAATATATAGCGCGTTGCGATAAAGAATGGTTGCGGAAATAAGAGGTGATCCCTACAATCAAGCTTTTATCGCAAAGTGCAATGGTTAATCGATTTCTCCGGTACGCGATTATATGAAGCGCACGAGTTAAAGTTCTCACTTCATCCCTCCGCACGGCACTACCCTTATAACAATGAAGTTACGAACTTAAATGTCTCTCGCATGGGAAACCATGGAGAATGGGGTGCGAAGGACCAAGTGCCGTGTCTCGTTATGGCGAAAAAAGGCCGAGGCAATTCCGAAAGCGGTCGTTAAGCTTAACGACGTGCGCAAGATGGTGGTGGCAAGACGGTAAGGTCAAGATTTTTCGGCTCGCGTTCTACGGTAACGATCTCTTATTCACGTTGCAACCTCATTTCGCTATTCCACGCGAGCGTAATTCAGGGAAATTATCCGCGTTCAATCAGCAACATTCGATGTCCGACTCGAATAATAAATAGCTTCTATTCTTTCTCCAGCATTTGTAATAATATCGGCAAAGATGTGTACATAGCAACATTATTCGCATAATATAACTATTTGAAACACGTTTGTAGTATATTAAATTATGCACAAAAATATATCACAATGGCTCATAAAATCGAGAAAGAAAAAAATAATTTTCAAAAAATGTATTATTTTATAAATATATTATTTATATTTTCTATATGCTACAGTAATAAAAATCTTGTTCTACATATTTGCTCTTTGTCTTCCTCTCTCCCTCTCTCTTTCTCTCTCTCTTCTTTTTCCTTTTCATGATATGAAAATACTTTCCATGAAATTTTTAGAACATTTGATCAATTTCGTGAGTAATTGTATACATCAAATATACAAAAAAAAAAAAGATTTGTTAATCATTATTTGTAAAAAGCCACAATTTCAATGCTATATGTTAGAAAAACTATTGTTTTCTTCATCTACTTCCTTTCATCTCGAAAACTAAACGTCACGAAATCATTCTCGTCTTATATATGCGTTCTCACTATCCGCTCGTAAAATAAAAAAAAAAAAAAAAAAAAATGTAGCGGACGTGAATCATTAAATAGATACGATTAGATTCTCCCTCTCTCGTGGACGATAGTATATTTTAGATTAAGCGTGGCACGCGAAGAGAGTCCTAATCTGCGAAATGACATTATGGGCCCACTTTCATTGACGAGCAAACGATGACCGTTTGGCGTTATCGGGAGAGGCGGATAACAGCGGGTGTAGGAAGGAGTTACGGTCGACCGATGGAGTTGGAAAGAGAGGGAGCGTTAGTCTCCGGGGGTGGGTTTAACGCGGCTAATAGCGCTTAGGGCTTGCGTGCGGCGCCGTACGTGAACGGCGCCGGGACGTCTAAGCACCTCGACGCCGAGTGTACTTCCCCGCTTTATACGTCACTCGCGATCGTCGGAAGAATCGCTGGACGAGCCCGATGACGGTTCGAATAAACGAAGGAGCGAATAAACCGCGAGAAAAGTTCTTCGTGGAAATCGATCTACGTAATCGCCACGCCGAAAAGGTCAGTCGCCCCTCTCCCGTCCAACTCATCCAACCTACACGTGTCAAAATCTGTCCTGTAGTTCGTCAGTGGAAAAAAACGTGAAGGAACGAGAAACATTTGGATTTTCCTCGCGTCTCACTTCGCTCGTGTAATTATACCGGTCGAGAGACAGGCGCTATTTACCGAGTTTGTAATAAACTAGCTTTTGTTGGCACTGTGAGTGTGTATGTGTACGTACCGAGACTTACGCGTCTATCTTTCACAGTGTGTAGCTTCACGTTTAGAATTCAAGTTCCTCTATTCATATCTCAATTTCTTAAATATAACTTAAAAGTCTACAAAGAGTACGCAATAAATTACCTTTTTCCGCATCGTAGCGCAAGAAGTCTACGATAAATCCCACAAGTATCCCCGTTTCGGCCAACTCTCGCCCATAAAGATCGCTCGACAAAGTCGAAATTCCCATCTCCATGACGATGTACGAGCGTAAGAAGGACTTTAACGGCCGAAATAATCGGAGACGAGTTTTATTCGAGCTAGACGCGACGTTTTGATGGTGCCGCACCGATGCGATATGCTCGAGCGACGATAAAATCTGTTCAGTGGTGACGGCCGAATCCGGCCAGACCGTCCGTCGCTCGCGCCCAACTAGTCGCCTGTCGTTTTCACTTTAACGTACGAGCCCTGTACCAGAACGACGTCGCGGCATTTAAAGCTCCAGGCCACGTGCTTTATGGCACGTGTAAAGGTAGGGCATACAATGAATATGAATAAGTGTTCATTCAATTCTGCGAACTGACGGCGATTGTCGTTTTAACCTTCAGCCTGTCTCCCCTTCCGCCTTCCTCCGTTATTCTGTTCGAGAATCTGTTTTTATAACTCTGTGTGTGTGTGTTTTAAAATGATAAAAGATAATTTAACACGACATTCAGGAATTTTAAATACATAATTACATATTAAATATAGATGTAAATGAAAAGATATTCTAAACAATAAAGACACAAAAAATGATTTAATTTAAAACTAAAAATATGCCATTCACAACAGTGAAAATTTTAATTTTTAACAATGATATTTCAAGGAAATTAAATTTAATATCTCGTTGGTCAAGCTTGGTAGAAATTGTAATATCATTTGCAGAATTCTGTACAAAATATAATCTACATTGAAAATTTTAATTTAATTAACTACTGGTTCGTTACACATTTAAAATGTAAATACATTTAAAATGTATTTCCCGACAACGGAAACAATGTTTTATTTTTCAGTTCTCGTTTCAGTGAAACGATACGACGAAGTAGCTACTTCTTCTGATTGCCATTTGCTGGTGCGATAGGTAATTTAATTAAAAGAGACGACATCTAGTATAATAACACTTTCATAGAATGATGTGTTCTATCACAAGCAAAAATAAAATAATAAACAAGAAAAGCTTAAATCGAGAAAAAAATCTAAAATACGAGTTCTCGTCTTGTAATTAATTAATTCAGGGTTAATTAAGTTTATAATGTCTAAACGTACGTAATCAACTCTACATAATTATATATAATTTCAATTTAATTAGGAGACATTCTCGTTTATCAAAAATTCAATGAATAATTCTTCGTTTCGACTATGACAAATGGAACTTTTCACGATAGAGACAGCTGTTCCATCAAACCCTCGACCACTCTTTAGAAATGGTTTTGTACATTTACGCAAAAATATCCGGGCGTATAAAGGCACGGGGAAAGGAGGAACGTACTAAAAAACTGAAACAAAAGCCAAAACTGCCCGAGTACTGGCACAAAGCCATCCGTCACAGTCCGACGACTCGACTATCGATCTGTTAGTGGCATATGTAGCGACGGGAACAAGACGATTCGTGTTATTGTCAGTCGAGATATGTATATGGAGATTATACGTTCGGATAATTAATGCAAATTAGGCTATTGTAATTTTGGCTAGTATATAAATGTTAATAGCATTTCAATTTTTTTCATGAATTAAAATTCGAATAATATCTTCCTTATTAGTTTGTTACAAATTTTGAAAAATATAACTTTTTTATCATTTCTCATTTTTCAGTTTTCTTATATTTTTCTTAAGCACGTGTTAAAGGTACAAAGATTTCTGTTAAATGCAAATGCTATTGAGAAGTTCTACGTAGAATGTATTGTATTACATATAACGACTTTTAATAATTCTTTTCACTTATGGCAGCCCTTCATAAAAGCAAAATTCGCGGGACTTCTCCCTTGACAAGTACTTGACGTCCTCATTTAGATTTACATTTAAATCAAAAACCGTACCGCCGTAATAAGCAAAGTTTGACATCGTTTTTTCCCACATGACTTCTCGTGGCGTCACGACGTCGCGACGTCGCTAACACATGTACTCTAAATCTAAATGATTCCCGAATTCTAGTAGATGGTGGCTGAAAACTTCCCGAAAGTCACACAGCTGATCGTACCGATTCAGTTGCACCGCTATTTTATGGAGAAAGTTGGGAGAAATGTATCCAATTATCCGAGAGAAGGATGAAAGCACAGAGGAATTTTTTTTTTTTAATGCAGTTATCGTAGAGTAAAGAGTGCGATAATATATTCGTACGATTTCCATAAATATTATTAACACCTGATACGTGTGCGCTTCTAATAGAAAGATAAGTGAAGGTTAACAGAAACGTGGCTGTTTTACGAGGGCTGTAATGTAAAGCCTGTATAAATCGCGCCGCAAAAATTCCTACAAAGTACCCCTGAATCCCTATCGTAGCCCGTTGTCACGATAACTTTAGCGCGCGGGCCGAGCTTAAACAAGTACGACGACTTATATGCTACGTGTCTGGCCGCGACGCTTTTTCCGCGGCGCACGAAAGATAATGGCGCCGTAATTTATTTTTATATCGAGGGACGATAAATCGCGGTGTTTTACGGCGCCGGCGCCGTTAAGAGTTTTAGTGCGCCCAGGCGCAGGCAGGCAGGTAAAGAGCTGTACGTGTCGCCGGCCGGATCCGCGAGCTTTGCCGCAGTTCGCGTGCGCGATTTTTGTTTACCCCGGTAAAGCCCGGTTGGCGTGTGTGCGGTCGGTTTAAGCCGTAACTCGTCGGAAGCTCGGATATTTCTAGGCGAGAGAGGATACTTCGCGAATCGCTGCTATCCTCGTCGCACTTTTTGCGTATCTCTATCGTTGTCGGCGGCGTGCATTACGGATTAGTATGTCTGTGGCGCTTTTCGCGCATCTTAATCCTTACACCGTCGGGGATCAACCTATCTTTGGCTTCCGCGTTACATAACTGTTCTGTGTCCGCGCGTAATGAAACTTTTTCACTACACATGTATGTTTCAAATAAAGTTACAAGGTACTTTTGTATCTCTCTGTGTTAGATGTAACTCTCCCTCTCCCTCCCTCCGTCCTCTCTCTCTCTCTCTCTCTCTCTCTCTCTCTCTCTCTCTCTCTCTCTCTCTCTCTCTCTCTCTCTCTCTCTCTCTAAGTAACAAATATATATAAAATTCGTTATCGTACATAAAAAGTACATATAAAAAATGACTCAATAAAATTTACTAAACTCGGAAAAGGTGGAATAAAATTACACAATCTATACCCACATCGATTACATTTAACGCGCCATCTCGGCTTACGTCAAGGGGTGATTTATTCTCTGTGGTTTCGCCGCCGGAAAACATATTGTCACCCAAGAACCTCATACCGCCTTCCCGCCACTTATCCGGGTCTGGCGTTTTACGAGCGCCCGTTTCGCCCGCTGCGGTCTTGTCGTGGATATTTCTCGGGAAGGTGTTTTTGACCCTCGCCACCTGCATCCCCATCAGGTAATCTACCCTCCCCGTCCGTCCGTCTCGCGCGCCTTAACCCCTTAATGCCCATCGAGCAGCACGTACGCCCGCTACGACGAGCTTAGAGGCATCTTTCGGTTTTACCGTGTACCCGTAAAAGCGATATTGCAACCGGTCCTGGTGAAATTTTTACCAGTCACTCCCTTCCCCGGTGTCCCCCACCGGTCGCCTTGCGGTTCAACTAATCCTTTTAACTATCGGCCGCCGACTTTTGCCGCCATTTACGACGCGACAACTTTTACTGAGCACGTATGGAGCATCGGCATTACGTAAGATCTTCATTCGTTTAAGGATGACCCTAAACGACGGTGGATATTATTTATGAATACACTGCTGTAGCACGCACATCTTGGTTCTCTGTCAGATAAATTCAATTATACTTAAGTAATTTTTTTAGATGAAATTTTTTTTAGGTGTCAATTATATTTGTCATTTTTAGATTAAATTTTTTTTTAAGTAACATTCGCTGATACTTATAAAGAGAACATTATTAGCGGATTCAACAATTTGACGTACATTTGGGCAGAAGTGCAATATAGTGGAAACTATATACGTAATGTAACGAGATAATGTCTTCGGCTCAGACTTAATCTGAGAAAGTTGAAAATGTAATGAATATCACGCAGTGAGAATATATTGCATCAGATCACAATTGCGGCGATCGTGTTGCTAGAAAAAGGACCATGATTTGGTTACACGCGAAACGTGGCTTTGATCTTGTGTGCTTATAACGACATGTAATGACTTGTAATACCGAATAATGCTATGTTACCCGCTTCATTGAACAGTAATTTGAGAAAACGGCACGTAATCTACGGTTAAGTTGTTTCCCGGCTTCTGAATTATTATTGTCAGTCTTTTACCGTGAATAATTCTTATAAAAAATATTTATATTACGCAATTTATATATTAACATTTAAACATTTTTCATTTCAGTCTTTAAATTTCCAATGTAATTAATTTTTTTATTATTATTATCGGAATAGCGAGAAGGAAAACTTGCAGCCACAGTTGGAAGTTCATAAAAGGAATTCTTTTTAAAACTATCAGATCGCGGCTCTGCTATGACACCTGGCTCCATTTTCCTTCTTTCCGTTTTCAGCCGCGGAAGAAACGGCGTAAAATGTATGGGATAGTATCGTTTAAAATCCTCTCGGTGGAAAGACCCGGTAAGGAGATAAAGTCTTTCCAAAAGGAACTTCCCGATTAAGGCAACGCGGATTATAAAAGTTACCTAACGGCGGAAGCCGAGCAAGAGAGAGCTTTCATCGGGAGCTTCTTTTCGACGAGTTCTAGTCTACATTAAGATAAAATGTGCACATCCTTCGCCACGAGATAAGCCCGAAGTGAATTTCGAGGAAAGAAGAACTAGAAAGAGCCGTTTCAATAACATAGTAAGTTGATATGGAAATATCTTAATAAAGTAAAAAGAGCGATATGTAAAAAATTATATATAAAAAGATTATATATAGTCATAGATATTCGGATTATATTTTGACAAAAATATATATATTTCTCTTTATTAAGTAGATAAAATATATTCGCGTCAGTAAAAAATATCGATTGAATATTCTTTATATTATTATCTTCTCGTAATCACTAGAAAATATTACAAGCGTGTGCTATATCGCGAGGGGACGATATATCAGCGAAGTATATAATTCTCTACAAAAGGGAGGTGGAAGTTATGAGGCAACAATAATTTCAGGGGGAGGATTCTTCTTCGGCTCCTCAGAGTAAATTTTCCAGCCGAGCTCTAGAACAAGAGCCGACGTGAATTACACGAAGGCCAAGCGAAGGAGGGAGAAAAGATAGAAACGAGAAGGGGGCGGCACCCTGTCGCTTGCAACCCTTCCGAGAACCAGACATAAGGAGATTTCCGGAGGCAGGCTTCGGTGTTGGAAAGTTTTGCGCGATATATTAACGGCAATAACAAATATTTCTTGCGATATTAATTGCTGATCGGAAAAACAAGCGGCCGATGATAAAATAAAGATTTCGATGCGCGAGATAAAATTGTTCGTCAAATGGCACGTAACATTCGATAACGAATCTTTTCATCCAAATCATTAATAACCATTTATTCTTAAAACTTTGATGAAGATTTGGGTGTAAAACACAATTCTCGCAGATTAAAGTAAGGTTACATCGACCTATATATTCAACATCTTGGAGATACAGCGCGCGTAATGGCTTAAATACTTCTTACGTTTCGCTCGAGCACCTCATCCGAGCCAAATTTCCTACGGGAATTGCGCAACATCGTGAACAGAGAAACATAGAGAATCATGCGAATCGTCGGCGAGAGGGCGGGGATGCGCGAAAAGCGGTATCGCTTGCAACCCTTTCGGCGCGAATCCAGGTATAAGGAGATTTCCCGAGGCGGACGTCGACTGTTGGGAGTTTTGCGCGAAATATTAGCGGCAATAACAGTATTTCTCGCGATATTAGCTGCCGGCCATTTCGTTCCGCCAGCTACGGCAAACCCTTTCTCGCGGATCTTCCCTCCCTCAACCCCTTCCGGCCTTTCCCATTCGCCACGTTTTCACGGACGCCTCTCTTCGGTTTCTTCTGGCTTTTAATTGATCTGTGGTTATTCGCGCCTGGTCTCTCGCCGCTCGAAAGCTCCAGGCTTTACACCGTGAATGCGCGGTCGATCGTGCAAATCATCGAAACCCCACGTCCAAAATGAAGTTTACTACCCTCCACCACGAAACCATGAAAAAGCTTTTCGGACTTTTACGAGTGGGTTCCCTCGAGAACGCGCCATTCTTTCAACCCGCACCGGGTTCGGCTCCAATTTCCTCATTTTCGATAAAAATGTAACGAGACCACAGAGCCACACAGAGAAAAAGAAAAGTAAGGCAAACTCGGAAGAATTATTTTTTAGTCATAATGATGTTATACACACATACACGTCAAGAGTTCCTGTTCCTAAATAGTATTTATATAAAAATAAATGTGTATTTTTATGTCTTTTTATTCTTTTTATATTTTGCGAAATTGCATCAGCTTATTAATCGCCTTTATTTAATTTCCTTGATTAACTTTACGTGCACGATTGATATTTTTAATATCCATTTGTATTTAGCTATTTATTGCACTTTTTATCCATTGCATTCTCTCATGATTTTCCATTATCTCTCTTTGCCACCTCCATAATTGACTTATAGCCAGCACCGTCGCTGTCTTCGACGCTTGGCGCGGAAAAAGGATTGTGGAAAAGCTTCGTTGGCCGTTCGCCAGCTATCAATAGAAACAACGAAAGCGCGCAGTTTTCCAACGCAAACCGCGAAGCTACTTTCGTTCTGATCGATCTGATGGTTTTATGGCGCCGACGGATACTTTCCGTTAGCCTGCAAACTGCGATAAGCATTGTTTCGTAAAATACACTTGACAAACGATACATTGTTGCCCAAAAGTTTTTGTAACTGCAGATCTATTATATAAAATTTTCTTGAAATATAACATCTAAATATAACATCTAAAGGAAGAATATAGAATGTTATTTTATATTTTTTTTTTTATTATACAGTAATCAGTAATAGCATAAGTCTTATTGTTAGTCTCGTTTGGTCAATTTTTCTACTTAACATCAAAAACTTATTTCTTACGAAGAAAATATCGAGAGAAAAAAATCAGGAATAATTAGATGATATCATTAAGAAGAAGACTAATAGAATTAGTGATGCAAGGATAATAATTGAAGCGATAAATATTAATATACCGTAAGTATTAAAGAAAACGAAAACTAGATAAATAACTTTGAACGAGGTAACGAGCAACGCTACGCTATTTCGCAGATTAGCGTGGATTAACGTGGCGGCTGCGTCGAGTGTACAGCCTCCTTAAATCACGCTGTTGATACTAATCACGCCTGAATACATAAAGAGCGTGCATTAATCAGCAACGAATATGCGAGTAAGTAGCGTGTACGCTCGCGTCTTTATCATCTCGTGGAAAATTTATGCGACCTCGAACAATTAATGCACGTCATGCGACGAATATGTTACGAAGGGCATCGCAGAACGCTCGTCGTTCCAGCGATTTCGCGTGCGAAGGAAAGTTTTACCTTCAACTTTTTTTTTGTCACCATAACGAATTATTACTAGTGACTGCGCCACGCGAGAATGATATCAATAAATTCTCGTGCGACCAAATGTGTGCATTGTATAAAATCTAGGAAGCGAGAAACCTATTGTTTTGACATCGGACGAATTTTTTAAAAAATCCATCCTATTAACAAACAAAAAACCTCCGCACGCGCGAGCTAACAGCGATCGCGAAATTCATTTCGAATAAAATATCCTCGTTCGAGCGGTTGCCATGAATCAAACAGTTAAACTCTTGCACACGCATACATCGCATACATCGATATGAACAACGAATACAGAGCATAAACGGATGTATCGTGAAGCCGTGTTTGCCAATATAATTTTCACATTTGCGTTCAAATCTGAATAAGTCGAGTATTTAATTCGCGAGACAACGGCATGATAAAAAAATCATCAGAGAAAGCTACAGCTGTACGGGGGGTGGGCGAAAAAGCACGTTGACGTCGGACAGGCGCTCGTGACGTTAACGTAACTACGAGGGTGGAATTACAAGGGAGTTAATCAACGCGCGCGCACGCGCATATTTGGCCAGCTACAGCTTTTGAGTACAAGTATTATAACTGTACCCTGGCAGTTCCTCGCAGACTTCATGCTTGTAGAAAAGAGAGAGAGAGAGAGAGAGAGAGAGAGAGAGAGAGAGAGAGAAGAATAATTGATAAAGACGAAAATAAAAATGAACGATCGTAGGGCACAAACAGGAGAGACGAGAGAGGAGACGGCTAGAAGATGCACAAGAGCGAAAGTGTCGGAACAAGAACTGTGACAGAGAGTGAAGAAGAGGAAGACATAAAAAATGGGGAAAAAGAAGGTCGAAGGGAAAAGATTTCACGAGTTGGACACGGCACTTGTCTGCGACGAGTTTGCAGGCTAGCTTCCTCGTAAATTTAACTTGAGATCTTTCTCTCCCTTTCCTCTTCATGTGTTCCATTCCGCCACCCTTTTTTATAATTTACCACAAGCCAATGGGAATGCCTATGCCTCATATTTCTTCATAACATCGAATGACCCGAGACCGCTTCCTTTTTTTTATTGCGGGTTTTAATTGTAAACGAGTCCCGGGAGATAAAACCTCTCCCGAGACACACGTGCGTTATTTTAGACGAGGGATGATACGCCATAAAAATCCACTTCAATTTTGTATCACAAACAAAATAGCAATAAAATCAGAATGTTGATACTGAAATATATCTGCTTGTTAAACAATATTCATAATTTTCTGTGTACTATCTTTACATCTGCAGTCTTATTTTTTCTCGTCATCTTATTTACATTCGACCGGACAAATTTATTATATACGTATCGCAATTTTTACGCGATTAAATGCAATGTCGGCGTCGCGTCGATCCGGCACGATTTTCGTGATGGACTGCCAGCGAAATATCTGCTACGAAACGCTGATACAGTGAAATGTTATCGTGCGTAGCTAGGACTAATCCGGGATATATTACGGCGCGGCCGTTATTAATCGTCGAAAACTTTACCGTAAGCGGATATGTATTGCCCGACGAATAGTTACGCCGCGGTCTGATATTGTCACCCACCAGGTAATTAATTATTTCTGATAAGTGCAGCGCGCCGGGAGAGTAAGAGTCGGCGGATTGCGCTGCATGCGCGATAATTAATTATCGCGGATTAAAGTAACAGAGAGAACGTTGTGCGTGGAAGTATTGCCGGCGGGGGACTTTACCGTTAAAGTTATGAGGAGATGATCTAACAGAATGTTTGCTTCGAGATCGATAACCTTCTCTATCAGACATAATTAATTAATATGCTAATATAAATTAATTAACCAACGAGATGGATTGTAGATTAAAATTGTTACATCGTTTAATGTTATATAAAGAATAGAAAAATATATATACAAGTGAATAAATATGTTTCAATGAAAAGAAAGCAATCGTATAATTTTGTGCTCTTCATATTAAAGTTGTTTCGATAAAAATGCAACAAAATATCTAAAGTTATGCTCTTTCATTTGCAAACGTATATCCGTCTTTGGAATTTTTGGCGTATCTTAAGCGACAAAGAAGATAAAATAGAGGAAACGGACTAAATGTAAGAGGAAACGAGAACACAAACGAAACGAGAACAGAGAGGAAAGGAAGGTTGTAACGTTTTCAGGGTGGATTCCTGGCTAATTCGAAACAATCTCCACTCCTCCCTGGGATTACAAGGTAGTGTGGGAGAGATTGGAAATGGAATTGCGCCGTCAGGAGAAAAGCCCCTTCTCTTTTAAATAACCCCTGGCATGCCTCTCTTCTACCTTCCTCTCCAGAAATCGTAAATGCTTCATTTTTTTCTATCTCGGGATTTCCACAGAAACTTATCCGAAATTTGCACGCTATATCGCATGCATCCTTAATTTGCGAAGACTTGCCCAGTAGTAAAGAATAATCTTTTTAAAATCTCATAAAGATAGGTTTTTTTTTCAGAAAAAAAATACTTTATTTATTTTAATTTGCATAGCGTCAATTTAATTATTACTGAGCATTATTATTTTAAATCCGGAAATATTATCATGGCAAGATTTTTCTGAAAATCCATCTATTTTATTATTGCCACCATCTGACACAAATTTCTCGCAACTAGCTGTCTATTTATTATCATTATCACCTCGGAGTTTACGCTATTTATCCTCGCTTGGATAACCAGTTCGTTTCCAGCGATTCGAGCACGCATTCACGTTCGCCTGGCAATGCGTACAGCTTTATCGCCGCGCGATTACCCGATGCGGCTCGCCGGTCTCGCGCGACCCGGCATTATCAATCTACGTCGGGAATTTTACGGGACGTCTGTTCGTATCGGCTTCGACGAGACACGACGAAATGGAGTCGCGCGACCGATACCGACGCCGTCATAAAAGGGGTTACGCACGTGAGAATTCTGCGCGCGATGTCGCGACGACAAAAGTTATTTACGCCACGCGGCCCCCGACAAAAGTTTCGCGACGCGTGAAACGTGCTCGCGTGAAATATGACGGGGTCTCGAGACGCATCATTTTTTTCTCTCGCCCTTTCTTCGCCCCCGTAATTTAATATCCGCGACACCGGCGCAACGTCGCGCGACGCGAACCGCCTTTCCGTTTGTCGTTAACCACCGAGAACTTTACGAACTCTTGCATCGTAACGACGCCACGTGCTCTTTTTTTTTATATATATATAAAATGTCATTAACGCAACACGCTACTCCTTATTCTCAACTTTACGCGGAGCTTGCATTATCCCAATTTTCTTTATGTTACGACATTTTCTCGCATAAATAATACAAAAATAATGTTGAAACGCGATTAATTTCCTTTTCTGGTTTTTAGACAATATTGTTCACTCTTAATAGCTTAACAATTATGTCCGCACCTGTGATCTGTGTTTGTCGTCATCGCACGAAAAATTGTGAAGAATTCATTATAATGCCGGGCAAATTTTTTACTCATCTTTTCAACGCGCGTTCTTTTCGCCACGCACGCATACGGCCAGCACGTATACATTTCCGCTCGAATTCGGCCGCGTGTTTTTTCCGCCGAGCGGCGATGTTTCATGTCAGATGAAAAAAACACGAGCGCGACAATGTCCTCGCGATAAATTATATCCCTCTTTGAAATGATTGTTTCGCTCGCGATGCTCCTCGCGAGTCGGGCAACGGACCTCTCCTCGGTTTCCCTTGCAAGAATCTCATCGCTTCCTTTTTTACTCGTGCGCGTTTAACGCGCTGTTTTCATTATGCGCGGCCGCGCGTTTTACTGCGAAAAGCACGACAACGATAACGTGAGCGCGCGATAATAAATTGGTTTCGCCTTTCCGGGACGTGTCTGTTTGCGGAACGTAATAACCTTACGTAATAACGCGACTATTTTTCGCGTTTCGACAATGCCGCCGTTGGCTGTCCCTTCATGGCGCATGTTTGCTGTTCGCTCGATCTCGTTTCGCATTTTCCGTGCGCGAGGCAAACATGAAATTCTATATCGTTTGCCAGTAAAATATTTCCGTTTATTATCTCTGTTGATCGAAGAAAAAAGCGCTGCGCGAGTGTGTAAAAGTAGAAATATAATCTTTTGCAGAGACCATGCAGAAAATGTTTCGGATCAATGTTCGTTCATTATATTTATCGCTTGACTGTTATCTCTCTTGTATCAACATTACTTGCAACTTTAGTAAATAAAATTCGTAAAAATACATGAATAATGCAACGGAATAGCAATGGGTAATGCATATTTTTCGCGAGAGTTCTTGTCATCGCTTAATTAAATGTTTCCGCGACATAATTATTTTCATTTTGCGACGTTATATCACACATTTCTAAATGCGCGTTCTCATTAAGTAGTTAAAAGACACTTCGTAATACGAATGATATCGCCTTTTACGACATAATTAAATCATAAAGCAGATGTCACTGCAAGTCTGAGCACAATGCCGCACTAGAGTGGCTTTAACAACATTAAAGCATACTTTGGATAAAGTACCGACGAGAGATGAAAGACATAAGTGACACCTATGGACACATTTATATGGAGAAAAAAAATGTCGTTCGCTTTTTACTTCGTAACAAAATTTTCAGTGAATAAAGGAGAGAATATTTGTAAAATAATCCAAGAGGGTTCAAAACGGATTTCCATCAGGATACAACGTAGCCTGAGGTGTTTCAGATATAATTTCAACCTGTCTTTCAAATGGGATTAAAAGTGAAACGCGAGCTGCTTTGGCGAAGCGTCGATCTCATTCGCTGTCGACAAAGAGAATTGCGAATGACAGGCCGCGGTCGGGAAACACGTGGATTTCTATGAAAGAGCATCTTCATAGGAGAATTCGCGAGTTTATCCAACAAGGATTGCTGTCCAAACCGTTCTCGTCTCTGAAACTTTGACGCGACTTGACAAAGCGCCGTTAATCCGCGTCGTTTAAATTTAACCGAAGCAAATATCGCTCAAAAGATTATCGTTTTTTTTTTTAATTCGAGGCGATTCGAAGCCGTGACAAAAGGAAAGAAAAATAATTGGCAGGGTGTCTTTCGAGGTCGTCGCTCAAGTCATCGAACGGAAGATTAAAAAAGAGAGAGAGAGGGCTAAAGGAAAGAATATAGAGAGACTCTCAAGAAATTCGTGACTAATTAGGACAATGGCGGGATACTCGGTGAGTAAGCAGGATTTTAATGGACCAGCCCTTCCAATCATTAAGGCGAAGTGCTCTTTGCCTTCGCCAGTCCATGCCTTCCTCGTCTAATCTCCTATCCTCGAAATTCGCCGGCGAAGGACGATGCTATCTTAAAGAAGCTAGAGATCTCGTCAAAGTCGTCGTACTTAACGCCAAATTCGTTTTGGCTGAACACTTCAAGATGCAATCTATATCACCATTATTATAATTATCTAGTAAACTTTTATCATTAGAAAAATGCAGCACCCCGCAATCTTCGATATAATGAACTAAACACGCTTACCCCTTTGCTGTGCTTTCATTTATGAATTAAATTTAAGACAATCTGCGAGTACATTGCTTTCAACTATGAAAAGTTTAACTATACGTAAGATTGTTATAAAAAAATTGATAAATTTGCAATTATCATAATTTAATAAAAACAAGAATCTCACAGAGATAATCTGATTGGCTTGACATATGCTTTAGTTTATGAATTACCGAATTGCTCAGCAAAAACAACGAATAAAGGCAGAACCGAAATAATTCATACTGCAATTTGTAACTGAAGCACAACTATTACATGAAGATACGTTCAGGTTATTACATTCATTTCGAGTTAAGAGCAATTAAAGTATAATCATTATCTTTCCATTTAAAATTTTATTTATGAAGAGAGAACTATTTTCCCGAGCGTGATATATTATTGCGTTGAAAAATTCTACCTCGGTGTGCAACGGTATCTTATTTCCTTCTCATAATAACCAAGTCGCTACCATATCTCCGGAAAGAGAAGTATGCCTGCTATTTTTGAATTTAAAGTGCAACTTAGTGTCTCGTGTGATATATCTCGTGAAACTAAAGATAACAGCTCGACTTGCAGCCGCCTTTTTTCGCTCGAGTTACTCTCGTACAACGAATTTACGTAGTCTGAAAAAAACTTGCTTACACAAGAAATTATAAGATCTTTAACCACTGCGGTGTCTTCAATTCATCTTCCTTATTACATATAAAGATATATATATATATGTGTGTGTGTGTGTGTGTGTGTGTGTGTGTGTGTGTGTGTGTGTGTGTAAAAGTATAGGAGAGAATTTATTATTTACATTGCACTGCATAATAATTTTTTGCTCTCTGCTGCGCATTGAGAGTAAAAGAGATTCAATCAGTGCGCATAATATAATAATATCTAATAATAATACCATAATGTAGTAATAATATAATAATGAAAAAGAGTTTGTCAAAGATACCAATGCACACTAAGTATGATATTACCTCAAAAAAGGCATAATACTGGTAGTGCAGTACTGCAACGTATATGAATAATTCAATGAAACGATAACAGCGTGTCGCGTGCTAATTTAGGGGTCGCGTTTCTACCTAATAATTCATATAGTTAATGATATATTAGCGCCGTCCTGCGCTCAACAATTCACTGCAAGGCGAGGTACCACAGGGAATATTTTCTAGTATCGAGATAAACACGATACATGAATTAATAATTTGAAAAAAGTACTCTTATCATGTGAGAGTAAAATAATATTATAGTATGTTAAGCATAATATTTCTAAAGTTAATATATATAAAAATTTTCAACAAAGAGAAATTAAATTGCATATAATACTGCATTAGTCCTCGTTGGGGTATTGCATTGGTTCCCAATTTCTCTTAAAATAATATGAGTTGTACGATCCGATTTAATGATCACTGGTCCCAATTTGAAGCCGGAAAATATGGTCGAAGAACCTAACAAAATGCGAATACAATCTCGTCGAATTAATAACTGGCTGCGCATCCGGTCGAGTCAATATGCGACAATAATTCGCGCAATTGGTAATAATGCGTCGACGGAATAAACAGAAGCGACGGAGGAAGGGATGCATGCGCGTGCGCCGAACCGGATAATTTATGGAATTATTCAGCGCCGATAATTGCGCGTTTCGCGGTGCGTATTACAGGATCGTTTCGTCGCCAGGTTTATCGGCAATATTTGTCCACCGCGCGTCCCCCGATGCACAACCCTTAGAACTTACTCGGCTGTCTTTATAGGGTACTTGAGCCGGTATCGTAATTATGGCGGGTTATGGGACATAAAGTGTGATGCAGAGGATAAGACCAGAGGGGCAGCAAGAAGATGGTGAAGGAGAACTCTAGATCTTGCTTACAACTGGTAGTGAAACGGCTTTTGTGCTTGCTACATTTATGAGACGGAGCTAGGTGAAGGTCAAATGCACGTCGACGACTACACAAGCAAGTATATCGGGTGGACGATGCAAAAAATACTTGACTTTTTTGCAAAAATAAAACTCAGCGATTATTTCCAAAGTTAATTACATATTTATATCGATTGCTCCAATAACGAAGTTTAGTTTACTATCATCAAGAAAAATTTATCGTTAAGTCTTCCTAAAACAAAGAGAAGAAAATAGAAATAAAATATAAAATAAAAAATAAAATAAAATTTAATAATTATTCGAACGGTTAGAAAAAAAAATAATGCACAGCCACACTGTCGAGGCAAGAGTTTCCGACGCGTGATAATCGCCCCTTCAGCTACTCGCGGTTGAACTTTCCTGACATTTTAATAAATGTCATTTACTTTTCAGCATGGCGATTAAATAAAATGTTGAAAAATATCGTTCATAGCAGCAAACGGACAGACTGAGGTAGGAAAAAGTGAGATAGAGTATCTTGCTTCTTCTTGCATTCCCGGTCGTATATCCTCGCGAACGAATATCGCAATCGCAAATATTTGCGAGAACGTCCATTTTAGCGATCGCCGAATCGCTAACCGAGCAACGGCATTTCAATAGTGGTCGACCGTGTTGGCACGGTCGTATGTTCAATTTTCCGCTTTTTCCACGGTTCGCCGACGGGCGATATTACGTGTTTCCCATAAACTCGGAGAACTATAAATGAAATAAATGTCAACGCCGTCGAGAAGTGAAAGAAAAGTTTGGAAGTCCGTTGCTTAATTTCACACAATCACTTATTTTCTTTCAAATAACTCGTATAACACACGGCATGTCATATGATATTATAATATATTGACGGTGTGAAAATATTACATTTTTTTTCATCGAATTATTACATAAGTTTGGATAATAAAATAGTGTGGTTTTATAGTAAAACCGAGAAAAATCTTGTCGTGCATTTCGTATGCACAACACTTTGAGAAAATTATGTGATTGCTGGTAACTTGGCAAGTCCTATTTTTTATGTATAAACTTCTCTTGAATAAAATAAACGAGAAAATCTGTTTCGTCACGGGATGGTTTGCGAGATAGGGAAATATTGAACATAATTGCGAACAAGATGGGTACCGCAGAGAGAGACCTAGCGACTTTGCCGTAGCCGAAAGAGATAGAGAGAGAGAGAGAGAGAGAGAGAGAGAGAGAGAGAGAGAGAGAGAGAGAGAGAGAGAGAGAGAGAGAGAGAGAGACAGATGGGAGAAAGAAAACGGCACATAACGGTGAGTAAAGAGTGGGAGGAAAAAAAGTTTATCGCTTCTCGGCAGAAAGCGCGAGCGACTGCCGGAAAATCTGGAAAATTATTGCCACAAGCCGCCGCGCGAGCGAGAAGTACGCGGATGCAACTTCCATGCGCGACAGATGTGGGTGTAGGACGAGCACGAGAGCGGCAACAGAAGTTTCGGAGTAACCAGGAAAGTTTCGATTCGATAATTCCAAGTATCGGAAAATACGGAAGCATCCGTTGCGACGAAACGTTTAATTGACGATGCCACGTGCGGAGAAATTTGGTCATATTATAAAAATCAAATTTTTCACGCTGAATCTTAAGAATACGTGCGCGATGCAAACTTTTTTTTATAGCCTTCGAATCTACTCGTCGTCTAATTCTTCGTGATGTTCTTTGAAGTGCTTTGAAGTTTGCATAATGAAACATACTCTCATCAAATGCTAATCGCGACTCGCCCATAATGGTGATTTGACCTTGGCGAAGGAGATTTATATTCCGAAGGAATATAAATTTTCCATTAGCGGGAAAAGTTTCGTGGAAAGTTTCGACGAGGACGATTTGGGATTAACGGAACCGTTGCGTCGCAGACGCCAAGTTCGCATTCTGCTTTAGGGCGCAATTTTGCCGATGGCAGAATGAAAGAGAAGGCGGAATGAAAACACGGATATTTTGAAATTCGTATCAGAAAAGTTTACGATGCGCAGACGCGCGACGATGGCCGTAGGGCAATAAGTCTCGGGACTTATCTTCGGGATAAGTGCCATTTCTAGAAATCGAGAGCCTTGCTGCAAAATCGGACCAGACATCACACGGAAAACCAAATGATTTGATGCAAAGACATTTTACAGTGTATTTTATTTTGGATAAAACAAGTTTTAAAAAATTAAAAAAAAACGAATTTATACAACTTATTTTATGTTAATCATTTTTGCATAAGAGGATATACATATTATTTTGAAATACAAAGAATAAAGGGATTTGATTAAAAATAGAAGATGCAACCGGGCAATCGACTAGTGCATTAGCTGGCACGTATTCAGCTCCGAATACTTTAAAGAATCCGGCATTTTCTCGGGTATTCCTTCGCCGGTAATGAGATTTAGCGTTTCTACAACGGACGCCTTTTACAAATAGGGCTTCAAGTAGAGCATGCAGGTTGCACCCTTCTGGTGGCAACATCCACCGCTCATCGCGTTCGAGTATCGCGTCCCTTCCCTTTATACGAAATAATCCTGTTATCGGCGATACCTATCCTCTTAATCCGCGAGCGCGTATCCACGTACTAATCGTTCATCGAACCAACAGGCAGAGAGGTAATTTTCCTGCTTGCAGACTCGGCATGCGTCTGCGAGGAAGCTTCCATTACGAAAAAGACGGAGGAAGATATGGGAAGATGATACTGCAGAGATAGTCGGATCGTGATTGCCTGGGAGTTGTATGGAATCCCGTAGGAAGAATCGAATCGGTCGTCGCCGGATAATCCAGTTCCATTGAACGACTCGACTGCCCCTGGTAAGAGTTCATTGTCAAACTTTGGCTTTTGAACGAATTATTGAGTTTATCTCATCAGAGTTTTAAATTAATGAAAAACAAACGTATAAAATTTATGGAAAATTTTTTCCCCGCGCATAAATATAAATTCAGTCATGTTAAAGTCTAAAGTTCGAATTTAAAAAAATAGATAAATTTCATGAAATAATCTGTTTTGTCAAAAAAATTAGAAATATGTCATTAAATTTGACTACTGTCAGCCAAACTTAAATAAGAAACGCTACTTAACTATTCTCTACACAATTAGAGAGATAAGACGCAATTGCTGTGTCATGTTTAGATAATACAGTTTCCTATTTGTGAGGCAAAATTATAGATCTTGCGTTCGCATGCTCTATCCTTCCCATCTAATCTCTCAATAGCGAGCTTCGGTTCATTAATCAAGGATGTTTGCTAGCTCCAGATTTGTTATAGCAATCACGCGAAATGAGAACGGAATAATACCTCGATAGGATCAGTTTCTAGATAGGCTGTTCCTCATATTTCGAAGAAATTATTCAAGTCCGCAGATGAAGAAGAAAGGAGAGATAATCATGAAGAAAAAAACAAGAATATAATTTTGATGTCGGGCAATCTCGAAGATGAAGAGTATGAAAGAGTGGCTTAGTAAGAGCAGAGAAAACATCGCTATGAATAATATGAGAAGGTTATTAAAAGCACTCTCGATTTACTGAAAAGCAATATTTTCCGGGCCAAATAGAAACAGCTTTATCATCATCGATTAAGGTAGGCGGCGGACGGAGGAGATCTGTTTACTGTTCCCCCAGGAAACCAGCAACGGAACAAGCATGTGTGTGTTCCTATATTATGCAAAGCTTTAATCGCATGTCTGGGAACCGCCTTACTAAAGGCACAATTAATCCTTGTAATATTCTATTTAGCAGTCAGAATACAAATCGAATACAACATTTAATATTTCCTATATCTCTATGTATACTATACTGTGTGTGTGCGTGTATGTGTGAGATAAATATTATTAAAAAAAATATTTTTTTCCTTGTAATTTGCATTTCTGATATTCAGTCCTTTTCACGTCAAATCTTAAAATATACTCGAACCACAAATTTCCAACAATACTTCAATGAAACATATTTTTAAAAATGTAATTGTGTAAAACAAGCGCGTTCGTATTACGAAATTATCTAAATGCAGAAATATTGTTAGCAATGCTACGCAGATCTCGAAGGGATAATTCTTTTCCCCGCAAATTACCCTCTTTCTCTCTCTCTCTCTCTCTCTCTCTCTCTCTCTCTCTCTCTCTCTCTCTCTCTCTCTCTCTCTCTCGCTTTCTTTTTTTGTCGAGAGAACAGCTAGGCACACAATTCCGAATTATACCCTGCTCGCAAATGTGGATGGACTATTGTGCGAGGAATGGTTGTCTGCATGTTGATCCGCTGACGTAGACCCCGAGGTGTATCCGCCTCTAATAGAGAGCGGCTACCCCTGGGGCAGCTTATGCCATTTCGGCCAGACCGGGCAAGCATTACACCGACTGTAGATGGTTGGCTTTACCCTCGTTTCTTCCTCGTTCTACCATGATAGAGTCATCCGTGTCCTCGCTGGTTTGCGCAGCTATGAATTAACGCCAAAATACTCTGTGATATTCCGGAGTTGCCCGTGGGACCGACCAGCCATTGTTACCGATCTCCGTTAACCAGAATACGTTCCTGACGATCGTTATCCACAGCGAAATGCTACATTTTTCTTAAGTAGCGATATTTAAATGCACATCCATCCAGACGATATTAGTGGAAATATAATAAAATAGATTTTTCTTAATTTGTGGCTTGAAAATTAATTTTAAGTTGCTCCAAGAATTCGTATGAGAAATCTCTATTCTAGTATTCTATGGTGTATGCAAATCGAATAATCGGATGTTATTGTTGTGTGCATCCAATGCCGATTCTCGCATTCTCTTATACTGAAACGCGCGAGGCAACAGTGGCGATAGTCTAGACGATATGGTTGGAGAAGCGAGCCGGTAATTTCATTTGCACGACAGGCGATGCATGGCTGCGAGGCGAGTAAATGAGCGTCGCAGCCGGTATAATGCACGACGAAGAATCCTATCGGAATGGCATTCCTGTCACGGGAACGTTCCTATCTCCTACCTTCTATCGGACTTTATTGCATATCCCGAGTTCTTGGTTCTTCGTGATGCACCGAGAGATGCGCCGCCGCGGCAGCAAGCGCGGCAATGTCCGATTTATTGCGACAGTGACACGTACGTCGTCGTAATTATTGTCGAATGTTTAATGTCTAACATGTATAATACGACAAGATGCGTGATTAACGAAATTCAGGTGAAATCGAATCGGGGATGACGGCGAAACGATGTAACATTTAAAATGTCAAAGTCGAAGAACTTGAAGAACGTATCAAAATTTTAAAACTAATTAAATATTGCCGCGATATGTTCGCAAATCTACCTTACATATAACAGACTTTATCTTTTCTTGCTATTATAAACGATCCGCAAAGTTCAAACATGTATTTTTATTCGATATCTCTCCTAAAATATAGCATATATGTGACATGTTGAGATAATTTATAAATATTCATGATAATTGATTTTCTGTTCGAGAGGTAAGTTTAGATCTCTACCATTCTTTACGTCGCTAGTAAATGTAGTCCTCGATCGTTGTAAAGTTGAAACTATTTCGAGATGTAGGTCGACATTCCGCCGGTCTTTTTTGCCACGGTGCGAATTACATTCCCGTTCCAAGTATTCCCTCTCCGTATGACACATCCACCATCCCACCATTCCAATTATTTCTGCTTTCTCTCTATCGTATACCCAGCTCGTTGGCTTATTATCGCTTGCCTCCTCAGGCACGACCCACGCACGCATCACGCACGAGTCCACCCGCGATTCGTATGCGAGAGAAATAAGCATCGTCCAAAAGCGAGAAGGCGTTTTGACAAACAAGACGATATATCTCTTTACGTCGCGGGGCCACGCTTCTTTTCGCCGCACCTCGTAATGGCAATTTATATTCGCGTTTCTCGTAACTCAGACTTTGTAGCGTGAATACAAATGAGCATGCGCATCAATCCCGCGCTTAAGGCAGCGAAAGAAGGAGAGCTCGCTACCGAAATCACAGACGAAATGTACATACTATAAAACCGCACTGCACCTCCGCGAACGGTAATACGCCTCCTCTCGATCGATACCACGAACTGGCTTGTTATATTCCTTCCGTTCTTTCCGCGAGTCACACACTGCGCGGCCATAAATCCGCGCCTATAAGAGAAAAGAATTCTCATCCGTTTCCGAAAGCAGAATAATACCTTGGAATGTGAATCTCATCGTTGCGATGCTCGAACGAGCTCTCGTATATTTCGGATGTGTATCTCCCTGACTCTCTTTCTATTCCCTTCTTATTCTCACGATCGAAACGGAAAAGGTGAAAAACTGATAATTCTGAAATATATATTAGCTCGTCAAAATTTCTCTTTTCTCTGTCTCTAAAAATTTCCTGCTTCTAGTGAAATTTGTGTATATGTCAACCTTTAATACCTTTATACGCGGATATAATTGAAATCGAATGAATTTTCTTTCCATTTTATTCTCTCACATCTCGAATAGTTCGTTACTTCTCTCCGCGACATAAATATTACCATAATGTAGGTCACAAATGTGATCCCCGAAAACGAAGAAGCACTCTCGAAACGGAAGCTATCACAGAATGATATTAATATTCCGCGTCCGAAAGGTATATATTCCGGCGATGCGACGTAGCCTCGCACAATTGCCATTTTCTCGCCCGTAATTTACGAATTTCCACGGACGACATGAGCACGTGCGTGTCGGCGTGCTTCTACACAATCGCTACGTGAGCGAGCCCCTGTTTCGCGCCCTGGATCGCATAATCGTCCTCGAGCTTGCATTCCTGGCATACTCCTGCCGACGATAGGATCCAGGGAGGTCGTTACAAGGAAGTGCCTAACCGCGATCCACAGTTTGTATAACGACGCTGGAACGCTTTGCCGAAAAAATCTATTATAACTTCATTGAATTATGATGTAACATATTGGACTGGCTCACCCTCGCACCATTTTTCATCCTTGTTGCATCTTTTTGCGACATTTCTTTCGACGCAGCTTTGGCATCGACTGTTCACTTTAATAAATTGGACTATACTATGGTTTTGAGATAATGAATTATGTAGAAACAGTTTCTATGCTTATCTATATTAATTTATCTTAGTGAATAAAATGACTTAATTTTGTTACTCAGATGGAATTAAGCAAGTCGTTATTAATAAAATAATATGATCACACACACACATACACACACACACACACATCAATTTAAAGTTTGATCTCATTTAACTAATTTCATTTTTAGCATTTATCGTAATATAATTCTTCTTATTGAGATAAAATAATCCTATTAATACAATAATCTTATTTGCGACACGCATTAAGATAAGTGCTATTAATTAAATAAAACGGTCCGTTATAATTTATTTTTTTTCTATTTGCAAACCATGTCATTAATGAAATGAACTAATCGTCAATTTTTCAAGTTTGATTTTACTTAATTTTTAGATCGCGGGGATTTAATTGCGAGAACGGGTAATGGAGAGCGCCAGACTTTAATATCGCGAAACTGCATCCCGCTAAGCGACGTTACGTGTTCTGTCAACATTCCTCTCGCTTGTGCCGTGCCACCTTCTCGTTTTCTCGCTCGATCTCGAGACTCGCGCACGGAAGAGAAAACTCCCGGCCGGACGTGGATTCTTTTTCCGTCCCTTCTGTGGACCTCCGCCGCTCCTTCGTATTCGCGAAAGTTAATAGGTAGGAAACTCGACGTAAGCCTCATAATAAAGTGGAGGAACGTACGGTCCTTTTCCTCCGCTTTACGCCAGGAAATATTTGCTCTGGCAACGGCAAGGTTCCGCCTCTTGCCATTTTTTTTACCTTCCTCGTTCCCGGAAGTTTTCACCACGCCGTACATTCTCTTACGAAGGCGATAATTAAGCGCGACACAAGACCAAACCTTGTATAATGAGACGTTACCCGTATCTCTCGAATGCATATTGTAGAAATAATCGTGAAGATATTATAGCGTTGCACGATTTCTTTAAATAAACTCGATTTCTTTAAATAAACTCGTGTTAGAATGATTCGCATATTACTGAATTAAGTAATTGCTATATTTTTATTATATAGCCATTTATAATAAAGACTTTATTATAAGATGTTAATTTTTCTATTATATTATATATATATATATATATAATATTTATCTATTTTTCTATTTTGATCTCTGCATTGCACAATCTTGTGTCGCACATTTCAATTTATCGAGACAATATTGCGGAGATTCGATCGCGATATGGCTTTCCGCCGGACATATTATATACCGTCTCCTAAGTTAATAGGTAGAAAATCTGGACCGTAAACCGTATAATATAACAGTAGAGAAACAGAGTGAGCCTTCCTCCCGCCTTTCGCCCATCCGTACGTTCTTACGCGACCTGAAGGAAGAAGACACGATTTTCCCTTTTGTAAAATCTGCTATACGGCTGCGTCCGCTTTCGCGAGGCTGGGTATATTTCGTGCACCAGGTGGTACCATACCGACGGTTAAAACAATTTGCCATAAATTTTCCTCGAGCGGAAGGTAACGGAGCGAGACGCAGAAAACCGGCGCGGCGGTGCGGTGAAAACCAGGACACCAAGGAAGGATTTGGAGCAGGGATTCTGGAAAGAGTCCATCCCCGCGGTGAACCGATTTCATTTTCTGTCACTGCATTTCCGCTACGTTTATCCAAGATACGGCCGTGTTGCTTTGCGCTCGTAATTTCTTTCGATATTTCACGCGCGAGCTTTATCAACTCTCACGATACTTATCTTCTATATTATGACGTTTCTCACGTTGCACATACAATTAAGACAAATCTGATAGCGTGAAGCTTTATGTACTGTTAGCGGTGGATTGTCACCGTGAAAGTTCAGAATAATAATTTTCCAGACGCAAAAATAAACTGTAATTTAAGTTCACGAGCAAAAGAAAGATTTCGTTTGTCCGCTCTCAAAGCACCGAAAAAAGGTGCATGATAACTTTCAGGAGCAGCCAAATGGACGTACTAAAGAGACCAGCAAGATTCATAAAACAAGAAAAGCTACGAGGGGCGACATATTGTCGTACGTGGCATGTATTATGCATGAAGAATTCCTATGTCTTCTCTTCCCGTCTCGTCTCCTCCTCACCTCGTGTCTTTCTGCTTTAATAGACGCGAGTCTATTAATTCGAAAAACAGTTTCTTTGCCATCGCGCTTACTATTTTCGCGAGCGGTTTCGAAACCGCTAATGAACAAACTGCCCTCAAACACTCTGCGGCCGTTATCCCTTTCCTCGTTGTTTTTTCTTTGACGTAGCTTTTCGATTCGACATAAACGCGAGCGGCATATTAATCGATAGAGGTAATTCATAATCCGGCTTCATGAAATGAATACGTTTGGTAAACGACAATCATTTTCCGAGAACTTGTATTTGTATTTATTGAAATTTTTACCGGAGGATTATTTTCATGAAACGAAGCCCTTTACATAAAAACAAGTTACCATCTTATAAAACAACAGCTTTGTGCACGAACAGAACGACCTCCTTAGAGTTTGCTTATTAATACCTTCCATGGAGAAACTAAATATATCCCGACGTGGGCGATCGATATATTTGAGTGGTTAAGTTAAAAGAAAGATATCTACGTACAAAACTTTCATGTACAAAACCTGCCTTGTCCTCAATCGTATATTAATCGAATAATAGTTTTAAAAAGTTTAATTCGCCTAAATATCTTACTCTTCAATATCAATTAAATAAATTCAGAACATCTGATACAATTTAAACACTTGCGTAATTAAGCGGTCTGTCATTAAAAAAAAAAAAAAAAAAAAAAAAAAAAAAACTGTTTACGTAAATGGTGATTACGTAATGTCCGTATTTCATTCGCAATATGGAGAGAGACGCGTGTTTATCGCAAACGCCCTTCTCTCCGAAATCTTCCATCTCGTTCTTTTTCCCTCACCGCGCAAATGACGCACACAAGCCATATCCCCGCACTCCACACCCTCCTCGTCAGATAAAACCATCCCTCCCGTTCGATTGCTCGCGAACACCGGCAGTTTACCGCGTGTCGTCATCGCTGACGGCGGCGTTCGAGGATCGGCACGATATCCGCGTCCCTATCGCACCACCATCGTCGTTTCCCCGCACCCACGCCGTTACGCACGTGTGTATCTATATATACGCGATGAATGATGTGCGAGGGCATGTAAGAGCAAAGGACGAACGTACCCAGAGTAAACTGGGCTTGATGCGAAACCGATAATGTCGCCGTCGTTGCATCCGGCTGGCTGGCTGCGTGCGTTCGATCCGCGTTGGATTTCCGGGGGCGCAAACGTATCACTCCTTTCCCTACCCCCCCCCCCTCCCTGCACCCCCCCGCTCGGTGGTAGCCATCCCTTTCTAGGGCCGCCCCCGTCTTCCGGTCTCCTGCTTTCCTTCTGGCTGCGACGGTTATGCGAGTCGCAGCCGCCCCACGAACAAATATGTATTAGATTTTTATTCGCCTCGTCGCGGGATATTGCAAATGGAAAACGCGTCTACGACGGCGGTCGTGTATTTCGCGAGATGGCTCCCGGGACTCGTATACATATGTATGCGTGTTCGAGTGCGTACGTATGCTTTCTTACTGCACGTTCGACGCGAAGCACGGTGGTAGATAGAGGTGGGCACATACATATATACTCGTGAGGAATGATAAATTGTAATAACCCGGTAAGTGGCGGCGTATCCGCAGGGTTCTATGAAATTTTAATACGACTACGGAAAATAGAATGAATCGATACTTGAATCGTTATATATGCGCGCGGTAATACGCGAATAAAGTTCGAAAGGAATAACGTGTTACAAAAACAGCTGCGATATACGAAAGAATATAGAATTTTAACCGTATAATTTGATTCGCAATGATTCTTCATAATTTGGTAATCCTGTGAATAATTCTAACCATTTGTTATAACGTCGTTCAAAACTTATTTAAAAGTTTATGTCAAGAAGATATGTAATATAAAAAAAAAAATGTATATCGAGGAGATACATATGCAGTATAAAAATATATATCGAGGAGATACGTTACATAAAGTGTTTTGTCTTGTAGTTTTCTTAGCAGTCGTCGCTTTTCCAAATTGCTCTTTATTCCGGTCTCTTAGACACCGGAAATAGGAGAAAACCCGCAGTCTCGCGCGTATCGGACTAGGCGCCATTCACGTATATTACAAAATGTTCCGTTGTCCCCCCCCCCTTCCCCCCCCCCCCCAGGTGTGTGCACTGCACTCTCTTGTGCACATTTCACCTCTTACCGCCGTTTCCACTATCTTCTCGCACACCTGAGCTATGCACTTTCCAAGAAACTGCCGCGCCGCACATTTTCGCGAGACAACATTTCGCTATATTTGCCAACCGCTGGCCATTTTTCCTCACTTTGATACATTTCGAAAATTGTAAAGAACACCGAGGTGCATGCGACGAACAATATCACATCGCAAGGTAAATCACAGATTGTGAGAGGAGCACGAAAGAGGCGCATCTCGGTTAGTTCATCGTGGATGCATCTCGAGTGCTCCGTTCGTTTCGCCTTGTGAGATGCAGTCCGCATGCGGAGTGACCGAGTCACGTGAATGCAAACGCCCATCGTCCGCTCGCGGATGTATGCATCCGCATGGCGTGTAAAGCTCGTATTTTACCGCGTGAAGCATCGTGGGATATGCGTCGGGCGATTTACGAGAGTAGAGGGGAGATTTAGAAGCGCGAGACTGAGCGGGGGACCGAAAACGCGTCGGAAATGATATTCAAGGGATTCAAGCAAAGAATCGTTCGTATCGTGATTATTATCTCATTATTTATCCGTATCTTATTATTATCTGATAAGCGAGAGAAGATTCGAAGACGCAAAGAAACCTTCTCTCTCCTGAGATATTGCCAATTAAATTTTTACCGTATAAGCTTCCGTATAAGGTTATATTTTTCAGTAAATGTGGAGAGAAATATCTATATGAAAGAGCTTTTTTCTCCTAGCGTTATCGTGTCCCGTTAAGGGAAAAAAAGAGATGAATAATGACTATTATTTTTCTCTCAACACCGTTGATTAGACATCAAAGTGAAAGAATAGACATAAAAGCAGTACTGTTGCGGATAAATTTTTGGTGAAGAGCCGATATTATATTGTCGATGCCGGGATACTTTTCAGAAAAATCAGACACGAATTTCTTTTGAAGGAAATAGAAATCCTTCAGGAGTTTGCACGGATATCTGTTCTGTAAGAAACGCGCGTGTTTGTTGCGCTTGAGAAAATTTAGGTCGACGGTGTTCTCTTGAATCAAGATCCCCCCCGACGCAATAAACCACGAGGCGTCGATACAGAAACTGTAGCTTCAAACTGTGTGTATGTACTTGCGGACAAGGATTCTACAATTTATAGCTCTTGTAAATGCAAATGTCTACAGCCGAGTCCCAAGTCGATAATTGATGGCGTTAAAGCGCTCTGAGTAAACGGCAAAATTATTGCCTCCTTGCATTGCGCGTGAAATGAATAATTTTCTGTTAATACGTACATATATTATAAAATGATAAAATATATTTTAAGATGTAAAGTATACAAATAATGTCAACAGTGCTCTGTCGTGTGCTGTTAATACACTCTCCTTATCCCTAAAACCTCTAAAGAATGCGCTCAAGAACGTTGTTAAGCGACTTCGAGATAATCTCGAGCTCTTAATAATTCGAATAAATTTTCAACGAAAGTTGCTCTCTCCAGAATTCGGATTTTAGCTTCGTTTTCTCGACAGTTAATTCGCGAGATTACAGTAACAATTATAACAGCAGGCAACAGATCCGAAATGCACATCACATTCTAAGATGTGTTGAAAGATATTTTGAGAAACACGTGTCGGGAAATCGATTGGTTTCAGGTCGTCGTACTCTCGAGCAACATCGTTGACATTCTGAACGTAATATTACCATCAAAATAATAGCGTCGAGCTCGAGACTCTGCAAATATTGTGAATACCGCTCTGGCCCGCGGGCGCGTTCTAACGTCGTATATTAAATTCTGGTTGCGTTGATAGGCATAGTTCACCAAGGCGGACTGTGTCAGCCACATGCCGAGCTCATTACTGTTGTGCCGCGCATCATGACTGAAAAGCACCATCTCGTCGTCGGAATGGCGATGTCGCAGCGAGGTCGGGCAACAGCCAGCACGATCCTTCCTAACTTTCAGGTAATTAAGTGCGTCGAAAACTCGGTTAAGGCGTGTAATTACGTTTTATAAAGAGTCTCCGGAACGGAGACTTTCTGAACCCGCTCTCGCAGCGACGTTTCAACGAGAGCACTGTCGAATATAATACCGGATTGACAGAGCAACAAGCTTTGATTATTAACAAAGATTCAATTCCGAACAGACATGTGTTTGGATGTTATTTTAGATTACATGCAAGGTTATTTAAATTTGAATGCACTTTAAAGGGGCAAGAGAAGGAAGGAAGTTATGATATAGTGAGAGAAAGAAAAACTATTATTATTCATAATTTAAAATACGAAATATCGTAATAGAAAGACATACACATTTTTAAATTTAATCTTTTGCAACGATTATTTAAGACTGCTTCAGGATGTAACCATGTAATCAAATTTTATTCGTGTTCTTTTTTTATATATCACGAGAAAACGTATACCCAGTTGAGACGCATGCTTCGATTTTCTTTACGCGTAAGCTTGTTAGCGCCGGCTGCGAAATATATAATCTTGTATAGTGTATTATCTCGTAACATATATCTGCACGCATAATAGCGAGAATCTGCCTTTGGCTGCGTTACGTTATCACCTCGATGTGAAAGTCCACGTTGTTCTATATTCGTTCTATATTTTATTATCCTTCTCTTTTGTTCGCGTTACCGTGACGATGCATCGTTCGAAAAAGACACCGAAGTCATTTCTTGCGTGAATGACACTCGCTTATCGATACACCCGCCGTCCATCGATATCGATGATGTAAAAATAATGAACGATAAAAATAAATAATAATAAAAAAAGAGATGTGCTACCCGGCAGATTGATCGTGATTGTGTCATTTTCGCGATGGTGTCAACGGATCGAGAGATCCGCTTAGGCGTACATAAATTCGCCAGATAACGCCAATCACCTAGCAAATGCCGATGAGAATTCATCGGCATCGATTTCCGGTCGCGAGGCAATTCGCGTCGAGGTATCATCGGACGGTCGTCGGCGGATTGGAAACTCATGATAGAGGGTCGGAAGTGACGAACGAATTGGATAAATCGGTCTAGCTTCGAAGCGACAATTAGCTAATGCACGGAACTGCTGCTGCAGCAACGCTATTACACGTATAGAGATTTGTGAAATATTAATAGTTATAAAAATAAGCGCATTTATTGATGTTATTGATTGCCATGATTTTTCTCTTCCTACATTTAGATATTGTAAATATCTCCCGAGGATTTTAATAAAACACATTTTGACATTTAAGAGGATTAATTGCAATTAATATTTTCTATTTATAAAATATTTGTTGCAACATATCCCGCATAAATAACCTCAATTGATAATGACTAAGAGCCAGAGGCAATAGAGCATAATTGTTCGGTGAATTAATTGCAATCAAAAATTAAACGGAAAATAGTGTCGTTGCTACGAGAAGTGTTTAATTTTGAGATAATAATATATCTCTTATACGTTCCAAATATATATTTTACGCGCCATTAAAGAAATATCGAAAATCGTTATTTTCTGTAGTACAGGCAAAGATGTGTTTGTTTCCCTTCTCTCCGACATATATTATTAGCTGAAAAATAATATTCAGAATATTAATTTCATTATCACCTGAGAAGCGTATCCCAGTAATGTTTTACGCACGATCGCCTTTTTCACATGAACGAGTAAGATCGACTCCAGGCTCGATGATGTATTGCCGGAAATGACGAGTAAATTGGACAAATTGGCGACCGATATCGATGCAACAATTAGCTAATGCATCGAATGGCGCGTCATCACCGTTGCAGCAACGCGATATATGCGAGTTTTACGAGCCGATGGGAGCTCTCGGGCCGCGAGAAAATTCGCTTTCCCAGACACCCTCGGCCCAACCCCTCCGATAATTGCGGACCATAAAATGCGATCCAACGTTCACCATCCCCGCGGCCAAACCCTTACCTTTTTCACACCGCGCTGAAAAAAACTCGCCGTCTCTTTTTTTTCTGTCAGTCTCTATTTTTGTTCTCTCTCTTCCCTCGGATATTCGTGCGGCGGAAAACCGACAATCGCCATTCCGAAGAAAAGGAGTAACGGTTACGAGGGTGAATCCCCGCGTTTCCTCAGAGATTTTTAATGGTTATCGTTTTTTAATGGACTCGCCACGGCACGTGTGGCCGTTTGAAAAGATTACGGCAAAAGAGACGCATTGTATATATTAATGGCGAGAGGTCGAGAATTATTTGGATGAAACTTGGGACACGAAAAGAGCGTTGGAAAATATTTCAAATTGTTATCGACTAAACGTATTATTCAATGATATTCTAAGAAAATATAGATACTGATTTTTCTGTTACTATCTTATAGCATTATCTTATTGAACGATAACGAAATGTTATCGAGTCAAAATGTTAGTATTACCAATCATAAGAAAGATTATTTAACTAACTCAGAATAATAAAAATCTTTCAAGAATTTATATAAATATTTATTTACATATATGATTGTAATTCACCCGCCTGAGATTCGTTTTCAGTAAAGATTACAGATAATCAAACTCTAATTCTATGTTAATTTGTTGAAATCCTGAAATTGCGCAATTTACACGTATCATTATTCCGGGCGCATGATTATGCGATACGCGACGATTTATACTAACGCGAATTAATATTTAGAGCACCATCGGGTGACGTTAAATTATACATTCAATCACCGAGCCGGTCTCTTTAAAATGACGCACGCGGCAATGCGGCGATATTTATTATCATTAACCGGATAAGCGAATACGCATGTTTACGCGCCGAAATACGTGTTCGCGGTACGATGGAGGCCACATCGTCGGCCGTAAAGATTTAATCGATTTCCGACCAAATCGCGCACACACACATGAAAAACACCCGCGACATACATTGCGAGAGTTCCGATTTCATCCTTTTTACTATTCGAACAGCGTACTATTCGCCCACCTACTTTGTCACGTTGCACTGATTTCGTATAATCGAATCTGTATCAAAACGAGCGGCGATCGGACACCTGTACCGGGTCAAGCCCGTCTCTCGACCTTTTAAATAACACAGGAAATAGCATGCGTCGACTATAAAAAAAAAATTCCTTGCTCTCCTCGACGCGATAAAAGTTTTATTACAATTTCGACAAACGACATTTCGACAAATGACTCTTTATCGCCTCTTTAATCAAACATTTTTTTATTGTTCTCGAAGTAACACCCGAACTTACGATTTGACCTCGGAATTAGACATGACTGTACTCTCGTCGATCTAGCCGCTCCTGTTCATCATCGTAAATTTTTTACGGGCTTTCGATCGCACTGTGTGTTAGCGATACTTATCGACTGTGGACTGTGATTTCGCCCTTCTCGTTATTCGCGCCGCGTACTTGACCCGCCATCGCTAATCTATCGTAATCGACCGTGCGCAGTTACGCAAAAACCTTCTCTCACGATTTTACATTCTCCCACTGTGGTATATTATTATCCCAAAATCAAACTATTTCACGGCGAACAGTAACGACGCTATCTTCCGTTTAGTTTGCAATTGCAATTAGCCTTAGCCACCGAGCATATTATGCTCGACTGCCTCTGGCTCTTATTATTAGTCATCATCGATCGAGGTTTCTCATGCGATATTGTATGAGATAAGACGTTAATAATTATAAGTCCCCCCTCTCATACACTTTTATAATCTGAGCTCCTTAATTCAAGTTTCAAAAATCAAGAAAAACGATAATTAGTTATAAAAGAACAATACAAAATTGCTTTAAAATATATCAAATTTTGCGAGCAGTAATAAATTTGTGCCTAAGCTCTTTTAGCAATTTATTTTTTCCATTTATAGCCTTCTATTTTTCAGATGTCAAAATATAGAACGAGTCTTGATTCGCAAATCGATGCAAAGCGTCACGGAATAAAACTTGGAGTGCAATTGGATCCTTCTTGCCATTTGTCAGGCATCTTGTCAACTCGTCGATTGTTCTAATTTCGCGTAATCGAACGCGTGCAATGAGTTGTGCTTTCGATTATTGTCGGTCACGCGACCAAAGTTTTTCGCGCAATTTCATCGAGGTGAGTTTCTACTCGCATGTAGGGTGCGTGAAGAATGAAATTGACACCGAGAGCTTTTGCGTTGCGAAAGTACGAAAATGAAGAAATCTATCTGGCAACATGATTAAAGGTCAGATAGTCAGAATGGTTGATATAGTCAATTATGTACGGGTAAGAATTAAGGTGCTATTGTAGCAGATGTATTAGAGTCTGAGGAAAAATGCGAGAGTAATTTTCATTATGGTATTTGTTCAGCCATCTATTAACGTTGTTAAAAAGACATAATTTTTGTCGAAAAACTGGCTCCTAATTTTCTATACTTCTACTACAAGGAACATATACGAACGTAAGTGCGACTAATTACACGGGGGGCACTACTGTTTTCTAATTAATCTAAACATATATCAGAGAATGTGGAAAGAAGGAAGGATCTGAAGCACGTTCCACTTATGGTCGATACAAATAAATGAGAGATATGAGATATATCATAAAAATAATTGTAATTAAATCTATCGCTTAATTTCAATCATGATTATTCTAATAAAAACTGTACTCTAAAATTCATATGTATGGTAGTATTCGAGAATCAACTATATTAAAATTAATCAATAATGTCTCAAGTATTAAGACTATACATATATTGAAGACGCGTTCAATACGAGTGACGTATCGGCCGCTCCGTAAAGTCGCGGAACGTGCTCAAGAAGGAGACGACGATGGGGGAACGTATATAACTTACGATTTACTCCGTGGAGCACCATCGTGGCCGCGTTCTACACAACTATAAAAGTGTCCTCGACGGCACCCACCGTGCGCGAACCCGTTACGTCTCTTTATAACCCGGAAGAGCAAAAGAGACCTTGGCACCTGAGTCACCTCCGCGTGCGCGATTAGCTCATTCTCTCGTGAACGTGCGCGATTCGGGGGAGGGGGAGGCGAATTTTCTGAACGGCGCGGAATTCCGAATTTTATTTCGAGTTCAGTTCGAGCGACGCATTACTGTATATGACGCGAGAAACGCAATCGCCGATATACTTTACTTCTTCTTCGAATGACACTTCGGTCGCGACAATCGTATGGCTCGATTCTCTCGTTCTCTATCTCTCTCTTTCTTTCTCTAACTCATCTTATCGGAAGCCGAGTTATTAAGAAGTTCGAAAGTTCGCGAGAAACATCGGCCGTGTGTCAAGAATGATTATTACGACGAGGCGTTTCGAGGTCACGAGCGGACAAATGCCACCCCGAGACGTTGGGGCGTCGCGGTCGTCGCAGTGTGACTGGCGAGACTCACGATCACCCCCTTCCACCCCAGTTCGTGCGCACCGCGATCCCCTCTACCAGCCGGTTCTCTTTCACCCTCCAGCGCCCTCTCTCTCGCGTCACTCGGCCACCCCTGCATATGCGTCCCTGCTTCTCTTTCTCCGTCGCTCCATCAGTGAATCCACCAGCATTCATTTCCCGTCTTTTTCTCTTCTATCGTGTTCTTTCTATCTCTCATCCCTTGTGTCATGCGTTTTCCTTCTTCATCCCTTGAGATTTTTTGTGCTCTCTCTTTCTATCTTTCTTCCCCGTTCTTTCTTCTTACTCTATCGTTCTATCTACCCCTATCTACTCCTATCTCTCTCTTTCTCTTTGTCGCACTCTCGCATTTCTCCCTACTTGCCTTGTCGCGCGCGTCTCCTTCTGTCCCTCAGCAACCCTCCAGACACTGGCCAGGCGAGCGGTCACGTGAACATCGGCTCGGCCAATAGTGCGCCAAGTGACGTCATCCGCGTAGGTTCTCGCACAGTTCGGGAAAGAAGTCGCGAGCGTAAGGGTGCATTTGCGGACCCTGGGGGGAGATGTGCCACGGATGGAGTAGGGATGGATGTGCCAGTCGGTTCGATCTATGAACGATGTGTGATGCAACGGCGGGAATGACTCGGGATCCTACGGGAAGTACTGTCGCGCTCGGTTTGTCCGCTACAGTTTTGCCACAAACATCCCTCCTTTAAATTCTTTGGAGAACAATGTACCGCGGAATTTTTTGACGATTGTGACGTATTACATCTTTTCCAAAATATGTATATTCTTTGTACTTCACTGCGTGAAACTATCTCCATTTAATCTCCAGCTGATATTTCTAGATTCGAGAATGGAAATCACGCACTATATATGTATATGTTTTATAATCCATATATTTTTAATGTATATAATCTCATAAGAATTTATAATAAAAAATTGAAACATGTTAGCTGACCGCGGAACTTTTAATTTAAAACCTTTTCATACTTTCTCCAACTCCTCCTACTCGTTCTCTTTTATTTTGCGAACAGTCCGAGAGCTTAATTTTTCCCTCTTCATTTTAATGTATTTATATATTCTTCGTTTTATATTTATACGTTATTACATCTCTATTATACTCGAGATTTATTAAAACTCTGTAAATTTATGCAACCTGACATATCTTTTCTCTAAATCTAATATATTCTTAACATCTCCGACTGTATCCATTAATTCCGCAACGACATAACTATTACATTTGCGGGAAAATTTCATCTTGTCTACACGTCCTGGGGAAAAGTCCTCGATGTTAGTCGCAGATTTTTTGCCTCCGACCAGGACGCTTCTCATGGTGCATCTGTACTATGAAACTGGAGGCAACGTATACGACTATAAATTGTGTCGCACCGAGAGCGGCTCATACCGAGGCCCATTTTTCTCCTGGCCGGAAAATGGGTTAGTGTCGAAAACCTTCCTGTTTGTATTCCGTGCTTGGGGCCTTTTTTCCTCTTCGCAGACGTTACAGGCTCGTCGTCACCGAAATGAAATTCCACGCCGCATAGCCGAATGAGATGCGCATCGGAGGAGCGGACGCGCTAAATCAACGTTACATATGGCTCTCGTAAAAGGATGATTCCCATAAAATTTCATCAGAGCGATAAATCAAAAAGCCCATTATTATGTCTCTATTAATTTAATATTAATAACTCGGACGCAATCATTATAAGTATAGTAATTAGTGCGTAAATCATGTGTTCCGGTTGGCGATCTCATTATCTCTTAATCCTTCACGATAAATGCCAAGATAACTCGCGCATGCAACAAAATATAAACACATGCATTATTATCCGTTTATAGACAATATACGAGAGTCAGGCAACGTCAAAGATTTAACGAGTACTTGCTACGTTCGCCAGATATATTAGTGAGTCATTTTCACATCTATATCTTTCATAAAGACAAAAAATACTAAAATTATTGGAAATAATAAAATACTAAAGTTGAAAGAATAGAAGTTTATGGCATTTAACATTACGGAACATTCGTTTTAACGGCAAAAAATCTCTTTGGTGGCAAAAACGCGTCTCGCGACTTCACCGTTACTGCGATCGACCACTGCCAGATGTAGATTTACTGGGAAAGTTTTATGCACCGACTGAGAGAAAGGGAAAAAAAAAGAAAATAGTGAAGAAGTCAGTCGTAAATCTTGTGCCTCGTAAAATTTTCCGTTCGTCTTTTATTTGCATTTTGCCGCAACTTTAGCCTTAGAAACCCTGGTCGTAATTTATCCTTTCGTAGCAAGCGTAGGAAATAATGCGAGTTAATTCGCATATCGATCATACATATATTATTGATTTGCTTTTTGAATTAAAAATATATAAATAAAATTCTTAAAAAAACCGACATTTATTAACTGTGCTTGATACAATCACATACGATGAACTATAGAATGGAGCAAATCTCGTACCCAATCTTGTATGTGAAATTAAATTCGACGAACCATAAATTTGCAAATAATTAATAAATATTTACAGTCGCTGATAAATTACATTTACAATTAGAAAACAATTATTAAATATAAACTGCGCCTGAATTAGCATACAGTTCCAATATTTCATATCACTGAAATTAATTAAATAACGAATGTTATTATACATATATGAGAGAGAAAAAAACTTCGTCATAATAATACAGAATACGTTCAATACTCGGCACAATATAATAATGCTTCATAATAGGAAGTCTCGTCGTGTAATTTCAGGATAGTCTAAATAACTTAGCGCCAAGTGTCTCGTCAATTTCAAATCTTTTAAAGACTTTAAATGCTGAATCCATTGAAGTATTAATTTAGTGTCGCACAGACTTGAAAAGACCGTTCCTCTTGAGAAACTCGTTTAGCTTTTCTATTAAACGAACGCTTTTAAAGATCCAAGAGCAAAATTGCAATTTACAACGGATTGTTCCGGAATAGATCGACGCGCATGCGAATTCATATTTAAGCGAGCGCTTTCAGTATGTCGATTTAATCTCGAATTTGTGCACCGCCCTGAACTCTCGCTGACCGGGAAAAAATAATCCTTTTCAAATGCGACACGCGAGCGAAACCATAAATCAAGTCAGGCATAATAATTGAAACGCAGGCGCGAGCCATCAAAAAGCAACGATTTGATTCGCCCTCGCGAAGCAATTTTCGTTTCCTCCTCTCATTTTTGTCGTTTATTTTTTTTCAACGTCGACATCAACGTGTCGCGTGACTGTCAGGTAATTCGGATCGCGCGAACATCCGCGATTTTTCGGTTAGCAAGCTCGCGCGAACGCTGGGAATGGGACAAAAATTTATGGCGCGTGTGAATAGTGTCAAAGGGAGAAGAAACAGATGGCTGGTGCGACAGTAAAAAACATAATTGCGCCTCATCAGGGATAAACTCTATGTTTCATAACGACTCTACACTACATGGCGAGTATCGAGGGAATTCTTTCGCAGTATTCGGTCGTATCGGAGACTTTATTGGATGCTATTGCAGTTTTTATTCAATTTCTACCCATGCCTAGTACTATAATCATTCATTAAATTGTATCCCGCGTAATCAAATACGTTAATTTTTTAATTAAAGAGATATGTCTTGTACATTAAATTTATTATTTATACCTATATACAGTAATACGCATATGTGTGTGTGTGTATATATAAAGAATAAATCAAAACCTGACAGCGAAAAAAAGACCACAAGTGGAAAAGTTTGAAAGTTATTTTTCATAGAAAACAGCTTTACGTAAAAAAATTTATAACATGAATCTAAATTGATTTGAATACGCATGCAAATAAAGCTACGCAAAAATGCATTCCAACGAATCTGTATTTAATTGCAAAATCAGAACTGTCGTCCTTTCGAAAGCGTTAATCTCGGGATGGGACAATTAATCTGACGAATGTATCCTCGTTGATGTGCGTAATGAATTCAAAGATAGATAATGCGAGCACAATGTACCGATAAAATTTTAATGATTGCGACGATTGCCCACTTGTCGCGACGGAATGAAAGCGATGAATGAATCGGGGACCGCGAATCGTAATGCAGTGCGGGCATTATATCGTGCATTATTCCGCATATTATTGTCTGCGCCACGCCAATGAAAACCGGTGCCTAATGACCCGCACAAATCATTGGCCGAGCATTGTCGTATGACTGCGAACTACGTGCATGCACATGACAGTGCGACAAAAAAGTTCTCTGTTTGTTCGTGAATTTGTCAGCACGCCGATTGTTAAGCCCGTTGCACGTGACGCTGTTAATATAATTGTAATAACAAGATTTGCAGTTGTGTTCCATAAACTTGGTTCTCTATTCTCTATTTCGGCGACACAATACCTTGTATATTTGAAATTACATGATTAAAATTGTGACATAAAAAATATTTTTTAACATTTTAAACAAAAACATTGTTAGTTTAGTAAAAATATTTTGTGTACATGTGTATGTACGTATATGTATGTATATATACTCTATTTTTTCTCAAGTTTCTTTTTTTTAAGTTTATATTATTTTTTTTTTAAGTTTACAGAAGACAAAAGAGTTCATGGTTATAATTATATATATCTATGTTAGAAACGTGAAATTCACAGGCAAAAATCAGAATCACTTTGTTGACTTTTTCTTGCTTCGTGCAAAATTTAGAAACGCAAAATTACGTAATATTAAAAACGTGAAATAACGTAAATGTTACGCAATAATATCCTGGCGAAAAAATAAATTTCGCGTGTTTCTTATGTGAATAACTACCTAGGTTACCTACATAAAAGGGAATAAAACGTGAGTGGTGTGCGAATGGAGCCAGATCTTAATAGAGCAAAAAAGAACGAGGCACTCGTTTCACGGCATTTCTCCTGTTTTCACACGTAGTTTATATATTTGGAGAGAAAAAAATTGCATGCCCTAAGTTTTTACCGTTTTAGCGAAAAAGATAAAAAAAAAGGTTTCGCGGTGAAAGAAACAGTTATTATATTTTCACGTAGCCGACGACACTGAGTTACGAATATTTCTTGTTTTATCGTCACCTTCTTCGTTTTGTTAAATATTTATATTATATCTGCGTTATAAAGACATTAGTTTTATAATATTTTATATAAAATAATAATGCACATTCATCTCTAAAGAGGAATTATTCGTCTTAACATTAAAATATGATTTTCCCTGTTTTCGAGAAGGGAAAGCGAAATGAAAAAAATTTCGATATAACAAATTACTCTATATGTTGTTAAAAGCCATCACCGCGAAACAATTGATATTTTAAATAATCAACAAATGAATAAGACAATGGCGCATAATACAACCCGGTAAAATGCAAGGTCGTATTTAAAATCGTTCAATACCACGGTATCTTCGCCGAGTCAATTTCATTAAAATTTCGACATCATCTGCTTCGAATAATTACCGAGGGCTCGTTCTTCGCGGCGCAATGCTACGTCGTCGAGCAAGAAAGAAAAGACTGAAAAGCTGAGGATGCAGGATACAGGAGCAAAAAAAAAGAGAAAAAAGATTGCTGCAGGAAGTAGGAAGCGAATATAAATCGACGTGCAGCGCAGCGCTCGTAATTACGTTCGGCGACGACGGCGAATACGACAGCAGCAGCGTCGCTTTTAATTAATGCGACACACTTTTTTCCCCATCGCTGAAAAGTGCCACATCCTCGTAATCCACACCGCGGCTCCCTTCCCAGTCCGCATGAACGCGATGGGGGTTCGTTAAATAAATGGAAGCAAAAAAAAAATTCGTCGACCCTTGAATGCACCGCCTGCTTGATTTCGATGCCGTTTCCGCGTTTTTCGTTCTTTTCTCTCTTTCCATCGGCCGCTTGTATCGCGAATCGCGTGCGCACATTTCCCTTTACTTCGCGCGGCGCAGATTAATGAAATGATTGTTGCCGGAGGGTGCAACGAGCGTGTTTAGAATAGAACAGTACAGGTAGTTTCAGGGCGTCGGCATCTTGGACTGGCGTTGGAAGCAATCCATTTGTGAATAAATATCGAATTAAAGTCTCTCCAAATATAATTAATGTGTCATTATATATTATTTTATATAAACTAAATTTTATCTTTTTTAAGTAAATTACCCTTTAAAATCTTTTTCATCCGTTTTTTTTTCTGTTTTACACTGACTCGTTGATGAAACAGTAGTACATTCACTGAGAAAATAAGTCAGGACATTAGAGACACGAGACGCAAAGAGAGTGGTCAATTCTCTGAGTGCGAGGGATGGTCGCGTCTTCCGGCAATTTCCGTTCTCGAATTGAAATGTTATTACGTTAGCGACACGTTTGGGTATTCCTCGTTCCTCCCTTTTATTTTCTGCCTACTGGCTCTCTCTTGTAAATGTAATTTGAGCGAACAAATGCATAAAAGAAACAAAAAGAAAAAATTAAAAGAGAGAAAGTAATAGCTATAATTTTAATTTATTATGCTGAAGGAAATTCTATCGGAAAAGAAAAACAAAATAATTAAGAGAAATAAATTAAGTAATATAATTTGCTTTAAATGCTAATATATATTTAATAAACAAATTTAACTTAACGAAAAAGTGTAGAAACTTCAAATGAAAAGAAAGACAAAAAAAAACAGAGAACAGGTGCAAAAAGAGTTTGACATGATCTGCAATCTAATTTGCCTTCAAGGAAGAAGAAAACAGGGAAAACGGAGCGAAACGTCGAGTCGTTAATCCCGACATGCGAAGCTGATTCCGCGTGGGGAAACGACAGTGCTATGGAATCGAATTAAACCCTGGGTATACGATTTCCAGTGAGCATATCCCGACCTGCGAATCACCGAAGATTCGTTTGAGATTTTCCGGCGCGAGTCACGTGCAATCGAAAAAAAAAACTCGACGGGCCGTTCGCCGCAATGTAATTTATGTATGCACTTTTGTGCGAAGCTCGCGTTTCCGTAATTCACGTGGGAAATTTCGAATCATTCGCGAAACGACTTCGTTTCTGATTTAATTGCCGATTCAATGTGAATAATACATTTTATATAGATTGAGATCTAAATTTTATTACCTCATTTATTATCTCGTTTATTTTATTACCTCGTTGATTTGTCAGGAAGGAAGCATTCGAGAACGTTACATGTATTTTCATAACGCAATTGTACATTGTGAAACAATTGTTAAAAATTGTAAGTTTAATAATTTAATTAAACTGCATTTACATTAGTTTGATAAAATGCGCTAGGAATGCTAATGAAAAATTGATGAAGATTACGTCGTGTAAGGTACGAATTTTGCAACAATTTGCATCGGATTACGCAGGTACATCGTAAAGCTACGTTTACGAGTTCAACGATCTCGCATTCTAACGCGTTTCTCTAGCCACGAGAACCTTCGCCGAAAATCTCGGAATTTAATTTCCATAATCATTGCCCGAATAATCACTTAGTTCTACGATCCACAATTTGCGGTATAACAGACACCCTTTCTTTTAATTCTCTGTACTTTTCCTCTCTCAATTCTTCAACATTCAACGAGACCATCTTGGGCGTCGTAACGCCACGAATCTCACATACCCAGAAGATGGAAGGAAAGAAGAAAGGTAGACAAAAAGTCCAAGGCGCGAGGCATCCTGGGTGTCTTGAAAACATGAACATTCCGGTGGTTTAATGTCGACAGTGTCGTCCATCCCCCGTGCAAGGAAATGGACCGACGTTGCCTACCTCTGTCACCCTTCTTTATTTTCTTCTCACTAAAATGAGACGGAGAGAGCCAGAAGAGAGGAAAGAAAGCGAAAGAAGGAGAAAAGTTGAAGCGAGTAGAAGATAACCATTCCGGATAGCGAATTTTTTTCTCGCGGTGAAAAGGGGGCAGGAGTAAAAGACGATGCCACAGGTGCGGAGAGAGGGAGATCTCGTGACTTTTATTGCAACGGACCGTGTTAATCCCGAGCACCCATAAATTCATCCAGTGGGAATTGCTTCATAACCTCACCGGAATCGCGCTAAATTCCTCTTATCGAAGTCTTAACTAACGTACGTGATCTTTCTTTATTATCGAAGAAGAGATTTCTGTCTCGTATATTGGATTTGTAGTTGTCATTAAGTAGTTATCATCGAGCATTGTAATTATCATCAAATCTCATATCGCAAAATTTCGCATAATAATGATTCACTCATAATAGAATATTGTAAATAATGACATTCTATTTACATGCAACATAAATAACTTTTAAAATTAGATCGGATATGTATTATGTATTACGAGAGACTAATTATCCGGTAAAATTATTCCGTTTTCGAGACAAGGGCAAAGAAGAAGGAAAATAATTTGCCACGGCAATTCGGAGGTCGACAGAAAATCGAAAGGAAAAAGTAAACTTTTAATCAGCCGGTCTCCCCATTATCCCCAATAAGCATTCCGATTCTTCGAGGTTTCAACCCTCTCCCGCGCATCCCGTCTCGCTGCCAGCGTGGGATGGTACATCCGCCAAATTACATCGTCGCTAATCCCTTCCGGTGGCATTAATTAGCCCTCCCGATTCCTACCGCCATCGATCCTGAGCGACAACTCGGTAATTCGATTCTCTCGCTCACGATGCGGTTTGCAACTTGAGAGTTACGTTAATATGCGCGATATTCGAAACCGCCCGGATCAAAGAGCCGTATTAATACATCGTAGGTTTGGCGTCTATTCATACTACAGACTGGATCGCGTTCATAAAATCACGTACGTCTGGATCGCACAAATTCTACCTTAACACCATCCGATTTCGAGCTCGTTCGTCTTTCACGATTAATTGCATATAATGAATTGTATTCGACATTTTTAATTTAACCGAAGTTAAAGAATTTCCTTAACAACCTCATCAAGGCCGTTTGAAATTCACATGTCACGGATTTTCGAAAAAAAAAATCTGAATATAATATGACGATTTTACGATGGAATTTTTGCAGAAAAACCTCGGGGCAAAATTGTTGTGGGGAAAAAGTGCAGTTTCTTCGTTCGCGTGCATTGCAAGCCCACCTGCGCTCCTACACGACGCAATTTGCATGACCGTCCCTCTTTTGAAGCCCGCCGGTGATTTTCGCTATTTCATAGCTTTCATGCGACCGCGAAAATCCAACCCATATTTTCCGCTATTCTGTTATACGATTGCCGAAAGGAATAAAAATTATTTTTATTAAATAAAGATTGGTTAAATTAAATATTTTTTTTTAGGTTATTAAATTTTTAACACCACAAATAAAACAGATCTTTTTCATTTCGTTATTTCGGGAAGAAATTTTAATTTAAGATTTGATTATTGAAATATTTAATCTTTGAAATTAGAGAAAAATCATCTAATCATACACATAGCTGTTTTAAATTTTTAAAATAAGTGGAAAAGCGTATGTGAACTAAAAAAACCATTATGTGCTACTAACTAAAAGATAAAGATAAAACAAAACATAATGAACAATGCTATTTAAGTGCTGTGCGGCAAGAACGGGAATCGATAAAAACTCAACCAAACGAAATTTCTTGTTTCAAGTACTTGGCGAGTAGTGGGACGGGAATGACAAAGAATTAGCTGCAAATCGAAAACGGCGACGGAAACACGTGTCCCAAAGCAGGAAGCGAGATCTTTCCTTTGAATGCGCTTAATTGCAAGAACAGTTTCATTTCCAGGTGGCAGGTCAGACAGTCTGACGAGAAGCACGGAAATGATTAACGACAAAAGAGGAGACCTCATTGGATCTCCGGAAACGGACTGGAGGGCGCCATGAGAAAAAGGACTGAATCTTGAATCCGACGAAACGGCTAGAAGCCGGTAATTACCCGATAAAATTCTTCCGCGCGAATAAGAAAGGAAGGTTCACCCCTGTTGTACTCGTTATCCCTAAACGACCCATTTGTTCTTATAGTGTCCATAAATCAAATTCTCATAATCTTTTCGACTTCGCTTTCAGCTTCGGTCTAACAACGACTTGTTTGGAGTTGTTATATACGATCTATCTCAATTTGTAATTTTTCTAAAATTGTAATTTTTCCAATTAATATCTAATTTATTTCTAATAAATATTTTGTCTAATTTTTTACATTCAATTCCGTAATATTTGCTGTATCCGATATGTAAATAATCGTCTCGGATATCCAGAGTAACCAGGGAGTTTCTATCACGAAATGCGTTAAACGCGCCCTCGACAACGCGTTTTCAATCGCGCGACACTCATCATTAGTTGCGATTAACGCAAAATAATAGCGTCAGCAAAGAGCGCGCGATCGTTAACGAAAAATTATTTAGCGCGCCGGGGCAAACTGGGTCATTGATTCGCTTTGCGTTAGTTGCCGGGTAAGTACCCGGTAACCAAATTTAACTTCGACGAGCTTCGTAATAAACGGATAAGTAAATACATTAGCCGCGCTGCCATAGTAACGCATAAATTCGTGATCCTGTCGAATGCGCCGAGAGCGATTCTTCGTGTAATCGATTATCCCCGTTTATCGCATGATCGAATTACTTTCCGTTGCGCTTGAAATACACATATTTCAGAGACGATCGCGCGAGATAAATTATTTGTCGCGGCGGAAAATGGCTCTCTCGTGCAAAGCAACGAAACGTTTCTTGTAAACAGATCATGTGGAAAAAGGCTGAATACAAAGATGGATGTTATCATCGGTGAGCTTCGCATAAGAACGTGAAAATTATAGCGTAGCGTCGAGATAGATCTCAGGAGTGAATGAATACCGCGATTCCGAGTGGGCAGCTGGTCTGACACGCAGCAAATAGAAAATAATACCGGACAGCATTGTTCTCGTTTCGCCTTTTCTATTCCCTTTGATCCACTCGACGTTCGTGTCCCGCTATTGCAGGATCATGCGCTCTATTGTCGAGTTTTGTCTTCATCTCTCGCCTTCCTCATTTCCCTCCGCGACCTTTTCTCTATCCTAGTAGTAGTAGTAGTAGTACTCAACTCGCATCTCACCCGTTTTTACTGCCCCGCCTCGAACGGCATACGTATTCCCATTTATTAGTCGGGGTTAAAAAGAGAGATGGAGAGAAAAAGACAGTCGTGACAGATTGCTACGTTTATTCTGAGAGGAGAGGCGACGGCCGCCTGCATTATTTATCGCGTTCGCTTATTATAGCTATTCCGCCGCGAGCTGATTATTGACGCGAAGAAAATTTACACCGATATATATATATATATATATATATATATATATGAGTTTGAACGCAATCTGTCGAGAAGATACAAATTTATCAAAAAGAGATAAATGCAAATAAATATATAAAGATTATCGGCGAAATGCTAGTTCTTTGCACAAAGCTGTTCGATACGCTTAGTTTTAATTCCATAAAAAAAAAATTGCTGTCTGTAATGCAGAAATATTTTATTATCGATTTTAGCTTACATCCATCATTCTTTATTTCGCGACATTATTTGATTCGATATTTCTATCAATCGATTCTTTCTCTATTTCTTTCTTTTCTCTTTTCTTTTCTCCTCTCTCTCTCTCTCTCTCTCTCTCTCTCTCTCTCTCTCTCTCTCTATCACAATTTGTCCTGCATATTGTCCATATTTTATCATCCCTTGAGCAGAAACGGTGAGGGCCGATCAGGCCGCGACAGATTGAAACGTTTATTCGAAAGGGTGAATGCGTAACAGCACGGCATGCCGGTTATGATTCATCACACGCGTGCCGATGAAATATACTTTCTCGGCGAGCAAATGAATACGAAAACTAATTTTCGATGGCTATCCTGGTGATTCGACCTCGTTTTTCAATTTTCCACGCGCTCCGTCACCGCCGCGCCGCCGCGACGTAATCGTGAAATATGATTATTCCGTCTCGCGCAGATTATTTTTAACGCTCGTCCCTTCTCCTTCTCTCATTCTCGTTTGTATTTGTAATCGTCGAAAATCAACGAACGATCGATCAGTATAGAATCGAGTCAGGCAGAAGCGATCCAATCACGCCGACTTTCGAGCAGCGATATCGTGCAATTCGGCGAGTTGATTGAAATATCCGGCGCGCTCATTTTTTTCCACGACGAGATTTTCACCGGCCACGGATTGTTTCCGCAATTTTCCACGTGTTTCCTGGAAACACTCGCAAATATCCCGTTTTTATGATCCAACAAACTTTTCGCACGCAACGCGTATTGCTCAGAGTTAATCTGATTGAACACGAACGTAATATACTTCTCTGTATGTTAATTCGTTTTATTTTTTTCACTTTTTTTTTTGCTTACGGTGTTTTTCTCTCGCGTAATATATATTTAATTTAATATACATTTAGATTAATTAGATTAGTTAATGAAAGTACAGATTTGTATCTGTTATCGCGACATAATTTGAATATCCACTCACGCGTCTTTATCAAATTTAAAAGCGTCTAGATATCGAATGAAGTTTACAGCTGTAACAGAGAACGATACAATGATCGACATGGGTCTCGCTTTCGTGAGTCCGTGAATTCAATAGAATTTCCCCAAAACTCTCAGCCAGATCTGACAGCTTTCCGAAGTGCTGCCGACAAAGTTCAACCACTTTGTCGCCAGACGACAAGCGATTGCAATGGTCTTGCCCGCGATAATAGACTTTAAATCTGTCGATATACTGCATTGATATACGAAAAGGAATGATAAGAATACCCAATTAAATGCGACACAATCTGTGTAACGTAAATTTAGCAAAATCTGCAGTTTAGCAGTCATAAGAACATTCATAAATTAGTTATAAGATTTATTCTTTGTAGCTGAATTTTTTATACTTTTTGTTTTTCCTCTCTTTTTCTCCGACTTCTAAATATATATCTATCTCATTTTTAATGTACACTAGTGCAAAAAGTTCAGCTATAAAGAACAAACTTATAATTGTATCAAAAAATCGTCACGAAACAATTTAATCTTTCACAAGATTTGTTTTCATAAATTCCAGAATTTCTCTTAACAGATAATTAATATACGATATTTCATTAAAATTATTGGAAATAGGAGAAACATTAAATTAGTGTAAGTAACATTTAATTATTTGTTAACCGTTGAACGAACAATCGCGTATTATTAATATAATTAAAAGAAATATGTAATGTGAATAAGAGTAAAATAATATAAAAGATAATTACTTGTGATATATAAAAAATTGACCTATATATATACATACGTTTAGATTTTATGATCTAAATTTTCTAAATTTTCTGTATAAATGTCCATAAAAATTAACACATTTTCTCTTTTAGTACATTAATATTTATTTTAAACAATATATATTTTGTAAATTAATGTGCGTGTAATATCGGATAATGCTAAGCCGGACAAATTATCGACACGGAAATATCCTTTCTTCATCCTATTCCCATAAAAATATCGTTATACCGATGACCGCGATAGGAGTAAATTATCCGCGGATTAAGAACGTAAAGGAGGATCGCCAATTTCTGAGGGATCTCCCGGATATGTGGATCGATACTCCATTTTTCCGGACGACCGTTACGAAAAAACGGGACCGAACCATGGAGCGATTTATTAAGATTTTCGATGATCTCTCCCGAGCAGAAGGTAAACCAAAGTTGAAAGACAAAACGAAGAAAACTGACCGGGAAAGGAGCTAATAATAAAAGGAATGATCGTAAGACGCGGCTCGTCCTGGAAAACCTTAACGCTCTGTAAAACTGCGGGTCTCTCTGTCTCGTTCTCTTTCTCTGTTTTTTCCTCGAGGAACAAGGTATCACAAGCGCGGAATATTTCCCAAGAGCTGTGGAAATAAATCTCGCAACGTCATATCCATAAACATACTTTTACCGAACAAATCTTACCGAGAATAAAAAGAAAGAATTTCATAAGAATCGCAATGCTTTGCGTGAGTCGGGCGAATTTCCGAGATGTAAAGAATACTGCGGTAATAATTTCTCATTTATGATTTTCCCCTATTAATGTTGCCCACCGTTAAATTTCATCATATTCGATATACATAGAATTACTTGCGCAGTTTGCGAATTACTGGCAGCTGTTATTTCCCACTGCGATATTCACCTCTTGCTCTCCTGTAACGATCGCGAATAATGATTTTATAACTAACTTAGAAGATTATATAACTTATTCGGGAATTGATACACGATTTAAGCTTGTATATTGAAGACGATCGTTTATCAAACGTTAACTTACAATTTAAACCAGCGGGAGTCGATTGTGTAATTTCGCAATTCATATCTCCTATTCTCCAAGTTTTCCGAGAAATTGTTATCGCGACATAAATTCATCGTTATATGTGTGTATGTGTGTAAGGTATCTCGCGAATGAAAATGAAATATATTTTGCAAAAATTTAAAACTATTTTTGAAAAAATATATTAAAAATAAAATCTGGTATAATTAAATCCACGTTGATATAACATTTCTCCCTAAAAAAATCTATTTTACTGGAAAAATATTTGTTTCTTCTCCCGGAATATTTTGTAGACCGGATCGTATGTATGCAGACCGTCAGATCGCACGTCATGAAAAGAGGGGAATATTACCAGGTACAGCCGAGGAGAGCATATTTACTCGCGAACGTAATCACGGACTCCGTGCCGTTCACTTCTGCCAACGCACGGCTACTTTCGCGATGTCGTCACGACCGCGTGTATTGCCCATTAATGTGAACTACGGCCCGACCATTATGTTGGAATGCACGCTTTCGAAATAAAAGACAACGGATCGCCGCGCGTCATGTACACCCACGACACGCGTCGGCCGCATTATATGTGCGACCTCCGATCCTTTTAGTCGACCAGACCTTCGACTCACGTAAAAATGCGACGGGCGTGTTCGCTTGTTCTCAATCGTGTTACAATTTCGACACTCCCGGACGTTGAAACGTATCAAATGTTACGACAGAACTTCGGTTTAACACACGACGCTTAGTCATTTTATTTTTGCCGACCCAATCTTGTCGAATTATACTATCAACTTGATATTATCACGTCACAACCTCTCTTTAGGCATCTCTTGAAGTCAAAGAAGATTAAATACATATATATGGTACTCACCTAAGAAGATCTCGTCGATGTCATCGGCGTGGAGATCAAGGTCAAGCTCGGGCGCTCCGTTGTTGCCGGTCGGAGCCTGATGGCTCCTCTTTGCCAAATCCATCAACTCCAAGAGATCGTCTCGCAGCTCGAGGCGGCCCGCGGCCAGAAGCTCGGCCAGCAGGGTCAGATAAGGTGAGGTCAATAGGCGTGGACTGGTAGCACGCAGGCAACCGGGTAACCAGAGTCCTGGGAGACTGTAGGGAACCACCGGTACCGCTCCGGCACTGACGAAGCCACCGTTCAGGAGTTCGCCGCACAACATAGATGCCGCGATGACCTCAGCTCCTCCCTCGTGACCTTGGTGCCGCCTCGATGTCGACTATCTGCAAACCGCGCAGCGGCTTCGATTAATACAAGCGGGGATGGAACGTTCTCGAGCATCGGGGAATTAATTGCGAAACTTGCGGCGAGGTTTTCAAAGGTTAACGGAGTAAGAAATGGGACGAGGCGCGAGTGCGAAGGAGAGTGTTACGCGACTTTTCATGGTGAAAACTCAGTCGGTGGACTGAGCTTTATAAGAATCGAGCGAGAGTTTTTACATCTAAGGAAGCAAGTCATCGGTTATATTTACCTAAGTGAGTTAATATTGCTACAGCAAAGATAATTATGCAGCAAGAGATTAAAAAGACTTTAAAATATCATCGTAAAATTCTCCATCTAAGAAAATAATTAATTAATCAATATCACAAATATTAATAATAAAATGTTATTTTCATCATTTTATATATTAAATAATTCGTAATTTTTTGTGTTTTTCATGTCGATGTAAATCTGTTTACGTTAGTTAATCTCTAGTTTATCTCTTTTTAGAAAATAAAGCTTTGCAAAATACGAGTATATTATGGTCGATACACTATAAAGTGCAACTTTGTACGTAGGACGCATTTTTCTTCCATTCTACCGTGAACTTCGCAAAGATCGTGCAAAGTGTTTCATTATTACATTTATTTATTCTGACGTAAATCTTTATGTCTATGACGCACAGTCAAGAAAATAAACTCCAACTGTTTGCATGTCAAAGTCAGTTTCTCTTCGAGAAAAATTTATGTGCATATACAGAATACGTATATATTCTGGTTTTGTATATATTACAGGATTTGAAAAGTTCCATTGGCACGGACTTTATGGAGTTAAACTTTGTTATGCAGAATGCATCCCCCACGTCGTTCCGCGCCGTGAATATCATAGGACACCCGTTTTGTTAATCGCGCGCATCCCAGCGCAGGATTTTCGTGTTGTCGAAGTTGTCGCGAAGCGACATTAAATATACAATTTCGTGAACGAACATCAGACCCAGAAGAACGAGACGCAAAGATATAATAGTCGCAGAGAACAAAATTTCATGTTTGATCGCCATAACAAAGGAATCGAGCAGAAGATAATACCGAACGCGAAACAACCGGGGAATAATACGATCTCTCTCAGACGAGCAAATGCGCACAATTATCGTGAAATATACGCAAATTAATCCCACCCACACGAGCAGACCAAGTTCCAATGAAATACGAACCGAATAGAGTAACGAGAAGGCGGTGCCGACGAGATAACGGGTGTTCAAAAGCAAATGCGTCTAAACAATCTAACTGACAGAGCGATTCGATTTAATTGGCTTGGGTTTGTTTAGCTAAAATGAGCTAAGTTTACCGATTCAATTATGGTAAAGTAGATTTAATCTTTCAAATCTATTTATTATTCAGAGCAGTTATCTTTAATCTTTTTTATACAACCTTTACTTTTGAGTGAATACTTATCGCAAATATTAAAAAAAAAAACTTAATATTGTAAATATTAAATTTGACGCAGAGACGCAAAAGAGCAGCCGTTTTGGAACTGTTTTCTATTAGTAAATATATTGCTTGCACGTTACTAATCTCTAATCAAATTCAGAAAGATGTCCTTTAAATCGATCACGATAGAAAAGATATCCTTAATTATTGCCCGATGTATCTTCTCAACAATACACTCAGCATCCGAGCAGTAAAATTCACGCACCATTTTCTCATGCATATACCAGACAAGAAATTCGTGATAGACGACGTGAAGGAAAACGTCACACAGATCGCGGAATTTTCGAGAATGTTCTTAGAGAGAATACGCGGACACATTTGGTCGCGGACATCGACAATGCGGCACTGAAACGGCGCAAATGGAGCGTGACAGACGGAAAACCGGAAGTGATCCAATGGGAGGAGAGGCATTCCCCTGGAACCGACCATCACTCGACGCGGTGCATGACGTCAGGCTTGGCGCCGCGCCGGTGTGAACGCATCGAGTGATCTCACGGCGACAACGCTGTGATAAGCACTCAATGCACCCAGCAATGATAAATGGCAAATGAGAATTGACAGCTTTTACGGGATCACCCAGCAAATAAATTCGACTTTATTTCCATACGTCATAAATTAAAAATTCTTAATGATTAAACATTAGAAAGAAAACGATTTAAAAAATTAAGCTATATGACAAGATTAAAATATATAACTGTGCTTATAATTGGCTGTGTGATTTATGATTGACTTATTTAATATGTTATAAAAAAAGAATATTTAATAGAAAAAGAGAGACACAACTTAAATACTATTTTTTAATTATCTATAAAAGCTTTTCAATTTTGAAATTAAAATTTAATAAGATTTTAATTTTTATTAATGGAATAATGTGACAATCTGATAAAAATATATACATACAATTGAGAAATATTTCACTAACTAAAAATCTTTTGAAACAATGGAAGAACTATGTTAAGGAAGATCGGCATATGACATCAGAGATACGTTCCTGGTACACAGACACATATTTCCTTCACCTAGCTGAGTATTGCGTATCAGAGGTAAGACACGCCAGCGAAAACATCTCGCTCGTTAATCCGATCGCCTACGCATGAATTTCCATCGTACGAGATTACATCTCGTGCGGCTTGAGATTATGTCGCGAGAAATTCCCACCAAACTTTGGCGTCCCTGAAATTCTGGATCGGAATTCGCGGCATCGCGCAGCGGCGTAGCATTACGGGGAACGACGCTGTTAACCCTCGCGGAAAATCGAAGATCATGCGAGCACCACGGACGGTAAACACGACCAAATTATCACGGAATCCTTCGAGAGTATTTGTTAGAGCAAGCGGCATAATACTCTCTGGCTTATGAGGTCGCGGGGATTCCGTGTGCGTCACCGCCGTCGTGAAAATTACTTAGGGGAGAACAGACATGTGTAATGTCATTTGTATAACGCATGACCGGAATTTGCTCGCGATATTACACCGTAATTCAGAGTTCTTCCCGGTATCCTCGCGATAAGGCGCGCCATCGTTCGTATCGTTTGCGAATTTGTTTCTTTACACATGAGAAAAAAATAGCGGCATAATAATAGAGAGCAGAATATTTATGGTCTTAAACATAGCATAAATAAAAAGTCTGAACAAAAATATACTTCGAAAAATATATACTTCTGTTTAAAAAAAAATCGTTGATTAAGATCAAAATGTGAAATACGCGTTAGCTACGCACGTGCACAATATCACGGAAAAATCGCGTGGATTATCGTAAGAGAGAAAAGCCAATTTCTCCCACTTTTCAGATCGCATCCTTGTGTGGAAAATGCTCGTAGCCAAGATGGTATTGCACGAAATCGAAACTGCATAATTTTCTGGTTCACGGACCGAACGATCGATCTGAATTGCATCAAATACATCGCAAATACAAACGAATAATGCAACGAATGTTGCATTCCCATGATTTAACAGAGCGATTAAAATAAATATTCAAGACATGTCAATCTTCACATAGTGTATCTCTCTATAAACTTCATTTTTTTCAAACAAAAATCGACATTGGAGTAAACGATTACGAAAATTGTTCTAACATCACTATGTGACTTGTATTAGTCTGTCCTTTAGATCTTAATCAACGACTTATCACTATCATATATTTAAAAATTCGATGACACACATTACATATAATTTCTTACTAAATATTTGTTAATAATAATTGTGTGATACACATTGTATTTAATAAATTTCGATTCAATATTTGTTGATATTTGCGAAATATATATGTGTATGTACATACACGCACATGTTTCCCACAATATAATCGTAAAATCCGAAAGTTTATTGATATTAAATACTGTTTCGATTTCGGTCTGATATCATGTATCAAATTGGTTAGCGCGGCAAGCGCAAATATTAGCAATACATTTCCGCCTGTCAATACGTCGTGATATTTGCGCGTATTGCAACATCGAAATGGAAACGCATTTAAACGCGACGTATGATTACAATTAACGTTCGTAAATTTTTTGTTCATCCCACGCTGTTATTTTTTTGTCATACATCATTGCTGTTCTATGCAGGTTTATTCCATACAATCACCGAAATGACACATTGATTCAATTTATGTAAATATTGTGCAACAATCTAAAAAATTTCATAATAATACTTGTCAAACACATAAAAATTTGCAAAAGACATACATAAATAACCAAGTATAAGTAAAAAAAACAAGTAAAAAAATTAAATTTTATATAATTTTTAATCGCGATTGACACAAAAATGATTAAAATTGTCCGAAACGCGCATTTAAATTAATCCGTTATATCTAATGGGCGCGTGTGATAAATAAATTCGTATGCGTATACGTATACGTATCGCGCGAAGCGAAAGCTCTAATTATTATCGTAGATAAAGACCAGGGCGTGTGTGGCTGAGTTAAAACTCTCCCCTCGTTACTCGCACGCGATTTGCACGAACCGAATTCGCGCGGAATTGCGCTATTACTAGGCGGGATGAATCACGACCGACCAGGAATATCGCGATACCGGTACTGGCAACTTTCTGCAGAGAAGAGACGGGGAGCAGCGGAAGAAGGCATCGACCAGGGGCGGCAGACGTACGGGCGCCACGGTAGCCATCCTCGTTATCGTCCACCCTCTCGCTTGTAAACTGGAACAACCTCGCGCTGCCGTCCCGCCAGAATGCTCGCGCGAAACGTACGACCGCTCGGCACGAGATATCCGTTCCGCCTCGTCGTATGGCCATTCATAAAGCGGCCTTAAACACCGGTCTTAACCATCCCGCGGAAAACGGGCCGTGATTTATGGGCCGCGGATCTTGCCGCGGGGGTCCACACTAAAAATTTTACGCAGAATTCGAAGACCTATTTCCGCGGCCGCGAACCATCTCTCGCTGCGGTCACCGGATTAACCGCGACTCTATATTATTTCAACGTGCGGTTTCGCGTCTTTTCTTTGACGCCACGGAATGGTTGTAAAGGATGAGAGTCTGAGTTTTGGGATGATAAATTTTAACTGACGATGAATTGTTTTGCTCTTTAAAAATATTTTCCTCGGAATACACGCGCACACACACACACTTGAAACTTCTGTGAGAAGGATTAAAAGTGCAATCACGTAAAACTAACGAAAAGTTAAATGTAAGTTACAGCGCTTCCGCTAATACTTAAGTAGTGACGCGAATTTTCACGAGTTTAATCTTCACGACGCTATTTATCTTATAGTCCGTACGGTGGTGTTCGTGAGTTAGAGTAGTTATTCTCTCCATGATAGAAAATATAAAGCATTTATTAAGATAATACCAAAAGTTATTTTTATCTGTTATAAAACAAATAAATAAAGAAGAAATAAAAAGGAAAGTTTGATTAATTTTATTTAAAAATAAAAGTTGATAATGTCTATCAACGATCTGTTAGGCTGTATTCATCCGCCCGATCCATGCATTCTTGCACAAGAAGTGTATTTCGCGCGGGCGGTCTCGCCGATTTCTGTGACACTCGCGCGATTAACATCGAAAAGAAGTCGCACACACGACGGAGCACGAGCTTAACTGTAAAGCGTCCTCGAGCACGTACACGCGAATCCTTGAGAATCGTTTCCATCCTCGACGTCTGGGTAAACATCGTCGTCGCATCGTTACCGGTCGCAATCTCGGTCGTACTCGCGAAAATCTGAGAGAGGAACTCGATATCACCCGGCTTTGGAGAATCGCGAACACCACAGAGGAAGCTTATAAACGGCAAACTTAAGTCAGATAGATCGCGCGCGATATCGCCCTTCGAGTCTTACAATAACCCGGCGCGAGTTCCACGATGGATTCCATTTGGATCTTCCTTGGTGCACGATAAAGCTAAGGGACGAGCGCAATGATAATCAAGATGAAATTGTCGGGAACGGGACTCGGAAGTACAAAGGACGCTTTGATGCTGCTCTCGAATAGCAGACAAAGAGAAATATTCGATGACCGTCGAACGATTAATTAAAGCAATTGGAATTTCATTTAATGAGGGTTTTATTTTATAAATGCGTGCTGATGATTTTTAATCAGTTCACTTTTCATAGTGCGGAATCGTTTTTCATAAAGAAATAAAAATAAAAATCAACAATTATCGAAAGATAAATTTAATTGAATAGATATTTATTCAGCTTATTTTATAAAGAACTTTATTCAATAAATAACTATAACAATTAAATTTAATAAAAATGCAAGAGGGATTAAATAGATAAATTTAAAAAAAATGAAATTTAATATTATATTTAATTAATGGTTTTTAAAAGCTGCCTGACAAAAAATTCAATGATGACATTTCATAAGTATATACTAGGTCATTGTGATCATTGTAATCTTGTTTTTTTTTTTTTTTCTTTTAACTTGTGCATCGCATAACGGTATATAAATTAAATCCGAAATGAATAAATGAGATAACATTTTGCATTGGTGCTTATAAATCGTATTCACCCACTTCTGGTGAATTAACGAAAATTATATTGCACCCATCGAAGTATATATGAAGTATATTGTGGTATAGAGCGATTTAACAGGAGGTTAATTATTCAGAATGTTGTTGTACGTTTATTTTTCCAACCATTCGTCGTATGTGGCTTAAAATTTTAATTACGTTTTTATCGCTGCCGTGACGGACTAATTCACTCTGCCCTCGCATTTATGAATTATTGCTAAAGCAAAAATTATTACAATTTGGCGCTGCACAGTTTACTATTCAACATTTAACATCTAACAACTTTACTGCTCGTTAATTAAATATGTTAATCTCAATTTTATAACAACATTTCCTGAAATTATGTAATGATAGTGAGATGATACTTGATAATAATCATACAAATTTATATATACCTTTATATCTATGTATCTTTATATCTTGTATCAAATCTTTATAATTATTGCAATGCAAAGAGAGATAGAGAGAGAGAGAGAGAGAGAGAGAGAGAGAGAGAGAGAGAGAGAGAGAGAGAAAGTATGGTTTTATCCGAGTTACCAAATTATATAATTCTGCATATATAATAATGAAAATAATAATGTGAGAGACAGGAATATACGACGTTACTCAAGGAAGCGAACGGGACATGCCGTCGGAGATCTCGGGAACGAATTTTTCACCCTAGAGCTCCCCTTGCTGCTTGATTACATTAGGGGCGGAAACGACCTCCCTTTTCAACCTGCTGCGAACCGACGGAATCTTCTGAATCGAAGTCGGCTCTCCGCCGACAAGAATCTCGTCATTAAGAATTTTGATTTGAATGCAAATGGCTAGTTGCCCCTATCCCGCCCCCGCAGGAGATCCCATCCATGTTTTGGCGAATGTCTCCGGGGAAAATGAACAGACTTTGTGTCTTAGCTTAGATGAAGCATTCCGGAATGCACCAAGATCGACGTTTTGTAAAACGCGCATGGCACCCTCGCTCGTTCGCTCTAAAGGGGATTTCTTTTTTTGTTTAGCGTGTACTTTACGAGCGCGAATCGAGCGCGCCCATTTACCCTTCGTGCCTTACCGAAGACGTGCCATATAAAATGAAAGAATCCCGTAATATTTCTCTTCTCTTTCGAGTGACGCAAAAGCGCTATTGACAACCTGCGCGCGCGCGCGCGCGTGGTATCGCGTTGTGTTATGTGTGTATACATATATGTATATCATCTTATCGATTCTTTATTATCCCGCCTGGAAAATTTTGCCAGGCCTTTGAGACGCAGTTTTCGCTATTCTTTGTTTTTCTTCCACTTTTCCCGAGTAATAATTTCTTATTTGTTCTTCGCGATTTCGTCGCGTCGCGCGTCCGCATTTATAATCTAACAATTTTTATTAATATTATCTACACTACTTTCGCAATTTGTCGCAGAGGAACGTTTTTTTTTTTTTTTTTTTTTATCACAGTTTGAATCCCGTCGTACGACTGGCAGTGGGTGTCGTTAAAGTTTCAACCAAGAATGGCCGTGGTATACACGAGCGTCCTAAGTTAAAATGGAGCTCGTCGTGTGCATCACACCGCGGCTCAGGTAAGGCGAGACGTAATTTACTGGTTTCTGCTTGTTACACCGACCGCACGTCGACGTGTCGCCGGGCGTTTGCTCGTAAAGCCGACAAACTCAACGTAATTTTATCCCGTCTCTAGATACGCCTCTACATGTACTATACAGCTCCGCGTATACCCGGTTCTTCGCCCGTGCCCTTCGCCCTTCGGCCAAATGAGATTTTGCTCGAGGCAGACGACGCAGGTTCCGCAGGACACGCAACGGCCGTACTCGGCGGGATCAGGACACAACAGTTTATGTAATCTGACACGGTGATCTTGTCGTGGTTAACCTTTATCTGCACAAGCGAAGTTTCGAGGATATTCATTTTTTCATGAACAGAAGGGAAACTACTGGTTTCATCTCTCCCCCCTCTCTCTCTCTCTCTTTCTCTCTCGGATTTCTGTTATCTTAAAATTCAATTAAATCGTTTCGAAAAATTTATATTTATCAAAGACAATAATTATTAAATAATTATTTATCCCCTATAAATAATATCAATGTCTAGTAGTTTTATGAGATAAACTGATTAATTTAGAATCGCGATAAGTAACCTATTTTAGAATTATCTTGTCTACATTGAAGAGTTGACGGCAGTAATTATAATTAATATCTTTCTCCTATAATAATAGCTATGTACTTTATGAAAATGTCAAAGTATATACTATATAAAAGGAGAGGCTCAAAGTTGATCTCGTAATTACAAAAGAAAATCGATAGATAATCAATACACGATCACTCTGCTGGAAGTAGTCAAATTCTTCACAGAAATATAAAATTAATATAAACAATAATATCTGATGTGTATATACGAGTATCGGCTATCAACGAATCGCAGATTATATGAAAATGGCTTTTGATACCGCAATAGCTCGGCAATCGGATTTGCGAGTGAGTCGAGGTTATCCCTCGAAAGGAGAATTTACATGAGGATTTACATGGTTTGCTAGAGACGATTGGAAAGAGAAAGGAGAGGGGAAGAGGAACGATTGTGAAGGCGGTAGCTGGTGCCCAATATAAATTCAAATGTATTTGATGCATCATCGAACTATGCTTCTATAAAACCTTGCCGTTCTATTCCGTGCAAATTTCTGTTTCCATGTAAATTTCATTTTTTCGACGAAACAGTTGCTATATTGCCTCTAAAAAAATGCTGGCCGAAATGTATATATCATCTTAATAATTTCGACTATAATTTAAAAGAATAATTGTATCATCGTAAATGTGTTGATTATTGTTTCAAATGTCAATGATCATTATATTGTACAAGCTGAAGTTTTCTATATTTTTAATATCCTTTTCTTTATAAATTCTCTTAATATTATTTTTATAAGCGCTCTTATGAGCGTTATATATTAATCACCCTTCTGTTTTTCTTTAATAATAACCATAATTTGTACGTTTTTGTTTACACGCGCATCAGCATCAATCGATATTTAAGTCGTAAATTCTGTCTTGATCTTTCTGTTGCAGGAAGTTCATATATCGTGTCGGGAATGCGAATTCAAGCTCAGGTGAGGAGGTTCGAAGCGAGGTGAACCCAGCCAGGGGACAAGGCAGCAGGTTGATTGATCGCGTGTCAGGTTCCAGCCAACCTGGCGCCAGTCCAGTGGTGCCCAACTCGTTGCCACACGACAATTCTCGTGGGTGCAAAGTACGGGATCTATTATCCGAGACTAAAATCGCGTTTTTACCGAGATAAAACCAAGTCGGCAATGCAAAGCTACGCACGATGACGACAATGTGTAAAAAAATATTTCTGTCTTTTACACGCAGCGCTACGCAGTCTATTGTGAACAATGTATAGAAAATAAACCATGAATAAGAAATGACATAAAAAAAAAATAAATAAAAATTACTGTCTATAAAAAGAAACCCATAAGATAACTGTGATAAATTCTGTTTTCATTTATGACGCAGAGAGAGACCTGTCTTTAGAAATGCAATAAACGCGAGTTATTTGAAGATACATACAAGATTGCTTTACGGCTTAAAACAATGAGGTAAGATTACGTCAACAGAAATGACTTTACAGTAATAAAAGGACTTTTTTTTAATATTGAAAGAAATAATTTCGAAGTTTTAGTTTCAACAGAATTTTCACAGCGTAATTACTCAGATACGACATGGTTATAAAACGTCATATTACCTGTTATATGCGAAATTTGTTGATACAATCTTCGTTCGCTTCTCTCAAGCTATAATAACATCGGTGTATATTTAAGGAAGATCGCGTTAACGAAATAACGGTTACTTCTACTTATATTATACATTATTGTTATGCTATCGGAGCGTAAAACGTAATCACGTGAACCATGCCAGAAATTATCGTCTTCATCATAAACAGGACAACGACGACGAACGACGGTACCCTTGCACGCGGAGGAGTTTATCAAGGAACTGTGCTCTTCGGTAATTGAAACATAATTACAATGAAATAGCGTAGTTACGAACAGCGATAGAAGATGTTCCCAGTATCGGTTTCCCTTTATTACACACATACACACATATACACATAGAACGCAAAGAATAAAAAAAAAAATAATTGTGAAAAAAAATCGGTCAGGGTAAACAGTAACGAAGCGCCGCGCGCGCGGCGAACCGTTTTAATTCACGAACAGAAAATACACGTTTCCACGACGCGACGATCGATAGGGAGTTACTTCGCGTACGCTCGACCGGAGAATGAATTTGCGTGCGCGCGAATTAGACTCGCATGAATTTCAAGGAACGCGAGAGAAAGAGGGAGAGAGAGAGAGGGGGGGGGGGAGAAACAGAGAGCGAGAAAGCGACGAATTTAAGCTCCGAATCCTACGAGAGCCACCCCCTCACGGAAACGAATCACGGCTCTGCGCGCCTCCAACCTTGTAACCTGTCCGTCACTTTAAACCCCCATCCCTTCCTCGACCCTCTGTGCCGGCCCTCTCGCCGCGCAAGTCCCTTTATTTGATCGACGAGTGACGTTATCGCGGGTAATATCGGACGGCCAGATAGAGAGAGATAGAGATAGATAGATAGATAGATAGATAGGTAGAGAGAGAGAGAAAGGGGGAGGGACTCCGGTACTTCCGATTCGCCAGCTCACTCCATCAAACATTCATGCTGTCGGCCGCAAACTCGCGCAGTCGACCGACTACCACCAACCCTGTGAAAAACGCGCCCGATAAAATGCAGTCCATCCCGACACCTTTTGTGCACCCGTGCCGTCGTAACGCTTCGCACCTATCGCCGTTCATATAACCGGCGAGATTAAACCTTCGTTTCCGCCGCATCGCATTTTCTTTGAGCCTCCCACGAATTCGCTCGATCGTAATTGACCTCGCTCTCCTCTCCCCCCACTCCCCTCTCTATCTATCACGTTCTCTCTTTCCGCCTGTGAACAGGTCGTATTTTTAAAATTTTATTTACAGCTGTTATTCTCGTAGCGCATACTGTAATCATGAGCAATGAGCATCATTATCGTACCGTATCAAAAAAATTGCCTTAAACGAGAATCTAAACGAGTCTTTACACGCGCGCTGCTCTCTTGTCGTTCGAAAATCGCTCCGTTCGCAGGGGCGCCTTTCGAGGGGTGCGTTATTTTAGGATAGGATCGATCTTCGAGCCCGCGTCGCGATTATGCGTCCCGTGTTTTTGCAACGGCCGATAATAGAACGCGGGCGTAAGCGACGATGCGGACGATTGCTTCGTTAATTGAACGATCCCGAGGTGCGCAGTCACGTTTATTCTCGGGCTTGGAGATTTTTAATGGACGGAACAGAGTAATCCGACGAGGATAGGGAGGGGAAGGGATGAATAATTCGACGGCGAGAGTGACGAGAATCGCAAATTTGAAATCTAATAAAAGCGAACGAATTACATTATCTAAATCGTATTAGATATCTTCGTATGAGTCATTCATTCCGAAAGTGACGTGAATGAAATTTTTGCGGTCTTATCGAGATATAAATTGAATATTCATCCATAGTAGCAAACGCAACTTTGAGCTTCGCAAACTCAAGTAGTTAATAAATATAATACGAAACTTCGATATTAGCTTCGACGCGGGTTTATAAGTGTTAATTAAATCGCAACATATAAATGCCGAGAAGTTAATGATGTGGAAGTCGTGTTAATGCGGAATGTTGGAAACTTGCCACCTTGCGCAACAATCAAGGTAATCTCGTGGGAATCGCAGATGAAAAGCGCAGGGGGAGGGAGTAGAGAGGGAAAAGGATGAACATGGAGTGAGAGAAAGAGAAGCGTCGAAGGGAAGAGTTTGGACATAAGGAAAGGCGAACGGACTCTAGAGCACTTCGTCACACTCCGGAGAAGACAGAGAGGACACGGCGGCTTGTTTTAGTTTACGGTTCTCAAAACGAGAACGTGGAGGAAACTCAGGTACCCGTATGTCCCACGTGGCTAAGAGGTTTCCCCAAAATTGTCGGAGAATTCGAGCGGGTTCACCGCCAGGATGACTCTCTCGCGGGAGTTCCGATGAAAGATACTCTCGCTCGACTCTTGTCGTCCGCTATTCTGATGCCCGCATCAAAATTTGAATTTTCGTTAGAATTATCATACATCAAGAATAGAGGCCGTTCATCTCGACTACCGAGGTTGTGTATCTTTGAGAACATTCAAGAAAGATATGAGATAAAGGACTGCTATTTAGAAAAGGGATAATATTCGATATCATATCTCAATAGAAAAAAGTCGAAATTGCTAAAAGTTGATTTCTCGCAAATCGTAATTAAAAAAGAGGAGAGAAAATATATACTTTAAAATTATGTTGGCACATATATAATCTGTGATTAGTCGTTTACGAGAAGCCACTAGGGCGGATAATTCGAAGTTGAATTTATTAATTATGTAGTCAATCGATCGAAACTAGACTTAATTGCTCATGGTCCATCCAGCTCATTATATATTAATGCATCAGTTGTCTCATTAGAGCTGCGAATAAATATAGCGTAATACGTTCAACATGCGACAGATTAATATATTTACACATGACAATAATTGTTCGTGTTTGCACTCCATATTTAGCGATAAATATAGTCATATAATTTTCATTGAATAATGTTAAATGTGGCGCGTAAATCGAAATCAAAACAAATTAACAATCTTGCATAAATTGCAAGAGATGCTTATTCGTATTTCTCAACTTTAAAGTAATATTTTATCGTCCATTTTACTCCAAATGCAACTTCATTTCATTCTACCTATTTTCGTGAATGTAGCTGTCAGTCTATTAAGCTAACATCTTTATCCTAACAACGATAATTAGACCAACCCATCAAGGGGAAAGATGCTTTTGCAGAAATGACGGTGATGACGCTTACTCCCGCATAAAAGCTCGCTGCCGACTGTAATAATCGCGCCCGCCTGCAAATCCGTCGCGGACAGTTTTATAATCCGCCGCTTTTACACCCTCGCTTTAATAATACGGCGGCAGTAACGGGGTTAATCCACGGCGCGCGAGACAACGCGAAAGCGCCGAATTCACCGGTTGTATTGTTCGCGAAGTTTAAAAATTCTACTGTCTTGCGCGAGAAGTACCATTCTCTTATACACTTTCTTTTCTAACAAAGATACGCCATAATGTCGTTTTCTTCAAAACGTATTTTTAAAGTCGTTACGAACTTCTAAATGAATCGCATATAACTCCAAATATTGTATATTTTTATAACTGGGATTGATTGCCTGCTTTAAATGATAATTGTGTTCTATCCTTCTCTAAAAGAATTCTTGCAATTTTGCGATTTATTTATATTATATTCAAACGCAAATAAAATAAATTTTAAATACATTTTATTTTACTATATCTACGAGAGTGTAGTAGTAGAATCATTGCCATTTTTCTTCAAAAATTTCTCATCAGCGTTAAATTGACTTTTTCTAAAAATTTATATTTTATGGTATTTCATGCTTTTTTAAAGTTTTAACTTTGCTTATAGCGTAAAACGTAAACAAGCAAGAGATAACCGCGCGCTATCTTCGCTCTCTTAGAAGGCCGCAAAGTAAGAGAAATCAAGCGCTCTAATGGAATCTCGAGTCACGTTTTTTTTTATATTTTGTGGCACAAGCAGTTTGGCTCGATTTTTTACAGTGAGAAAATAAATTTAAAAGAGGTTTAAGGGGGAAAGCAGAGTTGGCAGAGAGTTCGCTCTCGCTTTGACATTTTAATGCGACTCGCGACTCTTCGAAAAATTCATCGAGCGTTTTAACCGATATCGTGGCTTCTTTCTCGTTTCGCAGTAATTACGTGAAAAGTACGAATCAGTCCTCCAATAACTTCGTAGAGGGAAACGCGATCGCGGATATACTCTTATTAATTTCTTATTACCGAACTCTTTTGTTTTTGATATCGTCATACCGAATCGTACCGATTCATTATATCGATAATATAATAAATATAAAGCAAACTTCCCCATTTAACTTTAAGGTGTAAAAGTCTAGAAAATTCTAAATATTTATTTTTATTAATCTGCCTGTCTTTCAATAAAAGATTAAATTAATAATTTTAAGCTATATATTTTTCTGCAGTGTATCTAAATTAAACTTCTTGCAATTATTAAAATTTTAATCTTTTTATTGAGAAATTATGTATACGACGATATTAATTCTCCACGTAAAGTGATCAGGGTCTTAGCGTTTCTCTTCCGCTTTTCTGGTTAGTTTGCCGGCGGTTGACCATAAATTTACGCTCGAAGGAAACGGTGAACAGTTTGTCCCGCCGCGAAACAGACACGAATGACGCCGAAGAATACGGCGTACTTTAAGCTCCTAATCCGCCAGGGAAGATTGAAGAAGTGCGGAGAAAAGAGCCACGGGAGGAATAAAAGGAACAAGGGTGAATTCTAGAACAAAGACCAAGCGAGATCGCGACAAGCGGAGGGATTTGACATACGGAATGAAAAATACGCGCGATAAGACGAGTGACAGCGAACGAGCGGAAAAGCATTCGGCGCGGAAAAAAACTCGTGAAACGTCGTTCCGGTACGTCGAAAAAATTAGATTTTGACCAAAAGCTTATGATCTTGTGTGATATGATTTGTCAATGAACAAATGCGTAATATTTCTTTTATATTTTAAACGACTATCTGAATCTCTCTCCTCTCTCTTTCTCTCTCTTTCTTGATAGCGGAGGATTGTCAGCGTTGCTTAGAACGTTAATTAAATCTTTCAACGGCCACTCGGAGGCCTTCTACACACGTGCGACACGACCGCACCGCGACCGCATCTGTCATTGCGATCATTACGGGATCGTTGGCACGTCGTCGCCACGCGACGGAAGACGTCGGCACTGCAGGTATTCCGTCCCGGGAATGCAAATGGCCCCGCCGCGGATGGTAATATGCAGATTAATCCGACCTGCTCTCAGCCGGCCGAAAACTCCTAACTATTCTCATTCTCGCGTGGAGAGAGTGTGCCGAACTGTTCGCCGCAATCTCGGCTCGATTCTTACGACAATTGGCTCGCACGCGGATGAGAGGATTGGATTTTAAAATTTTTATCCCGAGAAAAAAAAACTTTTGCCGAGAAATGGCTCATCGACAAGCTGTTTCTTGAATTTTTTTATTTTACGTTCAATTATCAAGATATTCATTGACAAGTTGCGACAAAATTATTTGCTAAGGAAAAATCGATTCGAATTTAACATAAAAAAATATATGATTGGTTTTTTGAAAAAATTCTGCTGCATTTTATACATATATGTATAAGGGATTTAAAATATTCATTTAATATTAGGTATGTAATATCAGACTTATCAAATTCGATTTACGTCACTTTCGAAATAAACACCTAGATTGAGGGATATGGCGTTTGTCGACAGAATTACTATCGTGGGAATTACTCGCGAAATTTTCGCAAATCGTCCTGGGACGTAGGCAGAAATCTGATTTCCAAGTTTTGCAGGAAGCTTGGGAATTGTTTGGGAACTTAAATTGGGATTGGCGTTATTACCGAGATGGATTAAGAGATGCTTGATAAACGTCAGGTAAAGCATCATGATACATAATAATCTTCGTCATAAAAGTTGTATTCTATCATATTAATCTTTAAAATGAAAACTTTGTAAAAAAATAAGAATGAAAAAAATTACTTTATATTATCGAAGCATAGTAAAAAAAAAGTATGCGATAGAAGTAATTATTTATCTATTAGCACTAAAAGAGTAGAAACTTGCGCTATCAAGTCATGCTTACGTTATAATTAAAACAGATCAAGTTGCCATTTATTTGTAATTAATGGCAAATGTCGAATGGGAAAATTGTTATTACAGGCATAAACGCCGACATAATGTGCCAGTGCACTTGAGTGAAGCGTACTAATGGAAGAAACCTAGTTTTCGCGCGAATTATTAATAAATTAAGTCAAGCCCACTTCCCTTTCACAGCCAACTTTCAAATTCGTGTTTAGCCTGTCTGATAATTGTGAAATTTGCAGAAGATAGAACTGCCAATAATATCCTTTTAATGTGCCCAACGCACTTGATTCTTAATCGTTCTCGGATAAATTTGCATTATTTATTTAATACGGCATTTATACTTATTAAAACTTTAATTAAACAACATTCAAAGAGATGAAATAGTAATGTAAAATAGTAATAAAATTCAATAAAATTTAAAGAAAGAAAAATATTAAAGATTAACGTTATTGTACATATGCTAATTCTAAACATATTAAAATTTTATGTTTATCTCTATTAATGTATGCTTGTTTCGAGATTTGCTCATTTATATTTCGCACTGTAACATTTCAGTATATATACATCATTTATAGGCAATAGTAATGAATAGTAATGAACAGATCCGATATTGCTGACGGATATCGATGACGGTCGAACGAGCACGGACGAAAAATTTGCGTACTCGAGGCAACGTTGGAGCAATATGGTGAAAACAATTCGTCTCAATAATGCCACTCGAGGAATATCGATATTATTTTATTGAAAGGGTTGCTGGGTGCGAATAATACTATCATAAATCATGAGGACGCCGCGTAGACAAATGTTTCGCTGTACCAATGCGAACGACAGGCAGAAGCGTATATTTGTATGTATCGTATTTCCTTTCTCGAATCGCTAAAGCGTAGGAAATAATAAAATCAAATAAAAATAAATTTACTAGCTTTGGACCAATCTATTTTCTGAAATAATTATTTACGAAATAAAAATTTATGCATCGGCTTGTACGTCCATCATTTCCATTTTCATTAATCAAATTATGTTTATAATAAATATTACGAATTTATTTTCACATACGCGATTCGGGCGTACGTTCTATTTGCCGCTAATTAATTTCCGGATTAATTTATCGTTTGGAGATTTCGTGACAACCTTTCCGCATTCAGGAGAAGGCTATTATTCACCGATGCATCGGCGCATCTGCCGCGAACATCGTGTAATTCCTCGGGAACGAGGTTGACTCTGAAAGCGGCAGGTGGTTCCCGAGACCTGATTGATAGACAAAGGAGAGAGAAGCTTAATGACGAGGCGACGATCAACGGCGCACTGCTCAACGTTCCATCTCGCGATGTCGATCGCACTCGCGCTAACGAGAAACGATAATAATTAATATCATCCTTTCGACCCGAAACTTTTTCATCGCGTAGTCGTAACCGAGCACGTTGCGTACATTCCTGTCACGTACGGAAAATACGCGATGTGTCACGAGAGTTCGCCGTGCCGAAAGTTTTCGTCAAAACTAGATTTTCCGCGCGATCGTAACAGTACACCGTGTGTCTTTGTCATGGAGGAGATATTATTCGTCTAGAGATGAGGGAGACTGTGTGTTTAATGACCAAGCACTATCAACTTCGTGAGATATTTCAGTCAAACCGTAAAATATTAAATCATAATTAAGAGATCATGAATTAATCATTAGAAGGTAATTAAGAGTTACCAGGGTTGTCACGAAATCTCCAAGAATTTTAAAATAACATACATAAATTACTAAAATACATCAACATTAATATAATTATAAAAATCTGATATCGTCGGAAAATATTCTTCGTAAAATTGTTTGTCACAAATCAAGATTTATAATTATATAAGATTATATAATCTTAATAATATTTTACATTAAATATTATGCACGTAACAAATGGATCTACTCATATTCGTAAGAAACATACGAAAAGATGAATCTCATTCGCAACACGAATGCGATTTTTGACGCGTCTTTCGCGAAAAGGAATGAATTTGACGGGGGGGAAGTAATTCCGTATTAATAAAAATGAAGGGATCCACTCTCTTTCCCTCCTCCGTTCGAGCACGAGCGAGTCGTTATCGCGAGAGTGCATATCCGCTCTCAGGTAGTCTGGGCACGTTTTTAAAGTGTCTCCGGTGTCAGAGTCCTCGCAGGAAACTTCGAGCAGACGATGCGCGCACCGGAGACGTCCATTCCCCGGAGAAGATTTTCGCGAATTCGTTTCGGCTGGATTTTCTACCCTCGAGTCGGATACGTTTCGTGAGGGGGGAGGGGGCGCGCAACGTCGCCGAAATGTCTCTTCGTGGAACAATATTTTCGTTCCGTTTCCTCGCGACCGTCGCCCTCCGTTGCGTATTAGAAGAGAGGATATACGTCGACCGCCCGACGTTCTCGTATATGGTAGATCGAATTTCGCGAAAACTCGTATTTGCCGATCGACGCGATCTCTGTCTGTTGAACTGTCATATTGCGAAGCTGATATCGGCATTTCTCGCGCGATTAAACAAGGACAGCCTATATTCCGAACGAGTTTGCTTCGAATTTCATTAGAAGATCCGAATCCGTACGCATTTCTTGTACGCAGAAAATATTTGCAAGGGAAAATACGAAAAATTATATAAAAATATTGTTGCGTCGTTTCCGTTTGGCAGGAATAAATCAATCCGCGTAAATATGTTTTCGCAAGATCCGTCAAAATTACATACGCCACGCGATGCGACGGAGAACGTTCTCGTACGTCTATCAAAACTTTGATAATAGATCTCGAGATCGCAGAAAGGGGTAGCAGCTGGTCCGCGGATCGGCAAAGAGAGTGCAAAAGGGAAATTGCGGAGGAAAAGGAGGAGGAAGATTAGGAGAAGGGATCGAGAGATGTGGGTCGGTGATCGATTGCGCCGGTACATGCACAATAACCGGGGGATAGAGTCATGTATCCGGACTAAACAGTCCATTTGCCCGGCACAATGGAAGGCGACGTCGCTGTGGGCTTGACTTAATTACCAGAGGCTGCTTTTGGCAGATAGAGGCGGGGAAACGGTAGCGAGGCTTCATCAAAAGCGCCTTATACAGCCGAGCTTTCGTTTAATGGCCGCGCAAGAATGCGAATTTGGCGACATGCCTGAGAATCTAATCTAAGAAGTTATCCCGGAGACGCCTCTTAAGCTCCGCGTTAGGTATACTCGAGTGATTATGAATCATGTTAGCCATTATTATTATAACGCGCGATTATGACTGATTTACTATCACGTCTGAACGTTAAATCGTTCATCTCAACGTGTGATTTAAAGTACAAAAATAACAATTGTAAAATTTTCCGATGTATAAGTTGCGCAGATCTTTTACTCGCACGAAGAACGAAGTTGCTAAAATATTTTGAAACGCGTAAGAAAAATGCGTCCTTCGTAAGAAACTCAGCCTATATATCGGAATTCGGTATAAATTGTATAAACTATCTTTCGTCTTTGTCGCCTGCATAACGCGTATGATGCATCGCGAAGCGCGAGACCGAACTATTTTCCGGGGAAACAAAACAGTTTTCCGATAGTTTGCGCGCGCGACGCGTGAAAACGAAGGGAACACTTCGCCATTAGTCTGCGCGAAGCTTGTTGGTATATATCATTCTGTAACGAGGGAAAATTGCGAGAATCCACGCCACACTTACCGGAGTTTTCATAAAGTTCGCCGGACGGGAGAGGCCACTGCATTAGACGAAAGATACCTGGAACACAAAACGAAAAGAACACCTTTAACTCGTGAGGAAACTACGTTTCTCACAGAGAAACTTCGGGTTACGCAGAATCACAAATCTCGGCAATTAGCCGGACTATCGCGACGCTCATCTCTTCGACGAGATAAATAGCTCGCTAATTGCAATTTCTTTATTCGATACTTACTGCTGCTGATAAATATAATATAGAATCGATGCTGTTCTTGAAATAGATATTTCGATACAAAATTCTGCTTTTCATCGCTCGCTTTCAAAATAAATGAAAGGAAATATTTAAATTGACAAAATAAAATATTATCTTTTAAATATTCAGAAAAATATTTGAGATAAAATTGAATTTGACCTCGCCATAATAATAGGAAATAAATTTAAGTCAATTTTTTTAAATAACAATATAAGAGATTCTCTAACATAAGTTAGATAATTTATATCAGAAAATTTTCCATATATAAACGCAATCACGCGTTGAAATTTATGAACAATTACAGGCGGATAACAAGAAATGATAACATTTCGTGCTTAATAAAAACGATATTTCGCACGAAACACTCGATCCTCCGATTTCATTATCGTGCCAAACGAAGATCTTTACTAGGGGGAGGAAAGATCCACGAAGATTTCCCCTGATGTCGGTTACTCTGAAGTCGAAGGGACAAAATGAGATAAACTCCAGGGTACTCGACGATGCGAGTCCGAGAGAACGCTCTTTTATTTCAGCCCTCTGTCACGCTACACACACGAATCCGAGTAGATCCGAAAGTGAGAAGAAAAAAAGAGAGAAACAGAGAAACAGAGAAAGAGAGAAAGAGAAAGGGAGAGCGAGAGAGAAAATGAATACACACGACTGAGTCGTCTCCGCAAACGCACGCCAGACGAGTTGGCTGAGTGGTTTCTCGTGTTCGGCATCACGCACACACACACATACAATGACCATCGTGCGGTACACATTCACGGCATTATGTATTTCGTGCGCACCCGGTAGAAACGGTGAAAGAGCGTCCTCGAGACTCGTCCTCGCGCGCAGGAGGACTCGCCACGTGGAGGGTAAAATACTGCACGGATAATAGTACTCGAGTGTTTTCGCGCTGTCGTTGTCGACGAAAAGCAGTTGCAAATGTTCGTTTGGCCGGTCGACCGCGGGTTTGAGCAGCCCGTCGGAGTTTCGCGGGTTTGTCATCTCATGCGCTGTCTGGAGTCTGGAGAGACGAGTGCTTCTTGTCGGGAGGAAACTTTGACGGCGTACAATATGGCATTAAATTCGCGACGACTGTATATATACAGAATATATGTACGTCGCCCGCGCGCAACACCGTTAGGAAAATATTTTTATCATTTTTCGCATAATATTCGCGATTTAACGACTTGATAATCGCGCGAAGTAAATGTAATAATTAAACAAATAAATCTCAAATTAAATATGAAACTAATTTATCTGTTTTATTTGTCTAGCTGGAGCTAAGCATCTCTAATCATTTACTATTTAATAAATTTTCATCGAATCACATTTCGAGCAAGAGAGATATGTAATTGAATGCGCAATTACGCAAAAATAAAAGTAATTACCAGAAAAATCCAACGGCGCCATTTTCTCGTTGATTTCTCTGGACACACACACTCGCGTCAACACGAATCGAACAGGAAACGCGGCTAATAATCGCGCGCGCTAATTAACGCGATACAATAAACGCCCGGCACTTTGTTGCGGCACTACCGACATGCTTATCGCATGTATATATCGTACTTTAAGTGAATAAGTAACGCGAAAACACTCCCGATATCCGTTGAACACACGACGCGCTTCGACATACCAACGGAAAAGGACGCGGGACAACTTCGCGCCGATGCGCACATCACTCGCCGAGTCGCGAATCTCGAAGAATTCGAGGAAATCTGTTAATCCCGATCGCAACGCACGTTAATTAACACTCCACGGCGATCTACCACGTTAATTCGATCCAATTTGTCCCGATCCACACCACCCGATACGCGCAGTATCATTTTCAAACCGAAAAATAATACGTACAAGACGAAGAGACGTTCGACACAGCGGTTACGACGCGACTAACTGCGAGCTGCGAGCTGCGAGTCGTCCCGAAACACGATACAACAGGCTCAAGGTAACTACGCTAGTCAACAAAAAAATGAACGTCGCGCGCGCGGCTTGTTATTGTTTTGTTTTACCGTGCGTCTCTTCTCTTATCCTCGAGCATGAAGAAATGTACGATCTTATAATATTACAACAAAATTAAATCTTGATTTTATTTCGACTTATAAAATATTAACGGTATTTCACTAGCAATAGGAGAATATTGATACATTAAAACCGTGCGTCATCATATATCAATAAATCTCGTGCCCATAAAATGTTAAAAATTAATATCATAATTAAATCAATATTTGAAAAAAAGTAATTATTTCATCGCGTTTTTTTTTGTTTTTTTTGATACAATTAATATCTTGAATTTAATAATCGCATTAATATTCTACGCTCTTATCGTTCGAATATTCATTTTAATTGTACTAAAAATCGAAATACTTTAAAAAGAAATGTAAACAGTACATAGAACATAAACGACAAATAAATAAATTAATCACAATTAAACATTATTGAGCATTTTTATATATACTATGGTTTTAAGATACAAAAAAAATGATTAACTTTATTACGCAATTATTGCGATGAAATTATATGTTATATATTATATTAAATATATGTATTTAATAAATTTATATAATTATTATAATCAATATAATTTATCTATATATTATCTATATGAAAAATTAAAAAATTTATACAATAGGGAATGTGTGGCAGCAATGTTTTCACGATATTCGGCTTAAGTAATATTATTATACATTTTCATTTTTGTCTTGACTAGCGTTGTCAACGTACGTAATCCCGCAAATTTGCGCTTCGCACATTACATGCTTTGTGAGTATGTGTGTGTGAACGTAAATTAATAGAAAATATAAAGCATTTTTTGCTTTAAAATTTCCTTTATTCTCGCGAATAAATCATCACGCACAAATCGATTGCGAAAATTTAGATAAACACACGGTTTAATATTACACTTTCGACACGTATTTACTTGCGTGGGAAGAGCGTGTCGGCGATTTTCGGATTATTATGGTAACATTGTCAGCAATATTTCATTTTCGATTAATTCGCTTTCAATATTCGCAATGCAACTATTACGAACATTATATCGATGAGCAATTATTACGTATAAATAATTTATTAATGTTATATTAGCAATTATTGAGCAGTAATGAATAATTTTTTGTGAGCGATATTTAATAAACAATTATTACTGTTAAAAGACAAAGAGAAGACACCTGCACACAATCAACTCCATTATGTTCCGATAATATTTTATACATTGTAACATTATCCACACACAACACACACACACATTTGCGTTTATTCGTTCTCGACGATTTGAGAAAAGAATATAAAAGCGTCACGAATCCATTCCTGAAATTAGCTCGACTCGAGAATACACGATACAAACATATTCATATTGAAAAATAAAAACTTACAGATATGCGTTGTGCGAGCGATTCCCGGAATCGAAGAGAAGGGGAAGCGAGCTCGCGCGTCGTATAAACAGTATCGCATCTGCTTTAAGACGGGTTTGTCGTGCTTTAAGACGGTCTGTCGCGAACGCGCGTTCTCGATACGTTTCGACAATCTGTAAAAACTACATACATATATGCGGAATTAAATAGAGAAGTAAGCGATATTAATTAGCAATTATCTATAGAATCGTCGGAAGATTTTGATATTGTTCTTGTTTTAATATCGCGTCGGAATTATTTAATGAAAACTCAAGAAAAGCGATTGTAGAACGTTCTTTCAATGTACCACATTTAACTTTAGTTTCTTGGAATTATTTTACTATAACTTTAGACTTGTAATTTAACTAAGTAATTGCAAGAAATATATTCATTTTCGATCGAACGTACTTTTATGACAAATTGAATTTAATCGCTCTCGAGACAATTCAAATCCGTTTCAGTCGAAAACGCTTTGAGAAACTTGGCAAGTACTTAGCGGATTTGTAAGTGATTCATGTCTCTTAACAGGTAATACGAGCAAATCTTTCTAAACATTTTCGCGCGTTTTCGCGTTCGTGCAAAATGTAAACCGCCACAAATACAAAGAAAACGAAAGTGTAGAATATACAATTTTATCGCTAGAGTAGAGTATTAGGCAAAATTATTTCGATTATATTGTACTTACGCGAATTTTAAATTTAATGAAATTAATATATGATAGGAGACAATGTGGATGAGCGCGAGCATAGATATAATAAATATAGACTGCGCATATCTGTCAAGATAAACAAATTCCTGACACATCGCGCCCTCTTTCTAATTTTCTAGTTTTCTACGGAACTATTTATGATTGAAGGTGCGTTCCATTTAATGCTATTTTCGCAAGATTCTTCGCTGATTGGTTAAACGCTTCGAAGCGAAAATAGCGTCAAACGGAATACATTCTCAGATATGTATGTAGAATACGCATCTATGTTTACTATGTATGTCTATGGACATAGCGGCGAGCGGGACAGTGGACACTTCGTCTTGAATTTAGCGCGACACAGAAGAATCGTGGCGATACATTTATTATTATAACCCCTTTAAGGCAGTCGTGCGCGCGCTCCGTTAGTCGTTAGTCGTCGAATAGTAACCGCTGCGAATTTTAGGAGGAAAAGTGTCGAGTGATTAAGTCGAGAGTGAGTGCCTCGCGAATAGCGATCGATGTTTAATCATTACACGGATTACGCGATCAGTGAACGCTTTGTCCTGAGCTTGGCGACAAGCCGTGGCGATAAGCGCGTGTGTTATAACCTCTTTAATGCAATCGCGCGTCTTCGTCAGTCGCAGAACGGCAATCGCTGCGTATACACGAATTTCGGGAGTGTTGAGAAAAAAGTATCTCGGGCGAGATTGCATCGCGATTGCATCGTGTTTAAATGTAACTGTATACGATGGCGAATAATGGATAGATATCGTCCTTATTATCGATCTTTTCGAAAGTAACATATTTTATATATATTTTTCAAAGTGTATTTCGTGGTATCGCGATCGATTACGTTGTTTGATATTCAAAATGGCCGTCATAGCTTCATGTGTGTTATAATGTTTTTCCCGCGCATTTTAACAGCAGTGAATTTCGTCAGTGATGGAGTGTCGATTCGTGTTAATTAAACATATGATCGCGATAAATTATATTATTTCGAAATGACGAGCATATCGCGCCATATGTTCCATGCGTTTTACGCGTTGATAGTAACGTAAATCTCGCGTGTGAAATTATCGGGAGTGCTATAAGAAATGGATTCTAATTAACTTCGTTTTTCTATCAACGTGGATTTCTGCGTGGAAATATCCGGAGAGCAATGCAGCCGTCAATGAGAAGTACAGATATACAGGAATACAGAAATGCAGGAATGGCGATACATCGATTGGTGAGTACAAATGCAATGGCGATAAATCTACTCTCTTAAATAGACTCATGTATTATAAAAAGCAGTGAATCTGATGGGATCATTAATGTTCTCAATTACGAATGGCACTGTAAATCAGTGAAATCTCACTGAAAGAATTAGTAGTAGTGATTGTTTCAACCAGTGATATTTTAACATACATCTTATAATATATTTATATGTATATGAGATAAATTGATAGCAATATATTTTGTCATTATTTATTTTTTGTCTGTTCATCACATCTTATTGTTAGAGTAAAAAAGTCTCGAAAAAAGTATTACGTATTAATCCTGAATTTCAATACTAGTTATATATAGTATATTTCATTTCAGATATGTGTGGGGACTTCTCGCAAAAAAAGTAATTATTAAAAATAAATAGAAAAAGCTTTAGAAATTTCTTGTAAATTTGTACGTTTATTATCGATTTTGAAATTTATTGCCATAATCAGTGGGACATAGATGGAGGAATAAAGTGTAAATGTTTTCACTGCAGATCAGTACAACAGTCATTGATCTTCGGTAAAGTCTTATGTCACTGATTCAGTTTAAGAGAGTAATTAATTACGTATTTATTTTGTTTGCAATTATTCTATACATGTTTGCGTTTACTTATAAATTAAAATGTACCTACATAAATTATATGAGGACTGCCGAGAAATGTACCAGAACAATTTTTTTTATTGCAAAAATTCTTCTTTGATTTGGTCTGGCCTAATCCTATACTAATTCTGTTTCCAAAGCTTGTCGAAAAAGTATGGAAAAATCTTTTGAATCAAATGTTATTCTTTTGAGAACAGAATAAATTTAAGCCAATTAAATTTTATGTAAACAGTTAGCACATAAAAGAACGACTTGAATATCATTCCTTTGATTCTATTTTTGCCTTATAAACTTATTGGATGTTATTTTCCGACAATTATACTGCAGAAATGAAAAATTTATTAAAGCAAATAAAGCATTCGAGCAAACGCCTCATCTCAATCGCGATTGCATTATTGCAGCAATTTATAATAACGTGAAATACTCGTAGATTAATTTTCATGAAATCGAATTATCGATAACCGCGGATTATATTTGATAAATTATAGGTACACACAAAAAACGAATGTAAAGAATTTAACTGAAAAGAACTCGTGTTAATGAGATGATCTAAAAGTCATCTTCTTTTTTCATCGCAATCTATATCGCATTCTGGTCACAATTGCGCATCCAATAACCGAATTTAACGGTGAACTCTCTAGCGAATTATGGGAGAAACTCAATTTAACGCGGCGCCGCCAATGCATTGCGGCACGAAGCATCCACTTTCTCAGCAAAAGCTCCTATTCTTCTTCTTCTTCTTCTTCTTCTACCCTCTCGTTCTCGGTCGTGCCCCTTGTCGAACCGATCCACCCCATGTTCGAGCGTCTAAAGACAAGAAAAAGTCGAAGAGTGCGCGAATGCGCGTCGCGAAGAAGTACGAGGACGAGAGGATGAGTAAGAAAGAGATGCGGATGAGGGAGGGCAGGATGGACCCTCCGAGTCGCAGTGCATCTTTCTCTGATTTCCCGAGGGACGCCATCGGCCGCCTTCGTCACCCTTATCCACCACGAAGCCGACGGGATATTGCGCGAATGGATGAGATAGGTGGATACAGCCGCAACGCGCGTGTCCTCGCGAAGCATGATTTATTTTATCGCTCTTTGAAAGCGGCCGGCATAATTCCGGGCCGTTCTGCCGACAGTTATTTACCCTGCCCTTTCGCCCGCGCCGGGCCCGACATCGGGGGTGTAGACGGGGGTTCGCCGACGAGGGATCAACAGGTACAGGACTCGCGGCAGATGCCACTGCCGCTGCTAGTATCAAACCGACGAGCTGCTAGCTCACTTTCGCTATGCTCACGATTCAAAAAAATCCCTCGTTATTCTGTATAATTTCAACATAACATTTTCAATAAGTCTTATTTTATCAACAAAAAAATATTTCATTAAATTCACATTGCTCGTTTTCCAAGATCTTTGTCGAGAAACATATTTAAAAATCAGCTGATTTGGATAATCGAATATTGATTCGTTATTACGTATTGCATCGGAATAGATTCGTACACGAAAAATCAGTGTAAATTGTTTTCTAGCCGAAAGCTCGATTTTCCGTCAGTATTCAGCGGTTGGTAGTCGTTATTACATGGTCCGCGAACACGGTATATTCATGGTTGAGAAGGATACTTCTGCGACAACATTTCAGGCAGGATACTTTACAAACTTGGCGTGTAATACACTCTGTCCGATGCCTCTTCCGGATGCACGTCGTCGGTCGAGAGGCGGCCGAAATGAAAACGGGAGGTGGAGAAGAGAAGGAGGAGGACAGCCTCGTATATACCAAGGAAACTCTGCGGAGTGGCGCAATAACGTTTCTTATGCCACATTTCCGGACCGGCGTGCCATGGTCGCGGGAGTGAGTAGCTCGCAAATACTGCTGCCAGAGATGGAGAAGGATGGAACTACGAGAGAAGAGAAAGAGGATGAAAAAGAGAGAACAGAAGAGAGAGGAAAGGGAATGAAAGATGCAGTCGCTGTCTGGCATGCAATTAGGGGGGTAACACCACCCTCGAGAGCATTTCTCTTCCTCTTTTCTCTTAGTTCCGTACATCCTTCTCTTCGCCCTCTCTTCCATGGCATTTTATGCGTCGTCCTTTCTCTGTCTCGCTTTCCTCCGCACACACCTATCTACTTTTCGTTCTTGTTCTCCGCTACAGATACATGTAATGCACACATGTGTGCGCGCATTCCCCACTATAATCCTTCTCAGCGACTCTCGACACGCGTTTCAGATAATGACATGACTGCGGAAGGTATCACCGAGCAAAGGCGTTGAAAGCCCGACACGCGGATTTTTTTTTCCCCACAGAAACGGAAAAGCAATTTCAAGGACGATTAAAGATATAAGCTGCGGGAAAAGAATTATGTGAATAATTGAATGAGAGAATATTGAAAGAAAAATGTACCGGGTTGCAATTCGTAACTGTTTAAGATATGCGAGTCTGTGTGCATTCTTTATAATTCCAGTTTTTTTTAATGCTTGCAGATAAAGATTAATTTTTTAATATTCAAAGATAAATGTTTAATTTAGTTTTTTTTTTAATGATATTTTGAAAATATCATTATATTTTACAGTTGCAAATAATAAATTAAAATCTTAAACAATATCATATTTGCACTATAGTTATATATATATATATATATATATATATATATATATTTTCAGTATATTAGATCTCATGTCATAAATATAACGAGTGTTAATGTAACTCAAATCACTTGATTATTTCGTACGCGATTAAATGCGATATATTCTGACGCAATAAAGATGTCATTGAAATTGAGATGCACGAGTAACACGTGTCGCGAATCACTATTAAAACGATTGGCAATAACCAAGTATCGCTAAACATTTTTATCGCAATATCAGATCTCATAAAATCGCAATATTCGAGCATGGTTTAAACCATTATATCCGTTCGTTCGCCGGCGTGTATTTCGAGAGAATTATGCGGCTAGATAAATCACCATAAAACGTTATCAACGTATACTGTGCAATTTATGAGGCGTCCCCCCCGAGTCGACAAATTCCCGTGAGTGAAACATGAAAAAAAAAGGTTAATGTACCTTGCACTATGACGTATCTCCGGAATATCGAGAAACTTTCGCATCGATATCATGCGTAAATATCAATTTTCAGACCTATAAATTTATACTTTTCCGCGTATAGCGCAATTTACGCGGAAAGCTCGGTAGATAGGATTAATACACAAGGGTGGGTAAAAAATAGGAACAAAAAGGTGCGATCCCTGCGAGGTACCAAAAGCTTCTGAGACGAGGTGAAGCAGATAGTGCCATTCAGTGCCCCGACTGGACGCTTTTTGTGTGGAAAAGCGAACAAACACACTGACGCACGAATCTCTTTTCTTTTTATTGCATTCGTTCATAGCTCCTTTTTTCATATTTCTCGCATTCTGATACTTTCATATTCTAATATTTATTATAATAATAATTTTATATGTTTTTTTAAAATTATAGTTATAATAAAATTATTATTATAAAAGAAGCAATCTTCATGATGTAAATTTCTATTTGCATTGACAGTTAGCGTGAATGACTCTCTTCTCCGAACTGTATGTGGCATTTCTATTCAAGCATTATTTAAAAATCACACCAAATACAAAGCTTTGTTTTCGTAAGCGTAACATGCAATTAATGGAAATTAAATCCACCTACTCGACCTATGACGATTTATACGCGGAACAATAGCTGGATTTTAACGACTAATAAATGTAGTTTAACAAAAAGAACGTGATTTATTCACATGAGAATAAAAGTGCAAAGTTGCGTGCATTCGACAAACAATTATTCCATAAAATTTGAGTTAATGAAACATTACTTTTTAATGGGGAGGTCCTTTCTCTCTCAAAAACCCTGCGGGATTAAACCCTTGCAAAACCTTTCTCTTCGTGTCAATGGAACCCACACTGTTGTAACAGAAAATTAGAAATTGTTCTCCGAGGTACACAAAGCCTCGCGGCACAGAACGCCGGTTAACGAACTTCGTCGAATCTAGAGCGCAAATAGGATGGAATTTTATGTGTGTGTGTGTGTGTGTGTAGATGCGTACCGCGGCTCTTATTATTCCATTTCATTCTCAAAAAGTTTGGTTTCTTCTTGAAAAACACATTCGTTCTCAACTATGAGCAAACATCCGCGATCTGTAACATCGATCGAATAGTTCAGTCACTGCGAGTTCAATTTTCTTCTTCAACTTTTTCGTTATTTGTGCTGAATAAATGCAACATTGAGAATTATTGAATGAAACATTGCATAATGCGATATCGTGACATGAATTATAAAAGAACGTTACCGATTGTTATATTTTTTGTTGTTATATGCAGGGTATCATAATACCAAAGATACTGCAATTAGCCGGAAAGATAAAACATGATATTTCAACGACAGGAAACTTTAACAGTTGAATTATTGTTTATTCAGATTTTTAATTGCGATAATATTGTGTAGCTTTAGACGTACGAAAGTTATCACTATCCTGAGAGAGAGAGAGAGAGAGAGAGAGGGGGGGGTGAGAGAGAGGGTGAGAGAGAGAGAGGGGGGGGGGGAGGAAAGGAGAGGAGAAAGGAAGAGAGAAAAAGAGGGAGAGACAGGAAGAGCGATTCGATCATGTAACGTCGAAAGCTTCGATCCTACGTTCGGTGATAGATACGGCCCTCAATTTCCGGAAATTAATAAAGCTCGCACACACACGTCCGTTACGTGCGGTGAACGAACAAGGGCGGCATCGGAATGAGTTCTCCTATTCCTGCGCGTTCCCGTCCCTCGTTGTCGTTCTCGTTCCTCGTTGTAGAAACGCTATTCAGGTCGGGCAAGCGCGAAAACAATGGTTCTAATCTCGACCGGTCACAATGCACGACTTGCTGGTGTTTCCTGGCCGATAAAGCGCTGCCCGCCGTCCACCTGTCTTCCAGCGGCCAGGCGAGCTGGTTGCTCGCCGCAAAAGTGCTTTTGAGTATACATCGATAGAAGCTGTACGTGAAACCGGATTGCTTGGGTGTCATGACAAGAGGAGAAGCAGCGCGAATGGTGTAAAACGCACCGTTATTTCGATAATGAAAAGCTAGTTAATTTAATCGCACTGGATTTAATTGCACTGATTCGCGAAGAAATTGCTTTCTCTGTTATTGAATATCGCTTGAAGTTAAAAATATTAACATTTTTTATAAAAATATCTACATGTGTTTTTGATAAATAAATTTAATGGAGAAATTATAATATTAAAATTACAGAAAGTTTAGCTGATATTACTTAAATAAAAATACATTTAAATAATATTTAACATAGATTTAAATAAAAAAATAATATATTAGTTTTAAATATTATATATAATAATTCTATATAATATATATATATATTTTATATATAATAATTAAAAAAAAAATAATTATTCTCCTATCTTTATAACGATTCTTCAAAATCAACTACCGGAATTACATCTGAATTAAATGTCCGTGTTCCGTTGGCTATACATTTTTAAAATCGGTTAATTGAATCGCGATTTACTCGACGAGATGTTTTTTCTGCCTTCTCTCACCCCCCTCCGGCTGCAAAGAACGTAGTAAATATAAATAAAATTAAGACAAGATTTCGATTTTGATTAAATTCTCTAAGAAAGAGACAATTTTGTTGAAATAGTTAAAGAATTTGTGATCAAAAGGAAGAGCACTAAACTAACACATTCTGTATGCATATACATACACACGTATTATGTACGTATTATGTACACGTGCCTTCTGTCATTCGCGCGTAACATGTACACTTACTTTCACACTTAAAAAAAAAACTGGGATCGTTTTTTATCCCAGTCAATCGTAGAGATACCAGCGTTGCGATAGAAGAGCACAATCTTTAAGTATCGCCTTTGGATGGCGCGCAATACAAGTCGCAGTATAGTGAGATGAGGCTGAAAGTTGTATGAATGGGGGAATAAAAATGGACATAGAAATATAGCACATCGCGTGAGAATTGATCGTAGTAAATGAAAGATTCGACTCGACCTTGCGCGGCTCTAAAGGGATGATTTATGTATCCTGATTTGATTCAGACAAAAATACAAACGTTGATTCACTAAACAAATTACAACGTCTTACTATATTATCACGGTTTACGATGAGAAGACCATTAATAAATATCTATCATTAATATCAGTACTATCAATAAATATGTATAATTCTAATGCTAAAATTATATTTCTTCTAGAGTTTCAAGTAAATTACATCTCTTATTTCTAAGATTTCTTTCTCACATTCGATATATTAAGCATGATACTGATGAATAAAATTATAATCACCCCTCGTGTTCTATCATTCCGCATGGATTCTCGCATGAGAGTTCAACGTGACGATCGTTTTCGTAAGAATCAGCGCGATCTCCGGGTGCGAAATGTTCACCGGGAGGAAGTTACGTTTTCCGATTTGCCCTTCGCTCCCTCTCTCGCCTTGTTATCCTTCACGCGTGAGAGGAGAAAAGAGGTAGAAATCGCCTGTCTTGGTATTCTATGTCTCCAGGGCGAGATAAGATCCACGAAAAAAGAGGCGAATAGCTAGCGACGAAGAAAGAAATAGAAAGATAGAGAGCAGGAAGGGAGGAAAAAAGATCGCGAGACATCGCGCAAACCTCGCGATGGAAATTGAATTTTCACATCGAAAGTTCTCGGGAGACTTGCTTTGTTACTTCGCTTGTACGATACAACTGTGAGCAGGCGCGTTATTTGCGAAGCATCGCGGGCTCCGGTTTAACTGCGAGTGTGAATAATCACGAAATTGACATTCAAATGAGGAGTTCTAAGAAGATAAATAATTAAAGAATTTGGAATCAATAATTTTGGAAAATTTTTGAACTGCATATTAAAAAATCATTAAAATTCTGTGATAATAAGAATTTATTTTTTATTACTCTATTTAATTATGTCTAATTTTGATGCATGTACGGAGCGATTTTTTTATTTAAATTTAATATACTTAATTCTGAATTCTTTAACCATTTTTTTTTACTGTTCCTGCAACTATTCGTATAATTAACGATTTGTATAATTTCGCAAGCTTAGTCTATTAGCATAGGTATTGCATAGGGTCATCAATTTAAGGACGTCGATATCAACAAGCGTCGCCTCTTGCGAGCGCTAAGTTTCGCCACGACCTGTAGTTTGCTCCGTAAATTAGGTTCCCAAAGATGGAGTAACCAAGTGCGCGCATGTTGCAACCAGAATTAATCGCAAACCTATGGCTCCAGCCAGTGGCATCCTTTGGCATCCTTATAGCTTCGTTATCGAACGATCCTGTGTTCAAAGCAAGTAGCCTTGTGATCAATAATCGTTAATATCTACCTGGAATACTACTTACGCTCTTATTACTCGAGATTATTGATTGTTCTTTAAGGATCGCTGGTGTAAACGCGCTCAGCAACTTATGCAAATAAGAACGGATATCTATCTGCCGTCGAAGTGATAGATATTTCTGAAATAAGAGGATGAAAGCATGTTCTAGAATAGTTATACTATGTTAATAACTAGAGAGAATCGTAGCTTATACATTTTAGTAATTATCAGAATGATGTATATTTTGTTAGTGGGTTCCGCATTTTAATAGTTAATTTTAATTTTAATAGTTTATACAAGACTTTAATTAAATTGGAAATGAAATCGATATAAAATCACGGAAAAATTTTGCATATTAAATATCTTCAGAGAGCGAGAAAAACCATCTTTTCATCTGAGAAAGAAAATCTAGGAAACATGATACGAAACTTTCCGGCAAATGTTCTGAGCGAAATTAAATTACTGGATATTTATAGCACCGGGAAAGGTTCGCAATCAGATAACTTTTGACGGGACTTTTACATAATTTTCTTTATATAAAGGTGAAAAGTATTCCGGAAAAATTCAAAAACTTTCTAAATATCGTATTTTATAAAAAAATTTTAATAGACTAATATCTTTGACGAATCGCGATAAAAATGAGCGAATAACACATTCGAACATAATTTATTCGTTATTACATAACGTACGGCATCTTTCGATGAAGAATTTCTAGCAGCACCGCCCCTCAAGACGCGACCTTGTAGGGTTCAAGGTTGGGTCGAGACACGAGGAAAAATGGACAGACATTGTGCCAATATCCGAAGACGCGGGTATGCGAGGAGATACGGATAGTCGAAGGACGGAAACGCGGAATGTGAAAGGTCTCTAAGATCGAAGAAGGAAAATTTACGTCGCCTGTATATTAAGAATATAAAACTCGCGCCAGACGTTATCCGTGTGGGAACGCGCGGTATAAAGATTTGATTAAAAAAGCGCAACGCATAACATTTGAAATCATCTCGCATCCTCCGCCGCTGGCTCCTGCCCTTTTGCCCCCGCTATTTTTCCACCGAATTTCCAGGCGCAGCAGACACGCCCTTCATCGACCGTTTCCTTTGCGAATTAAGCGCGAGATAAGGTAGTGGTGTCTCGGAGGGACGGCAGAGGGTGAGAAAGTCAAGGGCAAGGGCGCGGGTGCGAAACCGAGGAGAAAAGGAGGACACAGAGGAGGACGGAAACTCCGACAGACCATGGCGCCTGAATGGTGGAACAGCTGGCTGGTAACATCTTTTTTTTATGTCACCGCTTGTATTGTCTACTCATGCAAATTATCGTACAAGATGTGTCCTAAGCTTTGGTAACTTTACTTTAAGACGCCGCAATAAGTCCGGGAATTTAAATCGACATAATTTGGAAAGGAGAGATGCCTTTGTAAAGACAATGGGTTGAAACATCCCGCAATAAATCTAATAATTATAAAAAGTGTTTTTAATTTATTTACATATTTCTCTCATATTAATTTTCTTAAAACGTACATTACATAAATCCCTCTAAAAATATCTCTATATCTGTACTTTACATTTATAAGATAGGAGTGAGCCATATTTCATACGACACATCACAAATTTTCTAGATGAAACGACAGCATTCGCAGAACATATACGCGATTCTTGTCAAAAGTAAAAAATTTCTTTCACGGATGAAATTTCAGATAAGGCATTGCCCTCCAAGTCAATCGACAATAGCGAGTCGCTAGGGAAGAGGTTGAAAAGGGAATGCTGGCGTTTCAGCACCTCTATCTTTTCTCCCGTTTGTTTTTTGTTCGGTCCGTCGCTTTTGCTAAAGGAATAAGCCTCTAAATTTTGTGAATTCCGAGAAGGCGAGTTTCGCAACGCTCGCCATAAATCCAGCTCCCGTCGCGACTCGACGAGGGGGTTTGCGTTACACAGCAGCCCCTTTATGCAATCTTACTTAGTGATTAACCCACGACACAGAGCGAGTTAAATATTTACTTTAATCGGCGCTAATCAGCTATAAAAGGATATTCTGATCCAAGTCAGGACAGCAATTTATTGCGATAATAAAATCTATGATAAATTAATTACTTCTACATCTGTCTTCGCAAAGACAGATTTACCTGTCTAACACAGAAACATATTATATTTAGAAGCGTTTCCTTTACAAATTAAATATTAGAAATTCTATCAGTAAAGTAAAAAAATAAAATAAAATCTTGTTTTATTTAAGAAAAGTCTCACGAATTTTTATCGAATCAGTGTTGACTCGGCAGTTTTTTAATTAAATATCGACGAAAATAGTTTGCATCAGTTTTGCGATGCGAATGAATAATTATTACAACAACCATAAATCTTAATTCTCTGTTATTCGACAAAATTTGCGTAAAATGACGTGTCATAGAATAGCTAGGACAAAATTGTTTATCAAACTAGTTATTGTCATTTTTTAAATCGGAATGTAACACGTGTGTTGGGGACTTTTAAATCAATGACGTTCTTGTTATGTAAACCTTCAGTGAAGTTACATGAAATTGATCAATGAAAAAAGTGTGCGTCAGAACCCAAAATTTTTACGACAATGAGACAAAGTATAAGTAACGAATTCACATGTTAAAAAACTTTCGTGTAAATCTTTTTTCCGTAAATGTGTTCTGATTATCATATTTCGAATAACAAAACTATTTAGTGTCACTAAATTAACACACTTAAATCTTATATAAAAACTAAACTATGCTTGCACATATTAAAGTAACGGAATAAAATATATATTATGATGAAATTATAGCATAAATAGTAAAAAAAATATCGCGAAAATCTAACGGTATGGGAAACTTTATAGTTTTCTCTTAATTAGGTTGTGTCAACCTTGGTTGCATGAACATAGATCTTCTCTTCGTGACCCGCATACGCCACTTTGTATTGCCCCGCAAATTTACCGGAGAAGCAAGGACACGCAGAGACATGTTCTTCCTTTCAGCATCAAAGGCTTCTGGGTTTGAAGTGCAAAGAGAGTTGGCGAACGGGAAAGAGAATCGCCTGGGGTTTTTCCAAGTTAATATCTGTCTATCTTTATTTGTCAAAGTAAAAACTATGAAAGAATATTTATTAAAAAGATATTTTCAAGATTGAAAAGATGTTTTCTCAAAATCGATAAAATTTGTATTTATTTTCAATTAATACACAAATGATGAATATACCGAGTTTATTTTGAATATTGAAGTAAATAATTTGGATAATCATATCTGGCTGGTCCATGATTGAGCAAAAAGCAAGTGCATTATCGATGACCGAATGTGTCAAGAGGAATTTGCCGGATATCCGCTTTTTTCTTGTCAGACATTCTAATTAGATTTTAGAGAGGCGTTTGTCGACGCAGGAGAGTGCCGCGATGATAGGGAGAAAAACGGTGAGGGAAGGAAGAATTCCATCTGTCGAACTTATAAACGATCGTCCTCCGTCCCGATTTCATTTCACGAGCCGTCGCACAACTAGACTCGCCTCTTCCTCCCCCGCCTCTTCTCATAATTGTCATAACTTCCTGCATTTTCTCGCCGTTTTATATCATCGCTCATACATTTTCTTCTCTCTTTACCGGTTTCTCATTCGTTTCCCCGAACTCGCTGCTTATAGAAGGGAATGAGGATGACTTTCCGGCCGTGCACAGGAAAGCATTAGCAATAAATTATAGAAGTATGTCAGGAAATGATAAAATATTCGCGTGCTCGCGGTATCATTGATGGCTACAGTATTATGTCTTCAATTTTCGCGTAATTTGCGGTGTAACGCTTCAATTTGAATATTTTTTAATACAATTCTATAATGATATCGGGCAAGAAAAAATGTTATAAATACAAGTAGATTTTCTTTACCATATACATAGATATACATGCCTTTATAAACTTTTCTAGAATTATTTTTATAGTCATGTTTACATTCGCTAACGACAACTTTGACTGTCTTGACTGAAAGTCAAGGATGTTAGAGACTCGGCAAAGCGACATTTGGCGACACGCTACACGACGCGATTTGCCGAGAAACCACGTTTGAACAGTCTTTTGACTCGCGACAGTCAAAGAGCGCATTCACGATCTATGGTGACCTTAAGCACACTCGGATTCCCCCTCGTTCATGTCAATCCTGAAAATCGTCCTCGTCGAAACTCCCCATACGTCGAAGCGCCAAAACGAAATTCAGGAAACGGCGGCACAACGTACGGGGAAGCCCCCATCGAACGAGGGGATGATCCCGGGTTAAGGTCAGACCGCGGGGCCGATTCAGTGCCGTATTACGGTAACCGGCGCTTCTCGGCCTCGAAAGGTCTCGAGGAGCGGCGGAGCGTAGACACGGCGAGAAAGGCCGGGAGAGAAGAGAGAGAGTATTGACGTTGCGCCGCTTTTAAATATTGCATCCAAGTCACGTTCCGGGATCGTATCCTCGTGCTCTCCCCTTCGTCCTCTCCGCGCACTCTTCACCACTCCTAGTATCTCCCGCGGCCGAATAACTACCGCAAGGTTTCCAAGGAGACAAAGGAAGAAGCAACGCGACAGCAAAGGACGAAGGGATGAGGGCGGAACGAAGAAAAAATATTCGCGAAGGCTGCCATTTACGGGGGTGGAAGGATAAGCGCGGAAGAAAAATAATAATGCACGCGGGTGTATCGTGTCTGCGCGGGACATACATTTCCACGCTTCGGAAGAATGAGATCGAGTATGGAGTATGGAAATAGGAAAAGAGAAAGAGAAAGGGAAAATCTCGTTTTTTTTTGTCGACTTTTGTTTTCGCGTTTCTCTTTCCCTCTATTCTTCTATCTATTCTTCTCGCCGCTTATGCTTGGTTTCGCGCCTCGTCATTTCGCAAATGATCTATTTACTTCGGTTTTCTCACCGCGATTTTACAATCTGCTACTTTTCCGACAAGAAATTTTACAGGTATGAGTGGAGGGACCGAGAGGGCTCAAAGCTAGACGAAAGAATTTACACGGGGAATGAATCGCGCGGGATTGAAAATTGAATGATACTTTGATCGCGTTTGATGAAATTTAATAAAACATCTTACTTTATTAGGATTGATATTATACTATATAATTAAAATTTTATTGTAAAGGAGGGAGTAAAATAATTAGAGAGAAAGAGAAAGAGAGAAATTAAGTTTATTCTTAAACTAAAAGGTTTTTCAAAGCTTTTTTTTCTTCATCGTAAAAACTGAATCTTAATTTATGAATAGCTCACGCTATTTTCTCTTTCCTAAGTTAGAATGGTTTAAATATTAGGATAGTGCGGATTATCAGTTAGCTTTTAAAAGCTCATCGATGAGGAAAAAGAAACGTGACACGTGTTTCGTATCGATCTCATTGTTCGGTCCACGAGCGATGTACGAAATCCCAGAGCTTTAAGCGAGGAACGAAAGGAAAGGAACGTAAGAAAACTGCGTGTTGGGGTCTTTTTTCCGCTCTATCTGCTTCTCGCGCACGATTCTTAAATATTGCACGAAATCGATCTTTGAATTGAAGCCCTACGATTTATTATCATTGGTATCGGATCCGTTTGTGCTATATTAGCGAGAATTATTGCGGGAATTTTGGCGTATGGATCTGCCGCAATGAAAATATATGAAATTCTATATTCTCTCCGTTCGACTTTTCGCTCGTACATTCCTACGTATTGTAGCTAATCGCGACAAGTGTTTTAGTTATCAATGACTAATTGATATTCGCGTTGTGAATGACTAATCGTGATAATTTCTTTACATAGGATTTCTTAAGCATCTTATTTTTTAAATTTTAATAGAATTGATAGAATTCTGGCATACTTCAGTCTTCTCGCATATCTTCAGTCATTTATCTTTTACATTTAATCATTAAAACTCATTTTAAAATGTATTGAGAACTTTAAACTTTTTGGAAAAAAGTCAGAATTTCATCAATTGTATCAAAATTTTGAAAATATATATGTGATAATCTCATTGACACTTGATTTATATGACTTATGATAGTTGCAACAAGCATGTAAGAGATTTTACACATCGGTAAAAAATAGTTCACCAGTGTTTCAATCAGAAATATTAGTGTTGGATAGATGTAGATAGTAGTTAGTTGAAGCGTTTGTTTTATGTTGGCCGCGTTTTTTAATATTGAGAATGATTACAGTTTTTTATATGAGCGTTTTGAAAACGCGATAGGGAAAAAGTAAAAAAATAGGGCGTAGTTTAGATCATAACGCCCGGTTGTTGGGCGCGAATTCTCATCACGTAGAAAAAGAAAAAGCGCTCTGTGCTTATCAGCGGTGCGCGAGAACAATAGGCGAGAATTACCTTTCGCAATAACCAGAACACACTTGTATCGCTATATAGCTAGAAAAAGGTTCTACTGAAAAGCGTTAAGTTCGCGCCGACAGCTTCAAAAGCGCGAATATAGAGTACGAAATTTTTATTACCAAGAGAGACAGCTGTCAGATATACCGATGTATTATGAAATATTTGAAGAGGAAAAATATATGTTCTCACTATTGTAAAATTAAGTCAATTAAATGCAGCCAATTTACAATTTGAGTTATCAAGATACTTACATATAAATAAAAATGGAAAGATACCTTTAATTGAGAACCTAGATTTTTTAAATTTATTTATAATAAATTCTGAGATACGAAGATATATAAAAATGCGGTAAAAAAAAAATGATGTCGCACGTTAAAGATTGAAATATCAGAAATCATATTATATCATGTAGTGTGTAGCATGAAAATCGAAGGAGTTGATCGAGTTCCACCCCTTGTGAGGATACTCGCAAAACCGTATCATCGATGATATCGGTCAAAAGTCGTTCCACGAATTCCTAGACAATCCCTTCGTTCTTCAAAAAAATGGTGTAACGACAAAAAAATACTTACGGCGATGTCCAAAACCGTTTCCACCCTCGAGGACTCTCGCGAGCAACCTGGAGCCAGCTGGCTTCTCCCTCCACTGTTTCTCTTTTTCTCTCTCGCACCCCGTTGGCCCTCACTGTTCTCCCGTTGCATCTGGTTGCATCGAACCTTTCGGAACAAGGATAACGCGCGTACTGCGCCGTAGAACGAGGAGGGAAACGATATAACGCAGCGCGGAATACACACGTCACGCAAACACGAACGGGTGGTGCGCGAGGGTGGTGAGGTTAGAAACGCTGTAGTGTCTAGGGGTGTCGTGCACAGAGGGTTGAACCTAGTTCGCGTCGAGAGCGTCGCGGCGCTGCCAAGCGACGACGCCGCCGTGTTCCTGCAACCCCCTGCGAGTTCTCCCTCTCTCTTGCTCTTTTGCGCGCGCGCAACCCCCCATTGGTTGATGGCAGCAGCAATCCCTTACCCCCATCTGGTACCGTTCAGGAACGTCGTTTAGGAACGCGCACGTGGGTACCCTTAAATGTCATTCTTTTCGTCCGCATTTTGCGAAAAACGCGAAAAATATATAAAAGTAATCTTTTAAAAATTTTTTAAATAAAAAGTAGATAAACGGAATCATTTTATTATATTTGCGTAGCTAAATATTCAAATGTGTACATTTTATTATATTTATATAAACACAGAATAATTTAGATTTAATTTTAGATGCACGCGATTTTTTTTTTAATTTTATTTGCGATGTTTCATGTTATATAAAATAAAGTAATGGAATCCGAGCTAAGCTCCTAGATTCTCGATCAAAGGAAATACGCAGCAGAAAATTACGTAACCATAAGTCTTTGAAGCAACCGCGAATCTAGTCTATAAATTATGCAGACCCGTATGGATTAATCAGCGTCTAGAAAGTTGCCTTAACATCCCCTCATTGCTGTCTGGCTCGCGATGTGTACACGCGTTTTCACTTTTCGCACCCGATAATGATAATTATAGTAAGTTCTTTCCCGGTTTCCTCCGCGCTGTGCTTTCTTGAATATTAAGCGCAATAGACCCTCGTTTGCAAAATTTTTGAGCAAAATGCACTTTAACGTTTTAATGTAAGAACTTAAATTTCTTGGCACAATAATAATTATCGAAAAAATTGTTCGTGCCAAAAATTTTGAAAATTTCGAAGTTTCTAAAATTTTGGCACTTTTTTTGTTTGCGTTGTGCAGATAATAAGATAATACTTAGCGATAATGTGATAGCGGCCTTGAATAATATAAATCAGATGATTTTTGTCGTAACATTTCAAGATTTTTATAATAAAAATTCGAAGCGTTTAAGCAAATATGTTACTTACCGAAAGAAAAATTGCATCAAAATGGTGCGATGTTATTGAGTAACGGATAAAGCGATTGGAAAATCGGAAAATTCGCGGTGGATTGGTGAGGCGTTCTACCAGGTGATCGAAGGCTTGTTAACGATTGTAATAGACAATGGCTTCAGAAAGCGTGACAAGAGCTGCACCGTAATTGTGTACTTGCCAGAAGGGAGGGTTACAAAAGTGAATTGCTGGGTCGTGTCACGCGCTACGACAAGCGTGCAAAAATCGATACCAACAGAGACCTGTTCTGAAATTGCTGTATCTCTTATCTCATTTTCTTCAGCCGGTTTTTTGCGTTGTTTCTTATTCGATTCGAAGAATACCGGTATCAAATATCAATTATTTAAAATTTATATTATTTACAAAATTAAAGATTTATATAAATTAACTTGCTATTATAAATTTATTGATGCAATACATATTATTTTTCGTTAAGTAAAATTGTTAAATTCGTCAGAGAAATTCTGTCGTTGAAACATTTTCCAATATCAGGGCAACCTATATATTTGTCAATAGAAATTGCGTTTTATCGTTCTATTCAGAGTGGTCGACAGGTTTTAAAGAGTAAAGCCGATCAGTTGAGCTGGAAAATTTATTGAGGCGTATCTCGCTGGATTGGACATTTAAATACACGTCGCATCGCGTCGGCATTTCCATCGTTTCGTCCAGTCGCATCCATCGGTTTTGGGCTTATTAATTATTCCGCGTATTCGGCGAGTGGACCGAGACAGGAGAAGCGATTACCCGGCAGTACACGAAAAAAAGGTACAATCTCCCAAGTAATTTTGCGTTGCCGGTTTATTTATTAAAAAAGGCTCGGGGCGAGCCACCTCTTTAAATCACGCGCATCCCAGGAGCATGTTCTTTCCGCTTCTCTCTTTTTCTCTCTCTTTCTCTCTAATATTTATTAATCTCATTCATGCTGACGACTTCTGGCAATGGCATGTACATACATTGACTATTCACCCCGTAGAAATCGGATTCTGCAACATTAATATCCACGCTCGTTTCTCCGATTCCCTATCGGCTTTTGCAGAGAAAATGCACGCTTCATTACACATTCGCGAGACAAAATTGCTCGAAAAATCGCCGTACTAATGTCCGCATTGCATTCGTAATTCGCGCTAGTCAAGCAGACAATTTGTCTTCCTTTGAGAAATACGCGAAATCTGCACTGCAAATTATATTCTACACATTTTAAACCTTTCTTTCTTTTTTTTACGTAAGAATAAACACGATGTAAATAAAAGAAAAAAAGTAAAAATAATGTTTATATCGAATTCTGAAGTAAGAAATTTTAAATCTTTCTTTTTTTTGCGTAAGAATAAACGCGATATAAATAAAAGAAAAAAAAGTAAAAATAATGTTTATATCGAATTCTGATATTTTCTATTAGAGATCAAGATTCAAGTAAAAATGTTCACTTTGACATGTGAAAGAAATTTTATAATCTACGGCACAATCTTGTCGCGCGCGCGAGAAAGAAAGATCGATGAAATTAATCATTAACGTAGCCGTGACTGTATGCGCATGTGTTCGAGCGGTAAATTAATAGCAGGCACGAAAGGCGGCAGTTGTATAAATTTCTTAATCGGCCCGCACCATAACTGTCTCAAGAGCGTGCATTAAACGCAACATTAAACGATTATATTTCCGAGTCGTCGCATAAACGGCCGCAGCCTCGAGGATCGCCTCGACAGGTTTATACGTCAAAGTTTACCAAAGACTCTTCAGAACCGGTGCACCGAAACCCTTGCGACGTAGGTCTTTCACCACTAGTCGTGCAGGTGCATCGAATGCACAAGTAAAACTTAAACCCACGGGCTGCATGTATTGTGCGTAATTTTACGTAGTTTGTGATTCACTTAATTACGACACAAATTGGTATATTTAGCGCTAAAATTATTTAAACGAAAAAATGCGCGCGATTATTCCAATAATTATGAATAAGTAAGAAATAAATAACTTCCGCGAAAATACGTGATTAATAGTCGATTACTAAAGCCGTCACACGCTCAATGTTCACACGAATTCCAAAGCACCCTGGATACTTTATGCGATTGTATAGGAGCGCGAAAACCAAGTTGAGTCGAAGGGAGGGCATTAGGGGTGATTGTAATTTCACACATGGCGTAACGCACTGCTCCGTCACCCTTCGCCTCTCGGTTTACGCCCTGCAATGCGAGAAGCCTTCCGCGGTTGTACTCTTTCATCCCTCTTCGTTGCTCCAACACCCCGCGTCGTGTATTTTGCTGTCGTCCGTTGGACGTACGAATGCAACCACATGCCATGGAATATCTACTTCTGTTCCTCACTCTCTTTCTTTTCACATTATTTTTCTCTTCTACTTGCTTTCCATTTATTTATCCTTGCGTTGTTGTCACGAGCCACTATCCCTAATATTTCGTGACAAACGGAATCGATAATGTCATTGTAATTATCAACTGATAGTCCGGAGCTGATTAGAATTCGCAAGTGGAAGCTGCTTGCTTAATGTGACGATTAATTATCTCAGAGGTCACATTACGTAGACACAGCACAGTAACCTCAGGGAAGGTAATTGTGAATGTAGTTCAAAGTTTTATTAAGAAAGTTAAAGAGATGTGCAGATTTGATGCATAAAAAAATGTGAAAATCTTATTTTTAGTTAAAATAAAAGTCAGCAAAAATGTTTTAATAAAAATTGTGTTTTTCTGCAGACAGTACTTTAATTGTAATTAAATTGAAGAAAAATAGGCAATCTGAGAGAAATTAACCGAAGAGTCCTCAGCGTAACACTGAACCTAATGTACTTTACGGGAACAGATTTCTTCCTGCATGAGTATGCAACTTGCCCTTTGAACGGTTTTAAAAGATTCATAGGAGCTATCCGTGCGCCCGGTTTCGCGAAATTTCTCCGCTTCCCTGCACCGCGTTTCTCGGCGATATTTAATATCTCAAAACTAGTGCTGGTTGCCCGGACCACGCGGAATAGGAGGAGAAGGGAGGAAGAAAGCAGAGAGAAAACGCCAGGAAAACTGGCGCGAGTGGCGCCTTATCAAAAATTAAAATTTCATTCGGCCAAACGCCAGTGGGCGTTATCGAGATCCTCTCGGGGAGGGTTTGCGATAGTCTCTCGGAGAGAGATACCGGAAGCGATATACCAGAACGGCGTGCCCGGTATAAGAGGCAGTAAGCCTTAATCGTGAGAAACTAACTTGGCCGAAGTTTCGACGAGGCCGCCTCCGCTCGCCCTCCGCGCGCATTGTTCTCGTTTTTTCCTTGAATTTATGGCGCACCCCTGCGGCCCTTTACATCCCCGCCCGCGACTCTGTAAATCTGAATTTTCTAAATCTGGATTTATCGCGGTTGCGCTTCCCGTCTATAATTTGCAGCACGACTTTCGAACTCGAAGTTACGCACGATAAAAGATTCCTGATGCAATCGTCGAAATCTAGAGACATTCGAGAAATCAGTCTTCTCAAAAAAACAATCTCAGATTTATTTTTAAAATTTTGATTCTTTGAAATCTATATAAAAGAAAAAAATATTAATTACATACATTACATTTAAATTGTGATTTTTAAATTGCCATATTAAATCGTGTGCATTTATTTTTACATCAATATCAAATTCTTTGACCGGTTGATACTTGGAAAATCCAAGAGCGGTTCGAGAAGTCAATCTTGAAATCCGAAACTTCTCCACGTCCCACGGACTCTGCTATTTCAAGGGGCGCAACCGTGGATAATCCGGATAACGCGATCGTGCTGGACAGAATCGCGAATCGGTTGTATTGGGATTGAAGCCAATCCGATGTGCTGGCGGTTGACAATTGGCGGCGTGGCAATGATTTCCGATGAGCATGGCTGAGCAAATGTGAAGATTTTCCAAGCAGGACGCACGTATAGCTAGCGGGCAGACGCGAGAAGGAACGAGTCACATCTGGCATTTGTGGCTGGCGGCCACACGCGGATTCCGTCCGATTTCCCTCGTTCTATTCGATAATTTTGCAAACGACCATTCAACCCCGATTCTCGTCTTCTCCTACCTTCGTGATTTCGTATTTTTCTCCTCCCTCTTGAACGTATCTTGGCGCAATATATGATCCCGTGAGGATTTCCTTTAACCTATGGAATTGTCCACGCAAACGCTCTACTTTCGATTTTAACGAAAGTTAGCAAAATTGAACGAACAAAATGAGCAGACTGTATTTATACAAGAAAATTAATTTAATAAAAGCAAATTATTTTAATAGCTAAGAAAAATAAGCCAAAAGCGACTCTGATTGAGTGCATTGAAGAATATATGACAGATTTCGACGAAATTAATAAAACTTTCCCAGCTTTTACATATTTTTGCTGCGCCGTGTCGATATGCCGGAATGTTGATAAAAACGCGATAATGGGTGCAAATGAATTCATACATCGGGAAAAGTATTCCGACATGTTATGCGCGATGGAAAAATAATCGCGAATCGGAAGGATATAAATGTATAATGCTTATTCAAGCTCTTTTGCCGTAATCATCTGCTTGAAAGTCAGCAGGTCTTTCTTCGATTCTCGAATCTTTTAAAATACTTTGCATATTTTACTACATCGGCAACTTTGGAAAATTTTCATAGAAAATAACGCGAACTCCGCGGACTTCTGTGCCGTATAGAGGTGTAATTATAAAATGTATCATTTATTTGAAAATAACAGAACACGATGCAAGACAATTGAGATATTTCGATATACTAATTGTGAGATAGGTATTTTTGATCGTAACAAGTTTGAGAAATGTTTTTATTCTAAGTATTTTATTAATAATACACAAGGAATTTTTTCTGTGTATTATATCAAATTTATAATTAATTTAATGATTTATAATTATATAATTCTATCATATAGTGATAGTGCAGTTTTCGTATGAAGACCAAAACAATAATTTTTTGTTTGCGAGAGATTATGGAGTCAAGGCGCATTGAGTCTTTATTACGCGAAAAAAAGAAGAGAGGAATGATAGAAAAAGACATCTTCAAACGCGGCACGATTAAAAAGTAGCCGGCAGAACGAAAGGATCGAAACGTTTTGTTCCGATATCACTGCCAGAAACTATTCGTGGTCAATCCTTCTGCAATCGCAGAAGTTTCTCATCCCGTAGAAGGCAGGTACATTTTTCTAAGATAGCGGGACAAGTGTTGTCCGCGTGGCAAGACAGAAAGATGCTTTCATAAAGCGGCGCTTTTCTTTTTGCGCCTTCGTCCGCGAATCCAATTCTTCCTTCCCCTTTGGTGCCTTCGCTTTTGTTCGGTCGTACCTTCTCTCACCTCGCCCTTCTTCCGGCCGCCATTTCGCTTTCAAGCACTCTCCTCGATGCGACGGTAGAGTCTTCGATCTCGTTTTTCTTGAGCCTTATTTTTTTTTTTTTTTACTATGAAAGAATTAATTTTTTTTAATTTCCTAATTGTGGTATACAAAGTGTCCAAGAACAGCTGTGTTGCCTAACGGCAACTTGCGAGGATGTTCATTTCGAAACCAGTTGTTGCCAAAGGAAAGAATATTTAAATGTATAATTATAAAGAGCAGCTTTTAATATATTCTTTCTAAATTAACAAGAAATTTCGCTACAGAAGTACTCAACCTGAAAAATGATTAATCGTTAAGTGTATTTCTATTCGATTCGCGACAATACTTTTAATAATTTATTTACAAGTTTGTTTATGCGTGCAACACACACAGTGCATTCGGAAATTTAAATCACCATAGAGTGTTATCTCGCAGCTGCGTTCCTTGCGAAAGGAGTTCGCGTTTCCTCGAGAATTCACCGGAGAACGCTCGAGTGAGAATTTCTGGTGGCTGATGGGGAGGATAACTCGTCCCCGAAGTGCAGTAACCTCGGCGGAGGAGTCTCGAGTCTTCTCTCTCTCTCTCTCTCTCTCTCTCTCTCTCTCTCTCTCTCTCTCTCTCTCTCTCTCTCTCTCTCTCTCTCTCGATTGCATCGCGCGCGAGAGAAGGCCTTATGATCCGTGCAAAATGAATGCATTTCCTCTCCCTCCCTCCCGTACCGGGTTGCATCCTTTTCGTCATTTCTGTCGAGCCATCCACTAAATTGAGCATGCCCGAAGCGCGGAAATTTCACTTGAATCTTTCGGGAAACCCGTTCTCCAAACACCCCGCGGGCTCTCTTTCCTTGCCTGTGCCTTTTATTTCCTTCGAACCGAGATAAAATAATGAGAATATATTTCGACGCAGCTTCCTAAATTCAGCTTTCTAAAGCACAAGCGTTGCGTGAGATATGAATATCTTTCTCAGATATTGTTACTTTTGGAGCTGATATACACGCGGCAGGCGAATCGAGTTGGTAATGAATTTTAAATTAAACACTGGCTGCTTGATCCTTCATTTACATTTACTGCAATTTAATATATTAATAAATGGAGAAGATTTAAATTTAATGTATTCGAAACCATTGTTGGGTGAATTAAATAATTTCCATAACATATTGTATCATTTTCTTAATCATAAAAAAACAGTTACTTTCCCAGTCAATCGTTATATCGGTTGAGGAGGATAAATTTTCAATTGTTTATTGATTAACATACAACTTTATCTAAATAATTTAATTTTATAAGATCATGTCTTCTCTCTCTCTCTCTCTCTCTCTCTCTCTCTCTCTCTCTCTCTATATATATATATATATATATATATATATACATATATACACATACACATATGTATATACACGCCTCTTTAATTATTATATTTTTGAGACAAAAGCTAGGAAGACGCAATTAAATGGAGACAGATTGTGACTGCGAGCAGTCTGCCAAGACCGGCTGACATGTAATGTTAAACAGCGTTTGTAATATATTATTTAGACGAGATCCTGAAGCCACGGCGCCGCAAGAAGCGGTGATCGAGTACCCCTATGCGTTTTCCGAAGGTGCCACGTAGACGGGTGGTAGAGTAGTTACATCCGTTTCGAAACCGGGGAAACATCCCCCTCAATGAGACCATGCGGTTACGTAGTTACTTCTCTCCCCGGCGCTGTTCTCTTGGCTGTACTTACGTGTCCCGAACAGGTTACAAATGACGGGCGCGGTATTACAACCCGCAAATTACGCGTCTCCGTTTGCTCGTTCTCCCCCGACTGCTGCAACGCAAATGTGCCGGTCCAGGACCGGTGGATTATATCGCCTGACTGCGAAAGCCTCCAACCACCCTTTCGTCGTATTTAGATCGTTTCCTCGAACACGCGGAACGTGAAGCTGGTTGACATATCCAAGATAGGACATATTAACCGTCATTAGAGTAAACGATCTAAGACATTTGTATAATAGGTACTTCGGAGAATGAGAAATCGTAAAGGTATGTGTGTAAATAATAAGTTCTACTAACTTAATATCTGTTTCTCTTTCTACTAAATAATAATATGAAAATATTTGTAAACTAAAAAATATCGCAATAATTATAACGGATTGTAATAATTTGACTATAATAAAGATTAACACAAATAATTAAATGTCTGAGCGAATGAAAATTTGAGTGCCAGGAGCAAAGAAAAACGTGTAATCTCATATGGAAGGTAAACGCCTCAACACGGGAGTATTTCTTTCGTTCATAAATTATAATATTCGTGGACCACCCTCGTCGTTAAGCGAATGCACGTTTTTCGTTGCGCGGAGGCTGCGCGAAATTCATTTACGGAATTAATACCGCGGATTTGGTTAAACGAAGAATTACTGCATGTCGCGCATTTGCCTTAATTGCGCGAACAATATTATTCGCGTTGGGAGGCCGGTCCATAAGTTTACATCGCTATTCTTTTGCTTTCGAATTAGCGAAACCGGAATGTAATCAATTAGTGTATTTTACGTCGGCTGTACTTCCTCAATGCTGCTAATGCGAGAGATGAATTATTATTTTTAATTAACTATCTTCCTAGAAATTTTACCTCTTACAGCACTTTTTGTATATACATATATCGGAAACGACATTTATTATCACTTAAATAAATTGATCAACATTCAAAAAGATAGAGTAAGCTTTTAAAATGTATATATATTTCACAAACATATATGTAATATATATATATATATATATATTTTTTTTTTCAAAATATAAGCATACAACATATTATACATATTTACCACTATTTTTATTTTTACATTATAAATTTGCACCATAAATTATAAATGTTATCTCTATAAGCGATAAACGGTGCGATATCATGTGCAAAGATTTAATTTTGCGCCGCGGTTTAATTTTCTGGAACACTGGACTCACATAGGATGCTGCACGCGTATCCAAAATCCTCATTTCGCCCCGGGGTGATCCTTTTCGCTTTCTCGGTCCGTAATAACGCGGGAAAAGGAGCCTGCGTATTACGTTTGATTAATTAATTTACGTCGGTGGAACGCCGGATTATATGAACCCGAGGGCTATATCCTCTCCTACTATCTCGTCTCTCTCGCGAAGAAACGAAGTAAATAAACGATTCTGTCTACTTTTCCAGCTGCCGTTATATACCTAATGGCATTAACATTTACCGGGACAACGGTTATGCAGGCAAGCAGGTAATTGCATCGTGTAAATTTGCTAAACAACGTGACTGTCGTTTCACACGGAGAGATATAAGTTTCTCTCGAGATAGTATCTTTATTGTTGGAAAATTGTATAAAGTTCGTATAATTATTATTCTTTAAATATTTCCATTTTCTAAATTATGGTTTTTGAGATATTACCTAGCAGTCGCGAAAAAAAATCTAAATTTGTTTTATTATACTAATGACAAAAATTAATATTATTTTTATCTTAATATTAATAGTGATTCTTAATATTAATATTAAATAATGACTTAATATTAAAAGTGAATTTTTATAAAAGGCATTAAAAATTGAATAAAGATCTTACCTTTACTCTTCATCGTCCACTGTCCAATTGCAAATTTGTTCATTTATAACAAAAAAATTATTTTTTTTTTTGAAAATAATTAAAGGATTTTACTCGCGCAAAATAAGAAAAGAATTCGAAAGATCATAATAAAAAAAGGCAAGAATCGTTTCTAATATATCACGATTTCCGAGATAACTATGAATAATTAAGGGGGGAGAGAGACTATTTTCTGCATTAGAAAAAAAAGTAGTACATCGGAACACATTCACGAGAGGCGTGAGAATATGAGCATTAGTTTTTGCGAGTGTGAGACTCGAGGAACGAATTGCATCCGCGATGCATCTTCGTGGCTGCGCCATATTTCACCGCGTGAGGTTTGCGAGTTCACATTATCAGGGGAGGATCTGTTTGTTTCGGTAGGTCTGCAGAGCGGTGAGAAATATAGGAGTGTTCGCGCACAAATGTCGTTACAAACGGCTGCAGCAACTGCAGTTGATACTAATCGGCGGAGGCGCCGATGTTCCCCAGTGCGGAGCAATTAATGTTCATATTAGGCGGAATAATTGCACAAATATTACGGGAAAACGAAAGGAGATGTAACATACAAAATAAGCACACGTTCTGGTATTAAGTATTTATTACATACAAGCATTTTTTTTACAATATGAAGTATTTGTTTCTTTTTTTAAACATGACTGATGATATTTAGCATTTCTTTTCGTTATTGTATATTTAGAAACATTCTCTCGTACTCTATTTAATTATCAATATTATTATGTATTCTTATAGAATAGTTTTAATAGACTCTCAACCAAATCTAATAAAAATAGTATATGTGTACATGTGACGCAGGGATAATATACGGTGTCCAAACGGTTAATAAATATATATTCTGTTGAAAAAAAGAAGGAGACTAATATAAATAACTTGATATAATAAATCGTAACGAATGTGCGGCGATTGCGGCTCGTTACAAATTTTTACAGGACAAACGCAGAGGCAATTTCTCGTATGAAAACGAGCGATAAAACATGTCAATAAATCTCATTTCAAGCTGTATAATGCTTTTCCTGCTTCGAGACATTCTCGATGCGTGAACAGTGTGACTCGCGATGCAACATGGGTCTGTATAAACATACTCAATAATACAATCTAAAACAATCAATAATTGTCAATAAAAATACATATTAATCGTTTATGAGAAAATATATCATTCGTAGGCAAGAGAATCTCTCGCCGATACCCGAAAAACAGGTCATAACATTACGCAAATGTGCGAACAAAGGAAAAGCTTAAATTTAAACTGAAACGATATTGATGAGAAAATTTCTTATACCACTTATACCACATGTATAGGTTGATAAATTCTTTACGCCAGTTATGATAAAATGCGCATAAAATAAAGAACAGGGAGAAAAGGGAAAGGGAATACATCTCGCGCGCAAATGTACGAGAAAAATTGAATAACAAACGGTACATAAAGTCCGTACACTAATTCTATCTTTTTCTCTAGTGTCGATAATCGTCTCTCTCGACCATGCTTTCCGAATAAAACCGGGATAACAGAATTCGTTTCTCTATCCTCGTTATAAATAATCTGTCGCCAAATCCTACGTGATATTGCACGATTTGCAATAGGGTTAGCATAAAATATAAAACATGCTATACCGATATTATCGTCGTAATATTTTTATATTGCGAGTAATGACAAATAACTTGCATCACTCGGACGTTTATATATTGCTGCGATATTTGCTGTCGCATTACGCATTACTGTTACATCATTTGTATTTTTCTGCGTCGAGTAAAGCGCAATTAATCCCATCCGCAACATCTTTCGCGCGTAACAATTCTTACAATTAATGTTACTAGATCGTCACTCCATTAACTTATGCAGCGGCTATCTCACAAAGCACTCAGCTCATCATCATTGATATCATCATCATCATCATCACAGCTAGAGAATTTATGCTCGATCCACAAAGAAACGTAACGATAGCGAAGTCTAGCAGAAACCTAGAGTATACCAATAGTAAGTAGGCCTTCTAAATGAAATACGATAAAAAAAGAAAGAGAAGAAAAGAAAATAATAAGATTGCTTGACTAGTGAGCGCACGCCCCGAAAATCTATGGAAGAAAAGTATTTTTCTCTCTGCTTATGGTTACCTCCTTCCATGTCGTATCCGTAGAATGTCTCTCGCATCGGACGCGATAACGCGCTTAAATCCACTCGTCTATCATGAAATTGTTACAGAATAGTACCTCGCTATGCTATCTCTTATCTTAGGGACATTCTCTAATCTGTCATTTTGACAGATACGTTCTCAGCTTTTAATCCAACTTCAATACTTTTTTCTTTTTTCTTCTTATGCTATATTTATTTGTCAGTTATATTCTCTCCGCGTGATTTCAAATTCTTTCGTCTCTATCAATTAATATCTTGAAAATTTTACTTGTAATTTACACAAGTATATGTGTGGTAAGATGAAACTATGTGTGAGAAAAAAAAAAAAAAAAATTTCATGTCAATTCGTTACCGTGAAATATGTTCGTATATTCGAAAATGTTACAAATAGGCCTCAACCCCTTCTAAATATCCTTTCAAAAATTATGTTCATCTAATAGCGTACTCTACGACACACAGACTGAGTGTCCACACTTGCTGTTGCATATTATTATATTAATTAATATTATATATTATTTTACACTTTTCTTTTCCCGATTACGACGCTCAAAACTCAATACGTGAGGCCCGGGGATGGTCTTTGTCCGATGCGGCGCCCTTTCTCGTTCCACTTAGATATCCTTTCCAGACACGATACATCGCGCGCGCGCGCACGACGGCGGTTATTTACATTATCCGAAACGACGTCTCGTTCTGTGTATAGCTATCGCTCGTCACGAGCAATTTGGTTATCGATTAACCAACTGCTTCTCTTCCATTCGTCCGGGGAACGTTTAAGAGACACTTTATGAGAGTAGATCTGCAAACAGAAAGAGAGAAGCAGACTGAGTTTAGTTTTTTTTTTTTTTTTTTTTTTTTTTTTTTTTTTTTGAGAAATATCCGATCAAAGTGATATAGTTGATTTACATTAATACCAAAACATCTAATACACGACTCAATTTTTTTATTTTAAAAAAATTCAATGATAAAAGATATTTCAATAAACCTGAGACATTCTGCATATGGCTAAATCGAGTTTGGCTTACGTACCTGGTACTTGATTGTTGTCCTGTGGTTTGTTGTTGATGAAATTGTCTTGGAACGGATTGACGTTGACGTTAGCGGCGGCGGGCACGAAACCCATGGGGGTAAACGGCATCGCCGTCGGATTCAGATTGGAGTTGAGGGTATCCTCGTTCGCCAGATTGGGTGTCAGTTCGAGTATCGATCCGGTATCGTAGCCACTACTGTTATTACTCAGAGTATCGAAGCTCGACAGGTCTAACAGGTTGTTGGTCACGTTGTTTTGTTTGCTACAAAACCAGTCAAAGGAAAAAATACAGAGACTAAGTTGACAGCCAGACAAACCGACTAGGGACTACGACTTAAGCGACTATCCACGGTCACTAACACGAAATCGCTGCCGCTAAATTAGCTAAGCCGACTGCGAGCGATTCGTTAACATCATATAGTTAGAATCACTAAAACGAAATTAATTTGGATTTTGTCGAGGAATATAGCCGCGGTTCTAGATACATCTAAAAATGTTTCATTGAACTAAACGATATGAAGCTAGATACGATAACTAAATAACATATGGATAAATATAAAGCGCTTATTATATGCATCAGTCGTTTTTTGTCATATATTCTATGACTGCTTCTTAAATTGCAAACTTTAGATGCCACAAAAGGCAACTGTTTTGATGTAACTATCAAAACAACTATCGCATAAACGATTAAATCTAATAGAAATTATTTTTATGCGTAGCAGTACTAACCGAAATAGTCCACAACTTTTTGCGGTCCTTTGTGGTGGACATAAATCTGTATACAGCCGAATAAAAAGTTGTTGGAATACAACTAATATGTTACAAAATATTTCATCGATGGATCGCAACAGGTTTTCGTTTAAATAAGGTACTAAGAGAACCAGTTGATTAAAGAGATACACGTCAACTTTATAACCATAATAACTATAACTTGCTAGAACATATTACAGCAAAACAGCAAATACGAATCTAATTACTTAAAAAATTGAATCACATTTGATTACGCGTCGAGACAAAGTACACGAGAGAAAAATTCATGCCGCGTTTCATCTCCTCCTTTTTTTCGATACCTTTGTGTAGGATTTGTGAATGTGAAAGTGTGGATGTGTATAAAGAGACATCTTCTCACAAAAAAGTATTATATCGGAAAACATGTGGAAGTAAATAGTACATAGCAAAAGTAGGCAGTAAGTTGACATATATCACTCGATGGTATCCAATACACAAGCATATGAGGGACGCAGACAATTATTGTGCAAGGAAAAGAACAAGCCACACCATCAATGTTAATTGGTAACATGCATTGGTGATTTGTAGAGTTTGTTGCGAAAATCAATCGCACTTACGGTATACACAATGGGTCAGTAAATGGAAGAACACTTTTTAATACCTAATTGGAGGAAAAAATCAAAAAGAAATACTCAGCAAAGATGATATATTTATCATGTGTGTTATTAAATATTATAAAATAAAAAATATTAATTGTTATTATTGCGTCTCCTATAATACAACTGCGATATATCGTTGTTATTCTGCTTCTTGCAAAAAGTCATGTTAACACGATTCATCCTTGCTGAGCTGGCAAATGTGTTGTGAAATCACAAAACGAAACGTTTCAATGAGTCATTAGATTTATACTGCTTGTCTCTCTTTACATTATGTACACTTTTATTTGTTGTGTGATTTAATGCTAACTGTGTAGTGTTGTTGATGACTCTCTTAACGATTTCATGCTTCATGTACAATATTACATGACGTTCTTCCAACTCGCTGACATAATACCTAAAAATAATTGAAGTACGTACGCGACTAATTCCCGATATCTTTGATAATCCTAGCTAAAAATAGTATATTTGTCGTTAGTACACAGCTGAATATCAATTATAAAATATATGTAATTATTACAATAGATGATACAATATACATTCTCATACTTGCAATCTCATTATCACTAATAGTGTTAGTCGCGTGTATCATTGTTAGTTAATACGTCGATAATCGTGCAGCTAATCCGTATTGTAAATGGTGATTCGCAATGACATGTTTATTATACTCGTCAACCGTTGCTCTGACTACTTTTGCAATGTACAATATACCTGGTCATTCATAATATTTATATAAAGCGATAAACAATCGGTGAAATTAATATCGATAGGCAGTTCCTTCCATAGGGAGTCTCAGGAAAGCGCAGTAAACTTTTTACTAAATAACTTTATAATAATGTGTACATATGTATACATATATATAACTTTGAAACTTAATTAGTTCTTTAGTATAATTAGCTTTAGTATAATTAGCTGACATTACAAGACACATTTTGAACAACATAATTCATTATATATACAGATTGCCTTTAATAAAAAGGCTTTAAAGAATACATCTAATAATTTTACATTCAATTTTATAAATGAAGTCGCAAATAATTTTAGAATCTAACATGTACAAATCTAAAACTCGAAATAATCAATCTGTTCGTGGTGCAATAATTTGTTCACTGCGATTTAAAACCTTCATCACGCCTATTTACAAATAAAATCATACAATATGTTTAATTGAATATATTTAATGTATGGCATGTTCTTTATAGTTTTAAATTATATAGAGCATCTACGAAATCTTTCTATTCTCGAAAGTATTCTCAAAAAGTAATTTTGGAAAGTATTCTCGAAAAATTCCGTGCAGTAATATTTGATTTCTTGATTTTCTATAACGCATAAATGTTTTCTTTCTATAATGTGTAAATATGTGTTTAAAAGTTTTGCATGCAATATTTTTGAAAATGATTCCTATTATCGCAAATTTTAGTCAGCTGTCTTACATGTATTATATATATATATACGCTGTAATTCTTTTCGTAATCGAGCTACTGATCGTGCAATCGATATCATTTTCGTTTATACCAATAATCAGTCCATTTTTAGATGAATAGTACATTGGCTAGTATTGTGTAATTACTTATGTCCTGCAAAAACATTAATTTCAAGTAATCGGTACATCATCTATTTATTTTGTTGATTATTCTTCCTGATTAATTAAATGTAATAGAAGTTTGTTTGGAATATATTTATCTTATTATATTTATGAAATACTTTAGCAATTACACAAAAATTAATTCCGTTGGTATATTTCTCTCTTCAAATTTTAATATACGCTTTTCGATCGCAGATAATAATCAGATACTAGCAGCCATATGTCGCATTTAAATTTGAAGTGAACTAGCTTGAGCGAATCGCATCGCAGATCACATGTTTCAATGCCCAGTTAAATGCGCGTTATCGAAGCAAGCTTCGCGATTACTATGGGATATTGTCCATCGATCTAGCGAGAAGAGGCGCACGATTTGTTCGGCTCTCGGTCGATGACGGTAATAGCGCGTTTACGAATCCGTGATTTAGAATTGGTATACTTACACAGTGGCATTGTCCAGCGTAATCGATTGACTGTTGATATCGTTTCCGTGATTCGTATGATGACCATTCAACTCCCCTTCAACGTTACCCTGATTATTATCCAATACAATTTTGTTTTCGTTAATGCCGTTGCTATGCGTCGTGCCATTGTGCACTATGTCGGGCGTAGGCAGGTTGTTTTCTGTGTGATGTGCGTGTTGTTCGCCGCTGATAAACTGCTGAGTCGCCTCGGAAATTAAACTAGCTGTCATGACGTCGTCACCTTTGCCGCCTAGCACCGGTTTGCTCTCATCGCTAGGACTATCTTCCTTCAACTTGTCACCATCACCACCTTCTCCCTGTACATAAATTTGTCATAACAAATCATTTTTTAATTTTATCAATTTATTTAAATATAAAATTCGATTTAGATGAGTTTATTGAATACGATTAATTTAAATAATTTTAATATATGCATATATATATATATATATATATTGTTTTTTGCTAAAAGGTTAATATATTCAATATCTAACATTACCTTAGATGTGTTGGATTGATTTCTGCCTCTCGTTCTAAGCATGATCGCCTCAACTCGTTTGCGTCTGGCGTTGCGCTCCTCTTCTTCCTTTTTAAGCCTCTCAGCCATCTCAATTCGTTGTCTGTAATTTAAATATATGTGGATATAATATGCAATCTATCATGAATTTCCAAAACAGATATAAGAGAAAGAAAATTTTTCAAACTAACTTTTCTGCCTCTTCTCTCGCTTTGCGCTCCGCTTCCTCTTTTTCTTGTTTTTGACGAGCTTCCTCTTCTCTTTTTCGTCTGTCCTCTTCCTCACGACGCTTAGCTTCTTCGATTGCCAGTTGCAATCGCTGTTCCTCTGCTTCTCGAGCTTCATTAGCTAAGCGTATAGTCTCTTCCTCTAAACGACGTTGTTCCTCTTCCTCTGCGCGCAATCTTTCAGCTTCCAGACGCGCTTCTTCTTCCTGCAAAAATTAATACGGGTAAGCTAACAGAATGTGAAAGCCAAGCCATGTAAAAGCCATGTAAAAGCCAAGTCAGTCTGATATTAAATTGATTTTTAAACGATACCTGTCGCTGGCGCTCCAACTCCGCCTCTCGTTCCGCTTGTTCTCGAGCTAATCTCCTACGTTCAGCCAAAGCTGCTTTGGCTTCCTCTTCAGTGGTGATCCTGATTTTCGCGATCATCGAAGCTGTAAAGCGAATCATCAATAAAATAGATAACCGCTATTAATAATCATTGGTAAGAGTTTGTGACAAATAATCGCTCGACTTCAATAAAGTTTTTTAATTAATCATACCTGACATATCAATCTGTTCGTCCATTTCGCCCTCAGGCTTGGTTTCAGTCGTCTCCGTTGATTTTTTCTCTTGCTTGTTCTCCTCTTTTTTAGCGATTTTCGACGATTCTTCAATAACGTCTGATAGATTTTCTTGCATTAAATTAGTCTCATCTTTGACTTGCTTGTTTGTCGACACAGGCTCCGTCACTACCTTCGTATCGTTGGTCATGGATTCAGCAATGTTTGCTTCCTGTTGTTAAAGATGAAATTGGGATTCAAGAATATACTTTATTACATACCGTAAACAATAAATTGTGTTTGAAAAAAATATATCGAAACGTAAGAAAAAAATATTTATTTCTCTTCGAAGATATAGAATAAAGTTGTTTATTCCAAGGAATCGATATAGAACAAAATTTACCTGTGTCTTCTCGGTGCCCTGATCCTTCTTCTCCTCGTTCTTGTCCTCCAATTTCACATCCTGTGCCTCCTTATCCTCATTCTGTTTTATTATCTCCGCGGTTGTTTCGCGGATGAGCGGTGCGTGCTCAACTCCGGGACTCTGCAGAGGTGTCGCCTTCGGAGTTATTCGCGGTGATGACTTGGCGTTCTTGATTAATTTCTCCGTTGGCTTTTTCATCTCTGTTGCTTTGGGTGTAGAAGGTTTCTTTGGAGTGCTATGGACCTTTGGCAGTGGTGGCTTTGAATCCTTCGTTAGTTTCACGTCGCCCACTAGATCTGCGATAACAAGAGTAATTGGGATACTTTCTTTTCTGTGCGCACGCGTGCATGAAATTTTTTATATACAGTATTTACATGTGCAATTCTAACAGTCGTTATTAGAAATGATGTGTACAAGAAGTTGGGGGTATACTAGAAAAAAAAGAAACTCCGTAAAAAAATAAAATTGTTAATTTACAAAAATATTCAAGAGAATAAGAGAGATATACAAAGAAAAAATTTCATATAAAGTCGAAATGTTTTTATACAGTTTCTCTTCGTCGCATCTTCTCAGATATGTATGATACACCGTGTGCATATCGAACCCTTTCAGGATATATATGTATATATACCTATATATATATATATATATATATATTGTTGTGTCTATACCTAGTCGATATTCGTATATAACAATATATATAATTTAAATTAGAGATAAACATATTCATTCATTATTTATATTATCCCCTTTCTCTCGATTTACTCTAATATCTGTCACAATTTTCGTCAATTTCGAGAATTTGTCTTTCATGAGTTGTTTTTCTTTCTTTTTTTTTAGGTTTCCGCCCAATCCTCGGCGACCTGAAAGGGTCGGTGGATGGAGAAGTAAAATGAGCATGCTCACTGTGTTTCTCTGTGATCGAGACACCGGTACCGGCAATAGAAGCGGGCCGCGGTCGGCGCGACGCGGCCGTGCGGGTACGCAGATTGACGTTACTGCTGCCCACGCTGCTGGCGCTCTGCTGACTCATGGAACTGTGCGGTCGGGACGGGCTGTTGGGTGTCACTTCGCCGCTCCGGATACCTATGCGCATCCACCCAAGGTAAGTACATCTGTTGATCTGTTTTTACGTTGATTGAACGCGATCGCGCAATTCTATCTCTCGGCAGAGAAGTATCGGGCGCTGCCAATAAATTCCCGTTCGTATTTTTCTTTTCTGCTTTTTTTTTTTTTGGACACTCTATATATCGAAATCGTATCGTGTTATGCTTGCTTGTGTTGTGACGAACGTAAAGTGCAGCAGGCGAACATCGCAAGGAATCGAAACGCAAGCACCGCCACCGGTGTTCAAATGCTCTCGACGAGTGAAGAAAATAATCAAAACGAAAGAATAAGCCAAAAATGAAATTAAGTTTTAATTGCGTAAAATAAGAGGGTGAAAGAGAATTGCATAATTGAGTGGGTTGACTAGGAATAAATTGCACACTAAATACAAATACAATACTGAGTGGATTGCGAGATAAGTTACGTGTAAAACGATGATAATAGTAATAAGAAAACGTGCAGCTTACCAAAACGTTAGCTCATACCTTTACCCTTGGTACCGAAAAGCTGCTGAGAGGTCTTCCTTAGTAGGAGCGTTTTGTTAATCAATTTGGAGATCAAAGAACCAGTTGCACATTAAAATCGGTTCGAGCTAACAACGCTTAATTAATCTCTCCTCTTTCGCATTATTATTATATTTATGTAAATTATTGCTAAAAAGATTTGTTTCTTACTTAACAGAATTAATTTTTCTTTCATGCAACTGGTTCTTAATGTTAAAAATGGCAAGGAAGTCTGTTATTAGTAACATAATATTAAAAAAATATTGAAATTTTCGAAAAAATCGATGGATTAGTCATCATGAAAAAGTGTAATAGACGTAAAAGCGCATTAATATATTGAATTAAAATAATTAATGTTTTGCGACTTGAAATTAGAAGAAAAGAAATAGAGGACTCTTTTCTTTCTAGCTTCACGCCCTGAAATGAAGTTGGTCGTCCTAATTGATTCACAAAGATTTTTTTTTCACACTTATTCATGCATGTGTGCACCCAACTCAGATCACGTTGAGGTTCTCTTCTTAGATACAACGAGTATATTCATGTATGTTGTCTTTTATTAAATTCTCACTTATAAGATCACGCTCCCAATTCGAAGACGATACTACCGATCTAGCTTACGAAGCTTCTTGTTAAGCAAAGAGTCCGACTGCATACAACGAGAAAAATTAACGAGAAAATTAGTACAAAGCGAAACGAGTGATTAGTTACTTTCAGAAAGGATAATCTGGTCTACATATCAACATTCTTACGAGATAAATTTACGAAATTATAATATACAAGTAAAAAAAAAAAAAAAAAAATCGCAATCTATCATTGAGCTATTATATATTGACCTACTTCATCTATATATGTTATCTGCAGCGTTAAAGATAGTAAAATCTACGCTTTCTTAAAGTAAAAAGGGAATCTTGTCGGTGGTTTATAATAAGAAATCGTGAAGGATTTCGCTACTTGTACAGAAGCTCGAGTTGAGTGCACGGTCACACGCACTTACCTTGCTGGGTCTGTTGGTATTCGCGGGCCTTGCGGCGCAGTCTCTCGGCGCGGGTGGGTCTTGGTATTGGCGCCGCGCCCGGCAGCGTGCCCATGCTACGCGAATTATCAGAGCGCTTGAGGCTCTTGGTGCTTCCGGGCGCGGCCAAGTGCGACATGCTGCGGCTCATGCTAGAAGCGCTCTGCAGAGGCTGGCTCTGCTGCCGCTGCTCCGCGAGCGTGCCGAGTTGCTGCTCGGCCGCGCGTTTCCTAGGCTGCGCCAGCTGGTCCAGCCTGGACATGGAGTAAGTCCTACCTGGCGAGCGTGTGAAGGCCTTAGCGCTGAAGCTGCGTGCCGTCGACGGCGGGCCGTCGCGCGGGGACGGTATCGTCGGCATGAGGTCGGTGCGTCGCCTGTTCACTCGCAGGTATACCGAGGTCGGAGTGCTGGGTGTGCCGCCGTCGCTATCTTCACCTGCAAAGAATCTCGCTTAGGGTTGCCATGTGTGTATTGCGAAGCGACGTCCGATCCGCGCAGCGATTACACGGCTCGCTCGATGGAGATACGCTCGAGTATAGAGTTTCTCCACGATGCATCAACACTTTAATGTTTTCAGATTTTTATTCTTTTTTTCTCATTTTCTTTGCATAAATCGTGCTGTTTTGCTTTTCATGCTGTAACGTGTAGGAGGATAATGCGAAAATACATTGAGAGATATTTTGTTCACAACTGTGTTATGTAAGTGTTAAGTGTGTTCGCTTCTTCGCTCGAAATTTATAAAGATATAGATAAAGAGTTAGTGCATTTGGTGAATAAAAAAGAAGAAGATCATAAAAAATATATATATTTTTTAAAAGAAATGTATTTCCAGAAAGAAATTTATTTAATGAAAATATTTGCGTCTCTCAATGTAAGTAAATCACTATGTGTTAAATTGACGTAAGGTATTATTAAAGTATCGAAGTTTTGTGTGTGTGTACGTGCTGTATAAATTTTATACGTGTAGAGGGGAATAATACGATATATCTTATATCTACGTATAGTATTAAGAAAGCGGAGTAACATTTAAATTCAATCAAATAATCTCTGAAAATACAACAAGAAGTCAATCCAGGCAAGCAATAAAAAATCTATATTATTCACAACGATTATAATCTATATCAAATCAACGACATAAGTAATCGAATTAAATTCTCATTTTATTCTATTATAATGCTGATATAATAATATATCTTATCTTTTATTGTTAAACTACAAATTAAATATTTTCTATAATACAACTAAATTATTAGGATACTTTTTCTAATTATATATATAACTAATAATTATTGTATATATAATCTCAAAAGATTCTGCAATTACTGATGAACTAGTAATTTAACGAGATGTATATGAAATATATGAAATAAACGGTAAAAATAAAATATTAAATGTGACTGACAATCGTCCTATTAGACGCATATTCACGGCGATATTTAAAGACATAGTTTCTAATTGGCACGCTCTAATTTCTAAATTTTTTTCTCGAGATTATAATTTTATTGCTTTCATCAAGTCGTATTTCAAATCCGTTTAATAAAATTCATTAACAAGTAAATTGAGCTACATATTAAAACAAGACCAGCTAAGATTTTACTTGCAACTAAACGTTAATAGTGTTTAGTGATCTATCCGCGTTAATAACACAGTAGATGCAGGGATCACAAAGGATAGGACAAATTAATGACACACATTGTTGCGTGATATTGGCTACCATGTAGTCTCAATCACAAGTGGTCTTTCGAGAAATCGCAAAATCCACCTAACCAATACAACCTACGGAAAGGAAACTACAAGACAATTAATGAGAGAAAGTGCGCGGGAGTATGTTTTTACGATGTTAAATGAACGTGACATGCGCCAGTAGAGTATGCAGTGAAGTAAAAGAAAAACATAATGATGTAGAATAAGAGAGAGAAAGGGAGAGAGTCTGAGATGAGAGTGTATGCTAAATAAAACAAGAGATAAAGGGTCGATATTCATTCTTGAAACGAAGAGAACGAGAGATCTCTCCCGGCTTTCTTGCAGGCTTCTGAGACATCAGGACTCACCACTGGCAGCCCGCTGAATCATGGGACGCCTAGCGTCGTTATCGGACTTATCATCGACGGCAAAGATGTCGGTTGTGGGGGGTAGAGAGAGGCTGGCTCTCTTATGCTTGGCAGGAGTTAAGGGGGGATCGGGGCTAGAATTCCAATTGAACACCTCGTACATGGACGAGGACATTCTCATATCTGCAAACAAATCATTCAACGCAACGCAAATATATTAGGTGTTCCGCGAAAAATCTTTTGAATAAGGTCGGGCGATTGGACGAGAAAAGTAGAATGGGAAAGCAGGAATACATTAGCATAAGTTAGATACAGTTGCGAATCGTAATACTTTCTTTCTCATTTCAAATATATACAACATCCTTTTTACAAAACCACCACCGATAATTACAGATGATAGCAAAGAGAAGATATACAGAAAGAGAGAGAGAGGGGGGGGGGGGGAATGTAAACCTCGTAGTTAAAGATTATTCTTTAATTTCTTTAAAGATATATATATTTTTTCTACGTTCTTTCTTTTCCTCTAGTAATATCAAAAATGTTATTCCTTTGAAGCAAAAAAATACGTGTTTGCGAATAGAAAAGAATGAATGAATATGTAGCGTTTTCGGGATAAATGCTGATCAAGTTAATCTGTGTGCAGTGTAAACAAGAAAAAATAAAAATAAAAATATGTCGCGTTAAAAAGCAAAACTTGCAACTTATATCGCGGGATTCAAAACGTTCTCAAGACTCGCTGTGTAACCAATCTCAAGCTGAGAAATACACATATACATATAGATTCGGATATCGTTTAAAGGGACACTGTCACAAGAATATACACTGTCACAGAATAGACTATAGGGTGTAAACCTGAAAATAAAGAACTAAAGAGGTAAAATTTACATTGTAGACAAGGTCACATTACAGGATCTATACAATGCTGGACAATCGTTCTTTCATGCTTCGTGATGTCGACCTCACCGTAAATAATCGTGTAGAGAAACTTTGCGTGACGATGATTCTATATGATTTATAACAAGACTGTTTTGAAACTATTGCAAACTGGCTATCTCAGGGTTTTACGCTTAAGACGCGCGACTCAATTAGTCGGCCAATTTTGTCCTGTGGCGAAATAATTTAATTATTCATTTTATGTTAATTTCAGTAATCATAATAATTGTTTACACATTTTATTAAACATGACATAATCAATTATAAATCACTTTCCACACTTCTTTATATATTATAGTAATAACATGATAAGAAACACGAGCTGCGTTTTCTCACAGCGAGTACGTTGTGAAAAAATTTTGTTTATCACATGTGCACCTTCCGCGATGAAGTTTCTCTCTAGTTTGTGCACAGCGCTATCGATTGTCACTAAGAAAAATATATTATTAAAGGTATCGGAAGCGCGATCGTGTGTAAAGTATGGGTTACGAGAAGATGAGAGCCGTTTCCTTGTACCGTTTATCTGGGTAGCTCTGAGCATTGAAGTAAGTGACGTAGAAGTATTCTCGCAACGATGATGCGATTAAATGACACCATCCCACATGAATCCGCGATAAAAAGAACGATTGTTTGTTGAAAACCCGAACGATAAACATTAATCATCGATATACATATATATCGAATGCTCGAACAAATAGGGTGGAGCAAGCAGAAGGGAATGGGCTGATTCGCTGGCACGATTTATTTCTTTGGAATCGTGAAATTTATCCTACTTTATTACTTAATTTGCGTATCATATTCTTTCCTTTCGATATTTAATTATCTTAGAATTTAATGCGCACGACGATTATATACTTTACTTCATTAATCTGTCGTATTTTGAGAGAGATATTACAAATAATATATATAATCCGTGAAAAAGATTAAGTCACGAAAGACCGCCGTAAAATATATTTTATTCAAAAGTGATTTAAGTAATGTGTCAATCAGCCGATCCCTCTTTTAATCTTTCCCGTTTTACGATATACAACGTACTTTACGTGCTTCGGTTCGTATTTATACTCACATTGAAGTACACCAAATCCGCTTCCGAGCCGTTCATCGTGCGTGTTCGCATCAAGGACCGTTGTTGATTCGACTGAATTTACGGTAAACATTAATTTGCATTCCACCGGTGCACGGTGCAATACCGACGCGTGTATTATTCACACTTCGCGTGTGCGAGATACGGAAAAGCCTTTAACGCTTTCAGCGCTGCTGCCTGGCTATTTCATGTTATGTATATATTGCGCACATATTTTATGAGATATTTCATATATAAATATATATATATATATACGTTATACGTTTCAATCTCTCTGTGATAAATCAAGTATAGTGTGCGTCATATTACATTTATGGTCAGCTGCGAGCATCTTGATACGCGAATGGTACGTGGAAAATTCTATTTCTCAAACAAAAAAAAAAAAAAAAAAAAAAAAAATCGAAAGATTAATTAAAAATCAGAATTAAAATATATTGACGTTCGTAATAACAGAATTCTAGAGAATAAAATTATTATATACGTGAACATTGATTGAAATAGATATAAATAGAAATGTGTAGAATGCGAAGATAAATCATTCAGAAATACTCCAGATTTTATCAGAATCTACTGGAGAATTTCTCTCGAGAATCGTTCTCGCAGAACGCTCAAGCGGCATGCAGCAAGTCTAACTTTACGCGCTGAAAGGGTTAATCAAATTTCCATGTGCGATGTGTACAGTTACATGCTCATCAACGACCGTTCTCGGTTGCTCTTTGGTGAACTTTGGTGAATTTATGTGATCCGACTCGGTAGATGAAAAAATATAAATTGACTGACCTTCGCCGGGCTTCCGATCGAGTCCGCCGGCGGAAGTGGCCCGTTTTTTGCTGCCATCAAGCTCCCTCTCGGAGGACCTCCTGGTGAGGGGTTGCGCCGCGGAGAACATCATGACATTGGTGGTGGAAGTGGCCCTGCGGGTGCCCCAGAAGGTGGAGCCGCCGGTGTCGGCGGGTTCCAGCATTCGCGGTGTGGAGCTGCCGAACGCGAAGACGATGTGCGATCTTTCGTTCTTCCTCTTCGCCTCGATGCGCGCTTCCCTCTCCTGATTCTTGCGGAGGATCGCTTCCCGTCTCTCTCGTTCCGCCTCGCATATCAGCCGTTTTCTCTCCTCCACTTGATTTCGTCTACGTAAAGAGAAACAATGGAACGCCTATAATTATTCAAAACTTTTTTTGCATGAGATTCTAAACTCCATTCTCTTCTCGCGCGATGCAATATGATTTTAAAAGCTAACGAGAATAAAGCAGGCTATATTCGATTTTTCGACGAAAAGTTTGAATTGGGTTGAATCCTTCATTAAAGTAATCATGAGTAATCTTCTCGAATTCGGCAACAAACCTGTCGTTGTCACGCGATCTGAGCTCGTCGATGCGTCTTCGTCGCTCTTCCTCGCGTTGCTCGCGGAAGCGTTGCGCGGCGAGGGCCTGCTGTCTGAGCTCCTCCAACTTCCGCTGCCGCTCCTCGTTCTGTCTCTCGCGGACGAGCTTCGCCCTGTCCAACTCCTTCGAGCTTCCCGTCGACTCCCGTCCTGTGAACAATCACGTCAAAAGAACGTATTCAGTATACGTCCGTTTAAACTAGTTATAAACGCTTAGTTTGTGCTGATACTTCTCGCGAACAAGAAAACTCGGTTACAGATAAACGCATCTTTTTATTAAAGTATTATGCACATTTTGAATCACATCTTTATTCGATTATATATTTTTAAAAATTTCAAGTTAAACAAATCTAAAGAGAATTTATATTACTTTTATAGAGTTATATCTGTCGAAAAGAGATTATCCTAAATCGTGGATGAACAAGTGCGATCAGAAAATTTAAATAATTTTAATTTATTTTACCGGATAAGTTTATATTGCACAAACACAGTATAATATAATTTATTTTAAAAAATTGCACTATTAGCTGAGATAAAAAGATTAAAAAATACATAAGTAAATAATCAAAAAAATTTAACGCTGATTAAAAAAATTAATTTATCAAAATAAATGCTATCATAAACAATTAACTATTAAAAGTAATTTATACAATAAGAGTGGGGAGTAGAGGAATAAAATAATTAGGGAAATGTGCTGACCTCATCTCACTGCTCACTAGAAAAGAGAGTTTATACATCAAGATAAAAGATAACTATTTACAAAATGTACAATCTAAAATAAAACAGTTCAGAACATTGTAATGTATAAGGTATAATGTTTGAAAAATAAAGTATTGTACATCCAGCATGAATAAAGCTACAGCTTATTATTAAATATAATATGCAAAATGAATAATAACTATCACCGTTATTTGTTAAAATTGCTATAAATATGAAAGTGTTAAAAAGCGATGACTCGTTAGCGTCATCGAAATAAGAGAAGGGGTCTAGTGAGAAGGAAAGGAAAATAGTCTGTACAGTGTCCTTGAAAACATTGGTACCTTCATTCTCACAAGGACGATCGCCGTCGAGGGAATCCTCATCGTAGAGACTTTGCCGGCGCTTCACATCTGCCGAGAAGAAAGTGAGAGTGCGTGTGCACATAAGATTCGAGATTAAGATTAGCAGCACGTACGAATGAATGAATGAATGAATGAATGAATGAATGAATTTAATGAACGAATGGATAAAGACGTGAATATTGGCATGTATCTGCGTGTATAGTACTATGTGCATGTATGTACGGTTAAAGTGAGTAGTTACATGCGACGGATACTTGATGGAATTAATGCAAAATTGAGAACAAAGAAGACAAATAATGAATATGTCGTGATTTGATGTTAGTATATCAACAGCGTATTTAATATCAGAGAAAGTTCTATTAACGTTTCTGCTACATATATAAATCCAAAGTTTCATTAATAATATAATTAAAGTATTTAAAAATAAAGTAAAAAAGAAAAAGAATAAAATAAATCCACAGATGTTAATTATTATTACTGTTTTAATATTAGTGTGCAAAGTGCACTGTGCTTGGAGTGATTCTCTCTGTTTATACCCTAATTTCATCTAGAATAGTCTCTTTATAATATTTTTATTTTATATAAAAAGAGAAATTTTTTGAGCGGCAATTCCATCATGTAATTTTCATCTGTCTTTTCTTTCTTCTAAAAAGATAATCAGACTGCATGAAAAGGTTACAGCGACCCTTCAGTCGACTCGCTGCAGTCAGACGGCGTTTATTTTATAAGCAGGATGGAAAACGAAATTATTGCTGCCTACGATATATAACGAAATCCTTTCCATTGAATGCGATATTAAAAAAATTAGCTGCGCAGAAGCTTCTTTCAAGGCGGATGAGAACTACGTAATAGCGAAAAATTGCGCGTCACATTTAGCTAGACCTTATTACATGGATCAAGAGCTAATACTACGTAGAAAGTTTCATATGTTCAGTATTATCTCTGACAGAGTCAGAAAAAAATCGTGACAGAAAATGCAAGCAACAGTGTCAGAATTTACAGGAAAATATATTTCATTATGTGAAATAAATCATTAGCATTTTTAGAGTTCACAAGAAAGATTATTTAATAGTGTGGAACTTTATATTTATTATATTTAAACAGAATGCGTACGCGTCAGATATATGCAACAGTATTTCGCAATATATTGCAAGCCTTTAACATTGTTTGTTAGATTCACAAACGTATCAAAGGATTAGAATTCAAACTGGGAGGCATTAACAATTATGTATCAAACACTCATTCCATTAAACAATGATCAAATTACACAACTCGTTAGCTTTGTTGATCTTCTCTAGGATGGTTTTGTTTTTCACGACTTTCGGTCACGGCCAAAGGCGTGCGCTAACCGAAAAATCAATGAAAATATTTGAAATCGGCTTGATTAAACAGTTCGGTTACAGCAGTTTGACAGACCTAAATATATACGCAATTAGGAACTACAACGAACATCATTCTGTGGTCAGCAGCCAGAAGAACAAATGTATCATATGTCACGATCCACATTCACATTTAATATTCAGACGTGATTATCCGATCTTCATGTCGTATTTACAGCCAGTTAAATCCGATCCCTGTGCAAATAAAATTCTACACCAGGATTTGTCACGTTTTCCGCTAAATAAGGGCGTTAATATAGACGGATATATTCAGGTAGGATTAGTCCTTCTAATTGTAGCGTCAACATTTTAATTTCAAATTGCAGATTATTACATCAGAGAACACATTAATCTTTTATTAATTATATATACAATACAATATATATATATATATAAATTATACAATCTTTTTAATAACAAAAAAATAGAATCGCGATATATCTTTTATTTCATGAGCTTTTGAAAGATTAAATGTGTCTCTGCGCATGAATGCGTTATGCAACGAATCGGGATGCAATCTAGGTTGATCTTCGATGGACAATCGAATGCGGCCCGTTTTTTTGACGTTGCAAAAAAAAAAAGGGAGAGAAAGAAAGAAAGAGAATTCCACACCACACTCACATAAACGTTATCAGAACACGCTGATCAACCCGAGGGCATACCTGATAAAGCGAAGGAATCATCGTCACCGCCGATCTGCGCGAACCAGTGCATTGTTTGCTCTGCGGAAGATAAATTCGAAAATATACATATTCTCTGAATTGTTTCGCGAATAAAGCTCAGGTAGTCGCGCGATAAGTATTATCCTTGTGTTGACGAAAGACGCACGATTGCGGATTTAATAAAGGACGACGGGATATTGTTGTGAATCAACTGATTCTAATTAACATTATTTATAAAAAAAAAAAAAGATTATCGTGCGTGTTACATTGCTCGATACTGTGATTTATTCGACCGCGATACATCTTACTTACTTAACAATATTATCATTTCGATGCTGTTGACTGTTTAAAATTAAATATCTGATTACGACGTGTACGTTCCCTTTGAAGAGCTTATTTAATGATAATTAAATTGCGCTACGAATAAATCTATCCGTCTCTCTCTGCAACGGCGCAAACTCATTAATAAATTTCTATGTTCGAAATTAAATTTTCGAGTGACGAAATATCGATCGGCAGCTCGTTATCTCACGCATACACAACCGATGCCAATGAAGTCGTTCGCTATGCAGCCGATATCGTTTCAATCCGATAGGAGCCCCCGCCCTCCCTTTCCTTGCATTCGTTGCAATGCGGCTGGCTTATTTTCGTCCTTCGTCGACGATCCGTTTTCGAGTGTCAACGGGAACGACCGCCGAGCTGCCAATGTGGTTTCCGGTTGCTGATTGCAAATACCAGGTGCATGAAAAAGAGTGCGAAAGTAGAGACGGTGGACCCACCGTTGATAATTGGACATGTCATTAATAATGCGGGCGCGGAATCGGAAGCGAGAGAGAGAGAGAGAGAAAACAGAAGACGAGAGTATGACGTAAATTAATGTTCGACGTCACAAATATGGGATTATATCGCAAGTATGCAGAAGAGAATTCTCAATGAAAGCAGCACTGGATATTTCACAAATAATGTGTAATAGAATCTCTCTCCTTTTATCGAAGAAGAAAGCTAGGAAGATTAACGTGTATGTAAATGTAATTTGGAAGATGGATTCGTATAGAATCACTAAGAAAACTCGATATTCAATAAAATGGTAGATAATTGTTCGAGCGTAGAGTGTTGTAAAATTTGAAACTAAAGAATCGAGAAAGAAGCATAATCGCATGGTTCAATGTTATTGTATATGTTCACTTAATCATTTATGGGAAAAATGTCAAATACCTTATATTCTCCAACTTTGCAAAGTCATGGATTATGGAAGCAGGAACATTTTATCGTTCGCACCTGTGTACCATTGCATCGAACTTTTATCAATAATTCATTTTTTAAAGACTATATTAATTAAAAATGATTGGAACAATTTCTCTAAGACTCCTGTAATTAATTTCGAATCGACAGTTTGCAATTAGATAATCAACATAAATTGATACGATATAAAACACTATATGTATTTCACATGTAATCGCATTATTGCAGATAAAAACGGCGAAAGAAAAGCTCGCTATAAAGTTCGATTCTCTTTTTTCTGCCCATTATTCTGATCAAAAAGATTTTCTCCACCGATTATGGAGAGTAAAGGAATTTTGAAAGACGTTATGGATATGTACGTCATAGGTATATGACGGAACATAAATATGTCATCATTTCGTCGGAGGATATAATCGTGCAAAATGCATCGTTCAGTATTGCATGCAGTTCCTGGAGCAGTTAATCTTCCGTTAATCTTCGAAAACGCATCGACGTACAATGCGGCCTGATCCATTCATCTCTCTGAAACCTGTCCTCCGCACGATATCGCTGTTAATTCTCTCGCTTTTGACAAATGAGATGGAATAGCGAATGAAAAACAGTGTGTGTGTGGTCGCGTTAAGTACAGTGCGCGAAAAATTTGAGTTAAATAAGAAATTAAAATATGCTAGAAATGGATTGCAAAAAAGCTTGCATAGTGATATATTAATTCGATATATTCATAAACTTCCAGAATAAAAAAATACATTTTAAATGAGAAATGATAAGCTTAGAGAATGAAAAAAAGATGCAATACGGAACTGTTTAGGTTTAACAAGATTAAAAAAAAACTGCTCGTTAATGAACACGATCGCGTAAAAGAGTTTCTGAATACAATAAGTGACCTGCAGCGCGTGCGGTATTTTAGGCCGGTATTCGTTAAAATTCGCTCCCGCGATGTTTACAGCATCCGCAATTTTGAGACGCGAGAAGGATGGGTGGACAATCAGGTAACAGAGACAATTTAAACGAATGGGACACAAGTATGTCGCGCGCCATCGCTCGAAGGGATGCACTCATGCGAGTCGGTGCATCTATCATGCAGCTGCAGTCGCGGCCTTCGTCTTGGAGGCTCAAACGCCGGAAAATCCGTCGGTGGATACACACGGCTCTGTTAATCTCCCTTCGTGTGGAAGTGGGTCGGGAAACAATGGGATCCGTCTCTTCCATCTCTTGCCGCCCTCGCCACGAAGATTGTGTGTCTTTCCATCTCGCTCCTTCTATATCTGTCTCCCTTTCCCTTCTTTCCACCTCCGGCTTTTCCTCTCAAATCCACCATTCATCCGTTCGACTATTCTATCTCATTTCGTCAACCTTGCTCGAGTGGCGGTGTAGAATGCAAGCAGATACGCGCGGATTTTAAGGTACGTGAATGATCTATGAGGAAGTGTTGACGTGCGATTCGAATAACGAGGTTCTCTTCGATGATTGTGTCTTTCGTTTGTTGAAGTGATAATTATCGCGTAGGTTGATGCGATTATATTTTTATAAAGTAGAAATTTAGAAAATAAAAAAAAATACATCGTTATAAATAAATTTACATCTTTTACTTCTAGATTCTAGATAGATGAATAATTTTAATAAAATTTTTGTTTTAAGTTATACGTATTTTTTATGATTCTTATATTTTTAGTTAATACATACATTAACATTTTAGATTTGATTTTTTACATTTTATGCATTTACATTTTTTTCAGATTTTATGCATGATTAGTTTCTATTTATTGATTATATTGTATTTAAAATATTTTTATGAAATTCTCTAATTTTCTGGATTTAACTAATAATATTTAATTAAATCATAGAAATCGTGTATATGCGATTTTAATAGAGACCAAGGAGGACGTTTAAAATTATCTTCGTTTCTCACCCCCGAAGGGATGCTAGTGTTTCACTAATATTTAACGAACGAGCGTGCTTCTTGAACGTCGTTTACATTTCGAATTTAAAGTCTCGACAATTCTCTGTCTGCTGGTTAAATAAAGGTGCTTTAAACACTTTACAAGTATCTCGCCAGTTTTTAAATGGGAACAACCGGCCAGGAAAAATATAAATACGAATATTTCTCCCGGAAGTAATATTTTCCCATTTTCTTCTCTTGTATTTTTTCTGATAACATTCACTTTTAAAATGTTATGAATCGCATTATATTTTCAACTATATATAGTTATAAATGTGTGTGTATATAAGTTAATATTATATTTAATAAATTATCGAAATTACACATACACACACAGATACATATTTATTCGACGCAACGAACTCGTTAATCCAGATTTAATTACGTTAGTCATTGAGATGTATCTAATTACACATCGTACAATAAATGCAATAATTACACATCGTGCGATAAATTACGCGTTCTTTATTCGAATTCAATTTTTGACGCATTGCCACGAGCGCGATTTTTTTCAGCCAAATGAAGGATTTATTAATAATTTTGCGGGCGCTTTTCGCAATTGATTAAACTAACGGCTTCTCTCGCAGAAGCGCGGGGCACAATTTAGGTGTTATTAAATCCATTTGGTAGTTTTGCCAATCGAGCTGGGAGAATTGCATTCGTTATCTACCGCGACCCAGAAGTCATACTTTGGATTCGTCGCGATTCGATAACGCTTTCGATGCCACCACGGATTGGAAAGTGGTTTTCCGCGCGAGATTAATATCGTTATCGACTATGGAATATCGGTGACGTAGCAATCTACGAATGTTTCCGTAAAGATTCACTGAAAACTTTGAATTTATCCGAGATACTTTGCAAATTGGTTCTGATTATTTTTGGAATAGCTATTTTTGGAAGCTGCAGAGAAATTTTATAATTTTATAATAATTTCATAAATTTTTACAACTCAAAAAAATTAACATAATGTATGCTAAACATGTAATGTTTTTCATATGTCGATAGAATTGATACAGAAAAGAACATAAGAAGATACAAATATGTCTACTTAAAGCTAATTGGGACGTTATTAATTTTCATTTTTAATACTTTGAGCAAATCTGTGATAATAATAATACACATAATAATACTATAATATCATAGTATATTATCTCTCATTCAATAATTTTATTATTTTTCTGCATCTAAAAAAATACAATGTGCTTGAAAGTGTTAAGTGTTTTTCAGATCTCTCGAATAAAAACTAGCTTGTAATGTTTGTATATGACTAAGTCACTACTTGTACGATTGTACAAATAAATGTTCAGGCTATGCTCTACAACGCTACAGAAAAATCGGTGGACACAGAGCGTGATATTAAAAAGTACATCGTGCCAAATCCGCCGTGTAAATGCCATCGTGAGAGTCATCGAGCGTCATACTCGCTATGAAGTAATGAAAAGTTCGCAGGCTGATACTTTAGAATGTCGACGCAAGCCGACCAGAATACATAGAAATTATTGAAAGAAAGAAAAAAAGCAATAATCTTAGGCAAATTAAATAGAGCATTAACGAGTATACTGTGTTGTATCAATTCTATAATAAAGATATTGCTTGAAAATAATGCTTCGCGCATCTCTTTATAAAACATTGCAATATTTAAAGATTGTTCAAATTATATTCACTTTTATTAACACTTATTGTCAAAAATATCAAAGTATTGATTTGTTTCGAAATATAACGAAGTACCGATTCCTTCGAGATACAACGCAGTAATCTCTTCTGCTCGAAAGCATGTAATGCTTCATTATGACAAACGAAAGTGTTTTAAACGCGATCCATTGCATTCGCAAACTTACCCTTCGTGAGAGAGTGGCGATTGTGTGCAGAACTGGACCTTTGGTTAGTTTCCTCAGGAGCGGCTCCAGCTGTAAAAGAAAATTTCTCACATAAAACAACTTCCTCCATTGATATTTCTGTTGGTTATTAAAGATGCGAGTGTACGTTATAACACAGTGTATAAAAATTTAATTAAAAGTATCCAACGACATACGGTTTTGAACACTTCGAGCATCTTGCGCCAACGTATTAGCATTCTAGTACACTCTCATCAATTCCCCTTGCAGTGGTAACAACTGGTGTCATACCGTGGAAGGCACAGGAGGCAGAAAATTTAATCAAAGTTGCTATTTTGGGTTATCGCGATTATATTTAATATATAATAATTGATTAATTTTTATGCAATAATTGAGTGAATTTTGAATAATTGGTGTAATCTTATAACTAATTTCGAAACATTTAAATTTCTGAAAATAATATATCGCATACATTATAAGCAGACGAAAGGCAAATTTCTGAAGTCTGTCGTTGAACGCGAGAAAATTTCACATGTCACTTTTAATCGCAAACAAATCCAAAATGTCGGCAATGAACGAGGCGAGACATTCATACGTGACGTGAAGAAATTACATTACACTGAGGAATATCGAGCGATGCAAGAAACTGCATACTTGGTGTACGACGCGTACACATGTATACGGTGGTTGAACTTTGACATTTCTCGCGCGAAAAGGGATTCTTGCTTTCCTCTTACTTGGAGACATTCACCGATTCAATTGGGTGGAAGTCGGGCGCGTATTCGAGTCAGTGAAAAGATTCGATATGCAGGCTCGTGTCCTCTGAATGAGGCGTATATCTTGAACATAATTCACTTTGAGAGACTCCAATGGATCTCGTTCTTATCTGTACAGATTCCGAGGATTTTTATTGCTACCTGATTTCAAGTGTGATTATAATCGAAAAGCAAATGGAGCAGAGGGTTATTTTTTCTAAAAGAGTTGAACTATGTATTTGTATAATTTGATTTCAATCTGGGAAACTATTTTTCAAACACAAAGCAATGTATTTATTTATATATATAATATTATATATATAATATATATAATGTTTTATTTGAAATTTTATTTTGATGTATTTTAAAAAAGGTACGATATATTTTTTACAAGAAAGCAGTATTATGTATATTAACATTATACAAACATAAACACATGTATAATTAGAATGCAAGAATAATGAAGTTTAAATGTCTAAATTTACAGTTAATTTAGGAAACTATATATCGTTACTGTTTTTTCTAAAATGTTAAAATTAGCATATTGAAATTTAAGTATCTTAAACTATTAATGAAGAATAATTTTTTCAAGTTAATATAGTAGGCAAATCACTATTTTTAATTTAATCCAGTGATTATTTAAAAAAAGTAAATTATCTCCTCGTATCTGCATAAGGAACAACGGAAAAGAGTACTTAGGTTCTAATTTCGACTGCGAGATAAGATTTTGAGTGAAAGAGTGGGAAGAGGATAATTCGAGTCGGCGGTGAATCTTCCTTCCTATAGCGGATATGCCGTAGTTTAAAGTATCGGGCGGTGGATAATGACACGGAACGACGTCAGATGAGGACGCTAACGATGATAACGCGAGACGCTTATGGAGAAGAAAAAGGATTTTATCGCGCCTCGTCGTCGTTCGCCATCGATGGCCGCTCGAAAACAGCCCTCGAGTTAAATTCGCGCTATTAAGACATCGTTGTCGTCTAGCGATAATGAGAACGGATAGGGCGGGACGCTGATCAAGATGGTGATGAAGAGACGTCGTCGAGACATAATCTCCGCACCGACGTGCATCGTGAAAGAAAAAGCGAGGCATCGAACGATAAACCGGAGGGGGACTCTTTGCGGATTAAAGACGAATGTGTCAGACGTACTTTGGAAAAACGTCGTGGTGATTTGTCAGGATTGAAAGAGATGCTGCGTTAAAAGGAGGGTCTGAAGGACTCAAAGGCGGCGTTTAACGACTTTCTTGTTGGTATGTCGTAAAGTAATTGCTGGTTTTATGGTCGTCGACACGTTGAAGATGTATAGCCATTTGCGCTACGGTTAATTCTGTCAGTGAGTTAATACAAAAGTAATTTCTCTGTAATTCTGGTTTGTTAAGTCTTGATTCACGAGGATGCATACCAATCGAGACAAAGTTGTATACGATGTATGAAACGTTCAGACGAAAGTAGAGTAGTTCCATAATTTATAAAATTCACTTTAAATCGTACCCAAAACGAACGTTAGAAATTATTAACTTATTCTCTGAGAACATAACACCCGCAGATCTAAAGGCATTAGCGTCGCTGCCAAATCTTTAGAAAGCCTCGCACGGAATCTCTAAATATTTCCACATTTCCAGACTATTCTCTCGAGGGATTGAATCACGAGAGGCAAGCGAATCGAAATCGCATTTACTGTCACCGAGAGCGCGAACGGCGTCTCGCGTGAATTTAGACGTACACTTCGAAAACACCGTAGCGAGACTACAGATGGAAGAAAACGGCAGCACAAAAACAAACATACGCGGGCTCTTGCATCTGCATAACGAGCAGTACCGCGAGATACTACGTAATCTCGCGATTACGAGAGGATCGTGAATGTGATCACGTCGTCGCTACCTGATTGCATCTGTTTGTACAAGGATACTTCGTGAAAACGTTCGCTGGCGAGAAACTCGGTAACTCAGCCGGCGAAGATTTAAGGATCTATTCGAATTTAAAGAGCACGACGGAAACGCACACACAAAAAGGCTCTATTTTAAATTTATAAATATTTTTTTTCTAATAATATTGTTGAATATTATTGAATATTCAAATAATTTTAAATGTCATTTTTTTATAAAGACATATTGAAAGATAATTTAGTTTCTTTTTCATTAAAGACTCATATAGGTGTGATTGCGATAAATTAACCACTTCTATTCGTTGCTCGGAAAAATAATCCACCTTTTGTGCGAAATTGGAAATTTTGGAACACACAAAAGCTAGTGGCATATATCAGGTCGCCGGTAGCATTTCAATTTTTAAATGGAGTCTTTTGTGTTTCACGCGAACTGAGAGCTTGCCTAGAGGTACTTTCGGAACGTGTAACAATTCTTATCGCATCTCGACAGTTCGGAGTTACACCCTCTCTACATTGCTACTTAGGAAAAACGGGAACATTCACCAGCGTTCATAAATTTTCGAGCATTCTCATGCAAAATAATCTGAAAAGACTAAAGGTGATATATGCACATGTGGGAAAAATTCAGAGTATGCGATATATTTCATTTAATAAAATTTTCAACTTTTCAAATAATTTTGTTGATTTCCAAATTTTTTCTACATAAAGCTAGATAGAGCCTGGATTACGCAAAAAAAAAACTGTGCAAATATTTAAAAAAACGCATAAATATACATTAAAATTCTGTTATTTCCAGCCGAGTATTACGTGAATAGCGATAGGACACTCGGTTTCTTGTGTCTTTGCGTTACGTAAGAAATTGCCGCGCAAGCGACAAGATCGGTTTGCATATATCTTGGCGAAGAATTATTATTATTAATAAATATTATTATTATTACTAAATTATACCAATGAGAGCGTCGAGTTATATATAACGCGCATTAATTCTTCGCTTCGTTTCCCGCAATTGCGTGATAGTAGTAGCCAGGTTCATTTGCAGATCGTTTTACAGGGATCGGTGATTACCTCGTCGCGTTGCGTATACTCGAATGCACTTCAAGGTCCCGGGAGCAAACGTCAGCGGCCGTTTAACTAGTTGGCAAATACACGCTAACGCGTTTAGCACGTTTTGGTCATTCGTGTATACATACACCCGGTATATAACGTGGCCAAAACGCGAATCGAAAGCTTTCAGACCGGTTTTAATATCCGACAATTTACATAAGAGTGATGAAGTAGTCTATTGCCTCGACAGTCCATGAAAAATGTGTAAGAGATCCTGTTAGATTAGCTCTTCTACAAACGTCGAACGATTCTTGAACAAATACAACAGATTTGAAAAAAATGCTCCTGTTCTCATATTTAGATTTTATAAAATTTTTAAGACAATGTTATATTTATCCGTATATTATAAGATTTGTACAGATCGTAACTCTATTTCGTACAAAATTTATAATATTATGGATGAAAATGATCGATAATAATTTTTATACAGCTAGATTTAAATAGCGTAAATTATGACAGAGACGTTCCACTTTTTCTCTTCAATAGCATTAACAGCTGATTACGTTCACGTAATCGGAAGTCTCGCGGATCGGCATAATGAATTTGTATTGACCGATTTATACGCCGAAGAGAGTTAATTACCGTCAGGCGCCGATAAAGAAATAGCAGGTGTTCGCTTTCTGGAGCGTCCCGACGTGCGCCGGTTAATTATCGGCGACACGACGCCCGTAGTCCATTCTCTCTATCTCTCCTACGTACTTTGAAAAGGCGCTTAAATTGCCGATAGCGCAATCCCTGAGAGAGCTACATCTCGATCGACAATGGGGGATTTGCCTCGCGTCGCAATTAAATCGTCAATCATCTGAGTCGCTAATTGCGATGCGATGTCCCAGTACTGTGGACCTCTCGCAAATGCGAGAGTGTTAAGGTAAACGCGCATCCTTTGTTCGTATCTTGATAAATTCCTGTGGAATCGAGCCAATTAACACAGCGAGATTCGATAACGAGAAGATAATCGAGAGTTAAAAAAATGCATTAACAATGTATTCGCGAGGAGCTTATAATCAGGAGCTTTAATCTTTTCACTCAATATGTACACAATATCTGCTCCGGAGCGCTATTAAATTTTGCAGTTTTTAATCTAGACGAGCCAGAAATGTTTGCAATTTTTTCTTTATTATTTATGAAAATATTAAAGCCGAATTCGATGCAATTAATTACGCTGATTCATTAGATTAATATTGATATTTTCAATCGCAAATAGTTTTTATTAAAACTAGTCTTGCTATATTTATAAGAACGTTGCTTTCGTAAGGATGTTTTGTAAATGCATTATAAATGTATATTAAATGCATTATTTTTAAATATAAGAGAATATACCAGAAGCGATGCATTTGCGGGCAGCAGGGAGGAAGTGAGCCGACGTCGTTCATTTTCCACCCTCATCAAGACAACGCCAAGGCGAACTTTAAAAGAGCACGAGGCTGCCACGGAGAACAGCAATGAAAAGGGAAAGGGCGACCATCAGACGGCATATTAATTTAACGGTCGGATGGTCTAGGGGAATATAATAGAGCGACTTATTATTGGGTCTGCGGGGAAAAAACGAATTTTCGAAATTTAATCAATTGCGATGGTCATTCTTCCGATAATGTTTCGATGGCAATAAGAATTGTTTTGTTTTAAATAATACAACTTGCGGAAGAATATACTGGAGTTATTAATTATTGTATATAGAATCGTGAAATTATATAAAAATTAATCAAATATATTCCGATAATATTTTGATTAATAAAATTTATATTAATATAAATTATAATAGTATTAATAATTAATTCCAAATAGAGAGATGAGTGGTTTTCGAATAAAATTAGAATTATAGGCAAGTAAATGTTTTCGAACATCCCCTCGTTGGTGCTGTGAAGAATGCGTGTTTTAACAATAGTTGGTTCGTGTTTATGCTCATCGCCGCCATAAATGCGGATTTCCTCTCAGCTTTATGATCGTTCTCGTTTAGTCAAATCGTTGCATGCGACAATAACATCGGTCGCGAGTATGATAAAGGGAATTACATGTTGTTCAACGCGGATGTGACAAATATTTTATCTGTAATGTATATATGCGCTGTATTGTTCGTGACAAATATAAGAGAAAAATATGCTATATTTTTTAAAAATTGCGCGTCGGATACAAATTATTTTTTTTTTTTATGTACGGATGACAAAATAATCTGGCCTATGCTTTCGACTCGCTTTAGACCTAAATTTCACTGCAGTTTACATGACGTTTATATTTTATATTCCTTTGAGTGGAAATTCGTATTTAAATTGAGCTACTTTCTCTCTTCTTGTGCATTAAAATTTTATAACAATTTTTTATATTAAGATATTTATTTCGATAATACATTGTAATTGGTTATTTAATTAGTCATGTTTTCTTTTCCTCGAAATTTATTATTTAACTTGTAACGTTGAAGTTTCGAATAGCAACGTCGAGTGTAAAAAAGACAGAAAGTGTCGAGCGAGCTGACATTTATTCATGCTGAAAATGTCAAAGACGAATGTCTGCAGTGACAAATGGTTCACGTGGTCAGACGCGCGCGTTGGGTTACAAGGCGCAATTTCCAGCGCTAATTTTCTGGCCACGTTTCTTTCTTCATTGTCCGAAGCTAATTTTTCTCTCGCGCGTTTTCGAAGAGTTCTGTTCAACTATATTCACGCAGTAACTTCGTCGGTTCATCGTTGTTTTCACAATGTTGAGTGCGAGTGCAAACTATTTGCCACCGAACTCGAAATTATCTGACATTTGAAAAAGCGTGAAATGTGCAAAATAAAACGCTACAATATTATTTAATCTTCTCCGTGAATATAGAAAAAACATGAAAAGATTCAAATTTTTCGCGAGAAAATAAAATATGTAAATAATGAAAGCGCGAAATGCAAAGTTGAAGAGTAAGAAAATATTGGTAGAGCTGTACTTATATTTGAGTTTAATTATTGTGAGTACCTTTCCGCACCGCGTCGTGATTTGAAATATCGTAATAAAATATGTACATGTGAGTGTATCTCTCTTACCAGAATATGTACACATGAATATTTTACCGGAATTCGATACGGAATCGGGCTTTCTACGGAATTTACGAAGCGTATAAAGAAATTTCTCCTAATAAAATACGCCCCGCGGGGAATCGGCCGAGAACTCTGGGAGTAAGCTGATGAAAAATGGAGGGAAAATGTGCGTGTTGCGTATGTACATCATGTGTACATAATACCGGAAACTTATACTAGCGCCAGCGTTTATAATTCATAAATAGTGTGGATGAAAAATTCGTCGACTAATTAGATTTCTTTATACTATTCACGCGTCGCGAATCGTGAACACGCGCATAGTCTGGCGCTTAGCATTAGACATTAACGTGTCCTGAATAAAATTATGTCAGTGCGAATGTCGGGGTTTTAATTATTTTAAACCACACCCAGTCGAATAAAGCACATGTTACGAACGGCAGCTTGTATAAAGGCGAGAAAAATGAACGGTATTGTATATTATACTATATATATCACATTGAATAAAGTTTATTTTTATTCTCCTGCTATCGAGTTCAAATGATGTGACATAAATGTGTATCGTGACCGCATTGTGCTCCGGAAATGAGATTTGCCCGACAAACGGAAACGCAAGGCGAATAGGCATTATTAGACGGACAGAGGTATTCTCTAATCGATCAAAGCCTCCGAAGTACAAAGACGCCTTCGCAATTATTTGCATGACAAATTAATTGTCTTGATATCCGCGGAACGCAATTACCACGGACTAATTCGATGCGCGTCAGAAACCAGCTGTGCTGAATTGTCTTAATTTGCCGACCGGTCGCTGACGTACGTCAGCATTCCGCATACGGAGGGCATGGTTGATTTGATTGCGGAACTCGCACCTGAACGTTTGATTCATTTGCATCCGAGGGACCACCTCACCAGATGACGCGTGCTCTCTCTCTCTCTCTCTCTCTGTCTCCTACGTAGTTATACAGCTGTATGTTGACTGAATGAATGCGAAATTAGCACATGTGTCCAGTAGTCTCTGTATGTACGCAAATATACGTGTACAGGAAAAAACTCGACGAATGATTAAAATTCAGGAGATGCTTTACAGAGATTTGAAAAATCGTAAAAAATAGATGTCATCTCTCGAAATACGTAATCGATAAATTTGATACGCCCGGTACGTTCGGTGCAGGCAAAGGCGAAATCTTTTGCAGGCACCGAGCCGTGATATCCGTTGCATTGAGAACACGGTTTTTCGCATGCAGGAATCGCGCAAAGTGCGACTAAGCGGAAGAGAAAAAAAGATAGAGAAAAATATATGTGCGTATATCGGTTAGGTGCATATTCCAGAACAAAAGCAGGCTTACCCACGCCGACAATTCGAATCTTTACGCGTTTATTTCCTATTTCGCGCTATTCGACGATGCAAGAAATCGGCTGTTACGTATATATACTAAGCACACACATTCGTCATGCCCGAAAATATAAAATACCGGGAAACAGTCGCGAGAGTTTCGAGGAAATAGTTACCGTTTTATATTCATTGACACAAGCTGAAGGCAACCGCGTGGCAGAAATTTAATTGGGAGAAATTAAAATTGTTCCATTCAGTATTGCTTTTCGAGTTTTATAGAGCGTGACTCAGTGCGCTAGTTTAACATATATATAAGTTTCAAATATAATTTTATTTCCGCAAAATTTAATTGCGTCCTCGAGAGGATTTAAGTGTAATTTAGCATCTCTCAGACAGAAGAGAATTTCGTTTTATCCTTTCCTATTATTATTTTACTGCTTCTGATTACACTTAACTTGTTACTTTAGTGAAGAATGTAGAGTATACTGTAGCAGAGAGTTTACTAAGTATATTGTACGCTTTCTGCTTCTGAATGTCGAAATGAGAATAAATTTCGATGCCTACACTGCACAGCCATGTGTTTCTTGGTCGTTTCGCCGAATCCAATTCCGGAATGGCATTTACGTAAGCGGATATATAGTCCATATTCTAACGCGAAGAAACCACTTTCTGTCACCGTGCGCCACGTGCGTGGTAATATCGCCGGAACATTTCTTTAAACGAGCCGAAAGTTCCGGCGAGAGGTCGAGGGTAGGAAAAATAAAGTCCCAGATGCAAAAGAAAGGCCTCCCGCGCACCTGCATATTCTGGACCATGTAAATGCATCAGCGGACTAAGTACAGCGGAGATAAACTCTCGTATGTATGCGCAGCCAGTATAAATGTATGCTTAACGTTTATCAGCTATATCTTTAACCGGTCACTGATAAGCATAATAAGCGAATTTCGGAAGTTGTTTAGCATCGAGATAAATTCAAAACGAGGATGCGAGAATGCAATGTCATGTAAGAAAGAAGGAAGACTAACAAATTTGATAAAAAAATTGATTAAGCATAGAGATAAAGAGAGAAGCTTTTTTTTCGAAAAAAGACAATTCTATTCTGAATTCAAATATTCCAGTAACTTTTACTTATTTTCTCTGTTTTAATCAGAAACCATTCTTCGATTGAAAATAGGCTGCAGTTGGCTGAATCTCTTTCACGCTAGATACCTAATCATCTTGTCGAACTCTACTTGATGCGATGGTTTCGTCGAAGGAGATAATAGCCACGATAGCTCTATCCTTGGACGAATTTTGAAGAGAGAAAAGAATGTTCAATGAAGTCCGTCGCTCGCATCCTGAGCCACAAAGATAGTTCGTCTCCTCTTCCGCTGATTTTCTCAGAGGATCTCATTTTGTCCTCTTTTGTTGCGGATTTCAATTGGCTGCCGCAAGAGATTTCTTCTCTCCGGCGATGTCGCCGAAAGCAAGAAGAATCGGAACAGAGCGGGGGCGTAAATTAGGTCATTCGATTAAAAAAACGATAAAAAACTGACAGTCCTCAAACCGATGCATTAGCAGCTGCGTACATTTCTAGGAAAAGATGCAAGTATTATGCAGTTATTTAATCATTCCTGAAGCCACTCCCTACAGTTGATAGTAAATTACAAAGGAGAACAATAAAAATAGAAATATTATGTAGATAAGTAGGCAAGTAGATTAAATACCTGCCAGAGTAAATGCGTTAAAGATTAATTATATTGATAAAAGGACATTTCTAAAAAAAAATATCATTTAAAATATTATTATTGAGCATAATTTGACTATCTATTATCGCGCATAAAAAGATAAATAATCCCGAACTATTGTTTTATCAAATGTTCACATTTATCGTGAAAAAAGCGCTGCTAGCGAAGGAACCATTATCGAATCGTCACGAAGATGTGGGAAATCTATTTTCGCCATTCTTCAGAAACATATCACTGCCAAGAAGGGAAAGAATGTTGAAACTCCTCGCTGACTTTTTCGCGCCAGATCTTAATCCGTCGTGATCGTTTATCACGCGTGCGAGAGATATATTAGTCGCCGGCGAACAATCGGAAAATTTGTCGGATCATTAGCATCCGCGATTGATTCGAATGCGGCGAGATTTAGCGTGTTCACCACTTTCCCAACCGTTTCCGTGATGTCACCTGCTGTCCGCACCATCTGATTAATGATCGAAATCGGTCGCCAAATGCATTCCGTTCGTCTTCCTCCAGAAAAATCATCCACGCTTACGAATTATTGATATTCGATGAGAAAAACAATTCAATCATCTAGGCTCTTTTTCCATATTGGCATTGAGGGCGTTCATAATATGATATTATCGATTGTCATATTGTGATCTGTGCGTGACATTATGATGACATTTCTCGTGGATTAAAAACAATGATGGTTGAATGCGTCATCGAAACAGAATGTTTTTTTACTTCATCGGTTTGACATTTAAGTTTAGTTGTACTTAGCCTTTTTCCCCGTTCAATTACGAAATTAGAATCGCGCTTTAAATAAATGATTCGTTCGATACTTGAAACGATAAATGTTAGTATTTTCGTCGTGTTAATTACTATCCTTGTACTCGATAGTATCCAACATGGCCCAACATGTAAGAAAGATGTTTCTGGGTCGCCAGAGGTCCTGAGAATAAGAGAAGCCGAATACTTTTTTCCCCCTTTTCACATGATAATTGTGGTCGTAATACTAGATAAGACTGGGATGCATTTTCCGATCTCTTCCGAAGAGTCGGCAAAAAAGGGCGGAATTAAAGCGGGCTAGAATCTGCAGCCGGCATTGATTTATGGCGCTGTTATTATACGCTGCTGCCAAGCTACCGATATCCAGCCGGAAATTTTGGCAAGTCTATTGCAGACAACAAAAATTTGTCTATTTTACTGAGCTTTCGGGAAATGCGAAGATATTTTTCTCAGACTGGAAACTATAGAAACTACTAAATTGCAGTTCCTTTATTGTAGTTATTAATTTCTCAAATAATGAAAACACATGATTAAAAAATTTTTAATTTTCTCAATATATCTTGATCGTTCTTTTTCCGTTGCTTGTCAGCGGTTTCCTAAAATAAACGAAACGGAGGAAGAATCATCTCATCGCGAAGGTAAAAAAACCTCTCGGCTTCATCGCTCGGGCCGAATAAACGTGAATTTACAGTTTGAACGTAAGCGCGCAGTTCGTTGTTCTAAATGGACGATTTATCAGTGTTGAAGCCAGAGATGCGCAAGAAACTCGTTAACGAGGAGTAGCTTTTAACGACGGATTCAGCCGCTGTAACGAGGAAAGGGCAGGTCGGCTGCAGTTTCGAAACGGCTGTCGTAATATTGTGCACTTTTACCTCGCACGTCACGCAAGAGAATCATAAACAATACCCCATAATTAATTACTCGACAGGTCGGTTTATTCGCGGAAGAGTTCGGCGATCGTGTGCTAGTCTGCGAGAAAATAATTAATCGTCCATTAACGTCGGCGAATGTAATTATTACAGCCGAGTATCGTGCGAAACGGAACCGCATCCAGCTGTGAGATAACCGATCGCTGTTTCCGGTTATACAACGAGAACCCCTGTGCGGGTATCTACGGGTGATTTATAGAGAACGGAGATGCCACACACCGTGGACAGCGTTAAATCCGCTACTAACAAGAGGTAATTTTCTTTCCTCGGAACATTTTCTCCATCAAAATGCTTAATACTTAGCAAGATACGGTATTCCTCTCTCTTAATAATTGTGCTAAAATCATACTCATATACAATATAATTCGATACGCTATTTTTCTTTTGTTTATAATACGGTTATAAAAATTTATACATTCGATACATTGCGTGTATTAGCATCCTATTTATCATTTAAAAGCCAACGACACTCTTACGCAGCCAGAGAATGGAAATATCGAAAATCACTTTCGTCGAAGACTTGGTTCATACGTCACACGCGATCCTAGCGAAAGACTTACGAGATAAGTGTGTGAAAGAGCATAACAGAGAACCTAGGAATGAAACGACGGGCGGAATCGATAACTTTTCGGAGAAGAAACTTTGGTATTTGCCTGCTGAGTGTTTGCATCCCGCATGCCGTTGAGTCGACAAGGCCTTGACGTTTGGTTATTCCGGCGAAATAATTTCGGGCAACGTGTATCGACGCCCGCAACGAGCGACACGAACTCATGACGAATCACCGTCAACTTTGCCGACTGAGAGATTGTTCGATATTTTCCGGTCGGATTTAATTAAAACGATGGGGGGGGGGGTTGAGGACGATGCTTAAGTTACACTCCCTTGGTCGACATTATGTTCCGACGCACGACGTTGACAGCTACGAAAACTTAACCGTAAACGAGACTCGTGAACTTGATAAAATTTGAAGCTAATTCGCGTTGTGAAATCTCGACATCGTACTGCGATGTTGCTATTAATTAAAATCTTTGTCTCCCGTACGTTCCTCGAAAATCAAATCGAAAAAAAAATTTGATCGAAAATAAAATTAGATTATCGGAGTAGTAGACAGCGATTGCGGCTCTCATTATCAGTCGAAAAGGAACAAACAAAAAACGAGCACAGTCTTTCGTGAGACTTTTCTGATTTACGTAGACTTATATTTTGTTGACGTAACGGTGTGTCGAGTTCAGTAAATTCTCTCGTCGCATGAAATGAAATGCCCGACCTCTTTCTTCGCCGCGAAAGAAGTTACGTAAATTTATTTTTCCTACGAAACGAATGTAAATAAGTGCAGCTTAGCAAATATGCGAGACGAGGCATGCCGAAAGTTCAAGTTTTGTTGGAAACTTGGAGATTCGCGATCTCTAAATGCGCTTTACGCGTTCTACATAGTCGAGTACTACCGACATTAGCGAAGGAATTAGTAATATATATCTTCTTTATACAACCAATATATATATCTTCGAGGATATTCAGAATCGATGTGTAAGAGATATATATATATATATATATATATATATATATATATATATATAGAGAGAGAGAGAGAGAGAGAGAGAGAGAGAGGGAGAAAGAGAGTATCTAATGTGTCTGAAACCAACTTTATGCTTACAAATATACAATTAACTCTCTTGTTAATCTAGGAATAGTGATTAAACGGAGCCCATAATTCAGAATATCGAATTTACAGCCACACTCGAATGTCAAACTTGCATACAATCATCGTGTTAAACAAATTATGATAAATATATTGTAGATTCCTCGTAGTAATTTCGAAATGTTTATAATTTATTTATAAAATTTTAAACCCATCTTAGAAATAAAGATATTATTTATACGTGAACAAAAAAAGAATTAATTTATAATATAAAAAGACCACAGAGCGTAAATATAAAATAATTATATAATTGATAATTTTTATCACACATCTTAGAATATATCAAGTCATGCTAATGTAAATTTTGAGCAGCAATTATTGCCATAATTTATTCACAGTTGCCGGCGTCAGTGAATGTTATAATCGAATTAATGAGCGGGAAGCGACTCGCTGCCGAACTTCAATGCAATGTCGACGTTTATGAGAAATGCAAGCAGCAATATTATGCAGTGAGTGAGTTTGATCGATAGCCTCCGGACTTTCGGCGCAATTAGAACGACGCTCCTCCTAGAAGAACGGCAAGGATGTTGGTTGAAGTTATCGATACAATGTTTTTCTCTGCCGAAAGGAACACGAGGAAACATTCGAACTTCGCGAGAGAGTTTCAAAGTACGTTCTCTGAACAACGAGCAACCTTTTGTGTTGGCAAAGTGACGCTATAAAAAAAAACGCCGATGTGAAGTTGAAGAAACAACCGATCGAAGTTAAATTAAACGGTACCCTCGTTGGGATTAAGTTCTTTAGATTAATTGCGCCTTCTTATAACTGGAACAATAGCGATAGAGCGCGTTTACTTAGTTTACGAGTCCCGTATCGTGAGCTTCTTGCTGAAACAGTACCACGCGGCAAAAAGGGTCGAGGTAAAAGCCGGAAATCAATGAATACGATTTCCGCGATAGTGGTTAGAAGGAAATTTCTTTTTCGAAGACTAAAGTTGCAATTAGATATCCTTTCAAAGAGAATTGCGTTTCCTTTTTTCTCAGGAAGTATTAAATGTCGAATTGTAAATTGAGATTCCATTATATGTAAATAAGTTATAAATACCTGACGTCGCAGAAAAATGGCAAAATGCTTCTATCAACTTCGAATACTCACCTGAAAAAAAGATAGAAAATATGACGTTAGAAATTCTGTTCGAATTAATGAATAATCTTACACATTCAGAGATAATTTAAATAATTGTCTCTTTTTTAAAAAGCTTTTTTCGTGACTCTATTGCCCCCCCCCCCCTCTTCTCTTTCCACGTATAATAACTTTATCTTACATAGATTTAATTTAAGCGCACGATTTCATTACTAACAGATTTAATATTGAAACATGAAAGTTCTAAATTTTGTAAAATTTGAGGAGACAATCGGCAAATTTATGAAGATTATATCTTGTGTACTAAAAGACACGATATGCATATTCCCTGAAGATAGCGACAGAGATCATGACAAGTGGAAAGAAAACTTGATATCGCAAGCAAACCCGACGGCTATTCTCGAACACTGCAGATTGGCACATTGCGAGATGGCTTCGGCACTTTTATGCCTCGAGTGCAATCGATGTAGTCGCGAAGCCTCGAGAAAGAAGTCTCGATCACGTTACGAGAAAAGATGCCACATCGAGTTGCTCAACGATTCGAGCGTCGCTGAGAATATCAATGTATTGCCTATCGATGCGATTTTAAGAGAACGAGAACGATCGGCCAAAATCGAAATGTTTACGTCAATAGCTTATACATTTATATGCAAATTGGATCTAAGTACGCGGCATATCGAATCATTTTTATATCGTGATATAATAGAAATAATTGAGATGTAAAAATTATGTTGCACGAATGTTTGACCTTTCTATTATCAAATCTTTTTAATTGATTTTTTTACAGTTCAGTTACAGAACAGTTCAATAATTGAAAAATTTATTTAAATATTTATTTAAATTTATTTAAATTTGCAGAACAGTTCAATAATTACTTTAAGAATAATTAATTTAAGATATAGTTTAAGTTCTTGAAATTTAACAGCCGTACAATGTTAAGCATTAGATTCTTTTATAGAAAAAAATCAAATTAATTAATTAATTTTAAAAATCAAATTAATTATTTAATTTTATAAAAAACCAGCTGTTAAAAATTAACACATGAGAGAAATAGTGGGATGTTTGTACCATAAGAGTAAATAAGATATAAAAATATCTCAAAGGAAAGAGTATTTGTGTCAACTACAAAGACGATTGAAGAGGAAAAACAACTAAATAAGAAAGTGTTTGAAGAAAGAAACTATATTGATCACCGATTATTTATCTAGCAATAAAGCAGCGCGGTTCCATTCTTGTTAGTTGTTTGAACTTGAATTTCCATTTTTTGTGAAGTGTGGAAACGTTACAGGAGAGGCAAACAAGTCGAGTGCATCGCGCATAAAGATTCGCAAGAAAACGCGAAGGTAGTATCATCATAGGAAAGATTCCCAGAACCTCTCTTCTCTCTCAAGTTTCGCTTTTTCTGCAATGATTTCTGCCCGAGATAAAAACGCATATGCAGATTCAGCATGAAAATATTTCTCGGTCCGTCTACTACCGAATTTTAAAAATAGAGGTGAAACTGTATAATAATACAGCTAAATATAATATACCCTACGCGATCGGTTTTTTTCTGCGATATTTGAGTACTTGAAGGAAAGGCAAGCAAGCATATAATAGTTGATTCAAATTTGTATCAAATTATCGAAGATCTCTCGAAAAGATCTCCATATTTACGTGATAAATCGGAGAAAATTAATAAATTCAAAGATTATAGAAATTATATATTTTTCTGATAAAAAGATTCGCTAATCGCTTTTAATAACCATTTTTAATATCTAAATTCAATAGGACGAGAAATCAATTGTTCGTATCCCATTTTTAGATTAAATGACACATTTACGTCGTGATAAATGTGTAAATAAAACGGCAGCATGCGAGTGGACCAAACGTGGCTATTAACGCTTTCTCTGTGCCACGCGACCGCGACCGGGACTGTCTCCACTTTCGACCGAGCTATCTAGGATTTCCCAGTCGACCTCCGTCATCGAGATATTCCCAGCAACTTCGTGAACTCGATTCCTCAAAAAGTGATGATCAACAACTCCTGCGAAACCCCAGAGTGCTTTTCCAATGTGAAAATTCCATCGAACTTCCTCTATTCCGCGCAGAGTACTCGCAGGGGATTATGATCGAATGTTTTGATACGGTAGCACAAAGAATCTCTCTTCATCTCTGTCTAATCTCAATCTTTTTCTTACTAAGAATAAGCCCGTTTTTAGAAGATTCTGTTGTCCATAATTTTTTACCTTCGTATAGAAACATCTTCGGTAAAAATAATTTTACGTTTTGATCGTCTTTATAAAATATTTAAATAATCTTTTTTTAAGAATTAGCTGTTGAGGATAATTTTATTGAAATAAAAATTTATTCTAACTTTAATTTAATTCTATAATTATAGACAACACTTCTCTTGACGCATTTAAAGATATATACGTATATTTCTCGCATTTTCGCATGTCCTCAGAAGCTGTATGAAAGATTTCTTTGTAACACAACTTATTACACGGATAATTACTTTTCATTAACTCTCACATCACTTTAAACATCATTAAAATCTCTTGCAAAATATCATTACCACTTCTAAGTGTGTGTATGTGTAATTGTGTAATTATTATTATTATTATTATTATTAGAAAAAGTTGGAAAGTCAGCCCAGTGTTTTTGCAAACGGAACAAATTGAATGATCGAATGCTCAAACGTGCGTGAGGCACGCGAGCGTTCTTGGATCCCGAAAGATGAGTAGATCGTCCGGTTGTGAAAATTTCAGCGCAAACAAAACAGGACACTTGCGCGTGTGCATGCGTGGAATAAGAGGGTACCTTCGTCGCCAGAAGTTGAGGAGTTGTCCTCGGGTTCGGGCGACGACCCTGGAGACCGTCGACCGTACTCGCTGCCGGCGCTTCCTCCTCCTCCTCCTCTTCGGTTGTCCTCGTGTTGCTGCCGTGCTCTCTTCTCGGGGGACACCGATCGGGACTCCCTGGACTCGGCGGCACCGCACGTGCGGCCTCGTCGTCCCTCTCTCGCCTCGAGTCCGGGTAATCGTTTGCTGAAGTCGGTGGGCATCGCCGGTCGCTTTCTAGGAGTACGTTTACGATTTTACGTCCTCCGTTTTTTTTTTTTTTTTTTTTTACGCACCAAAAAAGAATTTTCCCTTGTTTCTTTTCTTGCGACGGATTCGCGAGATGTATCAAGATAATTCTTGATAATTCGAAAACGAGCACGTGTCGCGATACATTATGTTGTTCGTTTTGAATTAATTTGTTCATCATATCGTATGCGAATAATAATGTTAATTAATACACTAATTAATTACTTTGCGCGATGCAACGCGTGTCGAAATAAATGTGTCCATGCAAAGTAAACCGTTGACTGTTGGTGGCGATAATCACGAGAGATTGAATGCGAACGTTTTAACGCAAATCTCGATAAACCATCTCCATTTTCATGATTAAATATTTATCGTATATCGAATCGCGTTACGTATTTGCACCTCGAAACGTTTCTGACGCTGGATCGGATTCCATTTGAAATCGCGATATTACGTTCGCGTTGTTGATTTTACCCGACGACGGCGCGTTTAAGCTAATCTCGAGTATCCGATGAAACGGGAATGGGCGATAAACTCAACTGCACGTTGCACTTCATTCGGAATGACGTGTGTAATCGATTAATTTCCTCAGATGTCAAAGTCACGATAACGTATCGATAGATCCATTGGAAAGAGCATCGACCATCGCGACGTGAAAATGTCATTCGACGCTATTGTTTCGCGAAAATAACCACGCAATTTTCTGCTTGTCGTGTTTTCATTAATTAATCGGAAAATGTCGACTGATATTATAAGAAGAATGAAGTGCTATCCAGAGTGAAAATATGATAGCTATGTAATAACTTCACAATTTTCAAGAGTAGATACAAGAAATATTGTACGTCATAAATCGTTTAATTATAAAAATTATAGCTTACAATTTTGTAATCAACACTCAATTTTGTGATCCGCTCCGTTTAATAACAACTCACAAACAGCAGAGTTGAAATACTGTATATAAATACAAATTCAGGTAGGAAACTGGCTAATAAGAACCAGGCGTAGAAATTAGGCGCAACAAACTTGTTTTTAAATTCTTCTTTATTTAATTTGAACGTTTCTGCTAAAGATGGGTTCAAAGGAAGGATCGAAACGTTCAAATTAAATAAAGAAGAATTTAAAAACAAGTTTGTTGCACCTAATTTCTGCGCCTGATTTTTATTAACCTGTTTTCTACCTGAATTTGTATTTATATATCAGAGCTTTTTCGTTTTATTATGAAACTATAGAAATTTAAGCGATTAATCACATGCGAGTCAATAAATGAACTGTCTATTCCGAAGAGCTATTTTCTCCGTAACAAAAACCGCGACTCCTTTTTATCCGTCAAGCTAATTTCGAACCGCGCGAGTTCTCGAATCGGCGAAAGGATCGATGGTCGATGCTCAACCGGTCTCCAAAGAGTATTGAGAGTAATGAACCAATGTCAGTCTCGCACCGGACGTAAACGTACTCCCTGAAGTCGTTCGAGCGATCGGTCGATCTCTCTGCGGTCGGCTCTTTGGACTCGATGGCGGCGTTTCCGGTTGACGGCGCTCGTCTTCCGGTGATGGTCCCTGGATGATGTTGGTCTCCGACTCCCTCGTGGCCGGCATCACGGACATTTGCCAGGTCAGCGTTGGCAACAGTCTTTGCCTCCTTGGCGGGTGATGGCGGCGGAGACGTTGGTGGCGATGGTGATGGACTTCCTGCACGAGCAGAACTGTAGCACACTGCTGCCTTCCGCAGGGTCTCCCTGCACAGCTCGGAGAACATACTGTCTCCCCCATGGCCGGGGCCCACCGGACCGGCCCGTTTCTTCTTTCTTCCGGCTGCTCTTCGTGGTTCTCTTCTTGGAGTCCGCGAAACAGTTACGAGTCTCGTTCGCCGTTCATCGTCGTGATCTTCTGTGATCTTATCTTTTCTTCTCTTAGCACGACGACTTCACCACGACAATTGACACTACATCGCGCCGACACGCGGGGAACCGATCGCGTGTGGCGATCTATCTAGCTCACCTTGGATGGAGAACTCGCGGCTTAGGCGAGCATCTGAGAAGAAGTGATTGGTAAGATTACACCTAAGATATTCGGTATCAGTTCACCGGCTGAGACTGGCTCGTGTTTTATAGTTATCGTTTTATTATTAATATTAGAAGAAGGAAACATATTATGAGGAGACGAGAAAGGTGACGTTCGAAATCTTCAAGTCCTACGGCACGATTTATTCTTTGATAAATCAAAATTACATTTGGTTTTATCCGAAGTTTTCCATCATATTCTTACTACTATATATTTCTACCTCCTCGTCTAAATATTTTATGATTTTATAATTTGTCATTTTATGTGATAAAATCTACAAAAGAAAAGAGCATTGATGAAAGTTAATCCTGGATTCCACAAAAATTAACCTAACCTTCAAGTTTCTTTCGGTTTTCCACCGTGAGTTCTCTGATAAATCAAAATTACATCTGGATATTTTAAGTTTTTCATCATGTTTCCACCTATTATATTCCTGCTTTTTTATAAGTACAATAAACCTCCATATAGCGTAGTACTTCTATAAAGATTCGTATAACGCGGTAAAAAGATTACGACAGGTCTCGTACACCGCGTTAAATCACCCTGATATAACGCGGCAGATAAATTTCACATTTTGTATTTCTTTCATGATAAACAACATATTTTCGAATTTTGTACAACCTACGAGTATATCGTATGACGCGCAACATATTTCCCACGTTATTCTAGTATAATTTATCACGTTTTTATACTCATTTATCAGTTTATGTGGCGCAAGAAAGAAAAGCTAATCCTGAATTCCTCTGGAGTCATTGGAACACATGATTCCATAAACGTATTCACGCGAGCAATGTAACAATGTGACGCGGTGATCGAGAATTTCTTGCGGACACCATAAAGCATGGTAAGCATGCCGCTGTGGACGGATGAGACGGATGCATCCGATAGCGCATAGCGATGTTAGTTAGCGTGGGCTGTACGGCACGAACCATAATAAAAATGTCTGGCCGGTTGCCAGCCGTTTGCAAAATTTACAGCCTCGGCCGCGATAGTCCCGGCAACGTGAAATGTCGCGTAGACCTGTATAAAACGGGATTTCGTGACATTCCGAGCGTCGGGGAAGGAGGCATCGCGGCGCTATCGATTTGCATTACGCTAAAATTACGCCGCATGCTGTTAATTTAGTTCACCGCGTGGGCATTCGTGGTATTTCCACCGCAAATACGGGCACGAATATACGTTGGACCCGTTATACAATTTATGCCGCGTATACTGCCCCCGTGCCTGTCGCGTATTGAAAATCACCAAAGAGGGTTTAACGACTTCGCGTCCGTGCATTCTCGTTAAATTGATTATTCATGGGAGCACGTTAACAATGCACGATCGAATAGTATCTAATAATCGCTGATGCGAGATCAAATAATTACTGATGCTATAGGCTCAACACGAACCGACGACTTAGACGTACATGTAAATTTAGCGATAATAAACTATAACTTTTAAAAAATATATATTATATATATTTAAAATATAATTATAAATTAGATCAATTGATAGAGTTATCAATAAAGATTTTAGAAAAAAACTAAATTGTATTCAATAACAGGATACCACACATTCTGCATTTTTTTTAAACTTTCTATTTTTTTCTACACTTACAAAATTATGCTTGTGTACATTGATTAGATTCGGATTGATAGTGAATAATAGAAAATAATCAGTTCACGTCAATAGGCTCGTCAATATGATACCGTAACGAATATAGTCTTATATTAATCTTTGATTCAATTGACCGTAAAGATTGTGCATTCGATTATTAAGCTGGATGGTCGAACATTAATCACGCGTTGCAGAATCGCGCGTTTATCTACAAGCCTGACACACAATCGTTCGATTATTCGAAATGTCAATGCGTGCGTTAATGAGAGAATCATGATAAATGTAGAATCATCTGTTTCCCTCGCGTTATCAGCACGGTCGCGTTTAACGCGGATAAACACCGCGCGGATGACCGATATTCTCGATGGACCTCACATTGCGTTAACGCGCGATAAGCACAAATTTTCAGTGTATACTCATGAGAGAACGAATTAGGAAGTTTTACGGAGAGGGAAACGCGGCTCCGCGGAGAGAAAATAGTCTATGTTCCCGCTCGAAGGACTTTATGATTTATCGTTGCACGCGATGTACCGCGCGCAAAAACCTTTTCGGCATGCGCACTTAACATGCACATAATTCCGTCAAATGTTTGTTGTACTGTTTGCCAACTGCATCGGCCATTAGGAAAAAAACAAGATGGATGAGAATACGATGATTTTCCAATCGCGCTGAAGAGAATTCTATTACTTTCGTCGATATTAAAGAAGCAAACAACTCTTCATTATTTATCATGTCTGTCTTCGAGAAACAAATTCGAACAAATCTGAGAAAACGTAAAAAAGATATTCATCGAATTAATTAATGCTTGTGCTTTGCGTTTGAGTAATTCTATTCTGCAGAAATATTCTTTACTTTCAGACATTTTCTCTCGAAAATTTTAATGATTTTGATGATTTTTTATCTAGACCTTTAAATTAAGTTGAGTTAAAAGGAAGAGCTTATGAAGAAACCACGGTACAAGCCTCGTGAGACTTGTCGTAAAGCTGAACAGAAATATTAAATATTTTCTCTCGACACCTGTGATCTCTCATAGGGCTATGGCGCGAGAAAACCGGAAGCCGACTTCGTCGCGGCGAGCAACTATGTTGGCTAAAGTGATTCACATTCACGCGTGAAAGCAATCGCCAACGGCCTTGCCGATCGACAAACGCACCATCGAGCTTCTGTCAGAGTCAGACATGTGTGGGCACAATGGCGCGTCATTCTCCCGGCATCTGGAAAGACAGTCTCATTTTCACTCACATATGTACGTATTACAAGGCACTCGTAATATATACACGTTTTATTTTTATATGTCGGTGAGAGAACTGTCTGTAAATACGACAGAAAAGTGACGGTGCTGTCTAGATAAGTTATTTGCGCGATGTGTGAACAATATAGCTGTACGAACAAAATAAAATTGTCAATATAATTTCGCGAATGGCGCATTTAGGAAAGACGCATTCCAGACGCGAATAAAACGGACAATTAGAGCGACGAAAGCGAAAGACATTTCTGTACGAGAACGGTACATTCGACGGAAACAAATGGACGACAAAGATAAACTCTGACAAAAGCTATTACCGCAAGCATAGCACTACGAGAGAGCAGCTCTAATTTCACGTCGAACCTATTATTTGGCGAGTCTCGTGAGAATCGCTTAATACTCATGCTTAGGGCTCTGAACGTACGAAGGATAAATGGCGAGGCATATGTGATACGACCAAAATTCATTATGTTAATTACCATCGCCCGAAGCGAGGACGGCATAAGCCGAATTGAATAATGAAACAAAGGCAGCGGAATTAATTTTATTCCGTAGACGATCGGATATGGCTTTTACACTAAATTGCGAATCACTATAACGGATGTGAAAAGATTTTAATAATTACATTCGCGCTACATTATTATGTATCGAGGAGATTCAATTACAAAAAAAAGATTGAACACTTACATTAAAAACATATTAGATTAAACATCAATATGTGTGTGTGTGTGTGTGTGTGTGTGTGTACATACATACATACATACATACATACATACATGTACATACATACATACATACATATACATACACACACACACACATATATATATACATATATGTATATGTATGTATATATAATTTTGAATTTTTTTCTAATATTTTGAACAAGAAGCATACATTGCACATTTGTTATTCACTACTACTTAGAATAAGTAATCGATATTTTCATTTCTTAATCCAGCATCATAAAGTTATGTGATTCTTACTTAAATTTGTGAGATATCGCACTTTAATGTGGGAGACGAATATCTCTCTTGATTGAACTCTAATTATTTGACAAGCTTTCTCAGAATTTCCAAATCAGTGGTATTAATTAAAAGTTAATTTTTCATCTAATTGCTACGTAATAAATTTTAATGCGGAAGTTATTTGTTCGTTCTATAATCCTTGACATCCCAATCTCTCTCTCTCTCTCTCTCTCTCTCTCTCGTCAACTTAATTTTAAATAAATTCTCTCGAACGGAGTAGCGTGCGAAAGTCGGTAGAAATCGATTTTAATGGCTTAACTCGAAACTTTGATTGCGAATTCTATTTGGAACGCCCCGGGTATCCGGTCGCTTTCCGGAAAATCGAGCCTGCCAAAACACGTTCGATCGTCAGCCACGGAGAGAAAGACTGTGCGAGGATGGAAACAAAAAGTTTCCTCGGAAAGGACGACGCTACGACGCCCTATAAAGGATATAACCTTGTATCCTTCCTATGCTATTGCAATATTTCGCCGACGATCAAATGGCAATCTCTTAAGATATTTAATGTTGAAAACTAAAAAGTTAAACTAAAAAAAGAAAAGAGTTATCTAGCAGATTTGTAATAATTATATTAATTGATGTGTATACATTCGTCCGCGATTCAAAATCTGTTTAACGAATGATACGTGACAAGATATCGATGTGTCGATCGTACGAGGTTGAGAGAAAGGTTAAAGTTCGATCGGATTAATTGTGAAATTAACCAATCAGCCGTCGGGATCATGTAATCCTCGCCTAATCCTTGATTAAGATTAGGTCGTCGTTGATGTTTGTAATTGTACCTAGGTAATTTCGATCACAGTGATAACGTAATGTTTGTAATCTCTTCAAATGCGAGAATTTGTAGAGTAAATTATCTTTAACAATTTAATATAATTGGATTTCTGATATACGTTCATTCAGTAAGAAAAAAAGGATTTTTTTCACAAAAAGTCCGAAGACAAATGCAGTTCTTGAATATTTCGACTAATCGTTTCTTTGATAAATAAAATAACTGAAAAGATTAGCGACATGAACTGTACTTTCGTTTATGACGTAAGAGTAGAATTTTATGAAGCTACTTTGGAAATTTTATATAAAAATTTAACAGATAAAATTGAGAGAGAGAGAAAGAGAGAGAGAGAGAGAGAGAGAGAGAGAGAGAGAGAGACATGTATGACAACCACGTGACTACAATTCTGTAAATTATACCTTACTTAAAACATTCCAATACTTGTTTCGATTAATAAAATGAAATTTTCAGAGATCTCATAGTAAAAGAACAAAAAAATTCAAACAAGTTTTTTAATAAAAGTTAGTGCAGAAAATATATAATCATAAAATAATACACACATTTTAAAAATTAAGATTCGCGCATTGTCTTTCATGAATAAAACAATTAACCTACTAAATACGCACACACTTGTTCTCATAAAACTTAGCTTCATCAGATTCACAAACATATAACGATCTCCAAAATATAAATTGCACCATTTCTATCACATCGGTTCTGCTCTCAACATCGTCAAGCTATCAGGTTTGAAACGGAAAACAAACGAAGAAAACAACGGAAGTTATCGCCACCGCGGGTTGATATAATCAAGCCTTATCCGCATTAAAACGAGCCAGCCGCAGCGGACTGCAACAAGAGCGGAGTAGGACGGAAGGAACGGAAGGAGAGCACCTTGATCTGGACGCGTGAATCTTGCGTCCACCTCGTGGTGAATCGACACGCCATCGCGACAAGCGAACCCGGGTGTTCGAGATGGATGGTCCCCGGATCACCTGCGCACCGGACGGTCTCCAGGCGAGAACTGAGCCTGCGAGATAGCCGAGAGAGCAGCGTGAGGTGCTTACGCCGGAACGACCCCCGTCTAGAGAGGGTGGCGTGCGCGGAAGAGGGTCGCACCGACTCCCCGCGAAGGTCCGATGTATGTTGCTCGGTTAGTACGTGCGTAGTACATCGTCGCGAGGATACGAGAGGGTTGGAAAGAAGTCGTTGGAGAGAATGCGGAGGATAGGAAAAGAGGAAGGGCAAAGGATAACGGAGGGATGGAATAAGAGGGGCGATACGTTCAGTCGGTGCGTACATAGTATGCTGAGAAAAGACTCGGAGGGAGAAGACAGACAGAGGGTAAAAGAGGAAGGGAGCATGGAAGCCGGAAGGGTGATCGTGAGATAAGGCGGGAAGAGGAAGAGGAAGAGGAAGAGGAATCGCGGAATATAAACGGCGATGGGAAAACGGGGGAGGAAAATGCTGGTGGTGGTGGCGGCGCTGCTGTTGCATCGATCAGCCGCCGCCACCACCTGCAACCCTCTCCCGAAATGGTGAACTCTCTGTATTGCGGCGCGCGTTCTCGTCACCTTCGTTCGGCCGTGCCGCCTAATTCCATCGTGATCTTCGACCTCTGCCTTCTTCCCTCCGGTCATCATCATCCCTCTCGTCCAGCTTCTCGGCTTTACTCGCCAGCGATCGATCGTGAGCTTGATTTATTATTTTGCCGTTTGAGTTTTCGCCCCGTCAGCGAGCGCTTTCGCGTGAACCAGCGTTTTGTATCGCGCCGACGATCATCGCGATTCGGCGGAGAATTAGGTGACCTCGATCGTTCGACAGCTCCGAATTGATATCTCGGGCCTCAACACTTTGATCGTATAATTTTATATAGGATTTTTGCTAAGTCATGTCAGGTATTCGTACATGTTCGGTCCTTTAGACGACTTGGAAATAGTTTGAAGATAGAAAACTGACAAAAGACAAAACGCAGGGATCCTCGAGGGTCAATCCTCAAGGGATCTCAAAGTGGAGATTTAGGATGGAAAAGGGTTGGCAGTTCTCGTGGACGTTCTGCCATTCTTACGGTCCACGACGTGGTCCTTGAAGATCGATAACCTTGAACGAGACACCGTAGCAACGTGCTCGGGGGCTTCTCTACGATTTCCCTGACGTATTATGGCGAATATCACGGTGCGGATTTACGGAAACGTATTTTTGGGGAAATTGTCCGACGGGGAAATCACGTTATTTCTCTATCGCGGTGAACTCGTCGCGATAAAATTCGCCTTTAAATCGTTACTCTCGCTTTTACGATACTTAAACGAGACGCCAATATAACCTCGTAGAAATAAAAGATTACGAGCTGCCTTTTATTTTATGATAGCTAAAACATGAATTCAGTAAGAGGAAAAATAACGGATCGCATAAAAACACTAAGTCTCAAAGCAAATGGACGTGAAAATGGGCGTGAAAATCATCTAAGCAAAACGTTATGATATGCAAAAATGTAACATCTCCAGGAGCGATTCGAAATATTATTCTTTCGAAATATTTCCGTGTATGGAAAATTTCGGAAAATCAATATGCTTTTAGGGCGTTGTCCCACTTTTCGAATTTCGGAATTATGTTTTTTCAAAATCTATTTTCTATCGTGTCCACCCGTGCGACGTCGTGTTTCCGAACATCAACCCCCGAATTCATCGACATTGCTGACGTGAGCGACGTGGCGCGGTTCTGCGTACGTGTCTCCCCGAAATTCCGGGCGCGTCTGGTAACGTGGGAAGATGGCCAATTCGAGAAACCAGACTAATCGGAATCCCTTGCGCCGCATGGAGCCGGCGTTTCTACGTTTCCGTGCAAGAAACATCCCGACGGCGTCGCCACTCTTCTCCAGTTTTGCTACTCATCTCAGAGGAATCCCCAGGATGGCTCCGGTTACACGACTTTACTCTCGATCTTTCTGTCTCATCCCGGAAAATTACAGCCCAACCGGATATAACACGATGACGATTTGTGCTTAGGGCAATTAGTTTTATTCCAAATGCTTGGGTAAACTGAAGATGTTCGAGGTTAAATATTTCGTAATTTTGCAACGGGAATATTTCTCCGTTAAATGCCAAACCATCTGTAATATTTTTGCGACATAATTTATTAAGACATCGCAATAAGTTGTCGCTTTAATGCTTATCACAGAATTGTGGTACGTTTGTACAAACTATATTCTATCTCTCCCTCTTTTTTGAATGAAGATTTATTAACTTTTATTCTCCTTTATATATAGTTTTGTAAGAAAAAGTTAGATTAAATTTCTTTATATATATATATATAAAGAAATTTTCTTACAAAATGCTAACATATTATATTCTATTAACCGAGAAAGTAAAATAGAATAAAATATAATCCTGTAGCAATTATATATTGTGGAAGAAAAATACATAAATATGGTTCAATGCTTTAATAATTAACGACATTTCAATTAATAGTAAGCAAATTTTGTGGTTCTCAAAGAAAAGATTGACGTCGTTTAATCAATAATTTCTAGTAATCCTTGCATCATTGAACGTTAGAAATATTATTTAATTGGGAAAGTTTTTCCGTATCCACAAAAGAAGCTCCGAAAAAGAGCTGTGTAATCTCATGCGATATGATCATCAATCATCGATAAATTAATCGTCGAGTCTCGAACCTCGTAAGAAGTTCAGAGTCCTTATCGAAGTCCCATGATCGTCGAATCGGAGACGAGTACTCGGATAAGTTAATTATCGGGGATTAATTTCAACGCCGGGGAAATGTCTACCGGCGGGGAATGCGATTTCTCTCGAATTTCGTTATCGCCATGAAGAAAGCCTGGAATGGAAAAATAAGGAGCACTTTCCAGCACTTAAAGTGCTTTCGTGTTTCTCATCCCACTTTGTTCTCTCTCTCTTTCTCTCGTAAACTTTCTTTTTCGACGATTATATTCGTTCCACCGCCATTACATAGCGATAAAAATACTATACGACAGTGATATCTAATAAAATTATTATTAATAATATTCTGTTCATAAATTTAGATCTATATCGTTCTCAGCGCTTTAGTCTTTAATCTTCTTACATTTCTTGGTCAAAAACATGCAAAAATATTATACATATTCTTACTAATTTTTCTCTAACGGTTAAACGAATTAAAAACACGCACTTCTCTTCCCGTCAATTTCGCTTAAATTCTACTGGCCGCCGCTCAAATCACATTCTTCCACTAAATGGAAATCAATTGAACGGGGTGTTGTATCCACTCTGCTCATCCACGTCGCCGCGCCCTCGCTTCACCCTCGTTCACTAATCCTCGCCATATCGAGCTTCCGCAGGAGCAGATTCCCTCCCCTTCCTTGTGTTCTGTTTCTACTGCTCGCACACGATCTTTCGCACGGTCAGCGAAGGGCGACATGCACTGTTGCTTTTGCAGTCGTGCGAATCGACCGTTGTCGGATTCTCGACTATTAGCTACGCACGTATCAGCTCGCATTTCATTCGAGTAAAGTTACGATTTCGTCGGCCGATTCTTGGACATGCAAATGACGAGGGAAGAAAATAATATAATGGAATTGAGCTATTTAATATTTAATATGTTCATATGTCATTGTGTGCGTGTGTGGGTGTGTGTGTGTGTAAATTATCTGGTTCGCTTCAGGCTCTTCCTTTTTTTTCGTCATGAGTTACTGAAAGTCATCTAAAACAACTGTTTTCGACAGGACGACTCTTTCGAAAAAGTTCAGTAGCAGATCTCTTTCGGCTTGAATTATAGATTTCCAAGAGTTCGAGAGTTCTTGTCGAGACTGTTTGATCTCTACCGGGATTCGGAATTCGAACGTAGATCGATGGATGGACTTGTGTGCAAGCTGATTCCCCGAGAAGAGACTTTAATCTCATATATTATTCAGTTCCGAAAGTGAATGCGCGATCACTTTTTGCGATTATTTAACATCGAAACGTCCAAGAATTGAGCACGAATGACTCATAGATAAATTTTTGATAGATAAATAGAGATTGATTGCATAAAGCAATTTTGAAATCAACGGATTTAACATCAGGTATCCTTTAAGAACTTCAGCCCTCAGATACAAAATTAAAGCAACGATATTTTTTTCGCAGCTGTTCGTTTTTCCGAAGGAAATGCCGCCGAATAATTGACATCTCTCATGACACGGAGCGGAGAGAATAGATGAAAAGCAATGTGAGAGAAAGAGAACTGAGGGGGAAAGTGTCAAATAGAAATTGCCTGAATGCTACGCAGTTGCAGTTGCTGTCATACTGAAGTAGAACGAACGTTCTCTCCGACTGTGTAAATAATAAACGATTCCTCGCGTCAGATGCTGTAGCGCGATATACGAGCTCTCCCGCGGAGAGGAAATTCTTTTTCGCTAATGTAAGGCGATTTGGAGGATGGACAGTTTACCCGTCCGCTGATGCTAAAGTTACCGAAATTATGGTGCACGCGTGCGTGCTTAGAAACGGAAACAAGTGATCGAATATTTGATGATTTTTCTCAAAGTTCGGACTGGCTGATCTTTAACGCAAGAATCCGCGGAGCGTATAATCGTGTTGGCGAAAGAGGATAGCTTCATCAAAACTGAGGATAAGAACTTTTGACAGAAGTTTCATACATATTCATACATATTCATACATATTGCACATTATTGCACGAGGAAGAAATTATTCCAAAACTTGGGGCCAGAACAAGCACTTATAACCGCGATATCGGTAATATATTCTTACCAACAATGTGATATCGTGTTTGGGAATTTTTCACATCAAGATGCCTGTAAAATTTATATTTATCTGACACGATATTTTGAAATTCGAATAAACACAGGTTTCATTATATTGCTTAACATATATTTCACACATAACGAAGAACGTAGAAAATCTTTTCGAGATAATATTATATTATAAGAATGTTTGGTGTAATTTAATATAATTTCTAATTCTACATAAAAATAAAAATAATAAAATTGTTAGCACATATCGAGATAAATTCTCTTTAAAAATATTCTTTTAAAGGAAAGATAATAAATATAATACGCCTTCGCATTCGAATTTCTAGGATATCGGCCCGTAAGATTTCAATCGCCGGAAATGGAATGAAAATTCCATCGAAATACTTCCTCGTAAACTCAATGGCGCGTTCCGTGTACGGCATTAACGATCGGCTCGGTATCGCTCGTTATCGTGACCCTTTTATCGCGTTTGAGATTTATGTCAAGTGTATCGAGAGACATTTTTATTCGGGCGTTTTCATTCGCGCGCGATCGTGATATAGCCGATGCCACAGCTTCCTTTGTTCTACTATTATGGTCGATTTCGGTGGACCATCTTGGCGGAATTATCGAGTGTTTTCGAGCCACAAAGGTGTACGGCATCTCTCGATGCCAAAGAACGAGTAGTGCCATTGTCCGATATATTCGCGCGATTTTAGAAACTATATTGGATGAGTCTTTTTTTTCTATTATACATTACTAGAAAGCGTTAAAACATTAAATTTTTAAGGTATTCTTGCGGCATTCATATAATGCCGGATCTTTCTCTCTCTCTTTCTTTCTTTCTCTTAGATAATGCACGTAACTTTTTCAATTGAATTTTCGTCTCGTCTTTACAATCAACGGGATTGCAATGGTGACTCACTACCGGTAGTGTCGACAAGTGTAATAGACGTAAATTTAGCAGAAAACGAAGCGAGAATTCAATTATAATGGCTGCGAACTAGTGCGAAAACGAGAAAACACTCGCGTTGCTATTTATAAAATTAATTCCCGTCGTTAATTATGAATAATTCTTTCGCGTTTGTAAAAAAGCGAGTGTTCATTATAGAAATAATATTAACTAGTAAAAATATCGACATACTTTACATGGGACGTATTTTTAGTCTTCATGAGAAATAATCAGAGGGAAAATAGCGACGGATCACACATGGATTTTCATGGGTCGAGATATTTTTTCGGCACGCTTGTGATTACAATTCTTACATCTAGGGCAGCCTTTTTGTTCTTGATAAAGAGTTGTTTCCACTACGCATCGATTCCCAAAAATAAAGTACGGAGCAATATTTTCGTCCATTCGGACTCGTTTTCCACAAAATTGGAATTTTTCTCGTTCTTTTCCGTTGAATAATAAAAAAATATACGTCGTAAAATAACATTTTTAAATACTGAACGCGTGAATTGAATATTAGATTTATATTTAAATTTTTCTCATCATGATAAATCAAGACCTCGGATGGAAAATGTTTTTTTTCATTGCAAAATGCGTTCTTATTCTCTTCAGAATTGATTGTCCATTGTAAACATGTAGTCCAGTTTAGAATAACGTTATGGCACAAATACATGAATATAACTAGAACTCAAATAACGACAATCAAATTGTATTACAAACTTAAACCAATTCTGGATCACCTAGCTATATCAAACTTATCGACTTGAAGTCTAACTGTTTTGGTAAGCAATTTCTAATTGATATAACGACAACCGCGTTTGTCTCTCTCGCGTTATTTTGAATTTTGAATTACGTTATTCCAATCACTATTCCAGTCCCGGCACATATTCGCAGAGAGGCGACGTAAATGCACTCTGAATGGAAGCGGTTTTCGTTTGTGCATCTTAATCTCATTATTCAGCTCATCCGTAGAATTCGTGAATCATAAACGAGAACACAATATCCCTTGGACCTGTTAGCACTGAATCCAAAGCTGCAATACTAACGAGCAATACAAACGGATCGAGCGGATTGTCCTGAACCACTGATCCCGGACTTTCGCCCTTTATTTGAACACGTTCATCTAACTCGAATCTTGACACCGTTAACGCTGTGCCGAATTGATCAATCGATTTACATTCGATACACATTTGTTACGTTAATTCTACAATGGAGTTTCTCACAAGCTAAATGCATTATACTTTGATCGAACATTAAGTTTTAAATAAATAAACTTTTAGATCACCGAAATAAAATTATAGAATGACTAACGCACATCCTGGAGAAAATAAGAATAAGCCGGAAATTAATAAAAACATAATAAATAAAAAAATCATGATGCCTTTTATTCATGATATAATACGTTTAATCAGCAACTTTTAGCTGTCATGTACGTCTGTCCCAGAGAAAGTTCCAGAGAAGGATTAAGCGTTTTTTTTTCGCGGAAAGAGCTTCTATGCGTTACCTGTAGTTAATACCTCTCATTAAAAAGCTGCACTTCACCGTTTATGTACATGCACGAATCGCGTGAGAACAAAGGTGTTCTGCTAAGAGTGGCATTGTGAATCTTCTCGCAGCAGTAATTTTCATTTCTCGAAACGTACTGAATCAAATATATCTTCGCCCAAATAATACACCGATTTAATGAAATGAAATATTCTGGTAGCACGTTTACGGCGCGCGATATTATTTCGTAAAGCCAGCCAGTTGAATCCTCGTATTGTCTTACTCAGATCTTCTCGTCGGAGTCGAGAGATGAGATTCACAGCGGAAACAGATGGGATACCACAGTCTACTCTATCCAAATGTCGATAACGTTTACGTCTGAAGCTAGTTGGCAGAGTTGGTTCTCTCTGGTAGTCGCCAATCAGTACGTCAATCGTTATGTTGAACGATCGATCAAATAAACGTACGAGAGAAGCATCGAAAACCGATTGAGCACGGAAGTTGCAATCTTCAAACATTATTTTATAAGCATTTATAACATAATGAAATGAAAATTATTGAGATAAGTATCAAATGCAACAAAGTTATTATCTTATAAAATATTTTATAAAACTAAGCCAGTCTTTTGATATGGATTAAAATAGTTCTGCGACGTCGCGTCATAAATGATGATGATGATAATTGTTTTACGGACAGCCATACACCAAAGTTTAAAAAAATTATATTTGTTCCAATGTATCGCAGACATGTACGGAATGTCGCGATTTGTGACAGTGCGATAAAGGTATCTAAATCTCACTATTTATTGCCCTAGACGTCATAAATTTTAGCGTGTAAAACATGAGCTGGCTCGTTACCTGGAAAACGATAATTGCACGCGCATTATCAAGAAATTCATTGAAAACTGAAACATCGCAAGGAAACACGTATACTTGATTAATGAGTCTTATCAGTAAGTAAACCAAATTTATTTTAACGAAATGTAGGACTCATCGAAAAAGCAGCTTAAAATGAGTATCAAACAGCTTCGGTATTCTGTGATAGTAAACTTAAAAACTAGTATACGTAAGTAATTAATCTTCTTTGATTGCGTTCCATGCGCGAAAATAAATTACTTGCAATCGATTAAATTAAAACACGTCGACATCATTCATATTTATATTTATCCACTAGTGCATTCGACAATCGTCAACGATACTCCTGATTTAAAGTCAATATTTATCGACACATTCGTCAATGACACCATTTCATGCTTCGGTTTATCGATTCGTAACAGGCTTCAGTTTTTAAAAAGTTTGCCCCTTTATTTCGTCTCTAATTTAAAGGTTCAAAGTTATAATGATCCTACCGTTTTAATTTCCGCAAAAATCGACAGGATATTAAGCATTAACAAGGAGTCATACGACTTCTTTGATCCTCTTTGGCATTCAAGATCTCATTAAGAAAGACTCGAAACTATCGGCGACAAGACGCATATACGAACTATCTCGTAAACTTTCGACTGAAGGTTCGAAGGGTCCAGAATTAATTGCTCGTCACGTACGCCACCTCTTCGAAACAAGGTATTGCTTTTGGCCAAAAGTGTCTGGGAAAAGACCTTAATGGCACTCTATCTGCGCTACTTTAACGCTGCTCGACACGTCGCAGGAGGAAAGAAAGGCGCAACGAGTGCATAAGATGCGCCGAATAAGTTTCGTCCGGGTAATTTGCGGCTTTGAACGCGGATTAGGCTCTTTTGAGTGTATGTATGTATGTATCCTCGAAGAGCGACTCGGAGAAAGATTCTCCTTTTCTCTCTCTTTGTAGCTTGCAATGATAACGATGTCGTAAAAGGCAACTTTGCCGATAAAGCGACTCTGAAATATGGCACACCAATCATTCTCGCTTTGCTATACCTCGCGAGCGCTGGAATACAGGCAGAATGCAGGCACGTTGAAGTGCAATATCGCGTGACCGTCGCGGATTTTCCACAGAGGGCCTCGATATGTAAATTCTCTTCTAATCTTGGGTATTAATTTACAATCGTAATTTATTTTATCTTGTCGGTAAAAGGTTATTTAGCCATTTCTGCGTTGCCGCGTCAACGATTTAGCGGATAATGTGAATTTATTTTAACCATCATGCAGGAATTGAAACTCACGTTAAAAATGATATAATTTTACTACAGACGCACAAAAATTATCTCCATTTATATTTCATGAAATAAAAAGAGTCTTGAAATTTTATATTCGAATTTTATATTACTATGAGTTACTGAACTCATCGAAATTCTACCGGTGTCGGTGTCTGCAACGTGTCGGACAACGTATCGGTTCGCGTTTGTGTCGGGTTACTATTGTTGAAGCATTGCAGAAAATGAAACGTCGAGATGATGGGAATGACCGAACACAATGTGTTTGGTAGTTTTCCGTACAACGAGTCTACATACCGCGATTATCTGGATGATGTATATAGCGGCTCTTTATGACGGGGTTACTCACCTGAAACAGAAAAAAAGAGAGAATATGAGATTTATTATAATTATCGAACGACGAGATGTTATACGAGATGTCGTGCGATAGCGAACGTCCTAAGTTTTGGCGCAATGCGGATAAAGATATTCTTGAAGCGCTATAGTAGTCTTCGAATGTGTGACATTTTCAGTAGAGTGTGAAACGCTTCTCATAAAACGGAGCATGAAAAAAAACGTAAAACTGTAAAAGTAGTAATTTTTTCCTAAAATATAGTTACTGCCGGTGTAATACCAGTTTCTCGAGAATATTGCGACATTTTCTCAATGGATATTATGAGATATTAAGACGTCCAAGTTTGAACACAGCTTACGTCTTCTCTATAACTTGTATGTAACATAAAAAGCACATCTCTTATAACATAATAAGCATACTGTAACTATTATATATGCTTTTATCTTCAAGAAACAGAATGATATTGGTTGTTCCAGTTTAAAGCTATTGATGTATTGATGTATTGAACTATATGGGATGATAATAAATGATCCTTGATGGAAACTATATTGACCTTTATTCGATGTAGACACGTCGAGAGTATAAACGTCGTATATAATCTACCAAATTTTGTTACCGTACGTTAAATATTGATTCGAGCGAAATCTCACGCGTCAATATTTTCCGACTCTCTTATTCTTCCATTACCTGACTATTCAATATTAGCAAACAATACTTGCAATCAGTGCAACAGCACATGTATTACAAAAGAAATTTAATATGATGATATATACATATATATATTTCTTTTATAATTTATTGAAAATCAATGTAATCGGATTTAGCATATGTTTTTTTACTTATATAACCATTATAAAATTATAAAAATAATTTTACTAATAATATTTTATTATTATGTTGCAGTTCACATGCAGTTAACATTAAACGAGAAAAAATCAGCCCCTGGACGAGTTTTTCCGGGAAACGAAAATCGGAAATGAAGAATCTCTCTATATCTACCATTCAAGTAGGGTCCACAAAAAGGTTTTGCATCGCATGTGAATCGCGTGTAAATTAACGAAGATGACGCGGGTGATAGAATGGTGTGAACGCGAACGACGAAACCGATTAATTGGACGTGGATTGATTTATTCCTTAATTAACAATCACCGAACCCCGAACTCGCGCACCCTTTTCTACCCTCGCTTCCTGCTCATAGGAGTTCGCCTAATAAAAACTCACGAGTGATAACGCATGTTACTCATTACTCGCGAAAATCGCAATTGAAAATTTCAAAATTGCGATCGAAAATTTCGCTAAATCGATGAATGGAGGATTTAAAAAATCGCGTTTTTTAAATTTCTGAATCGTTGCTCGACTGTCTTATCGATGCATGTCGTCACGCGTCTCGGGAGATGCATCTCACGTTTCCTCATTGAGCGCGCTTTACGTGCGAATCGTTTCGATAGTACGTGATACACTCCAATTACATCGCATCGGTTCTCGATCAAACATCATTCGGTAGTCGGAAATATACTCGGAGTCGAAATACTCGCAGACGTCGTCGCGACGTTTGAGAACGCGTACCTTTCAGCGCGTGACATCAACGGATTCTATTAGTCACGGAGTAGGCGTGCGCGGTTAATTGTCTGGGACCTGCCGTCGAGGAAATAATCGTTCCCAGAAAGGCTATAAAGTGGCAGTGCAGCAGCCTGATGCTTCCTAAGCAGCACGTCGGTATTTAATGCGCTTAACAAGAAACGCGTCGCGAGATTCTTATCGTGACATTGCCGCCTGTAGACCGCGCGAGTTTCTGCTTATCCTTCGTAAGGAAGTTGCATTATTTTTATACATTTCAGTCGCGCGTTTCCGCCGACTGAGAAAAATTCGTTCGCATACGCAACACGTTCTATAATATGTATATGCAGATTGTACAATCCCTTTCCGTGATCTTTAAAATTTTTAACGAAAACTTCGGATGTAATTATCTCGCGTTTGGACTAATATATGATAATAGGTAAAATATATATTTTTGAGTTATAACAAGCGCGTATTAGATTAATATCTACATCGCAGTATTGGATGCCGAAGGCAATACATTGTAGTCTGAATTGCACAGTGGATATTAAAAATACCGGTTGATATAAGCTCGACTAGTTTAGCGTAATGAGCTCTCCGTCGCGTTGACATTTCTGCACGAAAGAATGAGGACTCGCCACCGAGAATTACAGATATTTCCGTGCAATTAACAGGTCCGCTCGTGAATCGGGCGAAATCTGTGTCGCGAAACGCTCTCGGGATCTCATTACGTCGCGCTGCTGTTCATTAGGGCGGATCAGTTATATCTGAGAAAATCACGGTTGTCGCATCTTATCGAGACTGCTCTGCTTGAGTAAGAACGTTACGCGCGCAGTGTCACTCGTAAACGAAACGCGCAAACTGGAAGGTATCCTTGAAACGTTCGGCGAAGGCGAGCCGCCACTTAACGCTCGATGCATAGTCAATCGTCGAGATTTTAACGTTAATTTGAATCAGAAGTACGCCACGAGCGAAGAGCAAAATTAGTTTTCAGCTTGATCCTCAAGAATCCTCTCGTCGTGATAATTCTATATTCGTTCCAGATAGAGTCATCTGATAAAAATTCAAGAGTTTCGTCATTTCAAGCGAGGTAAAATTGCTTATTAACAGAAGAAATCGATGCTCCGAGCTCGTAGATCGCGCAAACTTAGCCGATCGGATTGCTACTGGCGTTATTATTTAAATCCAATCGCGAATCGATACCGTGGGATACGATTAAATCTGCTCGTTATATTCATCTTATAAACGATTATGGTGCACATAAATCGCATGGAGATCGATGTAATCGATCAACATTGTCGTCGGCCGATGGGCGTGCCGCTTCCTCCATTTATATTTAAATTATCACGCGATCATGACGGCAGAATGCAACTTGAGGATGCATTCATTGTTGGGAACTTAATGCGTAATCTGGCCATGACTCGCACAACTTTAAATCGTCCTGAATATAAATTGACTGCTGCTTCAGAATCTCTTGAATGAGATAATTTATATACATATATATTTTTATATTAATATGTGCCTATGCGATTCTCAAAATCTATAGATGAAAGATCAAGCAATTGTGAATCATTCTGTATAAAAATAGCGCATGTTTATCCGCAAAAATATGTTTTCCCGTCATTGAGAAAAAAGGTTATCGTTATTTCCAGTTTATACCTTCGTGAAAGTGCACCTTTCTGGGCGGTCGATGCCTCGTGTGCTCATGAACGGGAAGGTCGTGAGGGCCGAGGTTCTCTCTCGACAATGAGCTCACCAGAATCCCCCTCAGGGTCGCGAGGGTGCTGCTGGGAATCTCTCTATTCATTTTGCCGGCTCCCATATCATCGGGGCCCTTACACCATCAGCGTCAACATACGTGCTTGTGATCCAGATGGAAACGACGAACAATCCTCGTCGGGCATGATGTTTACGGTGTTACATTCTAACGACACTATTCGCGTTCCAGAACGTAAAACTTGGCAGTCTCGGGAGAGACACGAAGGTTGCTTCGATGAAACGCGAAGCGGCCAGTTTTATCCGGCTATCGTTGAATCCAATTGCTCGAAATTATTATACGTTTTCGTTTACGGCCGATAAACTTCGTGCTTCGATTTAACGAAATAATTCGAAATAAACGACTGAGTAAAAATTCATGTGTAGCGAACAAATTGTCGTCGAAAGAATATATCATTTAAATAGAACAAGAATATTTAAAGTTCGCGTAATTACCTATTGCCCTTTTTCTTCAATTATTTATCCCTTTATCCGCTTTAATGCCTTATACACAGATAGAATTTTAATTAAGATAATTATTTTTTAAATATCGACGAAACTTTTTATATGCTTTCAGTAACACAAATCGAGTTTTCTGTTAGTAACGCGGTGATCGTGTATCGTGTCACGTGTCGTTGCCGTGACATGATATTTCAATCGACCAGAGAGAAAAAAAAAAAAAAAACACGACACGTGACGTTTCGAGACCGTGACTATCATTTTTTTAAAGCGGCTTGCCTCGCGATTAAGTGCGATCATGTATTACGTCAACGCTTAAATTTAATCTGGCGTTCAGCGGAAGATAACCTGCTCTGAAACATGTTTAAAGGTCGAGATTATCGACGGAGAGCCGTCGATACTCGCATCGAATTCAGCTTGCGCGGCAATCAAAATCGATAAATTCCAATCTGATGATGATAAACTTCACGCCGATGAATATTCATTTAATTATGCGTAAATATGTATGATTTATGAAATTTGCTTGACTAATTAATGAATAAATATATCCGGAAAGATTCGCGGCAGATGATGGAATTCGCTTTATAAATAGCTTCTCGAAGTATTCAAAAGGATTCAAAAGAAGAAGATATTTTACATTTCAATCTGATTTCTGATACGAATTTTCTGAATACAAACTATCGATAATTCTATTCATTAATATTCGGATCGGATGTCGAAAAGAGGAAACTTTATTAGCATATTAGATTTATGTCTTATTCTATTTTAAGAGACTCAGAATTGTTAATCAGATTCTTTTCAATTTACGCTCAGATTAAATGTCACTGCACAAAGATAAACTTGTTGGGATATTTTGTCAATATCCCAGTCGCTATCTCTCCGTGAATAGAATCTCCATTCGATTTGCATGCAGATTAAAAATTGCGGTAAAAAACTAACTTTTTTTCTAGAGGATTTCTTCCATGCAACCTGAATTCCGACTTCGCGAGCTATGTTATTTCTCCGCGTGACATTTTTACGTAATACGTAAAAATAATTACGTAATAACGAACCCTCGATTGCGTATGCCGCAGACGACGATTGCAGAGTCCAATCAATCTAGACTAACCGGTTAGAAAAATTTAATTAACATTACGTTTATTTAAAAAAAAAAATTGAATCGCGCTGACTTTAAACAGTCCAAACACCCGTTCTCCGCGAGGCGCGACCTCGCATATTTAGAAATCCCCACAGTACACTTTTCCCTTTTCCGCCAGTGATCGTGCACTCCGCGTTGGCACGCAATACACCGCGGCACGCGGTTGCATTCCAAGCTGCATACGATGCACTCAATATAACAAAGCACGCGCGCACTCTCACTTGGCACACTGAAGATTCTGGCGATTTCACCGCGAAACGCGCGTTACATACTACAAGGATCGAAGAGATCGATCTCGCGGTCTTTTCTTTCGAAAAATTTTATGGAAAATTAATTTCGCTCTTCTATCTCAGGTCAACTCGCACTCGTTCAAGGACGTACCGCATGATTCAACCGCGAGTTTGCACATATCTTATGGAATACAAATATTTGTGCTCGATACGTGTGCCGATACTGTGTATCGGTTAACGAGCGTGAACGTCTCCGTCCAACGTGCTCGAGTATGTGACTGACTCGCTGAAAGAGCTACAGGTCCCTCCTTAGCGCGCGAGTAGTATCTCTCGCTCTCTTTCTTTCTTTCCTTTCCTCTCCCACTCGCGGTGTGTCTCACTCGGCAGGTACCACGCGGATAGGTATTACCTTCGGTAAGGTGCCTCGGCACTGCCGTTTGTCGCTCGACTCGCCGCCAGACAAGAGTGGGGACAGAGAACACCTGTATATTTTATATTTGCCGATGCACATCTTACGGAAAGAGTGCCATGCAACGAGAAATAATCACGAACCAAATCGCATAACAGCTGATTCGAAATAGCGTCTTGAATTCTATTTAGATATTATTTTATTCTATTTAAGAATATCGGATTATATGTCGGCTATTACTCGGTTTATATTATAATAATTATAAAGATACCATATCCGGGATTATCTTATGTGAAAAATAGTCTGGCATCAATATAGTAAGGCATAATCTCACATAGAATCATAATTAAGTGCGATGCTGTCTTTGAAGGAACTTTCCCTACTCACGTAAATAAGCTACCAAGTAGAGAGTCTTTATGTGAATACTGGGTATATATATATATATATATATCAGTTATTTCAGGAAATGTGAAGGAAACTCAGACATGTATTATTTGTAACTTTAAATATTCAGTATTATTGTGATTGTGCGGGGACTCTTAGTATCCATATAATATTCGAAACACAACCAAGAATTCCGTGTAATAAACGTAAATTAGAATAACGGATTAATACTTTCTCAAATATATAAATTATGTGGTTCATATTGATAGCAGTATATGAGAGAGAAACGGTACATTATTAACTTTTTAATAGTAATAATAAAATCATACAGTAAGAAACGATAGCGAAAAGACTTTCGCACCTAATTTGGACTCGCTCAAGAACATAATGCAAGTATAAATGATCCTTCACTTTCACCGCGCTCTATTTATAAGACTATAATAGTCAGATTCTTAATGAGATCTTTGAAAATATTTATAAATTATTGCATTAGCATTTATTAAATTAAAAATTTTGCATTGAAAATCACACAATGAAGATTGATTAAGAATCAGCTGACAGTTCGTCGATTATCCGCTTATGGCTATGCCAGAGTTTCACTCACGGACAAGCACAACGGAGTATATAAACGGCAATCGGGAATGACGAAAACAGCCATAAAAGGCGACACTAACAGACGTTCTCTCAACCATTACGAGCGTTAGCACGATAAGTAGTTTTACAAATTATTTCAATTTATTCTAACGCACATTTTCTATGCATTCTAATTAATCATTCAATTCGTTTCGTTTAATTTCTATCCTTTTAAACAGAGAAATTATAATCTTTAATTAATCCTCTGTTCCAATTATTTAAGTGCATGTTTGACCAAACAAATTTTTGATAAATAAACAAACATTTTTGATAAACAAATTTTTGATCCAATAAGAATTTATTAATTTTTTTAATTGTAGAAAAATCTTAAATACATTTCCAAATATTAGTTATTAAAAAATTAAAGAAATGTATTTGTTTCAAACGAAGTTACTATAATTCTTAAATCGATAGTATAATCTGTTTTCGTTTCGATTTAATAACATGCCGATATCTCTTTGTAATCGCAATCGAAGGAGGATGTCTGTGAATTCCGTAAACATCCATAAACGAATGTTCATGAATTGATCTAACAAAGGTTTATGCGTTGATTTCATAAATAAAATTTTTTGTCAAACTTTTCTGGTGAGTAAATATACATAAGTATCTTATCACAAATTTATTTTCACCTATAAATTTAATTGTTATTTTGACAAAATTTTTATTACTTCGACAAATTATTCGTTGTTTCATTTTTAGTCATATTTATGACAGATATATATTTGTTTTTGGATGTGGCTATCATATATACATACTGTGAAATTGATCCGAGGGCAAATAAAAATTATTACGATTGTTATACGAACCGGAAGAGATAAAATCAAATTTGTTTGCGACAAATCGTTCGAATATGTATGCATTGTTTGTTTGAACATTTTGTGCGATATCGACTTGAAAATCAACACTGATCAATGCAGAGTGCGTTCGACAATTTATCAGCGGGAAGAAGTGTTTTTATCGGATCAACTGTACACTTTACGGTGTAGGAAGGCAACAACAATATTTCTTTCTCCGCGGTAGCCCTTCTTGGGAGAGGCGTCGGAGCGTGGCGATCGTAAATCATCCGTAAAGTCGAATCGACCGTAAGTAACGACCCTGATCACGGACTCCCCGGCTACGTCATGTCCGCAAAATACGTTAAGAGCCACTTCGCCATATTCTTCTGAAATCTCGTGTTGCCAGAACGTTAGCGTCTACTCTCTCTTTCCACAAATCATCCTTTAATAATATAATATCGCTCGGCTCGTAATTTATTAGAATAAAAAAAAACCACATTCTTGTATTTGCATCCGATAAAGATAATTCAAAGATTTATGTTATTGCAAAGACAGGAAACGCGCATTTCTCGATTGCATTTCAAGGAAACATTATTATATGACGAGCATGATTCGTGTGCGACGCGTGCATCTAATATGCGCTTGGTGAACAAATCTGCATCGATAATGCAACACACTTGCATGCTGCGACGGTAACGACCGTGAACGGTTGTGCGCGGAGAAAGCGAGGAAGTGTGCCTGTAATCTACGGTGTTTGAAAAAAAAACTCGGAAGAGAGAGAGAGAGAGAGAGAGAGAGAGAGAGAGGAGAGAACTTCCTAAAATAGCTTGCGATTTCTTCTTCGGTCAATCTCGCGCCGCGACTTCCTCATCCGCGTTCGTATTCCACGAGCGTTTTGCAGAAGCGTTTTGCACAATCGTTGAAGAACAACCGCAAGACGGTGACTCAGTAAGTTTCGTCGCGAGAAGAATAAGAGTATTGTGCGGAGAGGAAGAAGAAATTATTTGCGTTCGCGTGAATGGTCGATCGTTCGATGAATGGAAAATTGTACCGACGTTCTTTCGAGCGCGTCGAGAAGACCCGGTTTGTAAGCAAATCCGGCACACTGTTCTAGATTCGACGTGACGCGTGTAGGTGCCAAGTATCAAAGGCACGTGAGTAAGTCGAATTCTGAGTAATCCGAGCTTCATTAAGATTCCGAATGTGATGCGCGAGAAACGGAAGGAACAAATATAGATTGGATTCCTGTTCTTTTGCCGCGCGTTTTCTTTTTGCGCATCATCGATGCCATGCACAATTTGTTGTTGTTCTCTGCTACTTGTATCGGTCAAGCATAATCTCGCGATCACGCACCAACGTCGTAACGCGAGCTATCGAGGTGTCGGCTACTGATTTACATCGCAGATTTGCGCGTCGACGATAGCGCAGGCGCTTATGCAAGAGATTTGTCTCGGCTTGACACCATCTCGCGCCACGCCGCCGTGCGATTTATGCGTCATGCAACGCCGGTATTCACACGTCACGGCGGTCTTTCTCGGCTGGGCGACCTTGCAATGCCGTGGCGCGATGCAACCGGCGTGCATAGCGTCCAGACATTAAAGCCGCGTCGCTACCCGCCTGGATGTCGGACTTAATTGTTGCCACTAATGACAAGAGAATATTTTGGAATAATCTAGAGAAACTTCACTAATTGTCATGATATATTGTAGTTTAGAGATATATCGACATGTATATCTTGACATTTTTATAATTTAACAGCATTGTGAAAACTAGAATCTCAAAAATGCTAATATTGTAAGGACTTTTTTTATTATAATGATATGAGTAGATAAAATTAGGTGCAACGTCGTGGAAAATAAAAAAAAATGAGTTTACGAAAATTGTGTGACAATTTTCGTGTATGCAAAAACGCTAGATCTTGTGTGCGAAAAAATTGTGATTAGCTAGCTTTATTTATTCATACATAATATTTTTATCTCATTTCTAGAGTTATATTTTCAAAAAATATATCATTTTGGCATTATATGTATATACAAATTGTTCGATTCTTTTCCATGAATGAGATCTTTCTAATATAATAAAAAAAGAACAGTTTACTTTTATGAGTATCAAGTAAATTTATTATACATTTAAATATTTGTTTTATGATCTCCATTCATGCATATATGTAAAATAAAGATTAAAATACATATTTAACTTTGTGAAACATTAAAATATTAATTTATGTATAAGACAGAATTATTATTTTCATGTTAACATATCGAAATAATTCTATTTATCTTGAACTATGATTCTCTTTGCGTGCACGTAAGATGTATGTGCACGATTGTATTTGTAAAGTCATCAATTTGAGATCTTAAAAGAATCGAGTATGTTGCAACACCAACTGCGTAAACGCTGAATCCGACGGCAGATCTCGCAGAAGTTGCGAACTGAATTTAAATCGAAATCGTATATAAAACATAAATTGAGTTCGCGCAATCCATTTCGCAATATGCGCCGATTTCTAAAGTAGATTCGTATCTCGAGATGCCGCGGCTTAATAATCGGTCTCATAGACTTCCAAGGGTAAGGCAGTGTAAAACCGTGCGAATAATTAGCGGCGATGCCGCGGAAAATAACGGCTTACATCCAGGCTGGATGTGAACTTTGTGAAATCTATCAGCGTCTAGCAAATCCGTAGAAGAGCCATTAAGAAGTTTCCTGTCCCGACGCGAAACTTCGATGGCGAATCTTTAATCCATCTCGTTTTCATAGCTTATAGAAGAATGCATTTTAAATTCTAATTCGAGGCTGTTTTTATCTTGCGAGCCGGAGAACAGATCGTTTTAAAGCGCAAGAAAAGAACAAGAGTGTCCTTTTTCTCTTAAAATTCATTCCTTTGTTCCCCGAGACGAAATTACGACGAAATAATGCAAGTGTCCTTTTACACTTATTAACTTTCAAACAAGCGCGCTTTCAAACAGATATGTATAATCCTTCGAGTATATCTAAATCTCTTTACAAAACATCATTATACTATCAAAAAAAGTATTATATATAATACATAATTTCTATCTCAGCAATAAAAAAATCGCCTATTTATCATACATACATATTTTATTCGTTAAAACTTACTTTAAGTTTGAAAGAGAAAAAGAAGAAAGAGGATTTATGACTACAGTATGCAACTAAGAAACTGATCAATTTAAGAGTCAAGTATCTTCCGTCCGTGCATTCTTATCTTTCAATTTATAAGTTCGAAGTTCTCCTTCAGCAGCATAAAACTGCAAAATTATTAAACCTTTACAGGAAATACTGCTGAAAAAGAGGCGCAATAAGGAATACTGTTAATCATAAAATATGTAAAAAAAGGTGATGAAGAAAGAGAGAGAAAAAGATCAAAAAGTCCTTTTTACATAAAATATTCAGAAAACGCGCGTACACATTTTTTGATATAAGAAGTTAAATTGCACGTAGCATAGGTTGATTAAGATTTAATCGCCGAACGAGTTTGCTTTAAGCGGAGGTTAAGATAATTAGAGCGTCGTAATTAAAAGGTGGTATGAAAATGCAGTACTTAGATCGAGATTGGTAAGTAATGAAGTAATAAAAATAAAATAGAAGTTTTTGCATGTCATGCGCAAGTCGCAAGGCGCGCACGTGCGTCTCTAAGATGTTCCTAAAGATTTTTCAATAAGTTGTTCGTGCAATTGTGGAATACGAAATGGAGCTAGGAATGACGTTTCTCAATTGAGATATGTGTTACGGAATACGTGACGATACTCGTAAATAATAAATCATAATTGGTTTTGATCGATTTGTTAATGACGGTTGTTTTAGAAGAACATTCCTCAAAATATAAGTTATACAAATCGTACTTTTACGAGATTTTGTACGGTTATTTTTCTACTTTTTAAACGATAAAACGACGACGCGATATGAACGCCAGGCAAAGATTTTGAAATCAAAGCTTTGAAAATCAAAGTAGCGATCTGTCAGCTATCTCTCTCGAGACGCGAAGATAAAGACGCAATTGGAAGTTCGTGCAAAGGAAACGGAAAGCATACAATATGCAAACGCAACAATCGGGATCGGTGCGCAAGCATTCAATTTAACAGAACTCGGCGACGTTGGGTTGCACGCGTCATGCATCGAGGATGCAACGGCACTCATACAATTGCATCTCGGAGCAGCGCGCTGGATGTTACGGTCCTCAAACAGCGAGAACGGTAAAGCGTTTTACATGACTGAAAGGCCGATGAAGTGCCCCCTCGTTTTTCTTACTGATTATCTATTGGTCTCAAACGAGCGCGCCGTTCTGAGTGCTATAAAAATATCCGCGACAAAAGCATCCATTTCTCACTTTCACACGGAGAGAGGGACGAAGATACTGAAACTAATTTACGAATAAATAATTGACATGAGAAATATCGTAAGTATCGCAAATTGATATCTCATTAAGAAACTTTTTCGCGTTTTTGTATGATATCAAATAAAAAGAAATACTTTCTTTCTCTAAAAATTTCCTTCTAATGTATTTCTCTCAAGTTTTCGAAGAGTTTGATCTCTTGTATTACGGTCGACGATTGCATTCGCGTTATAACGTTACGTATTCGAATACACTTTCTACCGGTAATGCGATTTTTACGCGAATGCAAACTCGTTCCGTTCGATTCCTCCGTGCCTTTTGCCGTGCCGTTGCCGACCGTAAAAGTCGAGCGACCAGTTCTTAAATCGTCGGGAAATATTCCGCGGAATGCGCTACGCCAAATAAAGACTGATATATAGCCGGTTAATTCCGCAATAAGGTAGAAAAAGTGACTCGCCATCAGCCGCCGCGTGTTGCAAACGCGCCAACAGTTATTTAATCAATAACCATACCACGGGTGTGTAACCATTATAAATTTTTTAAAAAATAAACAAATACTATATTCAATTTGCGCTAAGAACCCGATAAAGCAACCCGATTACCATCTGTCAATCCGCGATTGATAGAAATTTATTCCGTCGACTTTTCCAATAATCATTCGGAGATGAAAATCTTTCACAAGTAACAAGCTGAAAATTCTTTTGTGTACAGTGCATCTCATTCATAAATGCAATTTTGTTAAGCTTTGAAATATCTTAATCATGAGAGACAGAATAATAATTTTACAATATCCTATCCAATCTTACAAATATGTAAAGTAAAAAATATAAATTTTTTTATCAATAATAAAATTTTCATTTGCATATGAAATCAATTATTCTAGTCTATACTGTAACGTTTGTTAGATTAATTAATAGAAATTTCACCTTTATCTGCGCGAAAAGTCCGATACTTTTCTTATTCGAGCACGCGAGGAAGCGCTAAACCGCAACCGCTCGCATAATCCTAATTCGCGAGAAATCCTACGTAACCGGAATCAATTCAACCGTTCGTCTTTCATAGAACGCATTATCCGACAAAGCGTCAGTGCAGCTCGCATGATATGGATGAGAAAAAGACGCGAATTCGAAAGATATCACATTAGCGGCTGAAAAGTAAGAGGCGTCGAGTCTCAGGTTCTCACGTTTATACGTCAATGATCTCGGTAGCTCGATACCGAGGACTGATTTTCATCTATAAAAACTTCGCACCGCGTTGATTGTGCTCGTACGTTTTGACATTAGAGACTATACACCGATTACGTAATGATAGTACAGACTAAGCAGTTCACACAGGAAGACATCATTATTAATTATAAATTTTATCTTATTAAAAAGAAATAGAGAGGGGAGAAAAAAATGATCGGATCCACGATTTATTTTTGTGCGTAATACAAAAACAATTTTAATTCTTTAATTTAAACATTAATTAATGAAACTCCAATTGTTCGACCCTATTTCAATACGCGTCACGAAATCATTATAAATGAAATACAATACATTATGAAATACAGTACGTTATTTCAAAACATTATGAGATGATAGAGACGGATAAACGCGATATAGCAATTGAACGTTTTGTGGACGGGTCTGTATGTGAAAATAGGCCCGAAGGCGAACGAACCGACGACTGGAAACGCTCAAGATACCGTGGGTGAGAAACACAGAACTCGCCGCCCACATGGTGGAAACCGTCGGGACAATAAAGGAAATGGCAGGAAGCTAATTTCGAACTCCGCATCAGTCGATGCGATGTAACAAATGTGTGGAGGAACGAAATGCTGAAGCTCTGTAGCCTGAATGAAGATATAACTGATATAACTCAAGATTCGCGTCCAAGATACAGGATGATTAACGAAGAATCTCTGTAAATTGAATCCTATTAACTAATACTAAATTAATGAAACGGGTCTTATATGTAAAATGTTTTTAATGTATTCATATCGACAACATAACTTTCTCCGAAAAATTTACCTCGTTTATTGAAAATTCATTAATAATCCCTCCCGTTTTCGAGTCGATCGATGACGAAGCGCTCGTCTGCGAGCGATGAAATAAAACGCGTAAGATCGGCTCGATCGGCACGCAGTGATATAAACATCGTAAAGGGCTCAGGTTCTCTCCGACGTAGGCTGTGCGTTCGACATCTGTGCGATTCGCGGCGATTATTATCCATATTCCGTCTAGGTGCTTGTTTCTTTTTAAGATGTGACATTCTAGTTTCCTCTCAGAGATCGCGAGCCAAACAAATCAGATTCTCGAATGCTCAAAGGCGAGCAGTTACAGAAACTTTGCAAAATTGAATTGCTTAAGAAGTAATGCACGTGTTGTATGCGACGTCACTTCCGGTTGAGAGTGATATAACTAGAAAAATTGCGATTTTCAATTAATATCACGGAGTAAAAAAAAAGGGGATCAATCATATCTCAGAACACAGAACACATTTTCATTGTTAAATTTCATGTATTAATTTATCCTAAGAATCATAACTTTTATTTATCGTAATTTTTTGTGAACATTTAATTTACGTAAAGTTACAAACTTTCAATCAATATACGGAATTAATAGAAATAAACAAATATTTTCAAAGATAAACGGGGAAAGCAAATAGTTGAATAAAATTGTATGTTACGTTTTTGAAGAAATTGAATTGTTTCCATTTCGCTGTTATCGATATTTATTAGAATTGCGACGAGAGAAGAGTACGATGTGACATAAACCAAAAGAAAAGTATTTCTATATCATGACAGAGACATGTGAATATTCTTGCGGAAATTCATTCTCACGTATAGCTGGTGAATGAATTATTTTTTCAATGAAATGCCCGCGAACTCACTGCATAAATTCTAGCAATAAAAAGCACGTATCACACAAACGAATACTTCGAGGAATATAAAGATCTTTATTAAGGCGAAATAAGGTTTATTATACTTGTTTCGTAACTATCGGTGGGCTCGGTCCGTAATAAGCTTACCTAGGAATAATAGTCGATGCAGCTGCACGAGAAATGCTGCACTTCGCTCGAACTAAGAACACTTATCCCGCAATTTATTGCATCGTTCGAACAAAAAACCGCGCGGATTTTTCATCGATATTTTTTTTAGAATTATGATCGTTAGACTTTGAATCTTTTCCACAGTACAAGAAAATAAGAGAAAATGAAAATAATAGCAAATCAATGCTAAAATTTCATGCTTAAAATTGGTAAGCATTACGCGGACGCTTAAACGACGGCAGGAAATCTTATAGCTATGCAAATTTACGATTCTCTCCACGTAAAAGGCAGCACGACTCTCGATGTACTACGAGGCTTTTCGTAGATGCTATCAGCCTCGTAAATTCTGATCGTACTTTATGTGACCGAGGGCAACACGATTTTTTTCTAACACAGATTCGGCAGCAATGAATTTAACATTCTATATTAATTTTAGATGATATATAATATTATTTTCTAATTTTTCTTCTTTTATATATATAATTCATTATTTTAATTTTACATTATACTGGTAATTTAAGCAAAGACAGGTTGGGGACGTGTGCACGGTTGCGTCATACATTTCCGTCGAATCCGCGCTGTCTCGTTAAGGATCGCGCGATGTCTGGGTGGGATTTTAAAGTCGGCGTACTGCGAGCAGAACCGTGGAAATTATCGTGGAAGTTACGAGACACCGTCACGAGGTGTTGCACGCGGACATTTGTGCCGCAAGAGATAAAAAGCCTCGTTAACGGCCGTAACGCGTTCGTTCGTCGTAACGCGCCCCTTTTTCGCGCCGTCCATTTATCCCCAACTCGCCAGAGGCACCGATCGACCAGCTGACCGGCGAAAAGCGTAGTTAGACATTTTTAGCGTTGCGTACTACCGCCACGAGCCCCGATAATAAAAGGCAAATTAGCAAACTTACGCTTTAATTATACTTTCAAGCGATTCTTAAAATCGTGGAGAGAGAGAGGAAGAATTGGGAAAATAAAATCGTAAAAATTACCATATTAAATAGTATTAAATTCTACCTAATTCTAAGCACGGAAAAAAGGAATTGCTTCGGATTATTCGGGATCTCTCTTGCGATATCGCATTTGCGCCATTAATTGGCGCGATTAACAATCGATAAACATCGCGCAAAAAGCATCCACTCGTTCTCATAGCGTTTAGGGCAGCATTCTTCTGATTGTCCTTATATCCTTTTCAGAGTTCGCGGGCGAATTATCGCGTGAGAAATCGTTTACTTGCGTCGTGCAGAAATTATGTCACAATCGCGTGCGTATCGTAGAATGTGTATGCACTCACACACATGTTTATCCGTATATCAGTTAGATCAAGATCATTCGGCGCACCTGCAATGGAATCATGCTTCTGCCAAGAGTCCTTGAAATGGTAAAGATTCTTTCGCCTCTGCAGTCTTCTACTTTCTTTAGTATTTAATTTGAATATCTGAAGCTAACCGACTTTTGAGTTCGACTTTAAATTGCCTGAGAATGAGTACAAAAATCGACGAACCGTTTGAAAATCATTCTGTCTACAGGCCGTTTCAGAAGAATTTTAATAATCGACAATGATAATAATATCACGGAAAATAATCGATTCAGGCCGCTAGGTATAATTCGAGGAGGAACAAAAAGGTCTTCGCAGCATCGGAAACGCCGCAATATCTCCTTTCGTGCCCGTATGCATAATCGATCGACGTTTCTTTGCATTCCGCCGATCGGAATAACGACCGGAACGAAGGAAAAGTAGGCGGAGGGATGAAGTCGGGAAATCAGAATGGAATTTATATTTTCTAAGTAATTCATCTGACGCGCGAGCAGCAAGAGCGTTGCCTTCTTATTGATGGCGAATTCGAAATTACTCTCATATTGCGGAATAAATCGACGACAACGTCGAAGACAACGAAAAGGAATTTAGAATTTAGAACGAGTCGAGTAATTCTTATTTTGCGAGATTTCGTTACACAAGCGTGCAAATTGTGCCTCGTCAAATCGCAAACGAGCGAGCGAGATCGTTGCAATAATTACCGATGCTTGATGAGTTTCACAAGGAATCCCTCCGTCGCAGATTGAGTCTGAGAGAGGAGAGGAAATGATATTTTGACATAACTTAGTCGACTGACTCGAGAACTAGGCCAGCTTTAAGACGGATAACCTTGCCTTCCACGCGTGATAACAGCTAAAAAGCGCTGTGTCTGACAATATAATTAGTTCTTCCTCTCTTTTTTCTTTATTACCGTTCTCCGGTTGCCGATCCTAACATCATAATATTCTGACTCTGCTATTTCTATAAAGGACGAATCCTTTATTCTTCCTAATGTACGAACCCTCGCAACGAGCGTGACGCAGTTGCTGGCGCAAGAAGTGACGTAGGAGCCACCAGGTGATGGAGCTCAAGTAATACCTCAGTTGAAATGTAGGTCAGAGCCTCTCGTCCATGCGTGCGGCTCAAATCAGAAAAATCTTGGTCGCGATCATGACAACCTTTTGTTTTTCGCTCCGTCGAGTCTCCGTTCAGAGAAAACGAACAATGTGTTACATGCATTATAAAACATTGGTTATTTTTATTTCGCTGCCGGTCGACCGTCAATGTTGCACCGCGTGTCGTTGCTTATTTATATAACAATGTAAGCTTTTATACAATAACGACGAAGAGTCAACAGGATCGAATCGATAAAATTTTAGACAAAGGAAAGAAATGATCTACACATGTTGCATGCCGTTCCTATGCACATGTTAAATGATTATAATAATTACAAAATATAAATACTATATATACACACATATGCAATAAATCTACTTTAATAATTAAATAATTAGAAATCATCATTAGAAAACCGCCTATCTAACAATATCTCAGAGAGAAATTTAACGAGAAAAAGTTCGCGTGGCAAAGCATACTTTGACACATACATAATTTTAATATCATTAAGGTCTAAATATATGTAATGTATGGCACTTGAGCTGCCTGTTAGCGAGACCAGGTCGAAAAGCATTAGAGATTAATTTTCTAAAACGAATTTTCTAATTTTTTAAAATACAGTCGGCGGAAACCGCGGTGAGAGCGAAATTAAAGCGCGAGAAAAGGCAAAGGATTGAACGCAGCCTTCATCATGGCTCAACTCGTTAAAGATACGCGAGATTTTCCACGCATTGACCCTTAAATTGCGATTAATTAGCTCGATGCTGTAGATTAAGTATAATTAATAGTGGGAGGGATTACACAATGTTCAAGATAATGTATTTTCACGGAGGTTAGATATCCCCATGCGTATTGCTATCTTCCTTGATATTGTTAATGTTGCAATGTCACTCCTGCATAATATTGTCAATTAATTAGAGTGATGGAGACAGAAAACTGGAATAACGAATCATGATGTATGAGAGAGCAAATACATATTTTGTTAGCAAACGCAAAATAAAAAAATTATAATGAACGAACGAACGTGCTATCAAGTAATCAATTGATTGATTATGATGGATAATGAAAATAATGTAACTAATATTGTTTAAACGTGATTGTTCGGTATAATAAAATGTTTTTAATATTTCATCAATAATAGATTGATGACAATTAGATTTTGAAGTATTATTTGATTGTATTGTATGGATATCTATGGAGTACATATCCGTAGATAGTAAAGCAAGAACGATAGCCTGGGTTACCAACAGCTGTGAGAATATCATCGATCGGGCGACTATCGCTCGTTGGTACAGCTCTAGAATTTCTGCCGTACCATCTGCAGTAAGAACCTGTATTACAATCTTTACCAACGATAAAGTTAATCTAAAATATAATTCAGTAAGTACAACATCCTTAGACAAAGCATAAACAATCAATGTGATAAATAAATTATTTTTGTCTAGCATCTGTAATAGCATTTAGCATATAATTTTTCATCTAGCTGTTGAAAAAACTCCAAGAAAAGTATCGCATTCCTTAAATAATTAACTTTTCAATTCTCCTTGACAAAAGATAAATTTAGGGCTTACTTTTTTAGCTGCTTAGCATTATAAAGTAGTATAAGTAACTTATAAAATAAAGAAAGAAGTCATAATTATATAATATCTTTTGTCAAGAAAAGTGCTATTCACGAAGACAGCCTGCATTATAACTTTATATACATCGAAGACGCGAGCGAGCGCAGCCAGAGTGTGATTATTGATTTTTTTCGAGTATACAATTGGTGCAAATGGTATTGACAACGGCTGTTGCATTACAGCTATTGATGTTCCTAGAGACTCTTGTTGATCGCGAAGAGTAGGAAGGAAACGTGAATGCTAAACGAAACGGCGACGCGACTGGTTTGCGATGTGGGCGGATGTTTCGCCCCCGCAGCTCAAACAACACACCTGAAAGACGAGGCAGTCGACCGATCATCTTTCTTAACTGCGCCCTTCGTGATCATCTTCTCGTTCTGCCCTACGTTTTCTACACTTCACAGTAATTCTTCTTGTATCAAGTAGATATAAGTAGAGTACAGTGAGTCGAGTAGATACATTTAGAGTGATCGAACATTTAGCATATTTTGACACGAGATTAATTTAGTTGTGGAATAATTCTTTAATTACACAAAGACGGTCCTTGTAGATATGACTTAATCGCGCATCTTTATTAGAGACTTTATTTAAAATATTATATAGAAATTATGAGATAACATAGGGTAATTAAAAACTTTATGATTAAATAAATCAGGCGATTCAAAATAATTTTTGCACGATAAAATTAATAGTTATTACAAAATGATGAAAATGTGAATATCCACATTTCTAAGGATACAAAACGAGACATGAATATACAAAGGAAAATGAGAGAGAATGTTCATAAAGTTGTAACATTATCGAGACACGGAGTGTCATAAACGAGACGGTTAGCCGTCAAAAGTTTGGCAAATGCAACGTTTGTTCTCAATAAAAATGTGGCGCCGTGGGCGTGAAAGGATCAGCTAGACGGAGAAAGTAAGAAATAAATTGGGAAGAGATGTCTCGCTTCCTCGTGACGACGATGCCCCATCATCGAGCACGTGCTCGACCACCGAGGGAAACCGGTTCTCTCCTGATCGCTGCTTGAGAAGTCTTTTTACCGGTCCGTAGTGACCTTAACAATCGATTTCGAGGGTATTATCGTGCCAAAAGAAACGTTTTCTTTCCGAGTTAACGAAGTTTTTTGAATTCCAAAAGAAATTTTTTCGAAAATATTGTGAAAAAAATTATGTAACACGACTCCAATGATTTCTATAATATCCAACAGACAACATTGGATTCCACAAAAAATAGTGTGCGCGAATGAAATGTCTGTGTAAAAAATTTGTTCTATTCTGTAAACTTTATATATATATATATATATTTTATATATATATATATATATATATATATATGTATATATAACATTTTCTAATTTTATCATTCTCTCTCTTTCTCTCTTTTAAAGTTGCTAAGCATGCTCTATCTATATGGTTTAGAGTTATCGAAGATTTAATTAGAACCAACAATGAAAAGCCCATGCAGGCAAGAAATTTCATAACGCGAAAGTTTTTAAACTTCTCAGCCAATAATAACAGAAGCTCGGAAGCCGGTTTCTTAATATTCGATATTTACCAATCTTTGCGGAAGCTCAAGAATCTTTTCAGAGCGTTATAAGCTAGAATTTCGAAATACCTTCTCTCAAAGGAATTCATTGTTACAGACTATAATAATTAAGGGTCAAAGAATCTCTCGCCATCCATTGTGTTACGAGATTGAACTTTATACGAAGATAGATTCGGCTTCATTGTAAATTATGTCGTGCGCGACGCACTATGCTATATTCATAAATCATCGCGCTGTAATAAGCCGCGGCATCGAGATGAAAGTTTTCCACTCACGATGTGCCAAGCAGGATCTAATTACAGCCTAAAAGAATTCTCGACAATACCTCATCCATCCCTTGTACGAGCATGCTCGTTTCTAGTCGTGCATCTCTCAACTTACACATTTCGCATATCATTATAACGCGCAACAACGTCACTATTTTGTATAACATTTAATTAAGCGTTGAAAGCGAAGAAGTGAAAGGATGAATACTAAACATGTCCGCTTAAAATAAAATTTTCCTCTTCCTTTCTAATAACATCATGTCAATCTTGACATTAAAATTATATATATATAGTCTTTTATAAAATAAAATTATATGAAAATGTCTACAAAGTCTATATATGTGTCCCAGAATCCTTAATTACAATTCGAATCCTGTGACAAAATTAAAGTCGATATTTCCAAGATCGGAAATATCGGTTTGCATCAGGATTGCACGAAAAACCTAAGGAATTCTTATGTAAGTTTCGAATCACTCTCAAATTGCGTAGAATGTGCACGAGAATTTGAGATTGTCTCTCAGCTCCCTTTTAGGATGGAAGAACATTGACAAACATTCCGCCGTCTTCAATTGTCGGATAACAAAGCAAACATCAGGGAATCGAATTCCATCAGAAAATACCGGGAAAACTTCGAACACATCGAATATCGCGTCGGATGTATTTAAGTGCAACGGCGATTCCATCTAAATTGTCAGTGTAAAAACGAACGGTATTCTTGATCCTTTTACTCGCGCGAATCGCACAAGAAGAAAACTTGTTTTATCCGTCTTAAGCGAATCGGGTGCAAACGAGATTTGACCTCCGTCTTGATTTGGATCCGCGTTTTTCGACTGACTCTGTTCTTCCGTTCTATTCCCATTCATTGCTAATCATGCTAATTAGAGCGTAGTGACTTTATCGAAGAACTTGCGCGATATTACCTCGTATTAATATTTACGTGTAATATTCGCGCGTGAGATAAATTCGCGCGAAAGCGCGCTGAGACAATGAAGAAAGTATAAATCGCACAGTAGTATCGGGGTTTATGGATTCGGGGCTGAAAATGTGCATCGACCAATCGTTCTTGCGCGATCGATCGAACCTCGCGGCTCGATGTTAGTCACGCGTCGTGAAGCTTTGAGCTTGGCGTACTTTCTCTCAAGAGCGACGTGGCGCCGACATAAGGAAGACGAGGCAGCCTGGCGGGATGCCGATCTGAAGTGGATTTTCCTAATAGGGTGCACTTACCGCGTGCTTTTTCAACCTCTTTACGAAGATTACCTCGCGCGTTAAGGCAAGGCTGAAGAGTTTAAAGTTGCGAGCTCTCAGCCAACTAATTTGAAATAGTCACCGGATTACAAGATGTCAATGAAATACAAAATATATAGTTATTTATTCCTCTAATTAAAACGGTTTGTAAAAAATTGATTTACATAATATTTTACTATTTTGCCTTAAACCAGATTCAAACGATATATCTTTCATTTGTTTGTATGTGAATTGTCATGATAGCGATAACTCTTTTACTTAATTGGCGAGCTGCTAACAAGACAATCCGCGAACTCTGCAACGAAATTTTGGCTAATTGGACTGAAATTCGCCGTGCTCAAGCACTCTCAACGTTAACTGTAGCTGTTTGCTTTCGAGTTTTATCTGAAATTTGCAAAGTGAATGCCTAGGAAGGCATTGGATTGAGAGAGAGAGAGAGAGAGAGAGAGAGAGAGAGATTTTGTATAATAAATTAACGTTCATTCATGTTATTAAGGCACTCGCACGATACGACAATAAATCGCGGTGATATTAAATGAGAAGAAATAAAAGCAAGCGCGGAAATCCATTTCCGAAAATCTTATATTTTTACAAAACGATAGAAAAATTAAACGTAAGATGCGCAAAAGAATTAATTAGTGCAATTATATCTATAAGCTATTCAAGCTTCTAAAACTGATTCAATATATATTAAATAAAGAAAGTTGGGATAAGATATGAAGTGCGCGTGAAACCATATAATCCATAAAAAAATTTATCTTTTTCGAAAAAGTATAACTTTTCTTTTTATTTATCGCAGAGACATGTCATATATGTATATCAAGTTGAAAAAATAATTAATTTGAAAGAAAAGTATCGCTATCTTATTGATTAATATAAATACAAAAATTATTTTCCAACATTATTAAAACTTATTGACACACGTTCTTTTTAATAAAACGCATTTTAATAACATGCATATTCCACGTATATTCTACTCACTCTTGGTGCTTAGGGTTAATAAAAATTGAAGTAGATGCAACCCTTCCCTCAAAGATGCAAAAACACGACAATTTCCAGGAAGTACAACGCGGTAGCGAAGTTTCTATCGAATGAGGCATGACGTGGCAGAATTCGCGTTGTTGGGTAGGTTCTCCCGGATTTTTTTTTCATTAGTATGGTGCAGCAGTCGATTACACTGTAGCAGTCGATTACACGGTAGCTGATATAACGGATGGAGTCGAGATAATCTCCTGGATAAACCGCCACTCGTGATCCCGTCGTTGCCCCGTGACAATAAACCGCGATAAAGATCGACAGTTTGATCGAGAGTCGGTGCACACGAAGTGACGAACTTCCGGATACGCCCATCGGCCGTCGAAATTTGCCGACGAACCTGCATCGCGAAAAACAAGTTCGCGAACCTGATCTCGCGCCGAGTCATCCCGCCGAAGAAATGCTTGGGTTCCACTGAAGTGTCCCGCTATCTGCGGGACTTGAAACATTATGATAGCGATTTTTCAATTAGAAGCTCGCCGCATGATCGTAAATGTCATCTTTTAAGAAAATGTTTCCTTGGAGATATTCTGCTGAAGATATACGTGTCCGAGCTAATAGCGTCATAAAATACTGTAGATGCTAATTTATATCAGAACAATTCTGAAGCTTTAAATTCGATAAAAAAGAATATTTCTCTCTTATAAGTTTTCCCGGAAAATAATTATAATTTTACGATAAAACAAAGTAAGATAAATTACAAATGTTTTATAATTAAAGCATTCATAAAAGACAAATATATAATTTTAACTTTAATTCTTTGTGGTATTGCTTTGTAGTAGACGGATGCGTGTGTTAAAATTTCTGTCGAGTGATTGTAAAGTTTATTTGAACATTCAAAGCATGAATTTTCAAAGTAATGTCAGATTTCGAAATCCAACGCAGGTGTAATTAAAATCGAATTTGATACCGCGAAATTAAAGAAAAAAAATGACACGCCGCGCTAAAGACAGTGAGCGCAAATGTATAATTTTGTAGTCACATTTGTTACGTGTCCCTAATAATAAAAGCAGGATTGGCATGAATTACGCATTCGTTGCTTGATCGCGCGCGATCAATACCTATATGTATGTATACAGACTGATCATCGAGCAGGATAACGTGAAATTACCGTCGCGTTTATTCTGTGATTTCTTTTATGCTTCTCTCTGTTCTCTATCATTTTATCTGCCTACTTTTCGGACGTAACTATGTATTAGTATCTTAGTGTTAGTATCTCTCTTCTGTATAAAATGTACCTTTTTATTTTGACATAATTGGACTTTTACGATTTTGCATGACAAAAGATATTTATAATTATTTAAGTAATTTTCTGTTAAGAATAATTATATAACTATTTGCAATATTATTTGTAGATGTTACATTCTTTATTTCGACAATATTAGTTTTCTAAAATATTTCACACTTGCCAAGATATATCACGAATTGTTAGAAGATTTGAGAAAAAATACATTCATATTCAAGATCAAAAAAACTGATCGACTTCAAATAAAGAGTTTAAAGTAATTTAAAACGGAAAGATGCGAGAGAAATGTCATAAAAAATAATAATAGAATCAAGTGAATGATCAAGATAAAATAGGTGATTGTCAAGTCAATGAAAGACACGTGACACATTTAATCAGATCATCAAGTTTCTGTCCAAGAACTAGTCGTTGAATGAATAATACAGTCTCGCCAGTAATGGAATTTTGTGGTCGTAGATCGAGACCCGGATATGTTAGAGTCAGCTTTACATCATGATTAACGCATAAAAGTCTGACATTTGCTCAGCAAACAATGATTTCCAAACGTCATGGACGCGCACTCGCATGTAAATCTTCGAATACGAGATTTCTCTCGATCCTTGTGTGTCTTCATAATACATATCTTTCAAATCGTAAAAACTGCTAGGAACTTTCTCATTGATCGCATATTTATATCAAAAATTATCATTATTATAAATCAAAAATTATGTATAAAATATATAATTAAAAATATAATTTACAAAACAATTAAAAACTTTCATGAGAATAAGATCGTCAAAAAACTTAGTTTTTCCTTTCAACAGAAGACAATGACATCCAGCTTCGTATACGGAGACAGAGCCAAAGGTATTGATCGTGGGACTCGGCCGACCAATAGCCGACCTTGTCGATCATGTGCATTTGCGTAAATTTCACGATCGCAAGTCCACACTGGCATGTTTACAGGTAATTTCGAGATTGCGCGACTCGGAAAGAAACGACAGAGGCGAGAAGCGAGATGCGCTTTTGCAAATCATGGCGAGAAACTTTGAAACGAAAGACGACGTCGACGTTTTTACGAAACTGTTCTTCCGAGACACGAATATTCTTCGTTCCACATGCTCTCATTCGTTTTATTGGACCATAAATCGCCCCGTAAAGCGTGGGTGGTATTCTAATAGCGCTATGTTTCTTCCACAAAATTCTATAATGATGAATGGATTCATTTTCAGCACATTTTTCTGTCTACTAAAAACTCACGTTTCTGTCGACAGATTGTATAAATCATGTCGATCGCGGGAGATGCTATCTCTTCTCTTTAGAAAATAAATAATTATTGTATAACTATTTTAATAACAAAAAAACTTTAATCACTTTCGTAATTAATAGAAACTAATAAAATAAGTATAATAAACTAAGAAAAAAAGTATAAACTCGTAATGGCAAATTATATTTACACTAAAAATATGCAAATATAAGATTTAGGCATATAAAAATTTGTAGAAAACTTAACTTTATTTGTTTCTCGCCAGTAATTTGCTCGTGATATGACAATCTGTATAAAATTCGTAATTAAAATCGCACGCGGATGAAGGAAGTATGCCACAACTGCTATTTTAAGCTTATATCGATTTTAAAGTTCATCCGATGATTAACAGTAGTATGATCAAATATTGTATGTGGTCTATTCATCCGTGATCAGACGTTGCTTGTCATGAAAGTATTAAGCAAAAAATCTAATCATCGGCCATTTAAACGTTAATTATAATATACAATTTTTTGCAGCACGAACACACGCTTTTACATGCATAGTTCGCGCATTAGTGTGTATCCTTCTCGCTGTTGCATCAATCGATCGATAGGTTGCCTCTCGAAGAATGAACAGTGCCTTTATATCGACGTGCCTCTCAATATTCCCTCGAGAATCCTCTCTTTACAAGCATCGAGAGAAATCTAATGTCACCGTCTCCATTCAAAATGGTTATCAACCGCTTAAGTATCTTCGTAATTCTATCATCGAGTCATGGCGTAGGCCTCGACTGAAAGGCAGACTTGACTGCGAGAGACTGCACGTTTAAAGCGGCGATTCATACCGGTTCGCAACTTGATGATCCCCATAAAATGTCGCTGTCAAAATACAACGCAGCGCTATTTACACAGTGGCGAGGTAAACTCAATTCCACGCAAAGTTAACTGTCAATATTTCAATCATTATTTCCAGACAGAGATAAATTGTAACATCGGGTTATTTTATTTAAAAAAAATTTGATTTAACGAATACTGATAGAATATTTTTGATGCGAAGTTTCACGGAACTTCGTTCAATTAATATATTTTGCAAACTTTAAATTAAGCGCTAGAGAAACGTTATCGGGATATTACGTTTACGATTCAAATTAGTCACTCGTACGGATAATCGAATTTTCGTGGCAACAATTGATAATTCGCGTAAACGGCAATTCGTTGTCCTGTTGCTACGACAAAAGCTACAGGAGCGCGCAAACGATTGTATAACAAGACGAACTCAGCGCGAATTCACCTTGTTACACATACCTCGATTAGGTACATGTTTCGAGACACGTGTTTCCGGGCTTTGAGAACGAAGCTCGGTCAATTCGCGCATTTCCCCGGGCATAATTACAAAGACCTCGTTACATAGGGCGTGGTTGCAGGCCTATGCGTTACGTCGATTCACTTCATTAGCTACGAAATTCGAATTACGTTCTCTCGCGCAACCGTCGCTATAATTCAACGTAACGTGGGAATGCTCCATGTAATTATTCAAAGCGTGACTGTACAGACGTCATATTAGCGCGATGCGTTTTACTTCATAAATATAAACATAAATAAATACATGTTATCGAATGTTATTTAAGTATTTAGCAACTGTCATCATTTCAAATATTTGCAAAGTAGAGTGGAGCAAAGCATATAGAAAAGCATACGCAATATCTGCTTTCCAAATATTTTTCTTGTGATTATTTTCATAAATTATATACCAGATCGTATATTAAACTTATATCTTTCTCAATGTGTCTATTATAAAAATTTGGAACTTTTAATTGCGTTCCGTCGAACAATCGAATAAATTAGAGTTTTCGTTTCGAGAACCTGATTAACAAGAACTACCATGTAAAAAAAATGCAATGTACAAACAAAAAACAACTTTAACATATTGAAGTCGCGTGAGTGAGAAAAACGAGAAACTGCACGCCGAACTGGCTCCAGTATGATCGAAGTGCTCTAGCTGGCCAAGTTTTGCCACGAAAGCTTTTAATAACCGTGACACACTTGCGTACGTATGCGCTGCTTATCTCAAACAGCGCATCCAAGTCACAACCCATTAGTCCTGAACCGCGGAAGTACCAAGTCGAAGGAAAGAATATCATCTCATTAGCATATATGCTTTTGCGCGTATCACGGTGACACATCGTCGAAAAAAAAGACCGAATCAAACGGGATTTCGTACCGTTTTGTACCGTTTATCAACGTGACATTAATCTTGAACTTGGTGACGAGGCGCGCTCTCGTTTGACTCGCAGCGAGTCCCTTTCCGGGATAGTAATTATATTATGAGCAATCGGATTATATTTCGTCGGTGAATCTTGTGGTCCAAACGTCCAATCGACTGTAATAAACGGTCAGGGACAAAGAAACTATCCTGACTTTAGCCGCGCTTTGAATGGCGGCGCGTAGATCCGCATTTAGATCAGTTTTTATATTAATCTCATTCGTCGGAAGAATAAAATCGAACAATATTGCTATCGGCTATTTTCCCATGGAGAATCTATTAATTTTTTCTTTAAAGTTTTATGAAAATATCAGCACTAGTATCCTCGGAAATCTATAGAATCATTGTATCTTTTGAAACGACAGTTATCACTAGTTAATAAATAACATTTTAAATTTTAATATTTAAACCATATATGTATTGAAAAATAATAATCAATAGCTCGCAATAAAACATTCTACAAGAGACTTTAGAAATTTCTACAGAGACTTTAGAAATTTTCACTCATGAAGAAAATACCATTAAGCAAATATACCACACAAAGCCTGTAATCGCTATAAACAATTCCGTCACGAGATGTGTAAGAATATGACCGTGGCGTGAAGTAATCATGATGATGCAAACGATCTTTCGTGCGCGTTCACATGTAATAACAATAGCAAGGCTTCATCAAATTACTTGAATGTACATATCTCGGAATCTACCTCAAAAATAGAGCTTACATTAGTACGATTAATGATGGAACGAAAAATATTGATCGCTCGTGTTAATTAAATACAGAAAGAACGAGTAACCTAATTTCGCCGCGTACAAATGCGAAGCCAGTTTTTCGTTGAAATTATCTTGCGTTGAATTATTCAACGATCCTTTACTTTGCACGAAAGAAATTAGTTTTCTCTCGAAAAAGATAGATTTGCTTCTCAGTAATATGCATCTTGTAGCAATCGTATGTATGTAGATATATAGATATATATATATATTTGTACTTAACATATCTTTTATTCAGTTAAACAATACCTCGCGCTTTTCTATCGTGACCTTAACTTTCTATGGATAGTCATCGCGTTTCGTATAAGCGCGACTGGCGTAACAAATAGATGTATTGCAAATCATCATAACGTGACCACGCATACAACTCGAAAAGCAATCTCTTCGATTAGCCTTGATCAAACCACGAGGAGGTAAATAGCTGTCATTTCGTCGTCACTCCTGTCATAACGTTTATAAAAGAAGTAATTATTAAAGTAGCATCGATTTAGCAAAATTGCAATATCCATAACGCATCAGCATCGCGATTGTACTTCGCGTTATGAATATTACATTAGCGTTGCAATATTTCTAAGACGCATTCATTATATCAACAGCAATGTTTTTAGGGCATTTTATTAATCATCTCTGCACGTAAAACTAATTAATTCTATTAGCATCTTAATTAGTTTACGTTGCATACCTTGCAGAAAGGAAACCACTAAGAATTTCTAAACGACACCGGTAAAAAATTGCAATACGACGATTCGCAAAAACGTTGATTTTGAAATAGAACCTGCATTTTCCATTTTGCGAATCATTCGTCCTGCTGCCGCAACTCGACTTTGCTTAGTAAATTGGTATTCAAAAGTACAACGCTTTTGTTGATGTGAATATACCAGCGTAAGTCTAATAATACGTATTTCCTCCACCAGATGTGTGAAATCATTATGTGACACCTGCGAGTATTCGCTCGAGTAACTATTATTTGCACTTTTTTTAGGATCGCGTAAAAGTTATAATTTTTAATGTAAATTGCTGAGAATATAGTTCACATTGCAATAAACATGAAATATTGTTTATTACAATAAATTACATTTTGCGGAAATTTTTTTTCTAAATATGTTATAATTTTGGGATATTAATTCTCTTAATTTCAAAGAGGTTTGCAGGTTTTTACCTGTTTGTAAAGTTTAAAATTTTGAATTGATTATTAGATTCTTATCTATTCTATTTTTGGATTTTTGGGAAGCGGATAACGAGCCTTGCGTTTTTAAATTTCTGAAATATATATGAAATATATTTCCGCTTCTCAAAGATATATTTCATATATCTTTCGGATTTTTATTTATTTTCAGGTATTCGGCTTTCGCAGATATCTCTGATCTCATTCGAGCTGTCCGTCGACGCCGCGTCTCTTGCACGGTTCGTATATTTTAACGAGGTAAGAATTAGAAAATCCACAAATGTGTAACACTCTTGTATATCAAATCGGATACGGTCTACCATCCGAGTAATTCAAGTGCGCCGCGAGAAGAGAACGCATCCCGGATGATTTCATAAATCTTCGCGATGCGCGTGGGGACAGCTGACTGTAATTAAAAAGAATAAAAGAGAGAGGAAGAGAGAAAGAGAGAGATGTGCCACACCGCATATATCTTAAGAGCTTTCTTCTGTCCTGTCCGATTACGAGCTCCGCAAATACGGGCAACATAACACCGCGAATTAACCGCCATCACAAAAACCGTAATAACACGGTATACCGCCCGCTGATAAATATAAATCGTAATGATCTTTTTACGGACTTTCTGTAATCGCGCGCGGCGCGGAAAAGGATGCTATAACGCTTCCCCTAGCTTAATACGCCTCCTATTAATGTCCGATCGAGGATACGACTTCCACGCGATCGCCAAGCTGATATTTTGCACTTTCTGAGCATTACACGCGTCACGCGTCATTTCATGCTCGACATGATTAAGAGTATCTCAAATAAGGAATAAACCGTTAATGTAATGTGGGACAAATACACGCATATATACACACGAGTGTAGCCATGATTTCTTAATGAAATCTTCACGCGCGATGTAATATATATCTTTATCTACTCTATAATAATTGATGATACTTATGTAAAAGCAATGGTTTCATACAGAAAAAATTTAACATTTCTTAATTTTATGTGAAAAAAAAACGGAGACAATGTATTTATATAATCTGTAAAAATTAAACATTCTGTGAAAACTTTCTAATAGAATATCTACTTTTATTACTTATTATAATTATACTTTCATCTCCATCCCAAAGATAAAAAGATCAAGAACACTATCGTCAGAAATTTATTTGTATAGCACTCATAGTTTAGTACGCTCGCAATAAAAACAAAGATTTACTATACTTTCACAGAAAGAGAACGCGAGGTTTCGAGAGACTCACTGTAAAAATATTTCTTTATATCTTTATTACGATCGCAAAAACCAAGGAAAATCAATTTTTACGGGAACTATCCATTGCCACTCTTACTTCTCCATGAATTACTCGGTTTCCAATTTTCCATTTGTCATTCCATTTACACAACTCGAAAAGTCCATTTGGTACTCGACAAACGCATTTGTCATTCATTGTCAGAAGTTAAGGACAACTCCCTTGTTACTTGATAAATACATGGGATAATAATTCAGAGTAAATAATTCCCACCTGTTAGGAAGTGCAAAGCTCTTCACTCTTCGGTGCAATGTACAATGTCAGAAGTATTTTTTTCACAGAAAGCATTTTGCGCGATCAGAACGTATAATTTTATCGTTAACACTTAAAATAACTTTCGACATAGCGAACTCCAGAGAAGAATATTCTCATTAGACATTTGTTTCAATGTGTATACGTGTTAATTATGCCTCTTGCCCCGTTCTAATTATCGCCAGTTACGAAGAAAATGACATGTTGTAATAATTGTCGGACGCCATAAGGATTAATGGGCGCATTCGCATCTAATGAATACATCTGCGAAAAGGAATCGTTTCACGATTTCGCGCAATGGTTAAAACGAAGACGCACCAATTTGTGTTAATTAAATTTCCGTCTGTCAAATTAACGGCCGGTACGATCATGAATAGAAACGCGATGACGGATCATAATCGCGCGGCATTCTCTTACAAAGAACGGCTTCTACGTTTCTATTGGCGCAAAAAAGCATTTAATTGGCGATACCGCGGCGATAATTTCGCGGCGCGCTAGTTAACTCTCTCTCTCTCTCTCTCTCTGTATATTTTCTTTCCTTTTTCTAGAGTTTCGTAGCTAGGTTCTTCCTGCCAGCTACGAATGCAACATACTCTTCTCATACACTATTCTATTTTATTTTCTCTCGCGTCTTTTTTCGCGACGGAAGAATCGCGAGCAGCTGGCGTTGTTATAATCTTTCTGAATTTTTCACCGTTCGCAGTCTCGTCTCGAGAAATACCAATGAAAATCGTATGCGATCAGTGAGTAGTCTACTTTTCGCAGAAGAATCTTCCTCGAGATGCCTCGTGGACGAGAGACTGCGAAAGAGAGCAACCCGCCCGATTTATAACTCGTTTCGATGTCCTGTATCACAGGGATACACACTTTCAGCAGATAAAGTACTGAGAAATACGATGCGAAAACACAAATCCCCGCGCGACATTTTATCGCCGACGCGAAGCCTCGTTAAAACGATTTGTTTCCGTACCGGATAGAACCGAGAAAATGACACGAAGGTGTGGTTTGCGCAGGACACATCTCAGATAACATTTTAGTACAGTAATCGCACTCTTTTCTGTCTTATGTCCAATCTCCGAGTTTTGTCAAAATCTTCAGAAAAAGATTTTATGACACAGATACAGATTGTCGCTGTCAATATTTGGATATAGGATACGACCTCGTGCTACCTGGATTTATCTCGAAATATATAGCCGGGAAGCCGGATACTGGAGATTCGAGGAAAGAATGTAATGCATTACATTTTGTAAAATTTATCGTAAAGAGCGATGCTATCGTTTAAAGCACTTTCTTTGCCCAGATAAACTAATGGATACGCTGAAAGTTTTTATGTAAATATTAAATATGCTATTTTATTTTAGTGGTGGACGGATGGACGGATGTCCGGATTTGTGTGTACTATCTGCGATTTCGAGTACCTGGATTATCCGGGATTTCGAGGACTTAGGCTATTGGATATTAATACCCTAAATATAATACCTGATATGAATCTTACTAAGGCCCATCAACTTTGAGCATAATAAAGACTATTCAGCCCATATGGACAGAATTAGATAATATACATATATTATCTTTCTCTTTAAAACTAAAGTTCACTTAAAGTATATTGAGAAATGCGATTTTATTTTCTACCTGCTTTTGAGATTCCCTCAATTACTTTGAAAGGAGACAAAAGAGACTACCTTCTTTCGTAAAAACAAACGAATAAAAAAAAAAATCCGATCAGGAAATCAAGCGAAAACAATAAAAATCGAATGCATTTCGAGAGTTATAACTCTTTCATGTAAATTAGCAGCGGTCAACAACTCACATAGCCAGACGTTTCCGCGGGGCGCGGTGTGCAATAGATTCAGGTGCAGATTAAAGTCGAGACCGGCCAGGTCCTGTCGCAGGTGGGTACTGTCCATGATGAGCGCACGTTCTGGCAGCAGGAAGAGGTGGTCGCTCCCTTCCGCGGGCCCCAGGGTTCGCGGTACGCCGAGCCCGAGAGGCCCCGATCGGGCCGTCAACATTCTACCGCCAGGATCAGCCAAGGGCGCGTCGTCGCGCGGAGTCGCATTTTCCTGCGACCGCCTGACGCCCGACACGCTGATCCGCGACGGGGATCCGCGACCCTTCCGCACTGCGGATCGGCTTGTAACAGGTGGCACGTGACCGTCTCTCTTAACGACCCCCGTTCTCGGGCACTTAATCCTGACGCGGAAAATGTAAAGCGCGGCGCGCGCGAAGATCGCTCGATGTCGTCGAGGAAGGATAGAAGAGATCGAACGATTTCGGTGATTGATTATTATTCGCGATACAGATTACACGGTTGTACGGAACGTTTAACACAGTAGCTTCGGGAAATCTCTCTCTCCTTTCATCGTAGGAAATTCTTCTTTTAAGATTTTCGAGTAATCGACGCTCAATTAAAAAGCGAATGTGTAGCACCTCCTGGGGAGAGCTTTATTTACTTCGATTGATCTTTTTCCGACCTCCGACTTGATTCGATTGACTCACGTTAGTGATGACAGATGTTAAAGGCAAGGATGAGTTTCTTCTGTAATTTAATCCCGACTATATGTGTTATAAAATGCGAACGGTGATGTGTTAATAATAAGATATCGATGATGTTTTCTCGGTGATACCGCGATAAGATCGCGAGGAACGCACCTACGATCACCCGACGCGACGATCACCACAACTCGAAGAATGACTCGTGATCTCGTGAGTCACGTCGGTCAGTCAACTTTCGACATCGACGACGGAGGAAAGAAAGAGAGAGGGAACTCTAAGCAAGCCGATCTCCCCGCGACGTCGCGTGAAGTGGTACAAATTGACCAAACAGGCTCGCTGGTTGAATTCGTTTAAGAGGCGGCAAACCCTCGTAAGATCATCGCGAGGATCCGACGCTCTAAGAAAGAAATCGCCCGTCTTCTTCACCTAGAGACGCTCAGTTCCGATTTCAGATGACACTTCGTGACAGATACGGGTAACAGGTGCAGTGGCTCCGACCTTCCCGCGTCCCGACCGGCTGTCAGCTGTGTAATCTTTGCTCACTACGAGCGAACTTATCGATATCGTCGTTGACGTGCGGATCGGCCTGTTTACGCAGCGTGTGAAATATTAATTGATTCCGCCCCCGCTTTTGACGACACGCGGTTATTCCAGCGGTTCTCGAGTTTCTTCGAACGAGAGTTGATAGATCTTGCGACAGCTCAGTCGACCGGTGACATTGAGCGATGACAATCAGCTCTCGTCGTCTCGATAAAGTTTCACGGGACGCTCTCACGAGATGTATCTACCCGACGACGGGTCGTCGCAAATTGACGGCTGATCTAACAGCTGGACCCACGACAGCCGAGACTCGTGGCTGCGTAGCTAGCACGGAGTTCTCTCACGAACGGTCTCACGTATACGGCGGTCAGCGTTCGACTGAGTGGGTTCGTCTCTCGGCGCGGTTCACGAGCGACGCCGACAGACGCCGGAAATGGCCGAGAAGGCGCGGAGACGCAGCGCGAGAGGAGAGACGCGTTTTCCGCGTCGGGAAGAAAGACGGCATTTTTCGAGCAGAATCGACGTACGCGCAGAAAAGCTCGTCGATACGATTTACGCGTGTATGTTTATTACGAGCTAACATCGAGCTGTCCTCGCTGTGGTTGGATTCTACCTCGGAAAAAAAAGTAAGGATGCATCGCAGCATCCTTGCGGCTATAAAAACCGCATTGATGCGCTTAGTATTGATTAGAGTTTTACGATAGATGACGAATTAAATATTTTATTACTAGCAGTGATAAATATTTTATTACTAAGTGGTAATATTTGCTCGACATTTAATTTTGAGGAAATATTACCCAAACGTGTTTTATTCAACATAAAAATTAGTTCAAAAGTACCCTAATTTTCACACAATTCCTTCCGGCTGCGCGAGATTATGTAAAAGAAACGGATGCCTTTCGGCCATTAAAATAGCTTTGGCTATTTTTAGACAGCCATTTTCTAGGTCATAATCCACGTAATTAAACGGTTTTGAACACCATTTACAAAAGGGGAGTATAAATTTAATCGCGGAAATAAATCTATTTCAAACTCCGCAATAGTCGCCGTAATCTGACATTCGAAGAACGATTCTTCTTCCATTTATATTTTCTTTGTCTAAATTATATTCCGTCTTTCGCTGAATTTAAATTATTGCTCGTCGCTTTAATCATCTCTTATTAGATCTTTCGTAATTATCACAAAAAAATTAGTATTGCATGATAGACTCTTCGAAAGAAAATAAAATTGCTCATTATCCATGATCCATTTTTGCAGCGGATAGATAGTGTACGAAGACTTCGTATAAATAGAAAAGGAACGTGGGTGGTACCTGGACAAATGTGGAATCGTATCGTAAGAATATCGCAGTTACACGGAAGAAACGTCTTCTATTGCTGTTACAGCAATTTGCGGTAAGACCGTTTTTATCGCTGGAAAATACTTCACGAAGGTGCGTCGAAACTGCCGAGTAGAAACGGCGAATCGTTTCCCAGAACGTTTTGCTACAGCTTATGTATCTTTTGTGACTCGTTATATGAGATGTATTATGAATCGTTAATGACAGATTTCTCTTGAATTTTTAAATCGATTTCTCACATAAACAAAATTTAATAATAAATTATTAAGAGAGAGAATAATTATAAAGAGATAAATGAATAATTATTATATAATGATTTATTTAGTTACAGAATTTTGGTGAAATAAGCTTTTCAAGTTAATAAAACATTTCTCAGTTAATTTCAAATAAATCAAAGTTCAGCAACAATAAATTCAAGATTTAATATCGAAATGAGGATTTAAAAGTCGAATACTTTACATGTTTCAAGATACACAATGTGTAGTTTTTTTTTACTAAACATTAATGAAATATATACGAACTATATACATAATTATAACTTATTCAAAAGAAAAGAAAAAAAAAACAGCAAAAGATTAAGTGATCCATATAGCAAATTGATGTGTATATGTATGTGTATGCGCTCATACTTTCTCTACGTGATATTTATTTTTACATGAATTGCGATTCCTGTAGTATATATACTATCAACAGCCTTTGTTACGCAGATTGTTGAATCGTGAATGAACTTTAGACTCGCTAAGGGTAACAGCCGGAAAAAAGTGTCCCAGAGACAACATGATCGGATCGCAAAGCTGCTGGAAAATAATAGTCGTTACACCTAACGGTTGCTCTACGTCCAGACATCTCCGTTGGTTTATTAGGTCACTTTTTCCTGTTGCAATGCACGTGCTACGCGTCGAAGACGCGCATCGACTCGACACGACGGCGTCCGTTTGCGGATAAACGGAGCCATTGGAGGATTTTATCTACGCGACGTTTTATGGAATAGCTTAAAAATCAGGGTCAATTGGCTAGAGTAATATCACATCACAATATTTTCCTAATGTGTAATGAAATTAGTAGTAGTTATAAACTTAAAAGTAATGATGCTCCCTTTTAATAGCTATCTATAAAGTTACCGGAAACTAATAGCTATTAAGTTTATCACTGGATAATACAATGTAATGTAACATTTAATTTATATTCGTGAGATATTTTGTGATCACATCTCTTATATTTTTTAAATAGTTGCGTCTCTCTTATATCTCCTGTTAATTTGTAATTTTTCTCATTATAAATCTTTTGCAAGATGCGAAGCTATTCATCTCTCAATGATCCTAAATTTGAACATCTATCATTAAGTTACTATAAAATACAGAGAGAATTTAGATGTGTAAAATAGGTACTTTAATTTTTTCTATTCTTTATGTTAGCTTGGTATTAAATCGTTAATTCGATATGAAGAACCTCCCTGACAATGATAAATATAAATATCTCAAGGAATTTTCTTCGAAGTTTCTATAATTCATCAACTATTACTCGCGCGCGCGCGGAGAGCATAGCAACGCGCTTCTTACGGCTTGATCTTCCGCGTGCATGCTTCGTGCATGAAGTCACTCAAACGATCGATGTCCCTTTATGGAAACTAATATGCCAGCTGACTCTGCTAGATACAAGCGGTACCGCACCATCGAGCACCAAGGGCAGGCATTGATTGACAGAGATTACTTATCACTCGTTACTCGTGAGAGTTCCATGTCACATCGATTATCACACGTGCGCGAATCTTTCATGAGAAAGAGCTTGCAGCGCGAACACAAGCCACGCGAAGAAAAGATATAATTGTCGATATATAAAGATTTTTTGTTTCTTTACTGTAGCTCGAAACACGATAATTGATATAGAAAAAGAAACTTTTTTTTTTCTAAAATAGTCTCTAAAATATTATCCAAATCTTCTAAGAAATTTTTGTATAAATTCAAAGGTATGTAAAAATATTTTTTAATATAGATAAACTGCAATATAAAATATATATTGAAAGCGCAAGATTGTGACGCAAAAGATGGAAGTTTGATATCGACGGAATTTTGAAGGACAAGTGGTTGCCAAACCGTTATTTCGGAATATTTTAACCTCGAAACATTATTATGATTCATGATATGAGATGGAGGAAGAAAGATTTACTAGGACGTGACGGTAATTCTTGATAGGCTAGTCCGAAAATACAATTAGTACTGCTTACACTAATTATAAGTTCACCTCGTGCTCGGAAACATTCCTGGATTCCTCGACAGAGTTAAATAGCATATCTATAGCCGAAGAATTTACAATTAGATATATAACGCCGTATTATTCATTGGATTTATTATTGACAATAAAATTAATGCACAAAATTAATTATTGATGTTCAAAATATGAAATATGAAATATGAAATAATTATTTCCATAAATTACATTAGTGAAATATTAATAATTCATTCAGTAACATAATATATTATAAAAGAGAATAAAGTTTTAGTAAAATAAATATAGCAATGTAACAACAGGTTCTTGATTAAATCATAATATTATTAATTTCAGCAATTTATATAATTATTAATCACAAAATAAAAAATAGAAGATCATTAAATTATATACGTCATAAAAAATGAAAGACTAATAAAAAATAGAAGACTATTAAATTATATGTATATACATCATATAGAAAATTGCTTATCCTTCAATTATGTGAATATAACTCGGATTATATTAGCCTAAACTTTAATCTCGTGTATGTAAAGTGACTCTTAAGACTTTTTTGAAAAAACGTTATAGAGGACTATAACTAACAATAAACTAATGGATGTGCATTAAGAACTTTCTCATAATGCAGGCTATAAGAGCGTCTTGCTAAATGGCTTAGTATAAATATAGAATGTTAGGATCAGCTTTCCGAAAGACAATCCTTAATCGCGCGACGGAAAGTCGGACTAACGCGTTACAAAAATTGCATCACTTTTATGCTTTCTCCCGTGAACAATATTGTCCAACGAAGAGACAGCAAGCGCGCGTCTCAATGTCGCCATAATACATCTCAATGACGTGAGTTTTAATAGCTGCCAACGACTAAACGACCTGTTGTTTTCTGCTATGACGTGTTCTAACTCCGCGAATTTCGCAACGCGACTTTTCTGAAGTTCCAGCTACGTCGCGAAACGGAGTTGTACGTTTATATGTTAAGCTCCGTAGAGAGAGTTTGGAATGAGATCCGAGAAATCACGTACGGAAACTCGATGTAATTATAGTTACGACGAAGACACACCGCTGTCACAAATTCGGAATTATAAATTTGCATGAAACGCGACTGGATTACGACCGACTGCACGAGCCAATTAACAAATTCCATTACGTAATCATCCGTTTGCAGCATATACTTAATTGTGTATTCGTTCAAAATTCTCTTTATCCGATCTGCATTTTGAGCGTATTTATCGCGTGCGTATGATGAAAGCTCACAATCCGTGCGACGACATGTGCGATGCATTCGCGCTCTTATCGCGAGTAAATACGATGTGCGAATGGCAGCGGGTGTGGTTACGATTATTTCAAATGCGAAACACACCTAACCGTTGCATTGCAGAGATTACGCTATCGAATTGCGCGTTTAGAGCCATCAAAGTGACGCATCTCGCTGTGTCTGTTTTTGAAATTCGCAACAGTCGAAACAGCTTTATAAGCGAGATAAACCGCTTCCGGTTGTTACTAGACCTATGATTCACTTATTATTTTCGTCGTTCATGATTATTAAAACAAGAGGTTTTAAAGGTCTGTGAAATAAAAGATGCAAAGGAGATGCGAAGAAACGTACGTATTTCAAAAATAAAGATTTATGAGTCAACGAATCTAAAATTCTACCACATTTCATAATCATTAATTTTCAGTATTGATTAAAAGAGAAACAAAGTTTTAAAATTAATTCCAACTCTATTGAGTTCTTTTTGCATATCACAAATAACTCCATTCGTGATTCCATGCAGTTTTTGTACACCTCGCCATGTTCTCTCGAAACCTAACGGATCGCCATAATTGAAAGATCTTCGATCCTTTATTCGCCACAAGAATCACGTTATGAGCGCTACAGAGGGAATAAGATCGCCCGACTTTCTCAGAAGACGTGCAAGGAGACGCCAATAATTTCGTACCGAAGATCGTTTCCACCGGAGTGCACAACGAAACAGAACGACGGCCGATAATTCCTCGGCAACGGTAATAAATATCCACCGTGAACCTCCTTGTCGAGCCTCGTTCCGCGTCTCCTCGAAGATTCGCCGCCGTTTCTTGCTGCCATCGCAAATTAAATGAACGAGTATAGCCGACGAAAATGGAGTAAAGCGAGCGGAAAAAAGCCACGAAAAGAAGTATTGTTCGTGAAGAAATACTATCCGGAAAAAAAAACGCAAGAATAAAGACTGGAAGCTATCGCAAAGATTTTGAAAGAATATACCTATCTGCTTCCGCACAAATTCTTTCATCGCTTTTAGAAATTTTTTCGAATAGCATCGCCTATCTTGTGTAAATAACACTGCGAAATAAACTGTCCGTGTTTACGCAGGTTTTAGGGTCTCCTAAACACTTTTAAAAGAAGAAAAATATAACCGTTTGTAAGAGAAGAAAAATATAACCGTTCGCGAATGTAATTCGATTTGAGTTCGATAAACTCATCAAGTTTCTCCGCGCGAACTTGTCATATAATGCTAAATCCTTTCCTTCTTGGAGACTCGAAGATCTTAGAAACCTTCGAATGTGCTAAATGATCGTTCTAAAGTTTCTAATCTGGAGGAATTAAAATCGGAGTATCGCGTTCGCGCATCATTCATGCTCTCGATCTCGTATATCTTTTCGTTGAAAGATGAGTCAGCGCATACTGACGATGATGCATCCGAGAAATATTGTATATATCTACTAATTGAATAACTATTCTCTCATTTTATAATAATGTAAATAATGTGATATTTCCATGAAATACAGCGGCATAATTTTATGAAGTAACTAAATAACAGAAAGAGATTTTAATTGACATTTCGATTTACAGAATATAATTATAGTGACTGAAAATACACATATATTAATAAGCTAGATCATGACAATAATATCGATTTATGTATTCAAGTGTAAGGTTGATGTTATAGCTTGAAGACCTTTGGAACAAGATTCATCACGAATCGGGATACCAATTAAACAAGAATGCTCAAGATCGATCGTTCGAGTCCGCCTTAATTCTAGACTCGGCACGAGACGCACGAAAATGCTAATCGCGCAATTGCGGGGGATGGACCTGCACAATTCCGGGCAAAGACAGCGTTCCGGGCTGTCGAGTTGTCTGTACATTGAAGAGAGAATTATAGGATTGTAATAGGACCGTAATTTCTATTAGTTCCATTGTCTTCGTTAAATCGCCGTGACTTTTGCGGTTGACGTTTCGCGACCACAAAGATTTTTGCGCTTTTAGACGCTTATAACGTGTGTTTTGATATTTCTTTTAGGATTATTCTGTGATAAACAGGATAAACATTATATATAATTTCTGGTGAATCTAACTTCAGCTCAAATCAAATAATTAAAATATGGTGTAAATATAAACGCATGCGTCACACATATGAACAAATGTTATCTAAGATTAATCATTTTCCGCGCAATTAACATATATTAGTTATATAAATTCAATCTAATCTTGTACATGGAACACAACAATGCAGATAAAGAGAATATAAAGGAAATGCGTGGCGAAATATAAGTCTGACCCAGATGAAAAGTTCGATCAATAAATGCCGTCCCTTGGGGTCATTTTTAACGACAGTTGCGTAATACGATAAGTACAACTTAAGGAGGAAAAGGCACGCTCGTCATTACTTCGGCTCGTCCTACGAACGCACGTCAGAAGATCGATATTACTCCAACAAGAGAAGATTACACGCATCACCGAGCATAAAGTCGCTCCTGTATTCCAGGACCGATCTTTTAATCAGCGTCGCGAATCTTGGCTTGCCGAAGATACGGCAATTCACGCCTGTCTCTTCTGAACTTCTGGACTTTGAAATTACTTTCGCAGCATGCCAAGCTTTCAAAGAAAAGTGATTTCTATTATACAAAGTAAATTAACTTGAACGAATTAAATTGCTCGGATACGAAGAATAATAGCACGAATGGCCGGAACGCTTTTTAATGTGATTAACAGCAATTCCGAGAACAATATGAAGAAATAAGAACAGCATAATCATTATAAGGGAAGAACAAGCATTATGCGTAAAATAAAGAAAATGTACCGATAAAAGCGAAAAATTGGAAGAATTGTAATATAAATATTTCTTTCCATATTAATTAAACTATCTAATAAATGCATGATGAAGCAAATGATACAAATGTTTCGTTTGATCAATTAATATGCATTAATTGTACAAATATGTACGTAAAGTTACATCTTATATTGATATATCTCGTTATGAATGCATACAATGTCGTGGCTACGAGAGACAAGGATTTCCTGAGAAGACATGTCCCTCGGCAATCAGCCTCACAATCCGAATAGAAGGGATTTGTTCTGATTAAAGTTGACACAAGACAACATAGATTGCAGGTAGTTAGCCGATCCCGAATTTCGGCTTCACAAGAGAATTTGCAGCATCCACTGCCTCTCGTCGGATTAAACCCATCTCGAGCTATAGAGAGGAGGATGCCGCATCCTCCCTCTTTCTAAAAGCGGCGCACCGGTCTTCTTGCCAGCTTAGATAATGCATAGGTACATCCAAGTTTCCGCTTAAACTGGGAAGCAACCGCTCGTAAATACTTTATGCCCGCAAACGGAGGCGCGGTAGCAAATGCGGTAATCTCTCCTTCCGCCGACTGCATTGCGATTAAATATGATGGTATAATGTGCATTTTGTTTTGATTCTCAAGTGACTCTTCAGTTAAAAAAATTAAAAAAAAAAAAAAAACTTGAAAGACTTAACTATATGCGCATAGATTTCTCGGTAGAAATCTACATTTTAAGCTCTAATTATGTTGAATTTACATCGCTATTAAAAATCTAATAAAAATACATTTTCTCCAAATATATCTTTCATTCCATTATAAAGGCGGAAAATAAAAATTTGGATTATCGTGTTTTCTTCAAGCGAGAATTTTTCGTCACACATTTCGAACATATCGTTAATCGCATTCCTCAACATATGTCAAATCGCGAATGCGCCGGTATTATCGAATTTGCAGGACGATTACGATCAATCATCCTTTCATCGCAAACTTATAAACGATGCCGTAACTATCGTATGGTATCGTTGTAACGTATCGTTATGTCGCTGTATTGGTCGGTCGTAAAAATCTCAATTGCGATAATTAACATCACCGCGTTTGTGCATAGTGCGAACGCAAGTAGGGTTTACGATTATACGCTCTGATCCTTATCGGTTTTACGCTCCCTTCCTATGTGTCTTAATATGCCAGTATCTACGCAAAGAACCGATAGCTTTCTCGGGGATAACGTAATTTCCAAGAGTGTGTACTCGGGCATACACGTGCGCCTTCGTGTAAGCGAAGAAGACAAGCATAGGTTTTATAGGTCAAACAAGATAATTTCAATATAATCGTTTCTGTAGATGGCTATATATATATATATATATATATATATATATATATATATATATAATAATGCATTACGTGTATTTTAACTTCTCTATCTGTACTTTTGCGGGGCATATTCTTCGAAAAAAAAAATATTAGATAAAGTTAGAAAAAATATTTATAATCTCTGAATTCGAATATAGAATCTTCAATCGCGAAGCACAATGCACGTTATGCTTGGCACACCGTGTATAAGTTTAGCGCCACTTTATCGACTTCCTGCTGCACCTGTGCATCAACTCTCACCTTAACTACGTAATAGCATCGCCGTCTTTGGATGCACTACCCGAATACCATTATCGTGTCATTTACTAAATTGCCTGCTTGATATCTCAACTGTTGAATTGCAAAACGAGAGGAGAGTGCATTGGATTTCGAGATTGTTGACATCGTAATATTCTGATGCAATTAATATCGCACAGTACAGAAATATATTCCCCTTTCATGGTTTTCCAATAAAAGAGAAGAGCAGAATAAAGAAGAATAAGATTTATATTTATTTATATTTGTTTTTTAGACATTAATCTGAAAAATTTGCATATTTCGACAGAGAATATGAAATGAAGATGAATAAAATTGCGTACAAAACCACCTTCAACAAAATCGCAATACAAAAAGGTAACTGTATATTAAAGTGCGGATCACAGCGCGAATATTCGCGGATTAAAGATAGAAAGTTCAAAGGCTGTAGTTGAAGAATACCAAACCTTGTTAATGATTCACCACCTTTTCCAGCCTACCGTGATTTTAGCGCGATATTGCACAATTTCTATGCACTTTTTTGTTCTCCTCGAGATACATAAGCCACGAATATATACACGCAATATCGCGAATAATATATCAAAGCTGATGTACGGGAGCATAGACGAGTGGCTTCTTCGCGAAGTCTCGACCGACGTTTCCTGTTATCCTGCGCGCGGTGATGATAAATAGCAGATAGAGCACGATACGTTCGATGATACGAATAGAGAAGAGGAAGAGAGAGAGAGAGAGAGAGAGAGAGAGAGAGAGAGAGAGAGAGAGAGAGAGAGAGAGATCGGATCCAACACCGACTTAATTAAGGAGCATGATCGCGATTATGGAACGTCGCTGTTATCAGCGTAATCTACCTACTCGTTATGCATAATGCTGATTATTCATTGTCAATCGGATCAGCGGTGCAACAATGCACTGGACGCCTCTAACAGGAAATCGATCGACGGATTAAGAACAGTTATTCTGAGATCGCCACCGATTAATAACCGACGCCACACCGCGCGCTCTTAATCTTATTCAATCATCTAGCGCGCTGCAATAATTATCCCGTCCATCGAATAATCCCTCTTTTAATCGTTTGGAAAACAGAGTTAATCTCAGAGGAAGTGCGTATAATCTGACATAAAATAAAACCGCAAAATAGCCTCGTTGATTAAGTTAGAATTGCTACGTTCTTCATCTCACATTGCGCGATTCGAATATATGTACATACAATAAATGTAGTTCTAAAGTATATAGGAATATCGACCAGAGAAATATATGTTCGAACCAAAGGCGACGCTTATTTTTTCAAAAATGGATTATTTTTATAATTTTAAAAGCACCAGTCACTTATTGTTAATTTTGTATCTTCTTTTTTACGATTAACTCTGGCTGTCAATTCTGTTCCTCAACATTTCACAGCGCGTCACCTCTTCTCATTTATAATCTCCTAGAACCATCACCACAGGAAGTTTCGTTAGTAGACAAGACTGTCTACAACAGCTGATCCAATTTTTCCTAAATGTCAGTGGAAGATGCGGTGAAAACTGTCTCCTCGCTTTCGCGCGCTCTCTGTCTTTTTTTTCTCTGTTTTTCGAGCGTACTTGACTGTCCGTTGACCGTGGCACTAATGAAGAGTACACGAAGGGAGGATGCTCCAGCCGTCTAGCCATCATGCCTCTCCTATGCAAAAGGAATGGGCGAGGTTGCCAGGGTGACGGTCTGCTGGCGCCCGACTAAGAGGGTCGATACCGACGACACCGACGTCATCAATTCGCGTTCTTCGTATTTCAAAGATTATCCCCATTCTTTTGTTCGGATCCTTGAAGAGGCGAATACGAGCTCCGCGGAGCGATTTGATACGAATAAAACTAAGAGCGTTAAAGAAGACATCGCGTTGCATCTTACAATTAGACATAATTCACTTTCATGTTTACGATATTCAATTATCCCCTTTCTAGTTAAGGAATATAGTATTCGTTAATGCGCAGCGATAAAAGCATCGGTATCATTTGCATCTTATAAAACTAACAAACAAATTTAACAAAGACAAGATAATAATATAAAAATTGCATCATTCATTTTTCAAATATATATCAAAGAAATCTTGACCGTTATTGAAAATTATATACATATATAGCTCATTCTGTATAAAAAAATCTCATATTTATCTTTTGGAAAGAATACAACTCTGAAAGGATAAAACGTAGTGCACAACTACACGCGAACATTAGCACACTGCGATAGCTTCATAATGCGACTGTATCAAAGACGATAAAGATAATATGCGTGGCGCGTTTACATTCATACGTTCATTTCTCGAGTAAACGGACCTCGTCGAGCGCGATTCTGGTGATTTGAACAAAACGGCGACGCCGTTATTTCACTGCGGTAAGAGTTTCAAAATTTACAATTCGCCGAGTACCGTATACGTGTCCCAGTAACCCGCAACCACGCGTCCAACAAAGGAAGGAGAAGCGAGGGCATTGTTATGAGTTCGTGGAAGTATGAAAATAATCAGCTGACTTATCGCCGGGCATCATCGAGTCGTATCTCGCGCTGTTCATCATTGTAATGATCATGATCACAAATGTGTTTGTTGTGTTAAAAATCTGTGTAGGAAACGTATAAAGAACAACGATCTCGATTTGCAACCAAGGTATTTTCAACAATAAAGGATATCTATCCGAACTGATTGAAACAAGATCGGAACAAGTATATCTTGCTAATAGAACTCTGAAAGAACATCGTGATTGATATATGTCATTTTCTTTGCAATTCTAACACATAATATTACAAAAATTTTCTAATATCGATTTCCTAATTACATTTTAGTTTTTTTTTATGTACTATAAGGATGGAAGATGCAAGGAATAATGAGCAACAAATCCGACCAATATTCGCGAGTAACCATGCTACGGTTCATAAAATTTTACGACGTGGATATCTCACGAACGGCTTGAGTTCTTTTTTTTCTTGCGTTTGTGGATACGCATCTCGCAATTTCTCGTAACATTAAAATAAAGAAAAATGCTTTATAAGCACGAAAAAGTATTTATTGGTGCTGAACAATCGAGCGATCAGTTCAACATGAAACATCAACAGCCAGCCATAATGGCGCGACTTTGCGATACTCTCTCTCTTTCTCTCTCTTACATAAAGGATATTTCATCTATAATTTAAAAACATTTTAAATATACTACACTGTTACTATCCATCAGAAATTTTCCCTCAAGATAATTAAATTGAGTTTGTGCGCAAAATGCGCGGGTAGGAATGCTCGCAAGATATTTTTCCATCGCGAACATTCATGATACATATACAATAAAGCGTAATTTTGTGAAAAATAATTATAAATTATCTTATACTCTATATAATAAAACTCTGAATTTCATGTTTAAAAAATTATTAGATATAAGTGAATAGATGTTCGTGTTATTCGAACGATCGCTCGTGCAGATTATGCGAATCGCATAATATATCCAGTGTCAGTTTGATTTCAATGCATTCCGATTGTCGATTGCATCGGCAAACATGGTCGAACAGAGAGAAGCGTCTGATGTTTACGTCAGAATCTGCACGTATACAACGTGTTTGCGAATCGTGATCGATGTTTGTAAACGACCGTGCAAGTGATCACGGTAGTGTGTAGTCAGACCATCTTGACGAATTACGATTCCGAATGTCGCAACAAGAAAGGCAAGGAAGAAAACGCGACGCGTTACTTGTTATACGCGATAGGAATACAAAATAAAACAGAATTCGCGCGTGATTCTTGCGAAACCGAATACAAATTTCTCAACCTACATTTAATTCCAGACGAAGAAATACATTTTCTCAGTACAAATAGACGGAAATACTTTCTAATTAACAATTAACATTAGCAAACTAAACTTCGTAACGTACTCTAGCAAGAAATTTATATTTATTTAGATTACGATATTATTTAATGAATAATATTGAACCTTTTCGCGAATAGGTAAAATACAATGTTTATTTTCTGTTAATTTTACGTATCTATTCTTTTATTGGAGCAAAGTATGTGCTATTTTGATTAATGGTTACTAACCATGCTACGTTGGCCCAGTTAAAGTGCCGTCTGAAAGTGTAACTAATTAGACACTTTCGAAAGTTACCGCAGAGTCTGACGTGACAGTGTTTCATTCAGCTACTTTGCCGCGGACGCGATATTAATAGATGTAATTGCTATAGAAAATTTACATTCTTATTAATAATTTACGGTAATGTACAAAAAAATTTTTACGTATACTTGTATAATAATTAAATATAAAAAAAATATTCAGATCTGAAATACGTACGTATCATTTGTAAAATATTTTCTAAAACTTCCATGAAATAATTTAAGAATTCAACTCAAGAATTTCGAGAAGAATTGAAACTTCGAATGATTTATAGAATACTTCGAATTAATTTATAGAATTTACAGCTTTGGAAAGAAGCCAAAAAAAGTATACTAATCGGATGTAATGAAATTTTGCCCGACGGAAATTTTATCGTATTTTCAAACTGTACGTTCACTCTTGGCGAAACTTCACAATGTTTCGGGAAATAAGAAAACATTGTTTTAATGACTTTTGGGGAGAAGTTTGATCCTCAACAAAGTTTCCAACTGGTACGTGACGATGTTAACAAACGAGCTTCCCAATATCGTTTTCGCCTTGAACCTATGTCTACAAAGTGTCGAAATATAAATTTACAAAAAAAAAAAAATTAAGTTTATAAATATATAGTTACAATATTAAATAAATTTCGGAATAAATCCCTTTAATCATTTCTCAACTAATAACGATTATAATGGGTAGAAAGCCGTAGAATCAAATAAAATTCTGAGCAAAAAAACGATTGAGAAATATTAGCGTAAAAGGTTGTGTGCAATCATTGCGCTACTGTAAGCATACAATTATTGCGGTGTAAAATCTCGATGCTTGCTTTTTCGTCACGTTTCCGTTTTCGCGCTAGACGCATCGGCGTAGCCGCGTCGAACCTGTCGTCATCGCTCGAACGAGCGTCATTGCGAAATGCGAAGAAACAGCCGCGGTCGGTCGATTTGCGTGGGCAGCCTCTAAGGAGATACGGCCGTGATTCAGAAGTAAGCGTGCACGAGGCAAGTGCTAACAGCATAACCGTAATATCGCAAAACACAGTCCGTATAAAACTATGACCTATCTCAGGTGATCGCGAGCCGCGCACCTGTGGAACGACACGAGCGAGTCTTTACGCACGTGTTACACCTTGTTTGAACCTCTCACGCGACATTTGCAGAGCTAACTAACCGCACGCATTAATAACACCATTAACTACACCGTAGTCCGTACGATTAAACGAGATGATGACGTAAAAGAAATCATCGATCAATGTATCCTATTTTTATGTGTAAAAGATATTGTTATCGGCGTCAAATTCAGTCAATACTACGTCAGTAGTAGAAATCTTGATATTGATTAGGTATGTACATAAAATAAATAGAATGTGCGGATTTTATATATTCTTTCAAATGCGCACGCGCTTAGCATGTTACAACATTATAAACTTTCGTAAAGTTTCCTAATTTTTTCTCTCGATAATGTGCAGATTATATTATAACGAATGGTCATTAGTAGCCAATGGCACAGTTTTGTTTCATTTGTTGCTTATTTGTACAATGAGAGAGAAAGAGATCTTTCTCCTTGTGCTGGAGAATCGACCTGATTCTATCCTCACTGTCATACGACACAATATACATGGTCGAATATGTGGGATGTTCATTATGACGATTTATTCAGCGATCGTCGTTATTACTCGCTTTTTAGGTCAACGATAACATGATCTGTTAAACACGTCACCCTGTGACCGGAATAGAGACCCTTCGACAATGAGATCGCCGCGTTCGATCCTCTTATTACATCGGCGCATAATTAACTCGAGCACGGGACGTTGCAGCGAGGGTTAATTGCACAGCCTGAGAGGCTAATTATCGCGGTGAGAGTAATAAAAAGAGAAACGAATCGAATAACGGATCGATACGCAAAATGGATATTTTCGATTTCTCGCGGGAAAACGATTTCGACATGCCTTTCCGTTCAAGTAATACAAGCAACGCTGATAAATTCGAAAACCTCTCGAGAGCCGCGCTTTCTTCGATCATTTCGTTTACATGCGCGTTTCGCATGCGAGCGTCTTCGGAAAAATCTCGAGCCTCCCTCGTTTTCTCGACCGCTGTCGAAACAGGGCGATCGGCAAAAGCGGGTCAATTCGTTCCATTTAAAGTCTCGGCATTCGATTACGATCTCGACCGTGATTTACGAGCTTGAACGCGCGCTGCTACGAAAGAGAAACTTCGCGCGCGCGCACGTTAAATCGATCTTTTGTCACACTAACGTGCGGTTGCCCTAACCCGAACTTAATTTATGACGGGACGTTAAACGATAGCTCTCGCGTAGTAGTCTTTGCCAGCGAGCAGACTTCTCTGATTGATGTGTCGGTCGTTTCGTCTGGCTGCTCGCACTTGCACGCAATCGACATTGCTTGATTTCCCCTCATGCGTATTTACGCATCTATCCGATCTTCGATCGCGCGATTCGACGTGTACTTGAATCTTTTATAGCGTGACGCGATGTTCGCGAAAAGAGTTTCAGTGCGAATTATAGTGACAGCGTCGTCAGAATGTCGAATAGTCAAAGCGCTCGACAACTTTTGCACGAATTAATCACTGAAAATAAAAAAATTATTTTCAGAGTATCGAGTGTTTATTTATTAATACGGCAAAATGCGTATTTTCTTCACACAGTAAAGCCTTCGAAGATAAATAGAAAGTGTTGGAAAATGAATCTGAAGTTCGTTAAAAAACAAAAAAAGAGAGAAAAAGATTGTGAGAATAACATTGTCATATCCCGTTCGCGTTATTGCAAATCACGTCCCGAATTGAATTCTTCATAAATCGTTTCTACCATGATGATGGACACACCCCAGATGCAGATAGTATCGAATCCGCTTAATCCGAAGCACGAATGTCCGCCGGCCGTCCGGACGGAAGATAATATACAAATCGAGGGCAGTGGTTTAGGAAAATAATTCGCTTTCTCGCGATTCAACGGCCGGAAACTTGTTCGTCCGCGAGATGTTCAATTCAACAATTAATCGTACACGTATTGAATATTTTTTACACGCTTTCTAGTGGTTCTGCTAAATGTTAACAAGTATAGATAGTGCTAACAGAAATCTCATAATTAAAATGTAGAAGAAATTATAATGAAAAAAACAAGCTCGTCATTTAGTTCCGCGTTTTCTAGAAACATGTGCAATTAAAATTTATTACACGATATTATACTGATTGTTACTTTTGATAACAGAAATTCCAGAAAGATATTAAATATCTGTTTTAAATATTTGAAACTAGTTTAATTGCCTAAACGTGCAAAGAAACAGAAGAAGAATCACGTGTCACTTAAATCTCTGGCCTTGAAGGCTGTAATAGACCATATGAAGCATACGTTAAAAAAGCCTCCAATTACATGCGACAAGTACAAATAGCTAGCAAGCATGGCAGTAGCGGATGAAACGTATAAGGAAAGTCTATGCTATTTTAACGGTACCAACGAGAGTTCCTTCTATTGGACAAATTGACCTCTTTTTTGCTTTCTCACGTGATTAGTCGCAATTTTGCAATAAAAATGCGAGTTGTTTCTGCACAATAATAATGCGCATCGTAGTTATTATTGCAGAATTTCATAGAAATGTTGAAAGTAATGTCATTTCGTGAAACTCTTGAAATATAATTATGAGACTTAACCGTTCATTTTTACTACTTAGCCTCATTTAACAGATCATTAATTCACAGAGGACAATGTAATTTACAGATAAAAATATCCGGTTTAATCTACAACAGTATATATTTCTGTGATAATTTAAAAATATTAATAAGATAAGAAAAATCCCATAAGATAAAACTCTGCAGTAATTTAAAAAAAAAAAAACAAGTTATATCGTGGAAGAAATATGATCATGACAAACAATTAAGAAAGATATTTTTACTTTTGGAAGAATACAGGCAAGAATAGCCGCGCTATTACTTCGCGAACCGACCTTAATTGCTCTTAATTCAGCGAGAATAAAGACAATTAACGGTTCGACTATTGGTACATTTCTCGCTCCGCCTCTGATAATAATTAAACTCGTATCACCGATATCCGTTGCATCATATCTGCCGACTGCATCATATGTTAATATCCGCTTAATTTTCCTGACTTAATTAATTTCCGGCAGATCTCGTTACGTCACAATCTTTCATATACGCATAAATATTTGTATATTTGAACAATTTTATTATTTACTAAGATAGCTACATTCCACTAATATTTGCACTTATGCATGTTTCAAAAATTTATTATACTTTTCAATATTCAATTTATATTCGAATTAACAAAATTAATATTTCGTGTATGATATTTCATATCTCGGTTTAAAAAAAAAAAACTTTATTTGTAGAATAAAACTCTTTCACTCCAAAAAAATGGAGCGTTACTATCAACCGACATGATCTTAGATCTCGAATTGGAACATCGATGCAATCGTTGCCAACTGGCAACAGGATACATTTAAAGATTAAAGTACGGCACAGCGTGCCTTAATATACTACTCTGAAACTTTCTTTCAGCATGAAAGTGCAAATATATCACTGTCATCGTGTTAATTAATAATTCATTTTTGCAATAAAACCGCGACCGATAATAATACGTGCGGTAATTGGCTGTGGATTTTTACAAAAGCAAGCTAAAAATTATTAATAGAGCCAAGAGATTTTCTATACAAAAATTGGAATTTTATACCAAATTGCTTAAAATATTTTTGCATCAAATTCGGTGATTTATAAATAAAAAATAAAGACAATAAAAAAGAACAATTTCTTTTGAAAACTTTCCTGCTTCTGTTCGCAATTTTTAAATAAATTATACACTCTTCCCAATTTCTTGTATAATTTTCTATGCATATATCAGACGAAAAGAACGTGACGAAACTGCGGAGAGACGATCGCATCGCGGCGATTTTGTGAGAGAATCGGGCCAAATCTATTTTCAGAATTCAATCGTTACTCGTGTCTCTTCGTAGTCAGAGCTTTTGCCAAATGCGACCTTTCGCTAAATGAAAAATGATTCAGACTGCATCATCTGAATGCTAATTGTCAGGCGAGGAGATTAATCATAATATCTTAGAAAAACGTTTCCTCCATGTTGTAGAAATCGAAAAATCTAGCGATGCTTGTATCATTGAAATGACATCTAACAATAAGAAAATTGTCTGGGAGGTTATTCTTTACTTTCAATATCTCATTTGTTACAAGATGAAAATCTACCCAGTTCTCACGCTATCAAGAAATGTTAAGTGTTTACCTGGATTTTGGTTAACCATTTTCCACGCGATACATAACAGCTCCGCGAAGTAGAAGATGGAATTATAAATTCTCAATTCGAAGTGCTGCTGTGAACGCAGTTTTACGAAGCAATCTGTGACTCACCTGTAACAGAAAATTACACATTTATAAGGGAAAGATGATTAAGTACATAAATATTTTTTTATAACATGAATTTTTAGAAAATGAACACTGGAGCTTCTTCATAGTCAAAGAAGCAAAAAACGGTAATTAATGTTAACTTATATCGTTGTCGCGTTACCCAATGAGATTCGCCCTGTAATATATGTGATGAGTTTTGATTAATGCTAACTTATGCGAAACTAGAATGTTTAGCCTCTACTATTTATTGCGAAAAATCAGAAATAATCAGAATTAATAATTTCTATGATGCTAAGTTTTCCATATAAATAACTTTTTGTTTCTTTTTCTCTTGAGTCTGGCTTTCGAGGACTTTATCTCAGATTTTCTTCGAGTCGATTTTCCATCTCGTTCGAAAGTTGTTTGCAAAGTTGTAATAGAACCATTGGAATGTGACGAAAAAGAGAAAGGGAGGGGACATTGCACATGAGGAATGCATGTGTGATAACTTAGTAGTAAACAGTGGTCAACGCTCAATTACATTCCGTTAGGGAAATTTAATTGAATAGTTGCCGACACGCATCGATAGCGAGTTGATTTGAAAAGCGTAAAAAATTGTGATCAAACGCAGCCGCTCGCTGTTTTTTTTTTTTTTTTTTTTTTTTTCCATCAATGAGAACAACGCTTATGATCGTAAAATTTGCTCAATCTTGGTTTAAACGATTCTTGGATATGCAAGACACCGTGTCAATAAATATTTATTGCTAGTTACAAGGCAAAAATTTCTTATTAATCATCTAAATTGATAGTATATAACTAACAATGGCCAAAAATAGTTGCATTTATTTCATATCTGTTTTTGAATTTAATCTTTTAACAGAGTTTAAATTTTTAAATTTTGATGTGTTGTATATACATATACATAAGTTTGGATAATACTTTTTATATTTAGCGTATATTTCATTAGAAAATCTCTCTTATATTATATTACAAGCAAAATATTATAAGTACAACAAACTTTTTCTAACATTCTTCGACGAGTTTAAAAAAAAATATTTTTCTTTACAGGAGATTTTACTCAACGGTATTCTGTATAAGATATTTGTAATATTTTGTAATTACTTTGGAAAAATTTCTGACAAAATAAATCCTTAATGTTTCTGAATTATATATTGTTTGTGTAAACTTCATCAAAGTGCAAACTAATAGAATAAAATTTTATCTATTTTAAAATTATTGTAAAGCAAAATTTTCACTCCAACTAAAATACCACTTCAAGAAAATCGACAGAAATTTATACAAAAAGAGATTATAAATTATATCCATTGAATTCTTCGCGTTACATTCTTTTAACGAGCAACGGTATTGTCAAACATCCATCGTATCCGGGATTCGCCTTCCGGGACAGAATGCGCTGCATTCGCCGACGATTGCAGAAATCTGCAGCCTCGATGGTCGACGTCGAGAATACACAGGCATCGGCTTTCGAGTTCCGCTCGCCAGACGTCGTGATCGAGAAATCGTGAGCGTGTTGCCCTCGGTGGTAATGACTTGAGATGAGAGAGGCGCGCTCGAAAAATGCGGCGCGCGCGGATCTCCAAAAGACGCATTTAGAGCACTACCTCCTTGTCGACTGATATCACTGAGAATCGACCCACCTCGTTTATAAAATTAGAACCTCTACATGCCCGGCGCGAGGTTCGCGTTCCCTTCGTTTATTATCCTATAATTCTACGACCATGCGATATGCGCGGAAATCGTATTATAATAAATATTGAACGCCACACACGCAGCAATAATTAATAATCGTTATAATTGTGGATCTAAGCTACGAACTTAAATAGATTGGATCAATCGAATGTATATGAAAGATGGAAAACCGAGGATGTTAACAACTATATTATAACAAGTTTGTCTATCATAATTTTGTTGCGCGTATTTAATCCGTCCTATAATTAATAGTAATCCGTGTATAAAATTAGAATTTTCGACCTGGCAGAGACGCGATTGGCGTTTGAACTAATTCTACAGATTCATGAGTTCGAACACCTTAGATTTCTCGTCTCTTGTTTTCGTTCTGCAAATATATTTTAGATCTTGGCACATTTGAAATTATCGCTTTTGTGTCAATAACACCGAAATTTTGTAAATAATTAACGTTCCTCGATTAGAAAGAATATAAGAAGTAATCGGAAGAGATAATTTTGAATAGAAATTTATTTCTACTAATTAAATTAACTTTTAAGTTAATTTAAACTTTATAAAATAGACCAGCTATATGTCTGTAATGTGGTATCGTAATTTATATATTAATTAGTCTTATTTTTTAAGATTCTCGAACCTGTTCATCAGTTGTTACGGGTCCATTGCGTTCTAATTGCATTGATGCAGCGCCGAATTTACAGACGCGAAATATATGCTGATGAGTTTAATTCCGACTAGATGCCAGCGATTGTAAGAAATTAAATAATAACTTTTAGGAAAATTATATCGTGGCTGTGTAGTGAGACAGTTATGAAACAGTTGCACGGATATAATATGGAGATAATCTGATTTATGCTTAGGATGATAATTATTTAAAATTATCGGTATTATCGACACTAAGATAAATTGTTTGTTACGAATCTTCATTGTTACCCAACTTCGACATTAGTGACCCTAAGCGAATAATTTAATGATTCCGGCCCAATTTAGAGACCCAGTTATGGGAAAGAAATGGTAATGCGAGATGCAAATAAACGACGAATGGCGGTAGAGCGAAAGAGAGATGTAAATGCAACGCGGTAATTAACGGTTATAAAAGCCGCCTTGCACGAGCAGAACGCGATCCTAATCGGCCACGAAGTGACCTTTTCTCTAGAAAATATTGACAAACAAACGTGTCGAGAATCACGAAATCGAAATCTAAAGATACATCTTATCGAATTCCTATAATGTTTTAATAATCATTAGAAGCTCAAATATGCTATTTCCAGATTTTAGTTAGTAATTATGTGTGATTGGATGATTAATTAATAATTAATAATAATAATTAATGACCAACATTACTAACTTCTATCTATAGCTGAAATTTAATTAGACTCCTAAAACTTCGTTTATTATCTCGAGGGAGTATTGGGAAACTAAAATGCAGTTTTCCTCGAAGTCATTTCGCAAAACCCTCTAGAACGATTCTCTTGAACTATTTTCAGGAGCGTGACACCGCGTCGTTACGCCAATCTCTCGTTGTCAGCTAATTAGCTGCAATACCGTTGCCACATTATGAAGCTGATTATGTGAAACGAACGGTCCGCCTTGTACGAATACGCTTATTTGACGTTTCTCGGCATTTACATAATATAATTATCGATTGGCTTCTTTCGCGAACAATAAATCGATCTGCGATTGATACATCGGCGTAGTTCGCGCGTAGATCATCCTTGATCGTTTAAGAAATTTTTCGCAGCATTTCGTTTCACCTCTTAATTCGCGATCGCGCGATTAAAGTATGTTGCAGCTGCAAAGTTTATCTGTAAAAAATCGTCTATATATCCTCCAAGTGTCGTATCAAAACTTAAAATTCAGATTAAAGACGCGACTGAGAATGTAATAACAAATAATATCGAAATCGGAATGCTAGATATACAATAACGAGCTTTTCCAAAGCAATTTCTCTTACTGATAATTTTATCGACAACGCGCGCAACAAATTACGCGCGTGATAGATCTATATAGAAAACGATATCTACATAGAGAACTGAAAGTAATAAATTACGCATTCGTGTGCTTCGACATTCTTCTAATCAGTACGTAAGTCGATTCGACTATTGCCTCGTTCGACTTGAAGGAAAAATAAGGAAAAGAATTGAAAAACAGATCCGATTACATTGGCGAGAAGGAGGAAGCGATCAATCATTACTTTTCTGATTATAAACCGGTCAAGACTTATCCGCAATTAACGATGCAATTATATATGTAATGAAGCCTTTAATCTTAGTTTCGCAACTTCCTTTTTACGTACAATCATGAACCTGAGATTAAGACAACTGTTAATTGGGGCATTTAGTGAAATCGAGATTTATGAATCTTTTAAATCGCTGCAATAGTGTGATCTTATAATTCTTAATGCAGTTTTTCGCTGTTTGAATTTACGATGACTTCATAATACTATTATCGTTGTAGCGCAGTGCTTTACATCGGGAAATGACGATCCTATTATAGACACGACAAAAACGAATTTCGTCATTATAACAGAGCTGCAATGCATCATTTATTGATTCCATCTAGCAGCGATTGTGATTGATGATCGTATCGCGGGGCAGCGAATTATTGACGCTTTCCGTTTCCACTTCCTTCTCTTCAAACTATCATAATCGTGTTAGTATTTTATCTGACTTTTCGCGAGTTGAAAATTTTATGAGAAATAACTCATCTTACGATTATCGTAAAGAAGTAAAATATTTCTGTGCTGATGAGTGTTGTGGCAAAGTAAAATTAATTCGTGTAACAAAATTTAATTTTTTTAGGTGCTACATTTTCGTTTCAAATTTTTTTTATATATTGTTTGTCGAGCGTCCTATGTATGTATGTACTGTTTGAAACCGTTTTCCTCCACGTAAATATTTCATTCCGAGACAATCCGATATGCATTTCACAGAAAGAGACTGATAAACGAGCGCTCATTGGTACCCGGTGTCGATAAGTGGCGACTTGATGGATTGCTTGTTAAGCACTATAATTATACTCCGGGAATTCGCCGCGCGAGATTACTCGCTATCGCGAGACAGACTGTGTTTTCTGTCGGGTGGGCCGATTCGCGATGCGCTGACTAGCGATCATCGTCTCGAATCCGATGGCATTAATCGATAGTAAACGATGAATTCTGAGTGCCATCAATCTCTCGATTAAACATGCGCCATGCCCGAAGCCGCTCGATAATCGATGGTTCCTCGATGCGACTCGCGATTGTCCACGAGAAATGCCGCCACAATCTGTCTACGTCTTATGCAATTATTACTCGCGTACGTATATCGCTTAAGGGTTTCATATCAGGATTATACGTGTCCCACTTCTACCACATTTTCTGTTTCTTCTTAATTTTTGGCGAATTTTAAGTCGATTTCTCCACTGCGAAAATAATGATTTGTAATTGTCATAAAATATACTGATATTAAGAACAGAGTTTTAAGACATCATATCCGAGAGAAGAATCTGGTAGGTTTCATCAAACCGATTTAAATCCATGTCGAGTAATTTGTCAAATCGCGGTAAATATGAATTAAGAGTCTCAGAGAGTTCCTTGACACTGCCGAGTAATTAAGCGAACGCGTGACAGTCTCCGATTGGGATTAATTGGGGGTTTTTAAAAAAGGACCAACGTCAATCGGACAGCTTTCGCATGCGCCTTCACAGTCGTAGATTTGCGAATACAGCAACTGTAATGAATCTGTTTTGAGTCCGTGTGAAACAAAAAATGTACGAAATAACTTTTTCGACTTTGTTTTGCTGAACAAAACCACCGGACGAGGTAACATAACGGCAGAATTCGCTCCAGATCGCTGGAAGCGTCGCATTAATTTCGCTGTAGGTTGACGGATATAAGAGCGGGAGAAATCTAGATACTCAAGCGATGCTTGATAGCTGCGTTTAATCCGGGAATATATAATAAACGAACAGAATTATCCGGAATAGCAGGTTTTCATCTTCATCGCGAAGGTGGTTAGGTTTTCACCGCGGTGCAATCAAACGAGATACTTGACTTTTGAAAGTTTCGGAGTGACGAGAAAAATCGCATTTGCTAATAATGTGATACCAGGTTAATAGCAATTACAACTAATTACAAGCTTTCTTGACTTCTTATATTCACACCCAGAAATTATTCCTTCGGTTGCATGATTGATAGATATAATCAAACAACTTACATCATGAATACAAACAAGAATATTTCACATTAAAACGTTTTTTAAACAGTATCTGATTATATATATGTAATAATAATAATAACACAATTATATAAAAATAAATAATTATAAGACTATAAAAATATTTTTTTTTTTTATAATTTCTTTCATACTTTTGTTTATATAATTTTATAGTTATTATTATTGTCATTATAATATACATTTTAATATTTCTATTTAACGTTTTAATAATTTTTTTTATGACATGTGATCTAATCTATTCTTGTATGTATGTATATACTGAAATAGATGACAAAAAAATATCAGGATGTTATAATGTTATCTACAGATATCGAGATACGATTGCTACCTGTTTTTTTTTCGTCGGATTAATTTTCGAATCATCTATGGCAGTTTCTCAAACTGACCTTTTATTTCAACCGCACGATAAGTCTCGAACCGTAACTCATAGTAGACGCGAATGTGTATCTGAATAAGGACTTTTGACTCTATCGAAGAGCTATTGCTGGTACACGTAGGCAATATCTGGTACGCGATAGCGATTTCGCCATAGATCACGTAAGCATGGTGACGGCATTTCGCTACAGCGCTCGCGAGCGGTAGCGTTTAGCGAGTCACGATTCTTCAATGAAATCCCATGAAACTTCCATATCATGATTTCGATCGGATAACGCGAAATTCGCTAAGCTTTAACGCGACCCGTTTAACCTTTAATTATTAAATGGAAAGTATAATTAACACGTTTAAATAATTTCTCTCTAAAAAAGAATAAAATTTATAAAAATGTAGACTGGATATAATGATATATAAAAAATTTATAAAAATTATAATAATTTATAAAAATAAAGACTAGATATAATACAAAAAAAAATAAAATAAAAATCTAAAGATAAATTACTTTACTGCCTTCTCATATTGATTTATTAAGAAGGTATATAGGAAGAAAACATTGTTATAAATAATTTCACAAAAAAACAAAAATATATAATACATATATATATAATGTTTTACTTTCTTTACAAGTTATGCTGTGCTATAATTTACATGCATCACGCTATAACAACGTAGTTCTTTGAACAAGTAAAAGCCCTGTCGACACGGACAGAAATAACTTACAAACTCGACGCCTTTAGACGACGGACGTGACGTCACGCCCGTGCCAAATACTTTTACCCGACGTAGAACGGAAGTCGTTATTTTTGCCGCTTGTCTCCCTTTCGTGTGAATCAATGGGAGGATTTATATTCACGTTAATCGCGCACATCGCGATGCATGGATTTTGAAAGAAATGAAAATTGAATGACACATAATGTTATAACAATTTCTTAATATTACGAAAAAATAATCCTCTTCATTCAAATTGTAATTTCAAAATAATTATAAAAAAGATTTGAGAAAAAATAATATTTTTCAATATCTTGCAATATACGATGTTGCATATAAACTGCATATAAACTGCACATGCGCAGAACAAATCGTGCGCTGCACATTCGAATGATTCAGCTTTTACACGAAGGCTTAATATAAGTACCACGCAACAAGGAGAGAGTTCCACGTGCGCGAAACTTTGTGTTTCTCCGCGCAGTCAAGGAAAAATGTGTCCCAGATGTTCCGTGGATCCAAATCCAGTGATTGCAGTTTATGTTGGTTTGTTTAATGACGATGTTAATGCAATTCCACTTATTGACCTGATCGTTACCCGCCGCTAATTTTTTTACAAATGTTCGTTGCAAAAAGACAAGTTTCGGAGAGAAAAACAAAATATCCATTATAAATTCATTCTTGACAATTCCAGTTGCTACTATTTATAAAAATTATACTTATACTATATACGAAAAAATATAATTTAATTTCTTTTAGTAAAATTTCTAAAAGGAGGGATTAGTTTAATATGATTCTATAGATAAACTTGTCCTAGACTTTAAAATAGTCTAAGAAATCATAGGTAAAGATGATTCGGTCAAGATACTCATAAGCATTGACTGCACGCTATAAAAATCCATTTGTGCTCTTTCTTTAGAATTAAAAGAATTAAAATAAAAAATCCATATTTTCTAATCCATATTTTCTGATCCCTATATTCACATCCATAGTTTCTAATCCGACAGATTATCACAACTAATAAAAGCATATAAATATGTGAAATATGTCAAATCCATTTTTGACTTGATTTTTAATCGCTGTATCGACTTAATCTCTGCATCAGCTTCAATGCGAAGCAATTGCGGCTCGTTAGATTGCTGTTTCCAGAAAAAAAAAAAAAAAAACTGTTGCATCTCGACTATCCCATACACGTTATCCATCATGTTACAGCAATAATAAGCGTAACAGAGATAACCGCTATACAAAGTGTGAAGAAGGAAATCAATGATCGGCCGAAAGAGGCTGCGCTCGTTGCGTCACAAGTGAAATCAAATCGAAGTTATTCGAATACGAGCTTGAATGAGATTAAGGAAACGATTACCGATATATGGCTTCCGAACTGATCGAACAAAGTCGTATTATATCGCGAGCCTGTTACGGGCGATTTGTTTTCATAAACGATAGCACGGAGAGACGCTAAATTTAGCGTGCCTATTATGGCGATCGAAAAGCCTTGAGGTGATAAGAGATAATCAATACTCCGTTCTCATCACTATATTCATCGAGGAATCTGTCATTTATAGTCGGTACGAATATTCTGTAAGCAACCCTATGATCGATGAATCTCGTAATAATTATAATTTTTTTATTTTTGATCACAAAGGTGGTGCGATAAAATACACAGAAAGCCAAAAGCGTGTAGCTGAATTCAAGCATATAATACAGTTAGATCCTGTCTAAAATAATGATCAAGAATAAAATATCACAGTCACAGTTTCTGAAGATCTCCGTCAGTTATTCAACGAGTCAATCCCATTTCTGGGACAAATCCATTTCGCATTATTCGACCTTGACACGCAGGAAAAGCAGCAATGCGATACCGATCGAGTGTTCAGCGAAAAAGCTAAAAAATATCGATTAAAAAGCTTTTGAACCTTCGAACAACGTGCAAATGTGAGAATCTATGTCACTGATAGAAACGTTAAATTAGCTCAAACAAAATATCCACTTGTTATAGCACAAAAATATTCATAGTAATTTTACCAACACCTTTCAAGACAGATCACATCCTTCAAAGCTCGTTAGAAACGATATTATTTCTTCCATCGACGCGTTTATCAGACGCGTTTATTTATAGGTCAACGACCCAACGATCGCTAACGCGAATTTAAGGAAGGTTTAAAATCGGGTCATCAGTCTTCAAGAAGAAAAATACTTCGAAAGGATTTTGGTGCTCATCACAAGCGATCCGACATCTCGCCAAAATTCGAGCAGGGTCTACGGCCTGGCAACCCGTTTCGCGTGGACACTATCCGACCTTCATCTCCTTCCGTCCGTTTCCACAAGTATGCGAGCTCTCTCTCTTTCTCTTCGTCGAGTCTCTCTCTCTCTCTCTCTCTCTCTCTCTCTCTCTCTCTCTCTTTCTCTCGCGGTGCGGCAAAGAAGCAGCGAAGGAGCGGAACGGCTGAAGAAAGCTGAAGAAGCGTTCGTGACGGAAGGAAAGAGAGAGGGAGAAATAAGAAGAAACCTCGAGAACAACCTCGGCTGGCATCCCGAACGTAAGAGAGGCAGCGGCAGCACAACGTGCAGACAGGAAACGTTACCTCGAACGATGGTCGTGACTGGCCAATCGGAAGCATCTAGTCGCTTACAACACCACATATCGTAGGATAACACGAGGATATCGATATCGATGAAGAACGCGTCAACCGAAAAAGAAAAATCTCTGGACGACGACTTGGTCGAGAAATTTTTTTTCCCCCGGACACGCGGACTCCGTTCTTGCTCGAAAGGTGGAGCGCAGTGAACCCCTGGCTGGCTGGCTAGCTGGCTGGCGTCGCGACGCTGCGCGGCGCCGACGGTACGTGGTCGATAGATGCGACGCGCTGGGTGGTTTTCCCCGGTTTTCACACGCCGCATTATGGCAGTTCGCGGGACAGACCAGAAGATGGTGTTGCTGAGAGCAACGCGGGCGGCCCCGTGAGGACCTTGAGACGCTACATCGAGCGACGCAACGTCGACGATGCCGTCGACGATGACGTTGGCGTGGGCTCGGCGCGGGAAGGGCATCGATTTCTTTGGCATTGTGGTTACCGACCGCGGAGTTGGACGAGATATGTATACAGCAGAATCAAATTTAAATCGAACTCGAGCGATAACTACGAAGAGAACCTCCGTTGCGTAGTATCGAATAAAATAAAAAAAACGGAAAATTATATAATTAATAACTCAAAAATAATTGCGCTCTCTATTTACAAAAGACATAAATAAATTGTGAGCATCAGCTTATAAATATAATATAAATGAAGTGGTAATTCATATGAAAAAAAATTATTTTCGATATTTAGAAACGCTATTCTTGAACCTTGAAATAAGCGATTCAATCGCATTCTTATCTTCTATAGATTTATCTATTACGATTTATACTTGAATAATTTCAATTACGTAATCAGCTAGAATAAAATCTAACGGAAGAACACACACATACACTATTCTAAGTTTAAATCTTGCCAGACTGTGAAACTTAGATTCAAAACTCTCGCAATGGCTCGTTAAGATCTCAGCTAAAGATTCAAAGAGCAGAGTTAAACGCGATCTGATCTTCCGGATGGCTCGTGAGCGTATTGTAATCTCGAGAAGCGAACTCGAAACTATCCTCGTAGGATTACCGAGATTGGCCGAAGCTTCGATTAATCGATTTATGGATTCGACCTAGCGCCTCGCAGACGGATGCCTTTTCGCATGACAGCGAACAAGCGAAACCGTCATCGATTTATGTACATTTCTCTCTGATTCCCATCCTACAACTACAGGCGATAACGCAAGCGAAGCATTACAGCTCAACCTTAAAATTCCTCTCTCTCTCTCTGACAAAATCTAATCAACGAAGACTTTTTCAATTCGCAGAACCATTCGAGCGAAACCGTGCGAATTATGGCGAAGAAGCGAACAATACCACATAAACTCGAGACAACTCACATAAAGTAAAATCAGCATTCTCGCTCACTGCCGAAAGCTGCGAACTATAACGACTTAATAACGTGTCTTCGCGGTTCGCAAATTATGTACATACAGCCTACTAATTTCGTTAAATTATAAAACTTGTGTTGCGAAGCCTGTATTTTATCTCCAAAACGATATGATGTCGGCATTGAGATTCTGTTCTCTTTAAATAATCAAAAAATAGCACATCAAAAGGTATGGTTCATCGCATTTAAATATGTTGAAATGTTGTAATTCATGAGTTATATCACAACACTTTTACATTCATACTTTTGATATTCAAATTATTCCTTCTTCAAATCTAAATCGTAAGAAAAAGATATGTATATATAAATTCACGCACATTGATGTGTATGAATTTATATATACATATCTTTTTCTTACGATTTAGATTTGAAGAAGGAATAATTTGAATATCAAAAGTATGAATGTAAAAGTGTTGTGATATAACTCATGAATTACAACATTTCAACATATTTAAATACGATGAACTATAGGAAACTTGAATTTTCTGAGACTATTATATGTATAGACACGCGCTGTCGTTCACGAGATTGTTTCAAAGTATTTATCTTTTTATTCCGTTGAGGTTGAACCGCAGATTGGGGTTCTAGGAAATAAGCTAGTATTCCCGAAGGGTGAATCCGATGTTTGACACGAAAGCAGACAGGCGCTAGCGGAGCACGAAGAAGCTGGTTGGGCTCGTTGGGATCGCGGCAGGATTAAACGGGCAAATTACGGGTTTGCAGCGGATCTCGAGAGGAGGAGGATGAGAAGAGAGAAGAAAAAAAAAAGATTAGAGAGAAGAGGAGGGTCGAATGGCGAAAATAAAGAAAGCGGAGGACAAGACGTCTCCCAGCGAATTCCACAGGTTATACGCGGACGTGGGGCACCGGCGAATTTATTACATCCTCGGGACCCCCGGTGTAATTATCCCCGTACCCGAAATCCTCGAACGCATGTCCCCGAACGCGGATCCGAACGCACAGCGCAAAGCAATCGCGGATAAATTTCTTTAAATATTATAAGTTTCCAACCGTTCTCGTCTTCTCGGTAATGAGAAGATTTCTTTCGATAACCGGATTCGCCAAAAATATTCTCGGCATATTCTCGCGATTCATAAACATTTGGAAAACAACGCCGAATATTTTTCCGTATGAAGGATTTTTATACACAGAATATCGTCCAATTCATTTATAGATGGTTACGTAAGAATTCCTGCGAAATTCAAGTATCCGATAGTATTCAGAGAGATATGTATTCCTCGTCCTCGCTTTCGGAAGCCTGTCCATCTTACAAAAGATGGACACGCCGCATTCCATGAAAGCTAAATATACTCGGGGCACGCATAGTTTCCGCGCGCGAATCTCGCAGTCGCGAGAAGAACACCAAGATAATCCAAACTCCCCCTATAGTATATCCGCTTATCGTGCGAGATCACGTACGGATTAGCCGGACATCGAATGCGGAAGCACGCTGTGGTCGCGAATTAACGATGTGCGAATTAGGGACGCCAGTACTACCGACATGTGTTCGTTGGAAACTAGAGGTTTCCGTATCAGATACATCTCGTGACCGACATCAGAGAAAATAGAAAGACTCTTTTATGGGCTTTTCGAGAAACAATACTACGTTAAAATATTATTGAAAAATAATTTATTAACAATACGTTTTTCATATCTGAAACGAAACAGGAGGAAAGAATTTTAATTTTTTTTTTTTTTTAAATAAAAATGTCAATTCAATACAAAAATCTTTGATGTAAATATATATGTGCAGATAACTCATTAATTCTCTATTCTCGTCGCAAAAATTTTTATTACTGACAATCAGATTTTCAGGTATATATTCTGATTTAGCAAGTTTGGGAACCCCTGGCAGGTATGACGAAACCGGTAGCATCTGCCGAGTACATTCGAGTGACGAAGAAACATGAGAACGCATCGCTATTTCCATAATGAAAAGATCCGCCCGTTAACCGCTGTTAACCCTTGCCCGACGAGAGTATGCGTGAAATTGCATTCGTAGTTTCTTCCTAGGATTCCATACCGGTTTTCAGAAGATCAACGCGACCGCGCTTCGATACGCATTTCGTGAACAGGACAGTTGATTATGCCGTTACCTTGCGTACAACTTGAAAGAGTTATATCAGACGTAAAGTTCAACAACTTACAAGACAGATGTGTCAGAATGTGAAAAGCAAATACGATGTTTTCTCATTTCAATGGACACAAAGTAATCGATGCACATCGAATGCATTTATAAATCATAAATATATATTTTGGGTTCTTTAAATTTCAATCTTTTTTATATTTTTCATAAGGATATTTCATATCCTTATATATAGATATGATTTTATTTATTAAAAGATATGAAACTGAGATAACGGTGTCTAGAAAAATTGCTTAGCATTCTAAATATATAGATGAATAAACATATTTACTCAGAAAACGCATGTACTATCCGCTCTTACAGATATAGTAATATATATGTATATATATATACACGTATATCACTATATTATTATCTTTATTTTTGCACCTCTATCTCTCGTTCTCACTCTAATAATAGATATACACATAAAATCATTCGGCATTAATATTTCGTCGATTGAAAAATACCATGGACAATAAAAGCGACGAGCTCGATGGTTAGTCACACAGCTCGATTTATCGAGAACAGCAATTGACTTCTAGCGGAAAAGTAGTTTGGCGAGATCATTATCGCTTGTAAATCGTCATCACGCTCGTGGATCCGCTACTGTGTGGTTTCACTATACAGAGTTTTTTCCGATCGCCGCGCGCACTTTCGCGATAAAATCGTATCTCGATCACGGCCATTACTTATGATTTATCACGAGATGTGGCAACTTGTCTCGGGTCCACGTGGACGAGAGTAAACACGAGGTTTCGCCGTGTAAGGCAGCTCGTAAAACTGTTTGTCGCAGTCAAGGTGGAAAACAAATCGCTTCGGATAAAAGGATTTTTACAGCTTGATATGTCGGACGCAATAAGTAAAATATTCGCACAGTGACAAAAAAAACACGGTAGATTTATTTTTGCCAAGGTTAATGATGCAATGTCGATTATGATGTTAACGAGCGGAATCGAGAGTTTCAACAAATTGGTGTTTGCGTATTATACGTCAATTTTATTAGTCTCTAGATATCTTGTGTGAGTGTGTTGAAATATAAGAAATTGAATTCAAATGTAATTTATATATGAATTAAAATACATGACTATAAAACATTACAATCTTAAACTTTTTACAAGTTCTTGATAATAAAGGCTCAATATATATTTTTACATCTTTACATTATATAACTTCATTTCTTATGATTTTTGAATTACTCAATTAAATTCACTTGAGACGATCTATATAATCTTCAGAAGATTTGTTAAGCATATAAAGAGTAATTAACGCGCGCGCGCGCGCGCGCGAGCTACATACAAGAAAGCTCGCGCTTTTATAAAAACAAAAGCTTTTCTAGTCCTTCGTTACTCTTATCAATGCTTTTATTAGAATGTAATATTAGCAGTTGTATACGAAAGAAAAATTGCATTTCTTGCACGTGTGTCTTGAAATAGCATAAAAGCAAGAATGACACGCGTAGCTCCGGGCTACTATAGGCTCGAGACGTCGGGAACGAGACCTGCGGAAAAGCACAACGTGTCGCACACGCGCGCATTGGACTTGGCTATTTTCGCGCCTGGGCTTTCCAGAGCACCCAGCAGACTGCCACAACTGCATTCCGCTCGAGTATATGTTTTACGGTGTTTAATACTTTCTTTTTGGACAACAGTGGCGCGTCTTTACTATCTGGTATTTTAGACCTATAAATATCCAGACACATCTCAAGGATATTTTTAATTTATAATATTAACGTGAATATTATTCTCTGTCAGTGTACGATTTTACGTAGCCTTCTCCTTAACATTTTCGTACTCGACTCTTTTTGTGATAATTCATTTTATTTACTCATTATATTAATACGAGTTAATGTAAAATACAATAAATTTTAATACTCTCACATTTTATTTGTTGTGAAAATATGTGTGATATAAAATATATTTTTAAATATAAATTTAGTATAAATAAATTTCAATCCGAAAATTTTTTTATTTCAGGAAACGTTGCATAATCATGAAGAGGATAGTGAGATTTTTTTCTAATCGAGTAATGTTCGAGCTCTCGTAAAACTCTGAGTTGGAAATATGCTACTTTCTTCAAGGACGACACTGAACCGTATATTTCAAGGTTTCATAAGAAGTACAAGTTCAAGGCGAGTTGCGAAAACGGATGTACGTTGGTGAGCGCCAGGAACGAGGAGCTAGCATGGCTCGTGAAAGAAAGAGGGAACAAATCGAGCGCACTTTGCCACACGATATTAGAATAACTGTAGTCAATTGCGAGTTTGATATCAATCGATAATGTTAAGAACATTTGTATGTTCTAGCACGAGATAGGTAGAATTCGATATCAGTATTTAAATTGAAGCCTGCCCCCCATCGAAAGTATAATATATTATCCAAGGAAAATATGTCTAAAAAATGTATGCAAAACTTATGTAATATCAAGAGAGCAGACGCGTCTTACATGTTTTGTCAAAATTGAAGAATTAGGAATAACACAAGAAATATCAGAGCTTTAAGTTTAGAATGTTATATAACAATAAAATAGCAAGCACCTGCTAAATATTAAAAACTCTCGACCAATTTATTTTTACAGTCGAAAGAGTGTATTGACGTCCTCAATAATTTGCATTAAAAACAGGCATGCTTTTGCCTTATACATATGATATATTGATCTCTGAAGTTGCATCTCGTAATCTTTTAATATTAGTCGAGAGGCGATAATCATACGTTATACTCGCGAATATGCGTTTTGAAAAGGTCACGCAAGGCAAGAGGTTTCATTTAACGGTCAAACTGCAAATTCCATGCGACTCAATATTACTTCGTCGATCGTTTTAAATACCAAAGGACGGACGATACCGAGGGATTAAATTTCATACGTACGTTTTGCCTCTGTAGAAAATTCCAAAAGTTTATGAAATCTAAGTCAGATTTAAATAAATTAAAAACAAATAAACCTATATCTTCAAATTATTAAGGTAAAATCCACTGCAAATTGATAAAAAATGTATGGATCAATTGACAGTAAATTTGTAATACTTTAAAATATTTAACTCATAAATTAATTAATTTCATGCGAAACAACGATCTTCCAAGCCTCATTACAATTACAAATCAATGTTAAAATCGCTCGATACGCAACAATTGTGAATTAGAAGCAGGAAACGCATGCGAAGCATAAATAGCAATGAAAATTGCTGAGTGCAACGAGAAAGAACGATGATAGATATAGCAATGTAATGGCCGGCAAGTATGTTCCCCAATGGATTTGTTTGCGAAAAAAAAATTTATAGTTTGTCGCGGCGGCGGCGAATTATTTTGAGCTTCTGCTCGTAAAAGCTGTGACTAACCAGCCGTCGGCGTCGAGATTCTCCGAGTTCGTAAATGAATCATTTCTATGTCGTCGGGTTATTGCAAGCATCCATCGATCTCGGCGAACGAATCGACACCTGCGAGACCGGCGGAAGTTCGAGCGTATATCTTCTTAATAGCCGGTAGATCGAGCGAGGAAAATCGATAATTATGCGGGGCTATTTGGTAAAATTAATAGAGATACTCAATGACCTCAACAAGGATTCTGGCATTCTTGCGTGAAATGCAACAACGAAAATAGATGTACTTCGGGCATGGAAAATTTATAATTAGGTGCAAGCCACCCAATGAACTTGTTGAGGAAAATACTTCAATCTAATGTCACGGATTCTTTCGAACCGCGATATATGAGTAGGTATGGTGGCGAGTGTGGTAAATTAATAATTATATAACACAATGCATGCTAAAATCGCGAAGAGAGGTACTTTAGCTTCGAATTTATATAATCTACTTAAAAAAGAGAAACTTTGCCTTCATCGAGTAGATGTTTTTAAATCATACATGGAATATTAAAAATGTTAAATACCTGTTAAGCATGGAAAATCGATAATTATGATGCACAATATGCCTATCAAAATTGACAATTATTTTATTAATATATTTTCCAGGCAAAAATATTTAACGACAACGTGTGCCCCAGAAATTAAATTTCATGCTACTTAAGTTCTATACAAACGTTTTTTTTGTCTGATTAATGTCATGTTTTTTTTTATCTGATTAATGTTTCTTTATCTGATCATGATTAATTTGCAAACAGTTATTAATCGGAAATATTTAAGCGTAACATATTGACAAAATTCGCGTAACGTAATAGAACAAGATATCGCAAAGTTCACCAAGTGTTATATTAAACCCATTAAGAGATCTTTGAACGCGTTATATTTATGTTTTACGGTACTTGAGATCGTCGAATAACATCTACGTGATTATTTCGTTTCATGAAATAAAATATGTTCCAAGGTGGGTATATGCAACTTAGCGGTGTCATTCTGCCGTTTTGATAAATGCGACTTTGGCGCGATTAAAAAAAAAAAAAAAATACGAGGTATCATTCATTAGAAACTTCACCACAAAGACGAGGATATTTCAATGTCACCATTCTTCCTCCATTATCGCATATAATGAAAGTAACCATAAAGTGCATGGAACTCTACAAATTAAATGTGTGCTTTGTATCACAAGTACGATTCTTAATCTTCTTAGGTTCGAGTAAGCTTTACAGCTGAAAGCTCATAAGCGGGTTTAGTTGCGCCGAGTGACGGTTTGATAAAATACGCGAGGCAACCAATCGCGGAAGTGCGAAGGTTGAACATAAAATTTCGGAGACAATGAAGACTGACGTGCGCGAAGTAATAACGGTGCAAGATTAATGTCGTAGATCGTATCGAAACAGGATTGCTGTCGAGATGCTCGCGCCTCTCCAGCTACCTTGTATATGTATATCTTCCGAAGAAACGTTCAAACAGCTTTATATGGTTGCAAAATCAATCTCATTGGATAGAAAATTTTTCTCTTCGCGCAATAAATACGATAATTTGTAAATTGTGTGCTGGACATTCGTTAAAACTATGATTCTCGCGAATTCCAAGGTATATAAGATTATCGTAACCAAAATATTGTTCCTCATATTTCAGAGAGTGATAATTTGTTTAAATTACTGAATGAATGAAAGCGGCATCGTTTCAGTTTAAGTGCTGTTTTGATCTCGCGCGGCATCCATTATTAATACCTGCTCAATAGCTTCCGGCGACATTCTCACGTGGCAACGATATGACAGTGTGATAGACTCGTAGGTAATACTCGAACTCCTGCGAGATCGAGTAATCGTTTACGATAGTTAGAAATTGACCAAAGGATTCATTGTCAATTACCGATGCTGAAGAAAGTCGCGCTAAAATTCGCATCGCACACGAAAAAAATGAGCATCTTCGAAAAAAATTTAGGTATGCACCCGGTATTTATTATTAAATCATCAAATTCAAACTCTATGTAATTGTGCCTATTATTAAAACTTTAAAGTAACAGAAGATAATGGGAGATTATTATAAATATAATTATATAAATTATATTTATATATATAATTTATATTTATATTATTATATATTTTATATTATTATAATTTCGTAATGTAGAATATGCTACGACTAATGTTCCCGATTTTAATTTTCAGAAAATAATGCATTCTATTGATGAGAGAGAGAGAGAGAGAGAGAGAGAGAGAGAGAGAGAGAGAGAGAGAGAGAGAGAGATTACTTTTTTTTTTTAACAAATAGATTTCAAATTTTTATTTTTGTATATCGTATTTCTACGTCCAAAAAATCAAAATTTGTCCCGAATCTTGCTACAAAGATGATTTTCTCATTTTTCTCGACATTTTAGAAATCTCGTTTAACTTTGATCTACGTTCACGATAACACTAATACGAAAATATTAAGAATAGTTTTGCAAAAGTTACGACAAAACCACGATTCGGCCCGGCGACCTAGACCGACTGGCTGGAGCGACGAGTTCACGAGAGGCCTTCACCTCGACCTTGAAGAGCACCGACCGTCCTAGCAAAGGTGAACCAGACGGACGAACGGTGTGCCTTTAAGAGCATGAGCAGTCCGCCCGATCCGCGGTAAGTATAATGCGTGATTTACACACTTATGTAAGCTCGAACGTTTTCTTGCGGACACGTCATACGTGTCGCTAATGCTATAATCTCGCTACCGTTTCATCCGTTCATTTGATGCCGCGACACGTTAATGTAAAAAGATATTAGGCATGATACCTCCGTTCATATAGCATTCCTTAGTATTATATCTCGCTTCAATTAGAAATGTTTTTTTTCTATTTTATTTCGCATTTAAAATCAAATTTTCCAACTAAAATTATAGTTCTCTCTACGTGAAAAGTTACATCAATACATGCGATTCATAATCCTTTTTTTTTCTTTTAAATAAATATATTTGAAATCGTAATATATGTGAAAATATAAAATTTTATTTTTTATCTCGTTTAAAATAATTGCAATCAATATTTTGAGAATGATATCTTTTTTCCCCGACTACATTTAATTACTCAGCCATCAATAACATTAATTGCATGATGCAGAAAAAGATAGCCATAAGATGAACCAATTTTTAACGGACATTAATCAAAAGAATGATTTACGGGTCAGCAAGCAATCTCTATTAAAGTGATCTTTATTAAAGCGATCGTGCAAACGGCCTTCACACTTTCTAAGCATGCGTCTTTTTTTGCGCTGTATACATCCGTTTTATTTCCGAAAACTCGAGTTTAACAGCATCATCAGTCATTTTATAGTGCAATTTTGCCAATATAGAGAGACCCCCCCCATCCGCGAAACAAATCGGACAAACAAGTCGAAAGGAAACTCAATTTGGTGCGGTAATTAACGACGCGAGCAAATCGTTTGTCGGGATACTTGATTCACACAAGTATTCACACATATATTTTACGAGTAACAATTTGTAATTTTCGGTTTACCATGTAAGCGACGAATTATGCATCGCAATTCAAAAATATAAAGAATTGTCACATGGTTCTAAAGAATATAAGAAAAAAGATATTCTTGCTCTTTACTAAGAACTTTCTTTAAAAATAAAAAATATAAAAAAATAAATAACTTTATTATAAATAATCTACTGTAAATCGAATTTTCTATAATGCTTTTAAAGCGATTAAATCTCACGATTACAACGATTTTAACGAAATCCTCTGTTGACGACGAGCGAAGTCGTCTTGTGTTTCTATTGTTTCCGTGCGATATTATCAAATCGCTGAGCACGTGTTCTCGCTAATAACAACCGAGCCGAATTGTAGAAGAAACGACGTGACGCATCGCGCCTTTCCATGGTAAATTGTGTTTCGATTTGCATCTTTTCTCACTATTGTATGTATCTTCCCACAAGAGGCGCAAGTGCAACCACGCCGAACGCGACGACGCGCTGCAACATTATCCTTTACGTGTCCGAACGGCATCTTTACGTCGGAGATCTTTCCTTCTATGTAACGCAATCGGTAATATTATCTTTCACTGGAAACAATATTCTATAAATGCCTAGATACGCTTGCAATAATATTTTCGCAACACCAAACTTCACCTTTTAACAGCGTTTTCCTGGAAAAAATTTATCTCGAAAAATTGGTCTCGAAAATAATGACACCTGTTTTGAAAATAACATCCTCCATTAATTGATCTCGTTCGAACACGCAACGGTCAATTTTCGTAATTCGCAGTGAGGTGTAGAGGCCAGAAGTACCGCGAAAGCAGTCACCACACCCAACTGACTAAAGTGACATTAAGTGGGCCTTCGCGTTTAATATCATTGGCCTCTGCACGTTAGCGCGTTGGCCGTGTCGGATAACTTGTTCGTTCCAGCTGCACTATGTATGCGTATGTCTGTCATGTTTATGTAATCGCGAAATGAGACGTAGGCGAGGTCGACTGATCCGTTCTTCCCCATTTGCGTTCCTAAGCAGACATGGAAGAATCTACCGAGGAAATGAAAGAATCAAGAAAAATCTTGTTGTGACAGAAACTTTATACGAATCTTAAAATCAGTCCTTTTTCAAGTCCTTTTAACTATACATTTTTAGAGATAATTTAAAATCAATTTAGAATAAAATCTATTTAGAAAATAAACTTTTATTGTTAATATTAATCGTAAGCACTATTTTGTGCTACGAATTTTTCGTAAATCTCCAATTAAAATTTATTAAATTCGAATGTTAGCTGAAATATCTTAAAACTCTACATGCAGTTCTCGTATTCAATATCCAATCCTTTCGTCTTAATCCCGATGGATAATGGATCACGAAGCGAACAATCACGAAGCACAACGAAAGTCGACGAGGGTGAACGACCGTAGCGAACAATCCGCGCTCGCGTATAAAACGTTCCGGGCGATTTCCTCATTTGTTGTTGGTGTTTGATTCTCTGTGACGATTGCACAAGGGTCCGGTACAAGAAGAAAGCCTCAAGGCGAGACAGAAAATACGTGGGTGGTTTTCGAGCGAAAGAAGACTCGATGGTTTCGCAAACGAAGAAGGTACCTTTGTCGCAACACGCGCCGAGCGAGCGTGTGTCAACTTCCTCTACGAGAAGAACAGATCTCTATTCCTTTATCATTCCAACGAACCTATATTTTCTATCGATTTCCAATGGTAAAGTATTGCTACCAATAAATAAAAAAGAAGAAGCAATTGTCATTCACTAAGATCTTCCGCTCGAAAAATTCCTATCTCGATAAAGGTGGAAATTTTTTTTATTAAATATAATTTTATTAAATATAATTATTTATGTAATAGAGCAGCACTAGTGTAAACTGTAATAAGTGTGTTACATATCGGCGAATGTATGCTCTTCGGAATTATCTCGCTGCATTTAGAGTTATGACCGACAATTTATCTACAACCAGCATCTCGTCAGAAACAAATTACCGCGAACACATTCTACGATCGTTTATCACACCGTTAAGAAATCTGTCGACCAAGCCTACGTACATCAGTTTCCATTGGAACGTCAGGCTACTATACGCGAAATCCACTTTCCTGAAATTATGCCGCGCCCAACAAGAAAATGAAACCGTGCTACATATGTATACCATTTGGTAAAAATACTGATCCATCACGAAAAGCGAACAGGCAAGAAATGTCATACTTTCTCGGAGACCTTGCTAAATTTGGAAAAATTTAATTATACATTTTGCTCGCATTGTTTATAGGGTATTGGCAAAAATTTTATAATCTACTTCTAGTCGAAAGCTTAATTATAGTCGAAAAAGTCTTTAATTTTCAATCGCTCGCAACTTAAAAGCTATTCTTGTTTAATACTGAAAATAGACGCGCATTCTTAATTTGATCTTTAGTCTCTAATAATCGAGAAAAAGTATACCTGGAATATCCCGTATGTAGAGTCCGTATCACAATCGCGAGAACGATTAAAAAGTTCGCGAGCCAGCCGCGAATGAACTTGGAATGCAATTAAAGGAAATTTAACGAACCTCTTATCGTTATCCGGAGTTGCCGTTCAGAAAATTAGTCGGACACGCTCAAGGAAGCTCATCGTTTCCGCGAGGTCTTAATCTCTTTCTGCCACGAAATCGAAGAATTCGCCACGGCGATCTCGCCGTTCTCTCTTCTCGTAGATCATTTTGCTCGCGTTATTTGCACTTATACGCGACGAACGCCGTTGAATTTATGGACAGAGCGCGCGAGATGGGAGTCATTAGACAATTAAACGTTCGATTCGCGGATATAAACAATGACGATTGCGTACAGAATATCGTGTATAGGATGAGTAAACAAAAAGCAAAGAAACTTACAATCAATGTTGTAATACCGTGCACTACATATTTGAAATTATATCTCATAATTAGAATTATATCAACATTATATTATATTGAAATAAAAAGATATATATTTTTTCGCACGTGCATAACGTAAACGTTTGTAAAAACGATCTCTAACTTCCTTCCGCTAATCGTACCGAAACATGTTAGCGCGTGCGGCCTCGCACGCGTTGAAATTATGCGCCGTTGAATTATGAATGGCACGGGATAATGGAAATAATTAACGGCGTCCAATTTGCAGATACTAATGAAGAGTCGGCGAGACGCGGTTTGCTGCTCGCATTAATGCGCATATCTCGCCGTCGGGAATTCTCGACCGCGCCGCAAGATGCACTTATAACAAAGTCGTCTTTCGCAATTACCGACGTCGACTCTGCCTACTACTTGCTTCTTCGCGTAGCGAATTCGCACGCCATACGGCTCGATCGTGCGGTTCGCGGCTAATATGCGACGAGAAAGGTGAATTTCGATTTCACCGGGTCGACGACGTGACCGTCAGTCGAGGGCGGGCAAAGAAAATTAACGGTAACGCGCGAATAACTGTTATTATATTTTCCGGAAGATGTGTCTATTAAGAGCGCTTTCGCGAGAATCCCACGTTCAATCCTTCCAAACGTTAAAGTTTGTAAAACGTCGAAAAAAATGAGAGGCTATTAAAATTTATCCAAGTAAATAAGTTAAATATTTAAATATAATTTGTAGAAAAAGATATCAAGAATGTATCACTCAGCGTTTTAGAAAAAGATATCGAGAACGTATCGCTCGTCGATCTCTACTTGTGGCCTCTCACACTTATTTCAAAAAATAAAATAATATGTTTCTAATATATTGGATTCAGCTTTCTCCTAAGCTGTCAAAAGTAGCATAAATATATGAAATTATAAAGAGGATAATGTGTAAGATCTACGAGGGAGATACGAGATTTATAGCAACAGGAGCGATTTGTGCGTACATATAAATATCCGCATAAATATCCCCGAGAAATGATAATTCGTTATAGCAAGGACTTTCCGCGCAGAACCGTTCCTCGTGGAACGAATTTCTGACACGGATTCCTCGATCCAGCGAAACGTGAAATGTGCAATGCACCTTCATCGACCCACCTATCGTGGGAATCTATCACGCGAATTGAACTCGCCTCCCACTGGTCTGTACGCACACCGTTAATCCGCGTGTCGAAGGTCTGAATGCGAGAACCAAGCAAGTATATTGCTGCTGCTGCTGATACTTTTTAACCCGCTTCTCGCTGCAGGTTTCTCATATCGATGAATCAGACGTCTATTCATTAAGCATTGAATGCTAAATAACACACTTTGCGTAAAAAAAGAACACGTGATTGTTTGAACAGCGATTTGCATTTTCCTGCCACATGTTTCAACAGCATACATTTGTTTCAATAGAAGCTCATTTCGAATTCTTTTGCTTATCTCGAATGGTTATATTGATAATAATTATTACAATGACATATAACCCGTCAGCGATAACAATTAAGTTGCGAAAGAAGCCATAAATCTCGCTGAAAATTCGATTTGTGCAGATCTTCTAAAAAAAGATCTCTATCAAATTCTAATTGCAATTCTATCGCAACTCGCTCGACGTTATATTAATCGCTCAAACCGGCTTCATATCAATAGAATTCCCTTATAATTAACTCGCGCAACAGATCGTTCGTTCGATTAACGTTTAATTAATTAATCGATAGTTTCGTGCCGTTCTTGCGCAATTTCACGATAGAAAGATGCATTATTAATCAATTAGAGAAGAAACATAAACTCACCTCTTTGCGCACAAATAACAATGATGCCACCATATATGCACAAATATTAATCATCGAGTGGTACTCACCTGAAACAAAAAAAAATTATATCCATTAATTTTATAGCGGAAATATACCTATTTCCGAATAATTTTCTGCGCGCGTTATTACATGTCTTTCTTCCCTTCTATATTATAATTCAAATTAAAAATATTAAAAATGACTATTGCAGGAAGCGTGCGTTAATAGCGAAACTCGCGCGATTAATGCTTCCGCCGCAATTGATGGTCGACGAGATATCGATCTGTGATATCCGCGGCCTCGTAGCGCGGCGGAAGATAAATTCCAAAGTTACCACAAAGCTACCTCGAATCGACGCGATTATCCTAGCGACTCTTCCTACTCCGTTATGCACGCTACAATATATACATATATATCGCGTGAGCACGCAAGCCGCAAAACAGAATTCACGAGGGCGGTCGCGTGCGCACTTCGTTATATGCTAGACTTCACGGTGAAGATCACGAGCGATAGAAGAAACGTTCGTTCGCTCCTTCGCGCGAAAATCGTCTCGCTATCTACCCTACATTTTGCATCCGTCATGAATACTCAGCATTTAACGGTGATGTTATACTCGTTACGCTGAAAAACCGCGTTAAATGCAGCAAGTCGCTTGTGCTTCTCGCACGGCGAACTTCCTCTTCTTAAAATCACATTAATGAATTAAAATAGCTGAAATATCTTCGCTTGGATATGAATACATTAAGGCTTCAAAAGAAACAGAGATTGAAAAGGCTTTATAATAAGATAAATATTTATATGTATATCACACACATCCGAAATTCCATTCTCTTCTCGATCGATTAAAAATATAAATAAAAACAAATTTATTTGGATTTTTTTCTCGATATAGATTTCAGAGGCGTCAATTATCGGCGTGCGAATCCTGAGGCAATTCAGATGACTATCGAAAGGAAGATTTAATGGATCAACTTTTCGCTCCAGGATTGAGAACATGAAATATTACATTCGTATATTGACACTCATAATTTCGTCGAAATATTCCTTAGTATAATTTGCTGTTAATCAGTATATAATATTTTATTACGAGAAAAGCCGAGAATTACGACAAGCACACACTCATCTCGTTACATGCATATGCAGGAAATTTAAAGAGAGCAATTTCTATATGAATAGAATGTTTCAATACATTATTATAACTATATGATATAATTCTATATCATATAGTTACAATTTTGGATATTAATGGCAGTGATACTAACATATTATAATTGCCAGTGTAATTATGCATTTTACAACGTAAACAAACATAATTAACTGCCTCACGATTTATATGGTCGTTCGCATCTTAAGTACTTTTTTTATGTTCGACTTAAATGTGATCGAACACAAACAATGACAATACCTGAATAACGGATTATTTCTTAATTACGATGAACACGAACAAATTGCGCTTTACGATCCGGTCTGAAAGGGAAAGCCAGCTGTGTTTTTCCAATGATCCGTAAAAAGCAATCCGAGAACAATGCAGCAGTCGCGAATATGCAAATACACCGGAGATCTCTCTTTTCGTGCACGTGGCCGGAAGGAGAGAGAGAGAGAGAGAGAGAGAGAGAGAGAGAGGTGAGAGCAAACACGTCGTTTGTACTCTGGCAATGCGAAACGCACATTGACCTAGGCCATGGGTTATGCATTCGCACTAGTGCAACGTGCGACAAACACGTCATAATAAACGGTCATAAATTCGCTCAAGTGTTCCACATAAGAGAAATTCTCCGTTCATCGAGAAAAATATCGGCGACAGATATTAATCACAAAAGATCGAGTTATACACGAATCTGTATATTTTGAAATGAGAAATGCGATATTTCTTACATTTTAAAATCGATATTCTGAATATTATTAAAATGCGCCCGTTCATCTTCAGCTTTCCGTACTTTCTCACGACTTTTGCATCTCCCGTGAGACGCTTCTCTCGCGCTTAGATCTAACAAGAGTACCTCGAGCGCGCAGTCTCTCGCTGCAAAAATACTGATAAGCAGTCTCAACAATGTTCTATTGTGAAAAGCGTGTTGGTTAGGTAATATGCGAGGAAACGTCTTTTTCAGTTTAAAGTACCCTGCGCCTGGTATAATTAAGAACGCCTATGGCTAATCACCGAGAATAGCGCACGCTTAATTGGAAGAAGTTGGCCGAGGTGATATTTCGCATCGTGCAGCTTTCTCGCTATAAATATACCATAATGCGGTCAGTCGCATTGTTAATTATAATCAGGAAAAGAATATCAATTTAAATGTTACCACGATAAATTAACTACATAAGAAACAAAGCATGTATCTTTATAATAATACGAAATTCTCTAATACAAAAGTCTTAAAAAAAAAAATGATTATAAAATAAAGAAATAGCCCTCTAGAGAAAGAAAAATATAATATCCGATTACGCGATTAACCCGAAGTTAACTTCTACAAAATTATCCTCGGCCCAGCTTCTTATTAGATGTGACTAAATTTTTTATAGTGTCAACTTTTTTCGCGGCGGGAATATCTTATATCGTAATCGTGGTAGAATGACGCGGAATTTTAGACGAACTGGTTTGTATGTCGTGTAAGAGAGAGCGAAGCATTACGAAGGTAAGAGGTTAATGACGCGATTTGACGGGTGATGGCAGACAAGGTGATTGCGGAATTCGCCGCGACGAATTTTGATCTGCCGCGCCTTCCGTCCGGTGTGCGCAGGCCTTACGGAGCATCAGACCGGCGGAATGCCATTAAGTCTTCGTCTCGAGTACACCGGAGAATCATTTTTCTTTCTCTCTCTCTCTTTCTCTCTCCCTCTCTCACAGTTTTTCAGCTGCCGAGCGATTACGTATCGCGCAACACGATCGAGTTCCCTGGAACGATCGATGGTAGAGGACTTTCAACCACGCGTAAACGGTACTATAACCGACCTCTGGGACTTTAGTACTTTTCGCCGAACGTGTACATATACTCTTTGCATTTATGGCAACTCGACTGCAAATAAAGCAACTCGCGCTAGACGAAGCAAACATGCTACGAATGGTAAAATTATCGTGGAAATTACAATTCCGTGCTCCGAATCATAAGAGTACTGATACTGTTTGGATGATAAGGGTGGACAAAGGTGATATTACGTCGTACTTTTACGAAACTTGGTTTGTATTTATAAATCGTTATCTCGAGATCTTTTATACTTGTATCATCGATTTAATATAATAATACTTAGGATCATGCTTGTAAACTTAGTTCATGCGTAAATAATTGCGATAAAATAATTTACAGCTCATTGATTAGAAATCGGTGTGAATAAAAATAGAGCAATGCGAGATTAAACAGCTAGTGTTTGTAATAATATATACTTACAAAAATAATTATATATTATTAGACTGCAGATTATTAGACTATGATCCTCGAAATTTAAGAACAATAAATTTAATTTTTAAGATTTCTACAGATTTGACAAGTATTAGCATTTCGGTGCTCGAAAGTAATAATCGATCAGAATATTAAGGCCGACATGTTTCTTCCGAGATTTTCACCTTGCCAGCACATTACAGCATAATATACTTGCGAGTAATTATAGGTCATTCGCTCGAGTTTGTTTAACGGCGTGCGATTCATTAGAACAAATCTCTTGTTTCATCCGCCAAGATAAATCACGTCTTTCTGTACATTTTATCATACACATTACCAGCATGTGAAATATCATTGTGCAATAATTGTGCGATTCGATTCAACACACATGTGTACTTATCTAGATGTCGATCTTTCTTAATTGCAGTGTACGTTAAATATGTAAATATTGTGCTCAGATATGATTTAAAAAAAATTAAGTTTGGAGTTAAAAAAGACATATAGTTGGTAAACATATAATAAAATTCCATTTTTTTCAAAATTTAAAAATATAAAAGTAATTTATGTTTATGTGTGTATGAGCTTAAGAATTAATCTCACATTTTATCAACTATAATATATACTTCCTATTATAAACAAATAATGATATTAAACGTACCTAGATCAGATTGTTCATATTTTGCGAGCATTGCGATTACCATTATGGAGCTCCTACTCGATTCGAAATCGTTCACACTGATCACCAAAAGTGACAATTTACGGATATGACTCAAAATTTTCGCGAAAGCAATGAGAGGAATCTCGATATTATACGATATCAAGAGGCCGAAAAATATTAACGGAATGAGGCGATTCCGAGTGTTACGAATCCTCGATATACGCGGTGAATCACCAATTTAGGACACTGTGTAGGACACGTATTGCCTTCGTCATGAACAGGTCGAGCGTAATTCGTGTCGCCGTGTTAAGGCCAATTTCATACGAGCCTACAAAAAGCCTAAAAAAGAGTTCACCTTTATTTTATTTTTGTCACGACAACATGAAAATACGTTAAAATATATCGAAAAATAAATTTTCCGAGTATTACAAAAATCTGGCAAAAATAGTATCAGTTACTTAGAATCACGTTTTACTTTATTTATAGTAGTTTGCGAATTTGACGCGAGGATATAATAAATTTATGCGACGATGTAATAATGTTTGACAAGCAAGAAGATATGATTCATTGATCGTTGAATGTGCTTTTTTTATTAATTTATTTCTTGTTCAAAACCTCTCCCCTTTACAACAGACTTCGTTGCTCGCGTTAATCTTTATTTTCTAACGTATATTTCTTTATATCAAATTTTTCAGAATGCATTATTTCACTATGGTGAAACCAATGACCAAGACCAAATTTCCTATTTCTTCAGTAATAAAAGCAACGCAACATAAAAAGCTAAACATTCACGGAGTTGCCTGATACTTCACTGGGAAAGAAAGGATTGAGAGAATGAACACCCGGAAAAGCTCCACGAATAAACAATCGCGAGATCCTCTTTTTTTTTTTTCGTCAAACGTAAACGCGCACTCTCTGACCGGCGAATCACACGATAAGAATTTGATTACCGTGCATGCGCGCGCGCTCGCGAAGGTTAGAGAAAACTCCGGAACCTCGTTCGCGCGTCCTTGACTTTTGCGTGGAAGACACGTAACTGGCTCGCGTACTCGAATTCAGGATCAGGACGGTACCGAGATTCGTTCTACGGCTGCGTGAAGCCGAGTGCAGGCCTGCGAGTGCGATGAATCATCCCCCTCTTTTCTTTCCTCTCGAGTCGACGCACAGCTGTCTCCCCACCTCCCTCTTCCGTTGCATCTTTCTCCGCCCTCGCGAAAGAGAAATACTTAATATTACGGATGTCGCGACAACAGTTGTCAAGGCAATTCCTGGAAAGGATCGTGGCATCGAGAATCTATTTTCAGTCGTGGAGTTCAATTGTGAAAGATGCACCAAATTGGTTGCGGTACATTAAAATCATTTCATTCTTAATAAATATATATAATCGAGTTCTATTTTGAGAGATGTTTTGCTTTAAAAAAAATCTTTAATTTGTTGATTATGATCTGCCACATCGTACATTTAAACACATCATACATTTAAACGCGATTTACAAACGAGAAATATTGGAAAACTAGTGAAAGATATTGAAAGATAATTAGGAAGAAGTAGAATTCTCAGAGTAGAATCTTGAATCGAATCAATTTAGGATAATTCTTGAGAAAATGCGACATACGCAACTCGCACGCGCCTAGCGTCCAGAAATTGGCAAACAATTTTGCTAAGTCACAAAAAAAGACAAGAAAGAAACGAAGAACAAGATGGTAAAAGGTACACGGATTGCATTCTATCTATGGTTAGATATTTTCTTTTTTAGTTAGAAAAGTTCGTAACGGCGCGTGATGACATTTAATAGGCAATATGCCAACGACTGAGTCAAGTAACGCATCAAGAGCGTATGCAAGATCTATATGTGTTAGCACTCTTGATGAATCTTACTTCTATTTCTGCTGTGTAGCACACACCTGATAGAATCAACTAGAATATTCATCTACATGAGAAATCAAGCTGAATGAGTCAAGTCAGCAAAAGAACAAGTATGCCTCGAATATCTAAAAAGAACAAGTATGCCTCGAATATGCCAAGGGTTTATATATGTAATTCCAACCTGATTAAAAACGAAGTTTGTTGCGAAATATTCTTCAGAGAAGCGCTAATTGATAATAAAATTTACTTCTTATTTAAAAATTCCAAGTAAAAATTTTAATTTTATATAATATAAATGATTAATTTTATAATGGCCAAGACATTCTACTATTTCTACGAAAAAAGGATCAAATTTAAATCGACTCAAAGAATTTACAGAACAAATTTTATTATTATTGTTCGTGAGCAGTTGACATATCAGGATGATTCGTGATTCGTTTATCCGACTATATCGAAGCGAACGAACGGAAAGCGTGCTTTAGCCACGCGAAGCTATTGCGATAAAAACAGGAATGTCCTGTCTGTCTGTGGTATCAGAAAAGAAAGTAAAAATTCGCGCGTAATTACCATGCTCGCGAGCATAACTCACGATCTCAAACCGCACAAGCGTACCACATGCCGCGCAAGCGAAAGAACGATGCAGACTTTCACAGACGGGATTGCTTGACGGAGCGAACAACAAATGACCGATGGTGCCTGGCATGTGCATAGAAATCGGACGAACGAGGGTTAGTCGGATACGTCGTGCGATCGCGCGGCGCGTTTAACGCACGGACGTGTGAAAACGTGATCACGAGAGATTTCTCGCGTTAGCATCAAGCCAAGAGAGAGAAAGAGAGAGACTTTCCTCCGAGGCGATTTCTAACGTCGGACGCATACATATATAAACGACGGCGACACGAGAGATCGTTGCTCTCACTTTGCATAGTGACGCAGCGCGAAACTTCCTTGCTATTTCCAAGTAAATCGAGTATGAAAAGTTGGATCAAAAAAAGAAACTTATATTTTGGAACTGTCAGTCGCAAGTTTCGCAAGAATTTTTTGGCGAATAAGCGTCAATCTATGACAAATACATAACGCGATGTGTATTGGAAAATGGCATTTACATTATTTTAGACTACGTTCATGTGATTCGACTTTTTTTACTTCGTAATATTAGAGCATAAAATTATTTGGAGACATTCAAGGTAGAAAAATAAAGAAACTTTTGTTAACGATAATGTATGGAATGTCTAACATACGAAATGGCTTCATTTATCAAAAATATTTAATAAGTCAGTTCGATGATTTACGCTAATGCTAATGGCTAAAACGAAAGAAAGATCAGAAAAATCTATAAAAAGATACGTTTATCATGCAGCAAAATGTCATTCGAAAGGAATTATTGCGAGATAAAGATGATGACGAAAATACAAGTTTGAAATCGCTCGAAAGAAAGAAAGAGAGAAAAAGCAATATAATAAAATAAATAAAGTACATTTACTAAAGGGATCGTTATGGATCGTTATGGCGTATAATGTAAAAATAAAGAAATAAACGCGAAGAAATAAAGAAATAAAAATCGGAACATATATTAGATAGAAATATAATCATAGCATGTAAAACAGAAAATTTGCGATAATCATTATTTATGTATGGAAAAGAAAACAGGTTTGTGTTTAATAAATTATTTGAGATTATTCCGGAAGGCAATCTGAGATCCGAAAGGCCTTATATAAAAAGGGAAAAAAAAGAGCAACAGAAAAAATCGAGACTTTGTGTAGTAAGCGTATGCAAACATAAGGCGAAACTGCGAATTAAGCAATATTCGCGATGCATTCTCGTATGTAACGCAAATAACATATTTCCGAGTCCATAAGCGAGCGTTATAACTGAGAATCGAGGAAGAAGTATCGATCGATTGATCGCGCGATCGATCTTATCAATTGAATTATGCATAATTATATAAGCTAGGCTGGAATATATCTCTAGAGAGAAAGAGATTCGATCGTTTATCTTTCTTTCGTCTATTCGATTACTCGTCGTGCTTGAGGAACGGCAACTCCTCGGCGGGAAACGCTGACCGAAAACTACCGTCCGGTTGATGATTACGTAACGGTGTTAAAATAATTAGTGCGTATTACGTAGCGTTGCGCTACGTGCGACCGTAATTGGTCGAGTCTGCACGTCGACAAGCGAGAATACGACCACGATACAGGCTCGCGATACAGTACTGGATGTTGGGTATATGAATTGTAAATTTTCTTGTTATATATCCTCTCGTTAGTTTACTACCTCGAACCGACCGCGGTTGACGTTTTCTCTCGTTATATAAATCCTAATTTATTTCCCAGTAATGCGATAAAACTTTTTATTAATATAAACGAAGAAACAAGCAAAAAATAAATGACAGTACATCTCAATATCTTATGAAAATTATCTCTCCTTACAAATAAATTATTCAATTAGGTATTAGTCAATCAACTACTCAATTTATTATTATTAAAGAAGCAAAATATGATTCTGCGATATATGTGGTATCGAGAAATGAGAAAATAATGACAAGATTGGAGATGGACAAGCAATATTTACATGATTGGAGATTTCCATGACGCAATTATATCAGGCAAAACCACATTAAAAAAAAATATATATATATATACATACAATATACATTATATCAGTATATCCAAGGCGACGAGATTCGAGTAGTGAGTCATCATGTACAATATCGATTCACCTACATCGAGGAATCCTAGTGCGAGCATACATTCTAGAAACTTGTATCTACACGGCGAGGACGAGGACGATGAAGAGACACGAGACGGACAATTCATTACTCGAGCCGACTACGAGCACTTCCCGCTGCCGATTCGGCTCGTAGTCGGCAAATGTCGACCAATTTAAAACGTTCCACATCGTTTCCTGTTTATTACACGTCCCTAATGTCGGCACGATCAATGGTTACGTGACCCTGACTCGGAAAATATCACGCGCTCGTTACCTATAAATTAGTCTTCTGCTTCGTGAAAATTAGGCGAATAATTTGTCATCGATGTATACTTTAACAAAGTCTACTTTAAGAGAGTCACATGAACCATATGCCTGTGCAGATGTATGTATATCTTGTGTGTATGTGTGTATGTATGTATGTATGTATGTATGACATCCTTTAAGCCTTGAATGAAGTAATGTATAACGCTGAGATAGAGTTATAAAAGCTTGCCAAAAGAAGTAGCCATCCTATTATTTTGGTACGGCTTAAAGCCGAGAATCAATCCCTCGATTTAAATAAAGATAGATATGAGAGAGAGCACACATGTGGCATACGCGGTACACGTAAGATTAAAAAGGATTAGAATAAAACCAATACATTGTAACGTACGCGAATGTATATACATGTAACTATTATAAATTGCCTTTTGAAAGTACATGACACGGGAATTCGACATTGAGGGATTAGCAATGGAAAGTGGCGCGCACGATAAAATTATCAAAGCCAGAAATAAATGATCGGATTTTGAAACGTGGCTTCGTAAATCGGGGCGAACGACAATGCTGTTACCGTTACCAAGGGAAGGCAGTCATATGGGTGTTACGAGAATAAATAACTGCAACCTACTTAAGCGCCTTCGTTACACAGTGCGCTACTCGTACGCCAAAGAGCTCTATCAATCTGAAACACGGACACGAAACGCAGAGTGCCTCGAATGATCGACTCAACAGACTTGTACTGTCCCGATGAAAGAAATGAAACCGGCTACCCGATATAATGAACCATCGTAACTGCGAGGCTCTCGATCGAAGTTCATCGTTATGAATGGATAATACATAAACTAATCTTTAACTAATCGCTGAAATATATTATCTCGTTGTTTCCACTATATAAACTAAGGATTATAAATTATCCTTAATTGCACAAATATTAATTTTGTTAATTCATGTTTAAAGCCCTTTTAGACGATCCACAGTTAATTCGCAACAAAAAATTCAAGACAAAAATCTACCTACAAATTTCATGTATCGTATATCTTAATATATGTGTGTACTCTAATATATGTGTATATTATATGTGTTTTACTTTTTCTAGAATATTTTTTTTGTATTATACGACACATACAACTATAAATAGATATTTATCGCGAATTAGATTGTTTAAAGTAAATTTAAATATTTCAAAAGAGAAATTCAAAATAGTGATATGAAAATTATTCAAATGTTGTATTTATTTTACAAAACGTACGTTCAACATTTCGACGATATGTTTTTGCAAGAACTTTGCGTACGAATAAAGGTCAATATGCAAAGTTAACATAGACATTATTTAATATTTATGACTAATGTTGAGCACGTGGTAGGATTTGCAAGCGATAAGCTCATGTCAATATTATAATTAGCGATACGATGATGCAATGTACATATATTTTCGAGACAAAAATATATAATAAAAATTAACTGGTAATTTTTAAATAGGAATAAAAATTACACAATGAAAATAAATTCTTAGATAACGGTACAATTCTTTTTTTTACATGAAAATACATGAATGCATACGTATTTCCGGAAAAGATATATTAAAATGGTGAAACTGACCGTGAAACTCGGCTCAAACAACTCAAATGTAACGCCGAGTTATGTCATAATATTACGAATGCACTGCAAAGTTCAGGATTATCATAATATCGTAAATATAAGAATAATAAAAATACATCGATAGAATTGTTGAATAAGAATTTATGTATTTCGGAAACCCGTGTGCCTGCACAGACGTGCGTAATCGACCGACTTCCTTCCGTTAGAAACCCGCTGAACCATGCCGGTATATGTGAAACCATCTGGCGCAGGCTATGTAAGCGACCGATGCAACTTACAACATGGAAACCGCACGTACGCACAAAGTCGCTAATAAATAAATTTTATAATGTCTCCCAACCACATTATATACGACCGATACGGCGAATGAAAACATTCCTGAATCAAAGTAGTGATATGAAAATTATTCAAACATTGTACCTACTTATTTTCTTTCATGTTTTAGAGCAAAGATTTAACAAAACGTACGTTCAACGTTTCGACAATGTGTTTTTGCAAGAACTTTGCATTCAAATAAAGGTCGATATGCAAAGATGACATTGGCATTATTTAATATTGACAAATAAGCCTATTTGTTAATTCCGCTATGTATTGTCAGTTACAATAATTACGTATAATGTCAAGACTGTAATTATCATTAAACGCGCTCTATAGTCATAAAGGGTCACCGTCGCTACGTGTACAAATAATTTTCGATGTAATGTGATCTGTATTAATTTTAAAGCAAAAATAATTGGAGAAAGAGAGAGAATAATATTTTATATAATAGAGTTTATATGTAAGAGAGTATATTTTATAGAGTAAAATATTAAATATTCTTTGTATCTTTTAGATATAGTATTAACAAACATTAGCTGTAACACATATACCTTAAATTTTATCCACACGTAATTTTATATTCAGTGTAAAACTGATGTTATATCATAAGAATTCATGTGTTGAATATTATATCATATCAAAGCAAAGTGCTTTTCACCGGCAAAGCTTACTACTGAATGATTGATATTCTGTAACAGAACCGAACTCGCGAATCGTATACATATAATCGATATTAGAAATCGCGCAGATATCAATGTGATAAGGAAATCGAAGTTACGATCACGCGAAGCAAAGACGTGTGCCATTCCTTACACAATTTTACTTTATGATTTATATATGGTCAATCGAGTAACCAATATCTTTCGTTCAGCGAAGAAATCCGCCGAGGTTAATTCGTCGTGCCATTTAAAAACCTTGCTATACGCGTATCCGTTTGCGTTTAAAATATTACTTCTGACACGCTACGTATGTTCGCATGATAAAATCAAAATTTTATCCGTCAGTAATTTCGACGCACCTGGAAATTGCGGCGGAATAAATTGCATAGCGTTACTTAGAACTTGCGCTTAATTTAGATCTCAAGACTGGACGGATAGTGTAAAATATAGGTAAAATATATTCGCTTCAGAAGCTACAAGAGTATAAATCGGATACGATGTACCGAATCGATGTGCATCGTTGGACATACATTACAGTTAATCTTATTATAGTAACAGACTATATTAGAAACATCAAGTAATCACCGCGCGATGTCGCATTCAACTTGCCAATTGAAATGTACTTGTCTTATTTACTATATTACTATATTAGGTGATTGCAATCATTTTTTAGTACAGCTGCTTGATTAAAGTCTCATATTTTAATATTATCTCTAAAGAAAACGATATAAAAAACGACATTGTCAATATCCGAATAATTGTAAATACTATTTAGATACTCAAATTTTTAGCTACCACACACACAATTGTGTTCAGATGCCAATAATTAAATAAATAAATATATATCTTAATATACAGCTTCTTGTAGAAATTAAAATAACGTGATTGACACGATATTTAAATACATAATTATATTTCTTTTTTCCAGAAAATATATGGATATATGTAATTTATATCTTAAGAAAGAAGATTTTCCTTAAGATATGTCCGTGTGTTATAAAAAGTTTATTTTAAAATTCAAAACGATATAAATAGAGCAAAAGAAATTTCGTATTATCTCGGTATCTTAATATCACTCCTAAACGGTGATGTAAATATGATACCCAAAATAATCAATTTGATGGCTATGATTGTACAAAATAAAGAAATATAATATCAATATCTACGCAACTCAAGAACCTTTATATCAATACTTTTTAAGAAATATGATATCTCGGCGTTCCATTTGCTTCGACATATATATAGTATCCTAAAATTATTACCCATTTTAGCAATTTCTTTCAATTCTGTAATAAATTTCTTTTAAGCAAAAAAATTTGTTTAGAGATGATATTCTATCATTATTCTTTAACATGGGGTGTTAAATTATCTTGTAACTAATTCTCATTCAAGATTCTAATTTTCGTTAAAGCTTCATTAAAGCTAATTACTGAAATAAAAAAGAAATGTCTTGACTATCGTTAACACATTGAATGCCGATCAGTGTTTTGACATGTTTGTATAAAAGGACACCTATAATGTTTAAAGAATTACACAAATCACCAATGCCAAAACAAACAGAACATATACATTTGTGAAAAGATTATTAACCATTTACTATATGGCACAATGCATAGACAAATTATTCATTTAAATTTTTGCAAAGTTGATTGAATTTGATACGATATTCGACATATTAACAGGATACAAAAGACAGATTTTATAGCGCATGCTGACAAATCCGTGACAAGAAGCCGAGCGAGAAGCCGGCGAGAGCACGTTGCGGCGTCGCAGCTGACGTGCCGCGTGAGAGGCGACGTTGAGCCGATTCGAGAACGCACATCCGAGAACGTAGGCGTAACACGAATCAGCCGGCATTAAATTCGTAAGGATGACGAGGCGCGAGGGACGATAGCGAGATCGCGAGGCGAGAAGGAAAGACGGACGGAGACAGATAACGGTAATCTCTTAAAAGCGGTCGCGGTAGGGACAGTCATCATTGCGATGACGCAAATTGCAAGGCCGTCGGTTGCGTGACCTTAATGAGTAATCAATCTGGCAGTTTCGACTTCGAGAGCTCGACAATTATTCATATATCACGCCGATCGCGAGATCGGCGCACTGTCAAACGCGTGGTGGCGCGTTTAGAACACGTATCTGATAAGCGACGGCGAAGGCGAACGAACGACGACAATGACAGCCGTCGCGGACGGGTGGCGTGACGTTACCGAGACGTCGCGAGTCTCGCGATAATTTCCCGGACGCCCGTATATGACGATTCTCGCATGTTCGCCGGATTCGCGAGCACGATTTTCTCGCGGACGGTCCGGATCGGCGTGCTCGGGCCACGCGCGCCTTTCGGTCGCGGGCGACGTGCAGCTGCGGCGATGCGCGCCGCGTGTCTCGCAGCAATTACGCGAGGAGCGACGCGTAGCCACGGCGACATCCGCGACTCAGCGATGTCGGATCGTCGTATCACGACGGTATAGCAACGGATGAGAGGCGCAACGCGCCGACAAATACCTCGTTTTTCGACGAGCTCCAAAATCTCCTCCCTGTTGTCGGCCATCTTAGCACCAGTCACTGTCTTACAATGCACGCTGGGTAAAAACAAACGCGCCGTCGCCGCGTCGCGGCGCTCCGATACGCTACGTCAGCGCCACCTGCAGAGTCGCGACGGAGGCGCGATGTGTCAGCTGTTCGGCGCTTAGTTGTGCACAGAGGCGTGACTACCCCACATTTATGTCACGATGCACATATGACGCGCGAACGTTTTTTTTTTTTTCAATAACATTATTGTTGCTACGGTATTGTCTAATCTCGTCCTTTTTTTTTTTGCCAATCTTGTTTAATATTCTGAGCTTTCGTCTATCCTCTAGTTACCTTTATTTGTGTTTGTATGTGTATACTTTAACACACACGCACGTAACACAAGTATTGTTCAAAAGCTTTTTGTATGTATTTTTATCAGTTATCGCGTTACGTCTGAATACTGATTTCTTGCTAGTCTCATTGCTATTCTAAATATTTTCATATTCAAAGAGCATAAAATGAGCATTGACGATATTCTTGTCTGTATCTTTATTCCAATTCAGAAAATTTCGATTTGTCACGGTTCTGATATATAAGTGAATAAGTACATATCTTTAAACTAATCGCAACAGATACATATATACCGTGTTCCTCTTCTTTACGAAAAATTATTTTATTAATATTATTTCATTAATAAATTTAGTGTTATGTTACTAAAAAATTTTTAAGAAATGCAAATATTTTTTTATAGATGAAATTTACATTATTATGTAGTAATTTACAATATTTTATAAAAGTGTAAAAAAATTCAACTTTATATTCTTTATTTTTTTTACGAGTGTATCTTATGGAACATATTTATTCTATAGAACTAGAAATTAAATATTCATATATATATAAATATTCATATATATTGTTCAACATATATACTTCATGCAAATTAAGTCTTGTTAACGTAATCATTCCCCATAAATCATTGCATACGTCATATATATACTTGCGTCATAATTTTTCAACATATGTATTACATATCAATTTTCTCCATTAGGAATATTACATTAAATACTTATCAAATACACCGTAACAGCATCTTTTCCTCAGAATTTCTAAGAATTACGAAATAAGATCTCAGAAACAGTTATCAGTGTTCCCCCTTTTAATTCTCTTTCGCGCAAGTATACACATTCGGTGTGACACACTTTCACGACTCCGCTCCTGACACACGTCGCCAGCGTTAATATATACCCGTTAAGAAGTCTAGAGACAGCAGTCTTCGTGCGTTTTTTCCAAGAGCTTAGTGTTTATTCGCGGTTCGTAAAAATGAGTGATCGCACCGTCATGATTGTCTCGGCTGTTAGGACACCCATAGGTAAGCAAAGAATGATATGTAATACTTGTAATGATAAAATTAAGCGTAGCAATTGGTCGTTTTAAGTTAACGAAGTGTACAAACAATTGTGGAATTAAAATTATATGAATAAATTTTAAAAATAAATTTTAAAAATATGCTGTGCTACTTAAATTATTTCCAATAAACAATAAAAATTTAAGGCTGTCTTGTAAATTCATTCAGGTTATATGTATATGTATGCACACACAGTATGAAAATATAATTACATGTACACAACACATACAGAGTATTGTATCACAATTGTACAATAACAGTAACACTTTATAAAACATAATGTAATAATAATGAAAAAAATATATATATATATTGAGGTGCATTACAAAAGAAGAAATAAATTCAGCTACTTGAATATTTAACTAAAATATTTTTGTAGTAATGTCATAAATATAAAATTTTTGTACATTTTATAATAATTCAACTTCTAATCTGCAGGATCACTCTGTGGGTGCTTGTCGTCTTTAAAAGCATCAGAACTGGGAAGTATTGTTATTAAGGAAAGTTTGATAAGAGCTGGATTAAAAGGGACAGATGTTTCTGAAGTCATCATGGGACAGGTATCTAATTTGCATAGAATGTACATATTTCTAAATTTACTTAAATTTATATATACCTGAAATAAACATATATATGTTAGTTAACACACATTTTTATCATGCATTTTCAGGTACTTACTGCAGGAGAAGGCCAAAATACTGCAAGACAAGCAACGATCAATGCTGGCATACCTATTCATGTTCCTGCTTATCAAATAAACATGTTGTGTGGCTCTGGTCTAAAGTATGCGCAAAATCTATAAATATGTTGTATAATATATGCATTTTCTTAACCACACAATAGTTTATCTTGAATAATGTAAAACTATAATATATCATGTAAATATGTTGCAGGTCTGTAATAAATGGTTATTCTTCCATAAAATCAGGAGAAAGCGATATAATTGTGGCTGGTGGTCAAGAAAGCATGAGCAGAGCACCGCATGCCACGTATCTCAGGAATGGTATAAAATTTGGGAATTGTAATTTAGTTGATACACTGATAGATGATGGTTTAACAGATGCCTTCTATAATATTCACATGGCAATCACAGGTAAGATGAAAATATTACAACTGGATTATAATTTTTCTATTATAAAAATTAAAATTTTATACGAGTGTTATTATATCTTTTTATTATTTACATTTTTGACAGCTGAGAATATTGCTGAAAAATATTCAATAAGCAGAGAGGCACAGGATTACTATGCGAGTAAATCTCAGCAGAAAGCAGAGACTGCTATTAATGCTGGATATTTCGTCGAAGAAATTATTCCGGTAACTATTGCAGGTAAAAAAGAATCTATCGTCATATCTAAAGATGAATTCCCGAAATTTGGAACGACCGCGGAGAAACTAGCTAAATTAAGACCAGCGTTTAAACCGGTATGTAAATATTATTTTTTATAACATTTCGTACTCGATTTAAAAAATGCAACTTTTGATACTATTACATTTCATTTAGAATAATGGCACAGTTACTGCCGGCAATGCGTCTGGTATAAATGATGGCGCAGCTGCTGTAGTTCTCATGTCTCAAGAAATTGCTGCAAGTAAAGGGATTTCACCATTAGCTAAAATTGTTGCAGTAGCACAAGTTGGAGTTGACCCTCAGATTATGGGTATAGGTCCTATTGAAGCTGTTAAATTAGTCGTTAGTATATATATTGTACCTGTTTTTGAATTAATTTTATATTAATACAAAATCAGATATGAAAAAGGCTAATAAGAGCCAGGCGCAGATATTAGGCGCAACAAACTTGTTGTTTAAATTTTTCTCTAATATCTTGAACGTTTCGGTCCTTAGAGCAGAATTTAAACAAGTTTGTTGCGCCTAGTTCTTATTACCCCTTTTCATACCTGATTTTGATTTATTATCATAGCCTTTTCGATTTATTATAATTTTATATTATGCTAACACAATGTAAAATGGAACACGATTATGTGTGTGATTGGAAATACATTTATTCTAGTTAAAAAAAGCTAATTGGACAAAGGAGGAAGTGGATTTTTATGAGTTAAACGAGGCTTTTGCAGCACAAGCAATTGTATGTGTTCAAGAACTCGGATTGGATCCCGAGAAAGTTAATGTAAATGGCGGTGCTATCGCTCTAGGTCATCCTATCGGCATGTCTGGTATGTCATTGAATTAATATTGAAACTTTCAATACAAACAACAACAAAATTCTCATTTTATAATAAAATTTTATGTTTCAGGGACAAGAATATTGGTCACTCTGTTACACACTTTAGAAAGAACTGGAAAGAAAAAGGGTATCGCATCTTTGTGCATTGGAGGAGGAATGGGCATTGCCATTGCTGTTGAAAGAAAATAACACACAAATGTCTTCTCTATTTATATATATATAAATTTATATATATAAATCTTATATGAAGTTTATTATATTTTTATCAAAGTGTTTCTTGATAATAATAGCATTCCTCTTATGCTATATGTTGAATAAGAATCAGACATTTATTATGAAATTGTATATAGAAATTTACGGTGCTCAAGTTGCCTGTTTATTAAAACATGCAACTAGTATTTTATTATCCAGTTCTTTTTTAGGAGAATAATGTAATTAAGTATTAAAAACAAGAGGCTCTGACTATGTCAATATGAGTAACAAAAAAGGCTAGACATTCGCAATGGTTCGTTCGACGATTGTGCGTGTTCTCGTGGTTTCCCGCGGACTTCTGCGTTTTTGCCGGGATGTTTTTCACAACCTCCCTTTTGACGATTGAGACGGACAAGAGGCGACTCTGATGTAAATCTGCGGAGGATTTCGGGATCCCATGCTTACTAGATCGCATGACACATAATGTATTAATTTTTATCCACTCTTAACTTACTGAAGATGGTCCCGAAGTGGGACCGAAACGTATAATTTTAAACTAATAAATAATACCTAAATTATTGAGGGGTTTTTCGCGCCTTTGGCTCTTATTAGCCTTTTTATTACTCATAATTAAATATTTTTACAGTATATATATTTCACAGTATTTTTATACATAATGTGAAAATATTTAGATGTAAATTGTATAAAATATGCTAATCTTTTTACCTAACTTAAAGCATATTCAATAAAAAAAAAGCAAATCCAGAGTCTTACATTATATATCTACGTCAGTCCTAAAGTATATATAATCAAATTAATCATGTATATGAACATGTATTGTGATTAATAGCAATCAAATTCAAGGATGAATAATAATTTAAATTCACTAAATCAAATCTTATCACAAATATTATTTATTTTGTAGATTAATTTTTTGTTTCATCCCTACTTTCTAAAATTTTTTCTACAGTCGCAAGGCCTTCCTGTTGCCTTTGGTGAGTGCGTTTCTTCTTAAAAGTATATTTTGTATTCTTCATTTCCCTTGATGGACCGCTTAATTGCTTTAATTGTTCCTTGATAGCTGGTATAATCCGTATCTTAAATTATAATATAATTTAACTTTATTAGATAATACCCAACACAATAATTAGTTTTTACTTCTGAATATTTTTCTATTGGGAAGATTGAAATATCATAACCATAAAATTATACAAAATGTCTTAATATGTTTTTATATAAATGCAATTATGTCCTAAATTATATCATTATATCTAAGAAGATATTATAAATACTTGAAGTTTTTTTAATATTGATGAAGTTTCCTATATAAAGAAAAAAATGTGATATTACTACAAATTATATAACATAATTGTTATTGTCATTTATATATGTTACATTGCTGATATACTAAGAGGAACGGCAGGATAATATCCATAGTAAGATTTTCCATCCTTATCAAAACAAGGAATAGGTTCTTCTAATGGTCTCTGCGTAACCACATCAATTTTTGGTATACAGAGTTTGGCATGTTTCTTTATTATATACCCAAATAAAGAATCTACATTAACTGTCGAATCTTTCAAACAAAAGTAAGATCCCCAAAACTTTGAATTCAAAATCTTCTCATCTGGATGAGTCAATCCATGATAAAGCATCCCTTCTGACATTTGTTCCTCGATTACAGCTATTGTATCACAATGTGCAACTACATTTGGTACATAAATGTCTTGTATAAGATTATCGCCAACATATAAACACCGTGGATCAGTTTTTCCCGTTATACCAACGAGAAATTCTGTTAGTTCATTCCAATTTCCTTGACTATATATTTCACCTCGTTTTAAATCTTTGCTCGTAACACAACAACAAGTTTCATGATTGTTTATAATAGTGAAAAACGGTCGATTGTTAGTAAAAAAACCAGGCTTTCTCGCATAACATATTATAATATCGAAAAGAGATTGCCAGTCCTTTCCAAGAGCATAACTTGCGGTAAAACTTGCAAAATCTACATATGATCCAGTAAGAAGAAAGGTAGCAGATTTTTTCTTTACTTCTCTCAACCATGAAATTGTATCCGGGCTACATTTACGCAAATATTTCTCTGGATTTTTCTTAATGTCACCAGCAATTCCTTCGCTCAAATAAAAATTGTCTTTGGAAAACATGTATATCAATCCATCCAATATATCAGGCCAAACATTATATTTATCCAAGGGGGACCTTCCAGATTCTTCATCAAGCGTATCTACAGCCCGTACAAACGCGACACTCGTTGGAATATCAAAATAATCCAGAAGACTTCTCATTTTCTCAGACAGAGGACCATTCCAGGTTGCTAGCATATCGCTACAGAAAGCATCTGTAACTTCCCACTTTTGTTCAGGATATATTTCCCTTATTTGATCTATACTTAAGAGATGTGATCCATGGCACGCTCTGCGAATAACACCATCCGGGCTCACTCTGAGTATGTTTCCCCTTTCAGCATCTAACAACAATCCCTTTTGCATGAAATCCAAATCGTCATCTGTCAATGGCTTTAACAGATGCTTTGAACTGTATCTCCGTTCATTCACCAAAAATCTAGCTAATATCTCATACTCTCTGTGCACTAGATTTGTATTATTGTAACGCAGCAGAGTGTTATCCAAGTCGAAACCAATGCAATCATAGTCAGTGAATTTGAATACATCCATGTTACCTTTAATAGATTTAATAGATCCTTCGAAATTATTCAATGCTTTGAAACTGTACTGACAAGAGTTCATATACACAATCGCACCGAACAATGTTACTCTACTAATTACACATTTATATATAGAGGCGTGTCTACATACATACACCTTGATAATACTGTGATAAAGACCCAAACCTCTAATCATATCTAAACGTGATTATTTTATCAATATGTTGTTCGCGACGAACAAGCGTACGTTAGCATTGTATATTATATTCGGATAATTCCGCAGCTCTATGTTAAATACAATGCGAGTCAGTTCGACACAAGAAGTCAGACTGAGCAACCTTGAGATACTAAAAATACCTGAACCTTGTTTGACAAGAATTCTCTCTAACAATTCAGTATCCAGACGCTTTCTTACCTATCTGCCTACCTAATTGAACAAGAACTTGTTTTCGCGAGCATTTTATAACCTAAACGCAGCGTGTTTCGGTCGCGCTAATTATCGCCTCCCGATTATCATTGAGAAAAAAAAAATCACCAGACAATGGAGAGAGTAATTGCGATTTTCAGTTTACTCACGTTCGGCGGGATATGAACACAATAGATGTTTCTCGCCTGCACGAAAAACATATCAAACTTGAAGGAGTCTCCGCGCGGATCCGTAAATATGCAGTCTCTCATCACGACGTTCATGTATCTGCAAAAAGAAAAAAAACGATACACTTATAATGTTGTCGAATCGATTTGTGAGCGAAAACATTGTGTATTGAGTCGAATCGATTCTTTACTTTAAGAAAAGAAAGACATCGTTGATTAATTTCGACAGACGTTATTTATTACATATGTACATACTATTATTGACAAAGGGTGAATTTTTAAATACGATAACAATTTTTTTGAAAAGCGTGAACTTCACGTCGAAGCGAAAACGAAAGCTACATACGCGTCGGCATGTTCGACAATGCCGAAAATCGACGCTTCGTTTCGCAGATCTACCGTCGTTCGCTGCTTCTCAACAGCCTTCAGCAAAATTGACAGGTTGTTGTATAAAAAATGTTTCTCGCGTTTGCAGTACACGGCCATCGCGAACATGAAGCTAAGCGGAAACGCGTAAAACACACCGGCACATCGGCCGACCGGCAAGACTGAACTGAGACGCACGTGGGAGATCACGTGACTGTCACGTGCGGAGTTCGCGCGTAAATTTCAATCAACGTAAACATGTTTATATATATAGTATTGTAGTGTATGCTTATATATATATATATATGTATGTATGTTAGAAATGTATATAGCGCGCATTGTGGTGCTATTATAAAATGTTTAATGCCTTTTATATTTAATTTGTGATTAATTTTGTTATCTCTTTAATCACATAGACGTATTATTACGCCATAACACAACTGTAGATTGTTAAAATATAATATAGTAAACGATTCGATCACTTACTGTAATGAATTTACTATATGTAGTAGACTATAAAATAGATTAAGTTTATCTGTAAGAGTGTTTATATGTCATATATCTCTGTCTTTTATAGATGTTATTATTTCTCGTAATTATAGATTATTGTTGAGATAGTTGGACCGAAAATTGTTAAAGCTATCCTGAAGCAGATAAAAAAAGTATATTTGTTTACAATTATAATTTATAATAGTATATTTATATTTCTCTATATATCTAGCATTAATAAGTAACATTAATAAAAACACATTTCATTTTACGTAATTATTGGATATTTAAATTCTATATCTCTCGAATAAATCCAAACGTAACAATAATTAAATTAAGAACATGACTTTACATCATGCAATATAGTAATTTTAATTAATTTATACTTTACTTTAAGAGACAGATTCAAAAAGAAGAGAAGCTGCTTTCATCTTTTTGACAGAAAATAGCGAAATATATATATGTGTGTGTGTGTGTGTGTGTGTGTGTATTTCATTTATATAAGTTTTATTTTATTTCGTATCTATTCCATATATATGTGTGTGTATACACACACACACACACACACACACGAAATAGATACGAAATAAAATAAAACTTATATAAATGAAATACACGAGCGATGACAATTGTAATTTGATTTTGCTTTAAACGCATTATTAATTAATCTCGAGGCTCACTCTTTCGGAAGTTACAAGATGTTAAATGCGTTATCGTGGGGAGATTTGATTTGTCCTCGTATTATACTACTACCATGAACCCGATGTTAGTCTATATATAGTCACTCATAGCCATCATTGCTAGAGGAATTAGGTTACTTCCCAACGGATATACAAAAGGGTCTTATAAATGATCGTATCCTACATGCATCTAAAACAATCACGTGTGCAAATATTTCCGCATAACTGTCTCTTTTTCTCATAAACAATTTGCCACTTAAAAAATAAAAAATTAACAGTTTTGACAGTTAATTTCAAAATATTGTTGAGAAAGTTCAGTTAAATATGAGTATTATTGTATAACATTTACATTCGACCGAAATATGCTTCAGAAGAAATAAAATAATTTTGGTAAAAGAGTTTATCGATGACCAGTGTTGTTACGTCATAAGAAAAACTGTAAATTGCTAATTATTTATATAAATAATACGATCTTATTATTGATTGCGCGTTACATAATATAATTATTTATTTTCTCTGCCAGAGAGAGAGAGAGAGAGAGTGTGTGTGTGTGTGTCGCGTACCTCGGTACGAATCCATATAATACCCCGTGATTTTACGTCTCATCTTCCGGATCTGATGCAGGCTCTTATGAAAATTACGCGTTACGAAATAACATTCAACACTCTTCACGCTCGGACGTCATTGTTCAAGATCCATTTCACTCTCGTTTCGCTTTCTCTTCCCCTTTGGTTCCCAACATGAAAAGTAACGATCCTTCTAACTAATTGTAAATCGAACAGAGATCGATAGTTTCTGCAAAATGCATCATACAGCAGCGGCATTTTTCTCCCTTCGGAGTTTATTATTCGGTGCCGTGCGACCCACCGCGATGAGTGCCTTCTTCCTGTGATCTACCGGTCTCTTTCTCCCCGATCGCGCATCTCTGTCCATCTGCCCCCTTTTCCCCCTTTCGGTATGCGCCTTTTGCTTCCCTCACCCTCCGCGACCTCCCTCGACGCGCACAGCTAATCAACTTCCTGGATGGGGCACATTATCTGCCTGATTGCAGGCAGATCCGCGGCGATACCTAAAGCTCACCGGCATATCTGTCCGATCTCGGCAGCCGATTGCACGCGCGAAAAGCCTTGCGGATGTCATTCGCGCCCGCAATCGACGCAACGGTGCAATGATCCTGAATGTAACAGATCGGGTGTGACCTCCTTTGGGGTCTTACCCCGTCATCGTCTCCTCGGGACCCAGTGTTGGCTCTCGCGCGCTCGTGATAGTTCCCGGTGGTCCGCGCGAAAGCATCGTCGTGTGTCGCGATGCGCTACCGAATGATTTACACGTGCTTCGATAATCGTTCACGAGGAGAAGTGTCGGTTTACAGAGTTTGATTTCGGAGAACGTGAACAAGCGAAGCAGAAGATAAGAACGGAGGATTTTCATGACGATTCACCATTCCTACGACGGTGTAAATTTTTTAAAATTAAAACTCTACGGATGCAATTATCTTCATCGTTTTCTTTCGCTGCTATATAAAGTTAAACTATTTATCTATTTAGATGTAGATGATATAATTGCGTTAAAAAGAATGATGAAAGTAACTTTATTTTTTAATAATTTTATATATATTCGAGAAAAATATATTTCTTCCATACTCGATAATCCAGAAAAGTTGGACGTCGTTGATATCTGAATAAATCGAGATGATTCACGCCGTGGAAACATGCAACACAGCCATGAAGGCCGCGGGATGAAGATTCGCAAGATCTATCCCGATATCCCTCGCGTTACTGAGGAAGACATCTCACGAAATCTCGAAGCTACGTGCTTTTGAAGCTCGAAGGATGTCTTTAGGACAACGTATTTCCGGCGCTGTTGCGGTTCTCCGCGGAATCTCGGAAGCCAAGGAGGGTGGCCACACGTAAAAGATTTCTAATATTTTTATCGATAATCTGAGCTGCTTCTCACTTAAGATGTCTTCCAGGTCGTGCATAGAGGAGGATATCGAGAAGATGACATCCGAAGAAGAGGTCGAGGCGAAAGCGCAGCGTAAAGTGACGGCGCTCGACAGATTACGGATAGTAAGCTTTTTAGAATCAAGTTTATATGCATAGTATTTTAAAAATGCTATCCTTCAATTTTATTCAATTTAATTCGATCGTTTTTGCGATGAAAAAAAAAAAGTATATACATCTCGTTTCATGAAAACAGATTGATATTTTCTTAGAATCTGTATGAGAGAAAAAAAAATAAGTGGATGAGAAAAGCTTATTAAATTTTACTGTGGGGAATATAGGTGATAGAATGGATGGGAAACAACTTGCTTCTGGCACTGACCATCGCTGGAGTTTTGGTGGGTTTAGGTCTCGGGTTTTTGGGGCGATTGGCCGATCTCACGCCGCAATCTATAACTCTCGTCAGTTTTCCGGGAGAGATCCTTATGCGGATGCTGAAGATGTTTATCCTGCCACTCATCATATCGTCACTAATCTCGGGTAATTATAATCCGTTCAATTCATTTCATCTCGAGAAGATGATCAATGAAGATAGAGAAACAAAATCTAATTACGTAAATATTAAAAAACGATTCTTAAAGTTTCGTATTGATATAGCAGAAATATTAGATGCTTCGAATTTATTTTTTGACTCGCTTCTTTATTTTCTTGTTTCCGTGGAAATTTGACATTTGAGAGATATATTAATTTCAGGAATGGCACAACTGGACGTTCAAAGATCAGGAAGAATAGGAATCAGAGCATTAACATATTACTCGGTAACAACCATTCTCGCCGCCATCGTGGGCATCGCGATGGTGCTGATGATCCATCCGGGTGATCCGAAGATCAAAACTACGGTCACGGCGATGGTGAAAGCCGAGGAGACGAAAGTCTCCACTGTAGACGCGATCCTCGATATAATTCGGTATGGGAAAACAGCCTCTCAATTCCATTATCGTGATTCATGTCCGAAATTCGCAATCTTTCGTTCTCAGAAACATGATGCCGGAGAACCTGGTGCAAGCATGCTTCCAGCAGGTTCAGACTTCCTACGTAAAGAAGAAAGTACTCGTAATCGGCTCGAATCAAAGCGAGTACATACTAGAATCGACCTTGGTTTACAAGGACGGTACGAACGTGATGGGTATGATTGTGTTTTGCATTATCTTCGGCGTGCTCGCGGGCCAGATAGGACCTCGCGGCAAGCTGATGGTGGACTTTTTTGTGGTGCTAAACGAAATTATCATGAAACTCGTCTCGATCGTTGTGATCTGGTATGAAATAATGCTGAAATAACTTATGCTTGCATCACGAACAGATATCATGCTCGAGAAATATAGTCAATTATATGTATTATCCATTTATAAATAATTTTATTCTGATATTTTCAACCTTTTTTAAGAAAGTAAAGGAAGAAAAAAATATTATAAATTAATGACAAAAATATAAAAGTTAATTTTTTATTTGCTATTTCAATTTAGAGTTAGCTTCCAACTTTTTCTTCTTTCGGCTTTTAATTTTATTTTCCATTGTACAATATAATAGCGATAAAATCGCTGCAGGTATTCTCCGTTCGGAATTATGTGTCTGATAGCTGGAAAAATTATATCGATTGCAAATCTGGCGGCAACTGCTCAAATGTTAGGTCTATACATGGTGACAGTTATATTGGGCTTGATGATTCACGCGATCATCACACTCCCCATGATCTACTGGTTTATAACTCGAAAAAATCCAGCTGTGTTCTTTAGAGGCATGATGCAAGCCTGGGTGACTGCGCTGGGTACAGCTTCGAGGTATAGTCGATTTGTTTCACATGCATATTGTATATAATATAAATATTTTCAAGAAATATTTAATCAAATTTAATTCTTCACTATTATCTTAAGATTGGTTCGAAAGTCAGTTCAAAGATGACCTTAGAATTAATTCCAATATCATAACATGTGATACGCATTCATATCTATATATTATGTTAACTGTATTAGATATAAAAATCTAGCATAACTGAATAATGTAAATACAAATTTACAGTCCTGTAAATACCACAGGCACTTATATGTCAAACAGTTTGTACTGATTTTGAGGCAGCCTCACTTTGATTTTTTCTAAGAAAACGGTTTATAAAATTTACCTTTTATTTTATCTTTATGATTGAATAACTTCGAGTCATTTTCTAAGGTAATGAAATAAGATATTGCTTCGAATGTTATGAATTTATGATTATAGTGCAGCAACTTTGCCTATAACTTTTCGTTGTCTCGAAGAAAACAACAAGATCGATCCACGAGTGACACGCTTCGTCGTGGCGGTTGGTGCTACCGTGAATATGGATGGCACGGCTCTTTACGAAGCCGTGGCTGCGATCTTCATCGCGCAATTGAATGGAATCTCATTAGGATTCGTTGAAGTCATTACAGTCAGGTATACATAATTCATAGTGTTGAGAATAAGCTTTCTTATATATTATTAATTTGAAATTATTATTAATGAAAAGGATCTCAATATATCTGATTAGTATAATAAATTAAAAAAAGAATTCGATTTTTGCTCCAAGATTTATCTTGACTTTTTACAGCCTTACAGCTACCTTGGCAAGCGTCGGGGCTGCAAGCATCCCCAGCGCTGCATTGGTCACCATGCTGTTGGTGCTAACCGCCTTGGGTCTTCCTACGAACGATATTTCTCTATTGTTCGCTATCGACTGGATGCTGTAAGTTACACGTGCATTTTTACCGTTTTTTTGTGAATTAGAGCAAGCGCTTCGTTTTTTAAGTGATCGGATCAGGACTTCGATCAATGTTCTGGGCGACGGTTACGGGGCTGGAATAGTTTATCACTTAAGCAAAGCGGAACTAGATAAGATGGACGAGGAACGAAGATTGGAAGGTTTGGAAATCGGAAAACCTCTCGAAACTGTCATCGAAGGCTGCCAACAAGAAGAGACAGTAACACACGAACAAACTTCCGAGACCAAAATTTGAAACTTTAGATGTCCTCAACGAAATCATGATGGTATTTCGTCGTATGTAATACGATTTATTTTCACGGTCAAAATCAAGTTTTTTCCATAAATTAAGTGTTAAATTTAACATATTTCAGAATATAACTGTATTATTTAAAATATATATAATTATTAAGAATATTGTAGATACGAATCTTTTATCTGATGATATATATTAATATACGACTTTGTTTTTGTAGCGAGCGCTAGCAGCTAGCAGTAGAAAGTGAATGAATTAAAAGTGTTAAATGTTGAAGTAGAAAATGTGAGCATATTAAGTACAAAACTAACAAAAATTGTATTTCTTATTTTTTCTAGCGTGTGAGAACTTTTCTTCTACTTTGAAATATTAAAGAATATTATATCAGAATAATGATATACAGTAAAATAGAAATATATAAGATATACCTAGTAAATTATTAGGCATTGTAACAGACGCAAGCAAATAATCCTCAAAACGCTTAAAATATTCATCGCTTAGTAATATTTAAAGAAGACATATTATGTAATGTGAATAATTTAAGCATGTTTTTCAATGACAATTAATAGCTATGACAGTGATTAATGTTAGAAGCGAGAAGTTATATGAATTTTTTTCTTGCATTATACACACACATCTTCTTAACATGAAAAAACGATTGTATAATATTACATATTTATATAACTGCATTATCATAATTGCTGCGAACCACTCGTTGCTCGCTTCCTCAAAAGAAACGAGTAAACAGTTTCACATAAAAATTTGATTAATTTATTTCAAAATATAAGTGCAAGAAAAAAATTTACATCATTTCTCGCTTTTAATGTCATAATTTAAATATGGTGAAATCAAGAGCTTTAAAGATAATAATGATTGATTATTTATACGAATGTGTTCATAAATGTTGCACGTATGAATAGATATATAAGGTTATCGGTAATCTTAATTAATTAAGACAGTGATTAATAATTTATTATGCAAATATATTATACATTCAATAAAGAATGGCTGCTATTTCTATTGCATTGGCTTTTGTATTGATATTTCTATCTTTATATTTAAATATTGTATAATAAATGCCGTGATCGTTTTATCGTATAATTAAAAGTGTATTCTATGTACATATCGATATACTTATACAACATCACATAAACATTTTATCGTTTATTTGCTCAATATTCAAAATTCTTGAGTGAAAAAAATACAACAATTCTTAACGACTGGCTTATGTCTAATTATGCAACTTTATGATATTATGTATTTATATAATTGCGTTATCAGAAGTGCTGTGAATCATCGCTGTTGTTCTCAATAAACGTGAACCATTCCATATAAAAATCTGATTCATCATTAAGAAACTCATAGTACTAAACTCATATCGATTTTATTTGTATGTGCAGAAATGTATATTATTTGCATTATCATAAGAAAGGATACGTCCAGAATAATACGTATGTCTGTAGAAAGTTTTGCAATCACAGAATAGTTGCTGTTAAGGAAAATAAACGTCTGAAAATAAAATTAATTTTTACGAATTGCTTCAAAGGATACACAAAGCCCTCCAAAGAAACCGCTTGTTAATAAATGTCGTCTACTAATAAAATATTTTTTCCACTGGCCACCAGCTTTCATCAATAGCATTGCCTATAAAGATGCTTGTAACATTATGCACAATTCTTGTTAATACTATTAAGACAATCTTACCCATAGCCCGAAAACTGCAAAGATATAAAATCCAAATCCATATAACCCAGTCAATCCTAGCAAGCCAGCTGTACCACCCGATAAAGCTGACATTGATATTTTACAATATTCTACAACCGCAGCATTGTTTACAACTGCTGCCTCACTATACGCAATGACCTCTGCAATATGCAATCGCAATTTAAAACCTGCTATAGTTAATATTTATATATTATGTAGCAGTATTTTGCTTGGACATAGACTTGTTTGGCAATATGAAATTTAAAACTCATTAGTCTATAATTCATGTGTTACTCTCATCAATTGTTATTAAATAATTAATTTATTCATAATCTATTAGTTTTTATTCACTGTGATGTTTCTAAATAGCAAATAAATAATGAACATAACCTCTCAAGAGAGTATTTATAATATTTCCTAACTTTCTATCGTTTACCGCTTGCATTTATTTTTCAGGTAATTTTCTTACTTACCACCACTTTTCTCCTGCTTTGTTTTTATTTTTCCCAACATTACTTTGTGACTTATAGAAACGTTAACCTAACAGAGCGAAAATAAACGACTGAATACACGTATGATATCGCGTCAGCTGTGATCAGCTGTTATGTCAAGACACGTCAGCTTCTGCGCATTCGAAGAACTAATATGTAGCGCCAAGTTTAAACTGTTAAAGGTACTCATCGGTGCTTGCAGCTATAAATTGTCCATTAATCTGTCAATTATACATGTCAATTATATTACTGTCTATCACTGTGATTATAATGGTATATACAGTGGATATGCAAACTTCAATCAGTAGTCATTAAGTAGTTACTATCGCGTCGATAAAGAGAAATAGTAATAAATATAGACGATATACTATATTTATTTCTTGAAGAATTTATTCTGTATTTTATGTTGAAAATCTTGGCAAGGAAAATCTTGGTGGCAACAAAGACGGGCCACAAGATTATAATAATCATTTGCTGTAATTTGAGAATGTTATGAACCCGCTATTGTTAAACGATTTATTGACATCCTATCGTAAATAAATTGTTTGACAGAATATCGAGTTATTAATCTATTAAGTATTTATTGATAATTTAAACAAATCTATAAATAAATTGTGTTAAAAAAATCAAAATAGCAGAATTTAATTCAAAAGCCATCATCGATATTGTAAATTTACTAAAATTCTTAATAAATTTTTAACAGAATGATTGTTTATTAGAATATTATTAACAACAGACCTTTGAGAGTTTTTTGAGACTTGGAATGCAAACATACAGCAAGTCGCTCAAGAAATAATAGATAAATATAATTTAAATATAATTAATATTAATTTTAAATAATATAAATTCTACGTCACAAAAAGGGTTTTCGGTCGATGTTTTACAATTCATTATTTATTTATTATTGCGGTTACTGACAATTGACTCAGGTGACTTCGACATCACTGTCGCGGTTTCTTTCGAGTACGACGCAAAGCGGCGCGGTTCGCTCGGCTCGGCTCGAGGCTGAAAATAACCGCCGGAGAACCGCTCGTTCTCGCTCCACCCCGCTACGCTCGGCTCGGCTCGGCTCGACATAGCTCCTCGAGCTTCGACAGAAATTTCGTCGCGGGGTGCCCGATCTCCTGTGGCCAGGAAAACAAGAAGCTCGACACCCCAAAGAGACCCTCGGCCGAACGCGAAACGCACGTACCGTCGTGTGGGGGAGCGAATCCTTCCGCGAGATCGTGAAACGAGCACGCGAATTAAGAGAAGTGACGAAGTTAAGTGTTTTACTTCGAGGTGAGTCTTCTCAGGGTGAATATCGTGATTAATCTCTTTTTTTTTTCTCGGATATGCGCCTGTGGCATTACGGCCTCGAAAATGATATCCGCGTATCCTCCGTAATATATATGTGTGTGTGCTATGCGCATATGTGCGTGCGTTTTGCTTTGAATAGCGCGTGAGGAAAAATTGTTTTTTTTTTCTCGCGTAAAATATAATTTTCCTTTTTTAACTAATTAGTTAATTTTGTGAAGCAATTCCCTGGAGATATATCATCATGGATATAAATCATATACACCGCTGTTCAGTGAACTTGTAATATCATCGAAAAATACGATGCATGTAGGATAGTATAGCTTTAATACACGCTACGTTATCATTAAATTAATTTTAGAGACAAGCTTAATTAAATGAATACGGACAATTAATTGTCGAAAAAGCTTAATACATCTCTTCGAATTAAGAGTCTTCACGCGGTTCTCAACCCAGCAGACAACCGTGTACTTTTCTTACCCTAAAATTAGAAACTCGGTTTTGTATTCTTATGCAATGTCATTTTCTGGAATAGCTTTGCCAGGCGACGGAAAGCCATCGTAAAAATGTCTAAATAACATTTTAACATTCCAATTGTCATTGGAATTTGTTCATTAAAATCAACTCATAAAATTAAATTATTTCAATAAATTACACTTATTGCTACATATTTTTTATTCCATGAAAATTTTTAAATCAAAATTATTTTATTATTTAATTTCAATGCAGATTTATGACATTATGGCTAAATAATGTTTGTAAAAGTAACAGTGTATCGTCGTTTCTAATATAAAACGTTTCGTTATTGCATGAATATTTTGAATTAAAAATTATCATTTTGTTATTATTTTATTATTTTTATTTTTTTTTTATGAAGTTGATATATCATGGTTAAATAATATTTGTAGAAGTAACAGTGAATCATCGACCCTGATATAATATGTTCAATATCTCGACAAAGGATAAAGATACAAGAAATATTTATAGAACATGTATATCAAGAGATTTTATCGACTTTCTATGAAATTTTTATTTAATTCATCAAGAAACAATTTTATCGAACACGATGCAAATAATATATTCCTATAACTGAATATTTATTTGAAAATTCTTTTGCGAAGATACACCACGCTTTTCGATAGACAGATATCTTTAACCTTCGATTAAGCGCGGTAATTGAGAGTTTAGTCTCGATAAGCATATGGAGGATATTTCAGTAAGTCATCGCGGATGCATCTATTTCTGCCGCATTGCTGGAAATAGATTCTCAGAGAAGGTAAAATCAACCGGGCTTATTTCTGTGATAAATTGTAATGTCGTTGTCAAACTGTAATTTTACTATATACCTACTAAAAAGATTTCAACAGATTTCATGTACTCTCATTAATAAGATATGAGATATTGTGAAACACGTAATTTCCTTTTGTGTTTTCTTTGGATTTCTTTGCGTTTTCTTGTCGCGTTGTTTGGATTGCACTATCATTGCAATGCCGCTTGTTAAATAAATGCTATAATACTTGCATTAAGGTATAGATTTAAAGCCATGATAAAATCGCTGTATTAACTCAGCTTTTCGTGTTAAGTGTGATTTAGCTTTATGTCATAACGCTTCATATTCTATTCATCGCTCGCGCTCAATGTAATAATATCGATAATTTTGGATCAATAGTGATATTTCTCCGGCCACACATATTACACACAGATTGAAGCAGAAATATCGAGTTGTTAAATTTGCACCTCTCTTGCTCGCAGTATTAATGGATTGAATTAGTCACGAATTAAACGCTTTTGCGATACTTTCCGACCTCATACTCCAAAATATTTTTTAATTCTGTAACTTAATTCGAAATTGTAGTTAATATGCTTGAAAATTAATAGAGGTAATTGGATTAGATAATTGGAGACACGTAAATGTTATATATCTTCCTTCTCTAAGCTTGACAAATTTAAATAATATAAAGTCGTGTAATATATATTTTTTTCTCTATTTTGAATTTTCTCTAATTAAAGATAAAATATATATCACAATGATGAAATATATATCAACAAAATCTAAGAATGTGAATCTCTCTTTAAGAAAGATATTCAAAAGACCATTTCAATCTATATGTTTGATATATTTGATTTATTATCGCACGATACGTTGGCAATGTCTTCATCCTTGAAATCCATCAATTTTGCTGCCTGTCACATCGTCATTCAGATTCATTCTCCTAAAGAAATAAAATTATATCCCAACAATATTTCACGATAAAACAGACAGCTAACACAACGCGAAAATCGTGTAATACGGTCGCATAAAGGGGATGGGGGGGGGGGGATTTTGCGTTAACGGAATCTCGAGCATGCGGAATTTGATTGAAGGTGTCGGGCGCGTGCGCGAGGAACGTCGGCGAGCGGTCTGGGTGCCCTCCGACCAGCAGTGGGTGATTGTCGGTGTTCCACGACAGTTTAAGTGCGACATCACCATTGTCGTCGTGGTGTCATCAGCATCTTCGTCGGCGAGACGAAGAAGTCAAGAGCCCCGGTGTGTAGTGACAGGAACATGCCGACCATGCAAGATCGTGCATGACCGACCGCTTCGGCATTGATAAGGGTGCCTTGGACACCAAGTGAACACGCGAGTTACGAGCACGCACACTCGCGTACGCGTACGCACGTACGAGCGCGTAGAGGTGATACAGACAGGGGTGGCTCGTCGCGTGTAAGCGCGCCGAAGGGATGGCCGATAGCGAGGGTGGCTCCGAGCAGGACGACGTATCATTCCTTCGTACGGTAAGTTCCACTTTGCTATGGGCGAGCTTATGATTGCGCGACAAGGAGTCAATGGCTTCAAAGTTTAAGAGAAATGCTCAGAGATCAGAAAGTTCAAATAAATCAGTGATGATGTAAGCTATCTTGCTATCTTTTGAGATGTCAAGGAGATAGAGTTCGAAAGATTATACTAAAAAATACTGAAAAGAATCTCGTGATTAACGGGTAAAGCGATTAGCACTGAAGGCGAAGAGACAGTCGATTTTACATGAAAAGGAATCTCTGGTAACGTGCACTTTTCATTGACAATTCGTTTGTAATTTGTCTCTTTTAGAGCAACTTATTCTCTACTAGTTAGATAAAACTAGTCAAATCGCTAATATGTAGTTATTAAATAAATGTAATTAATGTGTCGATAATTTTTTACTTTGATATCGACAAAGATTAAATATCTTGATTGATGTTAATAATTTCACAAGAGGTTCATGTAGATAGAAACGATACATGCAACGTGGTACAATAGTTATCAAGTTTGGAAGGAGCTGAGTGTAAATGTATCCGCAAGCGTGCCCGCGAAAGCACGCAGAAACAGGCAGGTGGTTCGGCTTTAATGATATAGTGGTGTTCGTGTGAAAATGAATGAATGCCGATGCAATGAAAGCATGGAACTTTGCTTGCACAAGAAGCGAGCAAACTATATAACTGCCTAAACTGTTGTATTACGCATTGCATAAGTATAATTTCATATCTATAATTTTTTTTCAAAAATATCATAGGAAAAATTGTGAAAAATTTTGTGTGCAAATTTCTTTGAAAAATGCTTAACCGTGAAATTTAGTAGTTAATATATTATCATGTTATGTTTTTCAAATCAAATTAAATTATAATACATAGTTAATTTCTAATAAGTCTAAAAATTGAATAAATTTACAAAGTGACAATTTAGATTGATGACAGACGCAACTTTAAGTGACTTTAAATATCATTTAAAAGCCACTAAAATTGGCTTCATTTTACGTGTAAATGCAATTTCTTATGTAAAGAATGGCAGAAAAAAAAACTGTGTAAGATTTTAGCAAAATGTGGAAGCACTTGAAGTTGCTTGTGGCCACAACCTTGACCTCGTTCGACCTACAGGGCTGACCTTGCTAGTCAAGATACAGCCTTTTATCGTCGCATATGACGTTTGCGTATATTTAATCCATTATGTTCTGTTTATATTGTACGTTCGATATCTCGTGTTAATTACAATAGAGTTTATTGTATCATAAAATTTACATGCAAATGTCAGAAATGTTAGTCAATCTTTGTGCAAATATTCTCTCTAATAAATAGATTATTCTTTTTCATATATTTTATTTTTAGTATTTTTTAAATAATTGCACACTCACTGTTTATATATTTATTAAAATAATATATATAAAACCAGAAATAAAAATTTGTTATGAATTATACAGTTTCAAAAATATTGAATTTATCACATAAACTGTTCATAAATTATATAGAATCGCGCTTGTTCTCTATTTTATGACCTTCGTATTCTCTTACAACCATTTCGCCATTCTTTTTCATTTCCACTAAAATGCGATATCTAGTGCTTAAAAATTTGAAAGCTATATTATGTACTGTAAATGCATATAATAATATGTTGCAAATTGTGTTTTCCTTCTGCCAAGACGTTGAAATAAAATGAAAATCTAAATTCCAAACGTATTCCAACGATTTTGATAGCGGAAGTTTACGATATATTCTCCTCGTTGTTTTATCAAATGCAATTTATCCTCTAATTTCTCACATTTGTCTCTTTTGTCTCTCATGTGCTATTGATAGATTCTTCCTGAAGAGTTTAACGGCAATCAGAAGTTACGTTTCGCTAACAATTCTACGTCTTCTTCTTCTTCCCGTCGTTCCCCTGCGTCGTCTTCTGCGTTCTCTCTCTGCCAAAAGAATATACTTCTTTCTCTCTTCCTCGGGCAAGGCGCACCATTCTTTGCCAGCCTGCCGAGCGACTTCCGTCACGTGTTTTTCGGGCGTCTTATAATACATCTCGAGATAGAAGATGATAAAAGGATTCTGTGACACAATTCTCCGTTTCCTCCTTCTGGATCTGGTCCGGCAGCGACATACCGCTCTTCTTTCGTCCCTTCGTCTGCGACGATCGGCGCGCGCCGTTTCGACATCGTTCTCCTCCATGGGCTCACTCATCTCTTTACCTGATTCTTCAATAATGCGTCTGCGAAAGGTTTTGGCCGGTTTATCTCATTGTGTATGTTCTATTATAATTTTTATTATAAATTATAATAAATACTATAAATTAATAATTAATATTTAATCTTCTGACAAAATGCACTTTTAATCTATGTGCATCTAGGACGCATTTAATGCAATATGCTGTTGCTGGCAATTGGAGCGAACGGGACATTTTTTATTTCCGCGAAATTTCTGATTCTTCTTTGAAGTTTGCGATTGGCTCTGATCAGCGTTCAATTCAATTTACGACTAAAACTTTTGCAACTAAAAGGATATATAAAACGCAAACGAAGGAATATTGAACGGCAAAGTCGATTATTCCCTATGAGAACGATTTCGATCATCGCGGTCGTGGCTGTCATCGCGGAATTAAACCGACTTTCGTGTTCTTGTTAAATCAATGTGGCAAAATCGCGTGCGAAATACATCTTTGCTAGATACGCGTCGCGACAACATGCCATATGAAATCGGTCGGGCTCGATGCCAGAAAGAGGGTCGTTCGCATTCTTACGTGAGAAATCATATCTGCACCGTTTGACAGACTACTTTTCCTGCGAATGAATTATGTAGACGAATTTGAAAAAAGATCGAGAGCGCGGAATTACGCTCACCTGCTTTCGTAGGACGTGCTCCCATAAATGTTAGGTTCGTCCATCTTCTGCCGTTTACAATTTTTACTTGGTAATTTGACTTGATGTCGAAAAGAAAGGAAAATGTCCCTCGCGGCGAAAACATCTGAAGTTTTACGAGTTTAATTCTCTCACTTCGCACGCTCGAGAATAGTCGATGGTAATCTTATCGATTATCGGCGTTGCGATATCATTTGTATGTAATAGAATCGAGTGTCAAATATATTACTGTTGAAATAAAGCCGCGTTGTACGGAGTTGTTTAAAATTTCATGATTACAAACGTCCCAATATTGTTACGGAAATTATTTCTCAGCAAAATGGAAAAATTATTATTCTCAATTTTACTTATACTTATACTAATTTACATGAATTAGTAATTCATACGCAGAAGATTTGAATTATGAACATTTACAATGCAACTTTCAGATTATGCAAAAGATAAACCATTCCAATCTTTTTACAAACGTAATGAAGAAATAAAGAAATCCTTATAACGATATCTCTCGAAAGTCTTTCAAATAAATTTCATATCATGCTTAATTAATTATATTTTGCTTGACATATTTTTCGAAGAAACTTACGATCAAATAATTCATTGTACAATTTCGCTGATGGAATTTTGCGATATGTGCACATATGTAATACATATTATGTGTATAGAAATCTAAGCTTTAGACAATATGTTTTCAAAGTTCTTATTTAAAGCTAATCGCTTTTAGTTAATTTTAGAATTTGATGCAGCGGCTGTTCTGTCTGATCAATACGCCTCACGTAGACGTTTCATTAGTGATACTGCATCGAAAAGTGATGAATTTATAATTAATATACCGCGATGCGCAACGTGCGTTGGATGCGCCGAGTATCGAACAACAAACGATATAGTATACACACGATACCATGCTGCAACATCCCACCTTTCTAACTCTCTTCCAGCTCAATGATGCTGTGAAGCGTCATGAAGCTTATTTTTTTTAGCGATATATTTATTAAATATCACTTGATATGCATAGCTGATATTTCTATTAAATTAAGGAAGTGAAGAAAAATTAATTTAATTAAATTATGCGAGAGTTAGAAGTTAGATAGTTAATTAAGTCAAGTTTATAAGAATATTTTCTGTAAATTGTTATGATTAAAAAGATTTTAATTCTGTCAAATATATTTTCAGTCGTGAATATAATGAATCCTTCGCATTGTTTTTATAAGCTTTCTGTTCGGCGTATCTAAATGAAAGATCTGAAACTTGTAACGTACACGTGTTAAGGGTAAAAATGATTTATAGTTATTTGCCAGTTTGATAAAATTATATGGATTATTTGCTTGTGAAATGAAGGTGTACCCTTGACCTTAACCCGACATATTGTCGTATGTAACTTCGATCGTCACCAGATGCCGGAAGTAACCGATGTATTTGGTTCATTATCAATGCGCACGTCACGCATTCGCCCGTCAAACGCTCAATTATGTTTCCGTAATTTTCTAACATTTCGTTTATCCATTTCAAAAAATTAATACTTTAAAGATCGCAGAGTAAAATTAAATTATTTTTTTGACAGAACAGAATTATTATATATAAAACAACAAAAAATTAAAATAATACTTTTATGAAAATATACATAATTATGAAAAAATGCTGATACTTTTAACTTTTCGATTAAGAATTTCTTTTCTATTTTTGGTTCCTCGCGTAAATTGTAATCACAAGCTGAAAATTTGATAAATGATAATATTTTCCATATAATGTGTTAATACAAACCAGCAATTTGTGAAATCATCTGCGTCAAGCGTCAAGATTGATCGAATGCATTTTATTAATATCTCGATAAATAAGATTAAGTCTCTTTGCCAAATTTCTAGCGGTTTCGGCGTCTCGCGTGGTTCAGATACAAATATACGAGCATATGTGTGGTGAATCGCGTGCCATTCCGGCATGGATTCAAATCGGATTTAATCCGGCAGGAAGTTATGTTAATGTGTCCTTTAAGTAAAATATTACTTATGCATCTTCCTCGGTTGCATATTAATTTTTTTTCGAACTTAAACAGCGAGATGCATATCACAGAAATATGCGTGCGCGCGTTCACGGTTGCACACCCTATCGCACAATGTCGACTGTATATCCAACGATCGACAACATTTGAGTATATTTTCACTCGAGGGAATAGATGGAGAAAAAAAGAGAAAGAGGGAGAGAAAGAGAGTAGGTGTGGTTCTGGTGGCACAGGTGGGATACGATTAATATGGTCGTGCGAAACAATTTCGTTTACACAGACAGTTTCATCACGATGCAACCAGAAAACTATCCCATCGATTTCAATTAAACTCTATAATCGAATGATTACCTTAGCTACATTGTTATTACATCTCTGATTGCCAATAAACGTGCTGATTACCGTCGCGATTGAACAATATTTCAAGCGCGAATTGTGCTGTAGATATTATCCATTCTTAACTTTTATAAGAAATTATCTCTGAGGATTATACAATATCTCTTTATATATTTACAATAACAATTAAATATATATGTATATGTATATATATATAACATTTTTAATTAGATTATCGCATTGTTTAGGAAAATGCTAAAAAAAGAATAAGGCACTTAGATGATCGTTGCGATATTACATTAATTTCTCCTGCGTATTAAGGATTGAGCTTGGGAATGTTGATCATAATCTTATCGAGCAATTCATTGCACGTAATTTATATATAATTACATACCGATTGAGAGATGAAATTGTTTAGTCTAGATGATATTATAAAATAACGGGAGATAAACAATCTTCCAGTGCAACTTCCGACCTAGTTTCTATAGTTGCTCATAAAATTTTCACGGATGCATATAGTTGATATGACTTGTTCTTTCTCTTTTTCTTTGACATTTCTGTTTAGAGTTAAAGGGCACACATAAACATGTGACGTAATTCTTCTCTTGCTAAGAGATTGATTAAAAAAAAAAAAAAAAAAAAACAACTAACGTGATGAAAAATTTTAACATCTTTAAAATTGCAACAAGAGGAGATTGAGTTTAGAAAAAAAAATCCAGCTGGTATAGATGGAGAGAGAAATTTGCACGCATCAAGGGTTAAAATCGAGCGACGCAAATCGAATGACTCACTCGACGAGTTCCTCGTGGTGCGACGTTATTACGAGCGCGCGCGTTAAATAACGTCGTTGTGAGAAATGCATGTTTTCCGCCCGGCGATGCAACGCGTCCAAAGATTACGAAGTGCATTCGAAGCCGATATACTTGTGTGCTCGATCCTCATGCATTCTTGAGGTCGTCCAAATTGGTTTTGGCACAGTTTTGGCCGGTATTCTGTCGTTCAGCCTGCACCATATTTCGCACGATTTCGTAAAGGCTCGTCATTTACACTATAATGAGGAATTCTTTTTTCAAAACAATCGACAGATCGACGATCGCTTCCCTCAGCCGACACTTTCATCGGTACTCATGTATCCACATATCCATGAAAATTAAATGCAAATAGCTATTTCGGCGAACTATCTGCTGCAGATTGCAAAATCTTTTAGTGGTATTGCGCACTATTGTAGCACAGCGAACATCAGTACGATATAATACACAACGAGGCTTTTTCGAGAGAAATTCGCGCTGAATTCTCTTATCAATCTACACGCGTGAATCAATATAAATAACAAAAAAATTTGAACTTATGTAAATATTATAACGAAGAATATAAAAACTAATGTATTATAATTTATAAATTATATCAAAAAATTAATTCAGAATTAATTAATGTTCTCAGTTTGAAAGTCGGTTTTCTCGAGTTCTTAAAATAGAATAGGTCGTTGTTATATAGGAAAAAATACACAAAGATATCATTTAAAATTTACAGGAGGATATGGTATGTCTGTCCTGTACCGCGACAGGAGAAAGAGTCTGCCTGGCAGCCGAGGGTTTCGGCAATCGACACTGCTTTCTCGAGAATATCGCGGACAAGGTAACGACTGCAAATTTTACAATTTTTCTTGCCTCGCTCTTATTATGCCGCTTTTATTATCTCATTAATCATTTTTTTCATTTCTAGAATATACCGCCGGATCTGTCGCAATGCGTGTTCGTGATAGAGCAGGCTCTCTCGGTGAGAGCCTTGCAGGAGTTAGTCACAGCTGCCGGTTCCGAGACGGTAATGTATACATGTTCTCTGTCTAATATCTCGTATGACTTTAGCTTCGACAGTAAAATTCCAGGAAAAAGCTCTACTTGACGCGTGCCGTAAAAAAGAAACATTCCCTTATTTTAAAAAGGAGGACTTTTCAAACAAGTACAAACAATGAGGCTCGTGTAATCCGTTAAACTCAACTCATGTAATTCATTAATTACGCGAATAGTGTGTCATTATCTGCCTCGTGATTATAAACTTTTTACATCCTAAATTAATCGGTAAATATCAATTTATTTTATTACGCCTGCATAAGAATGGGCCATAAAACGCGTCCTTTGCCGTCATGTGTAAAACGTGAAAAACATAATCCCCGAGCATACAAAGGTCTAAGAGATGTTTAAAAAATATTTAAAGAATATTTCTTTTAAGGTATCTTATAGACCTATTTTCGGTGTCTTTTAGACCTTCAAACTTGCTCAATTTTTCCGCCGAATAATTTTCAAAGAGTTCCTGATACATCGGAATAGCTTCTTTTTGATGCATTAGCACGCACCTCCTTTGCCACTGCACCTCCTGTGTCCGTATGATTGTGGCATGTGTCCATGTAGCCGTGTAAAACAATTTCGAGTTTATATTTTCGTTCTTTTTTTGAGCGTTTTTGTTTTCATCTTCGATTTTATCATTCGAAATATGCTAGCATCGTAAAAAAAAAAAAAATCATCTGAAAATTTAATCGAGACCTACCGTCATCATCGACCATGAAACATCATACGCATTTATTATTCTATTTCATTTTTTTTTTTCTTTACATCCCCCTTTCTTTTTTTGCAATCAATCCGAATCGACACTCAATGAAGGAGATTCATTGCCTCTTATGTTTTTTTTTTCTCTTTGCAGCAACAAGACAGTTTAGTAAGTATAATTTACGTCTGCGGGGCGCCGTAACGTGTCCGCTCTTGGGTAAAACATCATTTGTTTGTGTGTTAGAACATCATAACGCCCGATCGAGCATGAGTGAAGATATGAATTGTTTATTTCGCGAAAACGGCCTTGATCAATTTTTGAAACATTGACTAGTCTTTATTTAGCATCGCATTTAACATTAATAAGGCATTTGGTTCTAAGTTGCATTTATTTAACATAAAGATCGCATTCAATGCAAATTTAAAATAAAAATAAATAATTACAATTTTCCAAATTCGACTTTTGCTATTCTTAAAACAAATAACTTCAATCGTCTCTGTATTTAAATAATGTCAAAAATTTGGAAATTTGTTTAATATAATTTGATTGTGATGACATATGTGGTAATATTGTTTTCTTTTTTTCAAACTTCTTAAATATCGAGATACTGTTTCACCCACTCGATCGCAATATATAGGCACAATCATTCTGAGAACTTCAATTAACATTAATATAACGTACGTTGGAGCTAATAACAGGGACTGCTCGCTTTAATTTGATTGTCTAATATAATTAATTGTCCATGTTAAAATCGCATTCAGCAATCTGTGCCTTTTGGATACATGCCTCGTGAGCCTTGCATCGTGGCTTAACGTAAACCAGCATTTATGGCCTCCTCTTATCAGTACGCTTGTAGAAGTTGTCTAAGAAACTGTTATTTTGCGAAGTATTAAAATCTCGTACTATTTATACGTAGAGAGAAATATAATACTATATTGAGTATACGCGAGGAGTTGCAAGGGCTTTGACCAATCCTTTGATGTTTCCAGGGAAAGGGCACCGGGTCAGGGCACAGGACTTTGTTATACGGTAACGCAATATTGTTGCGACATCTAAACAGCGACATGGTAAATTAGTTTCTCTTTATGTGTGCTATTATACATACACACATACACGCGTTAATTTTTAATGATTACATAAACACCTGTGTTCGTGTATTATAGTATCTGGCGTGTCTATCTACAAGTTCATCGAACGATAAATTAGCTTTCGACGTCGGTCTACAAGAACATTCGCATGGTTAGTGCAACGCTATCGTTTTAATTCTTAATTTAATTCTTAATAAGTTTTTAATTATACTGTAGTTAATTTTTTAATTTTACTGTAGTTAATGTTATTTCTTTCTATTCTCCAGTATATATAATGCGTTGCTTCGTTGAACATTCATAGAATAATTACAAATGTAATTATAACTTTCAACAAGATTAAATTGAAGTTAAAGTTCAAAGTTGCATTGGTAAATTTGTCGTGGATCAGGAAACGCGAATTGAACATCATACTTTGCTTTGAACTTCATCAAGTTTTATTCGTGTAGGTGAAGCATGTTGGTGGACTGTACACCCTGCTTCCAAGCAGAGATCCGAGGGTGAGAAAGTGCGTGTAGGTGACGATCTTATTCTGGTATCTGTCGCTACCGAGCGGTACTTGGTAAGTTTGACATTTATCAAAACATTACAAAATTAAATCAATAAAATGAAATAAATAGAAATAAAAATAAAATAGTATATAATATTAATTATGAAAATAATAATACTTTGAGAATAATTCTTCGTGTGGGAATAAAAAATAAGTTTTTATTTTATAATAAATATTCTTTTCTTTGTTTCAGCATACGACAAAGGAAAACGATTTATCAGTGGTTAACGCATCTTTTCACGTAACCCATTGGTCGGTACAACCTTACGGTACCGGTATCAGCAGAATGAAATATGTTGGTTATGTTTTTGGGGGCGATGTATTACGGTTCTTTCATGGTGGTGACGAGTGTTTGACGATTCCATCGACTTGGAGTCCAGCACCCAGCCAAAAGTGAGCATAGATTACGTCTATTGTTTATGCCGATAAGACTAATAAATTAATATATACAATTTAATTAATATTTAATTAATTAATTAATCATATATATAAATAATAAATTAATAAAACTAAATATCAAATTTTGTAATTGTCTTATATAATTACAGAAGTCTCGTAAAAAACTAGAATAATTATTGTTACTTGAAAATAAAAAAGAGGATAAAAGTAAACTTGTTTTACAAATGTTTTATCATTTTATAGTCTTGTAATCTACGAAGGCGGTAGCGTAATGAGTCAAGCGAGATCTCTATGGAGATTAGAGCTCGCCAGGACAAAATGGGCAGGTGGCTTTATTAACTGGCTACATCCTATGAGGATCAGGCACTTGACGACCGGACGTTATCTCGGCGTGAAGGAGAACAACGAGCTCTATCTGGTCGATAGGTTAATACTTATTTTTAGAAAAAGTTCAAGGGTCATGGAAATTCTTATAGGTTCACGACAATGTTTCCTAAATCTACGATTATTTTTTTCCGAAGGAATGAGGCGACGATCGAAACTTCGACATTCTGGCTGCGGCAGGAAAAAGACGATCAGAAGATCGTTCTTGAGGACAAAGATCTGGAAGTCATCGGATTGCCGATCATTAAATACGGTGACTCTACCGTTATTATGCAACATGCCACTACGTGCCTCTGGGTGTCTTATAAGGTAAATAAAAAAATTAATTGAATAAATAAGAAAATAAATAATACACAATATAGAATATAAACAATATTAAGACAATCAAATTCCGATTAACTTAATTAGCTAACAACTTCTTCGACTTCTGTCAAATATATTTAAAAGTTTGACAAAAGTTGTAACAAATTTTCACGATTACGTAACATTCTCTTAGTCATACGAGACGAAAAAGAAGGGAGTTGGAAAAGTCGAAGAGAAGCAGGCGGTACTCCACGAAGAGGGTAAGATGGACGATGGTTTAGATTTCTCCAGATCTCAAGAAGAAGAATCTCGCACTGCTCGCGTCATCAGAAAGTGCAGCAGCTTGTTTACTCAATTTATCACGTGAGTTTTGAAATTAAAAATATTTTTAAAAATATAGAAAAAAGAGATAAATATATAATTTATATTAAAAATATCAAAGAAGATATTAATATATATCGACCACATCAAAAAATAAGAAAGAATCTTGCTGAAAATATCGAACATGTTTTAGAGGCCTAGAAACGCTGCAGGTGAACAGAAGAGCGTCCATGTTTTTTCAAAACGTGAATCTTAATGAGATGGTAATGTGTCTCGAAGACTTGATCAATTACTTTGCTCAACCTGAGGACGACATGGGTAAGAAGATATACTTTTTTAAAAACGTTTCTTTAAAACACGTCATTAATGATGGATTTCTCCAGAACACGAAGAGAAGCAGAACAAATTTCGAGCTCTTAGAAATCGTCAGGATCTGTTTCAAGAAGAAGGAATACTGAATCTAATTCTGGAAGCTATCGACAAAATTAACGTAATCACTTCACAAGGATTTCTCGTCGCTCTTTCCGGTGACGAGAGTGGCCAAGCCTGGGATCAGATATCCGGATATCTTTACCAATTGCTGGCGGCCATTATCAAGGGTAATCACACCAACTGCGCCCAGTTCGCCAATAGCAATCGTCTTAATTGGTTGTTCAGTCGACTAGGCTCACAGGCTTCTAGCGAAGGAACTGGAATGTTGGATGTACTTCATTGCGTCCTGATTGATTCGCCGGAGGCTTTGAACATGATGAGGGTATTGTGTCATTTTTTTTATAATATAGATTTAGATTATCTGGCGAATAATAATGCGAATAATTTCTTGTAAAATAAAAATTTTATAGAATAAATTAAATTTATACGTTTTATAGTAAATTTATGTTAAATAAATTTAGTTTATTCTATTTGTGAATTTTTTAATTCTGACTTATAAATATTTTTTTCAGGACGAGCACATAAAAGTAATTATTTCTTTATTAGAGAAACACGGCAGAGATCCGAAGGTTTTGGATGTTTTGTGCTCACTATGCGTCGGTAATGGCGTTGCAGTACGTTCTTCGCAGAACAATATTTGTGACTTTTTGTTGCCTGGAAAAAATCTGCTTCTACAGACGCAACTGGTGGATCACGTGGCCAGTGTTAGACCGAATATATTCGTCGGCAGAGTGGAGGGTTCAGCTCTTTATCAAAAGTGGTATTTCGAAGTAACTGTGGATCATATTGAACAGACGACGCATATGATGCCGCACTTGAGAATCGGATGGGCAAATACCGCTGGGTAAATTAATCTAGAATACGACTTTCAGATATCTATTTATGTTTAGAGTGCCAAAATTAGCAAAGCATATCAAATATACTATATTAATAATAAACATATTAATATAGCATTCATTTTTTTTAAATTCAATTTTTCTTTTAATTAAATTCTCGATTTTTAAATTTTGAGAAGGTCAATAATGCAAATTCCATTTGCGCAAATAGCTACATGCCGTATCCCGGCGGTGGTGAGAAGTGGGGTGGAAACGGCGTTGGCGACGACTTGTACTCGTTCGGATTCGACGGCGCTTATCTATGGACCGGTGGCAGGAAGACGCAAGTCGTTCAGAACGCTACGGAACCTTACATCAGGAAGAGCGACGTAATCGGCTGCGCCTTAGATTTAACGGTGCCGGTGATAACGTTCACTTTCAATGGCAATCGTATCATGGGCTCCTTCCGTAACTTCAATTTAGACGGCATGTTCTTTCCCGCCATTAGCTGCTCGTCTAAACTCTCCTGCAGGTTTCTGCTGGGCGGCGATCACGGCCGATTAAAGTTCCAACCGATCGAGGAATTCTCGCCGCTGGTGGAGAGCCTGTTGCCGCAGCAGATCCTGTCGTTGGATCCGTGCTTCTATTTCGGCAACATGAACAAGGTGGTCCTAGCAGGGCCGTGGCTGATCGAGGATGACACCGCTTTCGTTCCGGCCCCGGTCGATACCTCCATGGTCAACTTGCCCGCCTACGTCGAGCAGATCAGGGATAAACTCGCAGAGAATATCCACGAGATGTGGGCGATGAACAAGATCGAGGCCGGTTGGATTTATGGCGAGGTCAGGGACGACTTAAGAAAAATACATCCCTGCATAGTTCAATTTGAGCGACTGCCGGCTGCGGAAAAGCGCTACGATACTCAGTTAGCCGTGCAAACCCTGAAGACTATCTTGGCTCTGGGTTATTACATCACAATGGACAAGCCACCGTCTCGAATTAAGACTCTGAGACTGCCAAACGAACCGTTTCTGCAAAGCAGCGGATATAAACCGGCACCGCTTGATCTGTCAGCGATCACGTTGACTCCCAAAATGGAAGAGCTCGTTGACCAACTCGCGGAGAACACACATAATCTCTGGGCGAAAGAGAGAATCAGTCAAGGATGGACGTACGGGTTAAACGAAGACTCGGAGATGAGAAGAAGTCCTCACTTGGTACCATACCTGAAGGTCGATGAAGCTATCAAGAAAGCCAATCGGGATACGGCCAGCGAAACCGTCAGGACTTTGTTAGTTTATGGATACATGCTTGATCCACCCACTGGAGAACAGCATGAGGGTGAGAGCTTGTCAATTCCTGTTAAATATGCACGCTTATTTTTGCACTTTATAAAAAATAATTTTATATCACTTTCAATTATATACTTTTAAAACATATGCTTAAAAAAATATTATTGATAATGATATCAATTATTATTGATAATAATTAATCATACATATTTTTTATATGTATAATATTATTTTATAATTTTATAATATAAAATAAATTATTTTATAATTTTATAATTTTTTTCAATTTTTGAACTCAATTGCAAAGAGAGTCGGTTGCATATTAAATTAAATCAATTTATGTTGACTACTTTTCCGAATATATTTTTCGAGATTTTAAAGGTGATATTTTCGAGGTGTCAAATTCCGCATATTAATGTATTTACTTTCTGATATTTATAGCATTGCTTTTGGAGGCCAGCAGATTACGACAACTATCCTTCAGGACTTACAGGGTCGAGAAGCATTACGCAGTCAGTGGCGGAAAATGGTATTTCGAGTTCGAAGTTCTAACAGCCGGACCGATGCGCGTCGGTTGGGCGAAGGCCGATTGTATGCCGGGAAGTATGCTCGGCAGTGACGAAAGTACTTGGGCATTTGATGGTTACAACGTAAGTATCGATGCTTTTTCTCTTTTCATAATCTAACGATTAGAAGGACATTATATTTAATGAAATTTATGGAACGATTTTTCTAACCGATAATTAAAAATGATAATCAACTATATTTTTATAAAACGTATCTTCAATTTCGAATTACTAGTAATGAATAAATAATGTAGTTTATTGAAGATATTTTTGCACATGAAATTCGAAGAGATATATCATTAATTTATTATATGCTGTTAATATATTGTAGTGACAATCTTTTGTATATAATACTTGAGTTATTATAGCCACGAAAGGTGAGAACTTTAAAGCTCGTGTTCGTTGAACTTCTCTTTAACAAACGAAAATATTGAACAGCACTGTGTGCAATCTATACATGGTAGCGTCTTATTGCAAGGCGAATGTAATATAAACATAAGCATTACGTGGTTCTCGCTCGTGATCTTAAATTAAATATGAATAATCCATAAGAACATGAATGTCAGGTGACTAAAGTACACGCTGGCACCCACGAGTCATTTGGTCACAAATATCAAGTGGGCGACATAGTCGGATGTTTCATTGACGTGGCAGACCGAACGATCAGTAAGAGTCCCATCTTCCAAATTAGCCGATCTTTAAAGCCCCCTTTATACGTATACACAAATTTCTTTTTTGTTCCTGAGTTTTCTCGTCACTACTATTGTCTTTGTCTCGCTCTATATGTTTCTTTCATGTTGACTTTCTGTTGGTTTTACATATCTTGCATCCTTGTCCCAAACGAATGTTAATCGCTGGTGAAATTTCATTCGGCGAGGTGTGGCTTGACCTTTATGGATGTCGAGGGAATCCACGAAATTTCCTCGCGTTATCTCTCTTTAACTTTGCACTATGCCGAAATTTGTCGCACAAACCTACACGACAACGAGATGTGTATAGCGATAAAAAAACAAATATATACAAGGTATTCCAGACCCACCGCGCAAAAAATCGAACATCTCGTTTACCGGTCTGTCCTGATTTTCACGAGCGAAAATGTTGAACTGGTGAACATTTTGTTTTAAAGGAGGAAAAAGTATACTCGGGCACGGCCGAAACGTTCGGCAAACAATGGCAGGTCGGAGACGTTGTCGGTGTTTTCCTGGATCTAATTGACCGAACGATTAGTAAGACGGAATTTTTAAGCAAACGCTTCAGCTGCCATTTCAAGCTATATACATATAATTTGATCTCTAATAATAGATTACTGGATACAGACATTGTGATTTTCAATACTGGTTCTTTGCATAATTATTCGCATAATGATTCTATTTTTAACATTGACTGAATAGAGGCTGATTATATAAATGTTGTATGGAATACGACAAATATACAATGCAAAGATAAAATGGACAATTTTATCATGTGTCAGCGTACACAAAATTAAAATAATATTTAACGCAGAACACATGACTATATTACAACTTTAGAATTATTCACTATCCAGATGAACATTTATCAAGCAAAATTTCGCGCTGCGCACTTTAGAGGAGAGCTTTCATTTCGCTTAAGCTTTCACAAAAAAAACTCCGTTGCAATAAACAAAAGGAGCGATCATGCATTTTATGCATGGAAAATATTTCATCTCGCCACATCATTTTAACACGTTGGAGTTAATCGCAGAACCAGAGATAATCCTGGTTTCTATCATCATTAATATACATGTAATATCACGCTCTCGATCGAACGAAAATCATTTGTTTGGCCCAATGTCTTTTCCGGTATCCAGTATTCTACTCAGTGTTTATACTGTCAGCGAGACACAACAGTGCTTCCATAACTCATATCTATTAATCACTAATACCAGGGTGTGACCCCAAATATTATATCGATCATATCACGTGCATTCTAAATAGCAATTCCCGAATACAATATCAATACAATGAATTTTTTTGCAAAACGTCACACAAATTGAATCAGTATCAAAAATATCCCAGATTAAATCGATATATATTTCCCTGTTTATAAGGAATGTTATAATTTTTATTTCTTTTATCTCGGCTATATATTTATATTTTGTTTTTTTTATCGAAATAATTATCTTAGTGCACCGTCTATGTGTAATAATATTACACATATATTTGTGGTTTTTATTTCATCCCTTTCAAATAACGTCGCTTGCATGCATATTCTGTCTGAATTTATGTTAATGGATCGTGTGAATGAAAATAAGATAAATGTCTTTTAATGCCGAACATGTGTATATGTATATGTATAAATGAACATTTTAATATTTCTACCTTTTCGCAAAGCAATAGACAAAAGCAAAAGTCTTTATTGGATTTGATTCATACATATGATCCATTTTAGAACCTGCTTTGCTATAATCGTAGATATGTAATATATTTTATAAATATTTTTAATTAGTCTTTAAAAATTTTTATATAGTGAAACTGTAAATTTGCGTTTTACTTACACTTAAATGTCACATAACATTCGGCATTTATAAATAATTATAATGATTATTTATTATTTAGTTGCTTGCCGTTAAATTTATGTTGTTTTTCAATAAGTCGAAACGAATGTTTGACATTTCAACAAGATTGAGTAAATAGAATAGAACTGTTTGTTAGTAATTTATTTTAAACATTTTTCTATATTAGATTATGTTTTTTTTGTCCATTCGCTTCGACTTTTTTCAATACAAGTGCATCGTGGTACAAATTTGCGAATTATTCAGGCTTCTCCTTGAATGGAGAATTGCTGATGGATGCACTCGGCGGCGAAACTTCTTTCGCCGATGTACAAGGCGACTCTTTTGTGCCCGCGTTCACTCTTGGCGTCGGGCAAAAGGCAAGATTAACCTTCGGCCAAGATGTGAATACTCTGAAGTTTTTCACTACCTGCGGCTTACAAGAGGGCTACGAACCGTTCTGCGTGTAAGTAATATTAATTTATTACACATTTTTGGAATACACATATACGAAAAATAATAGAAAATTAATGCGTCCATTGTTATCCACGTTTATAAATGTCCATTTTTATATCGTAGAAACATGAATCGTCTAGTTACATATTGGTATACGAAAGATCAACCTATCTTCGAGAACACCGACGACATGGCCGATACGCGAATCGACGTGGCTAGGATACCAGCCGGTTCTGACACCCCGCCGTGTCTAAAAATCTCTCACAATACATTCGAGACCATGGAGAAGGCTAACTGGGAATTTCTCAGATTATCGCTGCCTGTGATTTGCCAATCCAACTTCATAACGGAGGGTGAAAAATTACGAAGATGGCAGGAGATCAAAATGCGACAGAATAGACTTTTCGCCGAGCAGGTCGAGCAAGGACAACAAGCTGCACCGTCGGCTCATTTGGAGCAGATCATGAAATCTGGCTTCAGTATGAGCGACATCAAAGGTAATGATTTTTAAAAAGCGTTAATTTCGAATATAAGTTTCGTTACGTTTCGTGACAGATAAACTAATAATGTTGATAATAAAAAAAATAAAATATTTTATCTTATTTACTATGTTGCACAATGTTAAGCAAATTTCTATGTACAATTATTTTATTTAATTATATGTAATTGTATATATAATGTTGAATAGGTCTGCAAAGAAATTATTCAGAGGATGCAGCCGAGGCGGATGAGATGTTGAAGGAATCACCGCTTCCTATGCAAAGAGGTAAACCTGCCAGACCGCCTAGGAAAGGTTCTCTTTATGGATCGCGTTTAGACAACGCGGTCAGCGAAGCTGAAATGAATGGATATGGCGAGATGAACGGTGACATAAAAGACGAGAAGAAGAAACGCGGTCGCTCGCCTTTTCGGTAAGCATGAATTATTAATGACTATTGCTTTTAACAGATGTTGTAAAAGACAAATTGACTTCGGTACTTGACTTTGTTAGCAAGCTTAGCAAAGAGATGGAGGATGTACCGTAAGTTGAAGTATTTCTTTTAGTGTTTGTAAAATGTAAAGTTATTATTAAGACAATAGTATTTGATTTGGTATCACGATAATTATTTGGATATAATTATTAATTTTTTGTTTAATAATTGATTTTTATCGCATGCAGATTCTTCTCGCGCAAAGCGAAATCTCCGGATGCAAAATCAAAAACACCTGAGCCGCAAGTTCGCTCGGATATCTCTGATAAAAGTACGAAAACAGTCGGAAGTAAAAATGTCAAAACTCCTCAAATTCGTGTTTCAACCGTGAGTATATTGTATTATATATATATATATATATATATATATATATATGTGTGCGTGTGTATCTATATTTAATCGCATAAAAATTCGATAAAAATTTTAAAAACGTTGAGAATTATAAAATTTTATAAAATCTCTTTTTGTAGACGGACTTGAAAGTCGTGCCGCCTCAAATTCCGGAACGTAATGTTCCCAAAGCGATGTCTGTGTTAACCGGAAGTGGTGTCGAAGCGATCGGCAATGAAATCTTCGATGCTGAGTGCATGAAGCTAATGAACGAATATTTCTACGGCGTCAGGATATTCCCTGGTCAGGATCCGACTCACGTTTACATTGGTTGGGTTACTTCGCAGTATCACTTGCATACAAAAGACTTCAATTTATCTCGCGTGAGAAAATCCTCCGTTGCCATCATGGATGACTACGACCGTCTCGTAGATCAGTACGTTTCAATACCTTTTTATTGTATAATTTTTATAAAAAACAATTCTAAAAGATACGAGCTAAAAAGATGTTATAAATGTGACAGAGTCGACAGACAAAGCTGTTACATGGTTCGAGCGGACGAATTGTACAACGAAGTCACACAGGATGCATCGGGCAAGGGTGCATCTCAGGGTATGTTCATCGGGTGTTTCGTCGATACCGCCACCGGCTGGGTATCCTTCACCTGCGAAGGCAAGGAAACGAGTCACAAGTTCAAAATGGAGCCGGACACGAAACTGTTCCCTGCGATCTTCGTCGAGGCCACTAGCAAAGAGATCCTGCAGATCGAGCTCGGCAGGACCTCGACGACACTTCCGCTCTCAGCCGCGGTGCTGCAAAATTCCGAACGACACGTGATACCGCAATTCCCGCCCAGACTGAAGGTACAATGCCTGAAACCACATCAATGGGCCAGAGTGCCAAATCAGTCACTTCAAGTACACGCCCTGAAGCTGTCTGACATCAGAGGCTGGTCAATGCTGTGCGAGGACGCTATTTCGATGCTCGCTCTTCATATACCCGAAGAGGACAGATGCATCGATATTCTGGAGCTTATCGAAATGGATAAACTGCTCAGGTAAAACATTGACAAGAAATTTGTTAAGCAAACAGTTTGAAAATAATTTTTTTCTTTTCATCTAAATTTTCTAATTTGATAAAATAATTTGTTCTCTCTCTCTCTCTCTTTCTTTTTCTCTCTTGCATAGTTTCCACGCACATACATTGACGTTGTATGCAGCTCTGTGCTATCAGTCTAATTACCGAGCGGCGCATGCTTTGTGCCAACATGTTGACCAGAAACAATTACTGTACGCGATACGAGCCGAATATATGTCCGGGCCCCTGCGACAAGGATTTTACGATTTACTTATCGCCTTGCATCTCGAATCACACGCGACAACGATGGAAGTGTGCAAGAACGAGTACATAATTCCGCTTGGTAAAAACTTATTTTTTAAATCGAGAAAATTGTATATAAAATAAAGTTACAAATTAAAATCGACTTACAATATTCTTTATATAGCTTCATATTTATATTTTTGAGAATTTATATCCTTGAATTTATATTCTTGACTTTGTTAATTAAAAATTTAATTTAATAAACAATTTTGTATCTTTCCTGTCAAAGTATCTATGTTTCTTATTATGTTATAATTATTTATATCCATTACAGGTCAAGAACTGAAAGATTTATACGAGGACAGCGAGATGAGACATAGTCTCAGATATCTAGAAACCGAATCCATTCGGCCACAAATGAAGATGACAGAAATCAGGTAAGTAAAACTTTCTTTCAAATAGATGTGAGACCCTTACTAATCAATCTCCATCAAGGAATGTTCCTTCTAGTGACCAAGCAATTGAGAACATAAAGAACCTGTACAGCCCGCATTTTCCACTCGATGTCGTGCGAGATTACGTGATGATGGCGCTTAACGAGGCTGTCGAAGTTAATCAAGTGCACAACCGAGATCCGATCGGAGGCAGCAACGAGAATCTCTTTTTGTATGTAAGATAATAAGTCTGGCCGCTCTGTGCTGCAGCTGCTGCAACTGTTATTCTTCTTGCTGAATGTTCTTCGTCAATGTTACCGGAGCAACGATATAAATATTTAAAACAAAATATGCAAATTTATCTACTCCTCTTTTAAACAGGCATTTTTAATTTTTTGCTTATCGCTTACGGCGTTTCACTTGCTAATCGTAAATATTATTTGATATGATTTCGACGTTACAGACCTCTGTTGAAGCTGGTAGATAGATTACTCTTGGTAGGCATGTTGAGAAACGAGGATATATTCAAGCTGCTCATCATGATAAATCCCGAAACTTGGGACCCGACTTTCGATAAAGGCAAGCCGATTAAAAAAGTAACGTTCAACTATTAAATGTTAATAGATGAAAAACATAATTTGATACAACATTATTAAACTGTTGTAGAAGGTAAAGATGAGCACAAGAAAGGCTTGTTACATATGAAAATGGCCGAGGGAGCGAAACTACAAATGTGCTATCTGCTTCATCATTTAAACGATATTCAGTTGCGCCATCGTGTCGAGTCTATTATCTCCTTCGCCTTCGACTTTGTCGGAGAATTGCAGGCGGATCAGTTACGACGTTACATCGATATCAAGCAATCGGATTTACCATCGGCTGTTGCTGCCAAGAAGACCAGAGAATACAGATGTCCTCCGCGCGAACAAATGAATGCCATTTTAAGCTTCAAGAATTTAGACGCTGAGGAAGATCCGGATAATATCCCCTGTGGCGAGGATCTCATTGTGAAGATGAATGAGTTCCATGGCGAGCTGATGTCCTACGTGTCTTTAACTGCTCTTCAAGAAGCGGCCAATGCCGCCAACGAACCAGCCGAGGAAGTTCAAAAACCTGGTGCCATGAAACGTCTTTTCAACTTTATCAACGCCGTCAAAGAGCTCGAAGAAGAACCTAAAGTTGAACCTGAACCCGAGAAAAAGACACCCGAAGGTAAGCTCTTTGATTTACATCTCATAATTTTAACAAATAAGTACTGTAAAATATATTAAGAATTATATGTTTCTTGCTGTTCACAGAGGTGTTTCGCAAGGTGTTGATATCGACTATCGTGAGCTGGGCCGAGGAATCACAAATTGAGACGCCGAAACTTGTGCGAGAAATGTTCAGCTTATTAGTCAGACAGTACGATACAGTCGGCGAGTTGATCAGAGCTTTGGAGAAGACTTACGTCGTCAACAATAAAACCAAGGACGATGTTGCGCTGATGTGGGTCGGCTTGAGCCAGATTCGCGCTTTGTTGCCGGTGCAGATGTCACAAGAGGAGGAGGCTTTAGTACGAGAGAGACTATGGAAGTTGGTGAATAATCACACATTCTTCCAACATCCCGACCTTATCAGAGTGCTAAGAATTCACGAGAATGTAATGGCCATTATGATGAACACCCTGGGAAGACGCGCACAAGCTCAATCCGACGCTCAAACTCAGGCTCAAGCAACTGAGGGAGAACCGGCATCGAAGGAGAAGGACACCTCTCACGAAATGGTCGTGGCCTGCTGTAGATTTCTGTGTTACTTTTGTCGTACATCTAGACAGAATCAGAAAGCCATGTTCGATCACTTCGATTTCCTGCTAGAAAATAGCAATATCTTGTTGGCAAGACCATCGCTGCGAGGATCGACGCCTTTGGACGTGGCTTATTCGTCACTAATGGAGAACACCGAATTAGCTTTGGCTTTAAGAGAACATTATCTGGAGAAAATCGCTATTTATTTATCACGGTGCGGCCTGCAGTCTAATTCGGAATTAGTGGAAAAAGGCTATCCCGATTTGGGTTGGGATCCTGTCGAGGGTGAACGTTACCTTGATTTCTTGAGATTCTGTGTGTGGGTCAATGGTAAATTTTATCATCTTTATTTATTCATTTAACTTTTTATAAAAATGTATTTAACTCTTTAAATAAAATATCTAAAAATAAGATAAATGTGTGTGCGGTATAAAAGTCATCTCATCGAAGTTTTTAAAACTCACACACTTTTTGTATTTCGAAGCGCAGAAACTGCGAAACTGATCCGAAAAAGAATTATTGCTCTCGTTCTCTTTTTGTATAATCATAATTTACTGCACGCATTATTTTTTATTTATAAAGAATGTTAATATTAATAAATTATTGTCTGTAAATAAAAAAATAACGATTTTACGTTTCAATATTTATTTAACAAATAATGTTTTATAAACATTAAAGTATGACACATAATATTGTAATAAGTTATTCTCTCATTTTTTATCAATGTTTAGGGAAAGACAAAGAATCATTATTCATTACTTTACTATTCATAACTTTACTATTCATAAAATAGTGATTTTTTATTTCTTCCTAGACATAAGTAAAACACAATAAACAAATGTAAGAACTACTACAATAGCTCTATTGTAATACATTATGTTTTAATAATACTTAAAGAGGAACAAAAACTTGTTGCACGCGCGCGTTTTATTGTTTATAAAAAATAAATTGTTTTACAAATTGTTTTCTGCTTTAAAATTAATAAAGTAGTGATACAGGATAGCACATTAGTGTATATAATTATTGTATTCAAACATAATTATACGAGAACGAGAGCGATAATTTTTCAAAGATTTCTACGTTTCAAAATACGTAAAATATGAAAGTGTTTAAAAAATCGGTGAGATAGCCCTTATATTAAACATTTACCAAAAATAATAAATTAAATATTTCTTTCTTTAATATATTATAGGTGAAAGTGTGGAGGAAAATGCAAACTTGGTAATCCGTCTGTTAATCAGAAGACCAGAATGTTTAGGCCCTGCTCTTCGAGGCGAGGGTGAAGGTCTGTTAAGAGCCATCATGGAAGCTAATAAGATGTCCGAACGCATTGCCGATAGACGAAAAGTAAGATATCTCATTTCTTTATTTAGTTAATTACAAAACTAAGGATTATAATCAAACTATTTCGTAAGTAAGAAACTTCTGCTCTTGATTGCTGTTTAAAAAAAGTTTATGTATGTATTTTCAATTCTGTGCGTCCCTAGAAATTTGTGAATATGTTCTTAGAAAATTAATATATTCTTATTAAATAATTCCCCCAAAATAACTTTCCAAATTCCTACTTATCTATATCTTACTATTCTACTTATCTACTTATATATATATATATATATATATATATATATATATATATACACACGTATAATCAATATATACATATGTGTGTGTATGATTTAAATTTGTATAATCTAATTTTTTCATATTTCAACAATGTACCTTTATCTGTTTTATATCTCTTAAAATTCACATGATTTAATTCATTTTATTACATTTTATTAATTCACTAAATGTGGCATAAAATGACTATGCAACTATGTTTGAATTATCTGCAAACCAGTTTTATGTATCTGATCTTCGATTAATACGGAATCAACTTAGTATCTCGCACAGGTACACGATGAAGCCGAAGGCACAGCTATAATGATGCAATTTGAGCATCCCCTTCCGGAATCAGATGACGACGAAGACTATATAGACACAGGCGCGGCAATCCTAAATTTCTATTGTACTCTCGTCGATCTGTTAGGCCGCTGTGCTCCAGATTCTTCTGTCATAGAGCAAGGTAACATTATAATTCAAAGAGTTAACCTTCACATCTTCATTAATACAAAATCACAATGACTAATTATGTTCTAATTATGTTTTAAAAATATTAAATTAATGTCTAATTCTCATTCCCGTTACTTAAAATAATCAATGTATACATATATAATGTGCAATAAGATAGACGGAGAAGAAAATATAAAAAGATAAAAAAAAATATATATATATATATTAATTAGTATTAAATAATATATTTCAGAATAGGTTAATTTTCTTTAAATTTGCGAATACGTGAACCGCGCACACACATGCTATAGCAGATAATAAAATAATTGATATGTGTATATATAGTATGTGTATATATGTGTGTGTATATATATCTACATATATATAATACGTCATATAATTACAGAAATTTTATTTTGAGATTGTGAGTGTTAAATTTTTGAATAAATTCATACTTCGCACTTTCATTGCACGTATATTTTTCGCAACATAAAATCGTTTAAAATTTTTTATTACATGCAAAGTGCAATGAATTATCTAATAATAGTAATTTATTTTTTTCTTAATGAGCAACAGAGGCCTCGACAAAGTCAGTTGGTAATATACGAACCAAAACTTTGCTATGATATATAATTAATGTCGTAACAACGTCTCTTTATTTGAAATAATGCAATTATTTCAGGAAAGAACGAATCTCTACGAGCCCGGGCAATTTTGAGATCGTTAGTACCCTTGGACGATCTTCAGGGTGTGCTGTCCTTGAGGTTTACGTTACTGAATCCCGCTGCCGGCGAGGAACGACCGAAAAGCGATACGCCGTCTGGTTTGATACCAGGACATAAACAAAGCATTGTATTATTCTTGGAACGTGTTTACGGTATCGAAACGCAGGAATTATTCTACAAAATATTGGAAGAAGCTTTTTTGCCAGATCTTCGCGCCGCTACTATGCTCGACAGAGTAAGGATTACTATCTTATCTATCTCAAATGTAATATTATTTTTTCATTATTATCCTCATAATCACTTATTTATTATTCTAAAATAATAAAAGCGAGAATAAGAATTTTGAATTTTGAAAAGTGGAATAATTAAGTATCTATACTAACTGATCTAATTATTTTTACAGAACGATGGATATGAATCCGACATGGCACTCGCTATGAATCGCTACATAGGAAACAGCATTCTGCCGTTGCTGATTAAGCATTCGAAATTTTACAACGAGGCGGACAACTACGCGAGTTTACTCGATGCTACATTGCACACGGTCTATCGACTCAGTAAGAACCGGATGCTGACGAAGGGACAGAGAGAAGCTGTCTCGGATTTCCTCGTCGCGTTGACTAGGTAAGCAAAAAACTTCTCCAATATTATCTAAATCAATTTTAATCGAACTTTTGCTGCTCTTCAAGAAAAATTCATACATTCGTTATCTTTATGTTAAAAATTAACTTTAATTTCCCTTGTAGCCAGATGCAGCCGAGCATGTTACTGAAATTATTGCGAAAACTGACCGTCGACGTGTCAAATTTGTCGGAGTACACTACCGTTGCTCTCAGAGTACGTTGATTATTTAATCGTTTTATTGTCAAATTATTTGTTCTATCATTTCGCATATTAATAATCGCAGTAAAACATCATTAATATTTGTTAGCAATCTTATCGCATTATTTTCTCTTTTTAGTTATTAACGCTGCATTACGACCGTTGCGCGAAATATTACGGCTCGACCGGCTCTGGCGGTCAAGGCACATACGGTGCATCAAGCGACGAAGAGAAACGCCTCACGATGGTTCTCTTCAGCAATATTTTTGATTCTTTAGCCAAGATGGATTACGACCCAGAACTTTTCGGAAAAGCTCTGCCATGCTTGACGGCTATCGGTTGCGCCTTGCCGCCAGATTATTCTTTATCGAAAAATTATGACGACGAGTGGTACGGCAGCAAGTCAGCCTCGGCTCAATCACCCGACGGACCTTACAATCCGCAACCAATCAACACATCCAGGTTATTGTTAATTTTTTATTTTCAAACTTCTCTATAATTATATTAAATTAATATATTAAATTATACAAAAATTCTCTATAATTATAAATAATAAAACTAATAACTGAAAATTAATAATTAAAAAATAAAAAATTTGGACAATTTTTTTAGCGTGGTCCTCAATAACGATCTTAATCAAATAGTACAAAAGTTCTCCGAGCATTATCACGACGCTTGGGCCAGTCGTAAATTAGAGAATGGTTGGACTTACGGCGAGCAATGGTCAGATGTGAATAAAACTCATCCAAGATTAAAACCGTATAATATGTTGAGCGATTACGAACGAGAACGATATAAGGAACCTGTTAGAGAGAGCTTGAAAGCTCTTCTGGCGATTGGTTGGAGCGTAGAACACGCGGAGGTCGACGTGCCGTCGACCAATCGCAGTTCTATGAGAAGGTCTTCCAAGAGTCAAGTAAGAAAAATTATCTACAAAATTTATCATATTTGTAAAAAAAGAGACATATCCGTCTACATATTTTCACATATTTAAAATATGTAGGGCGACTCGGCGAATCCGTTTAATTACAACCCTCATCCGGTGGACATGACTAATTTGACACTAAGCAGAGAAATGCAAAATATGGCTGAACGTTTGGCAGATAATGCTCACGATATTTGGGCGAAGAAGAAGAAAGAAGAACTTATTACTTGTGGTTAGCATAGACTGATATCCTATTACTTGCTACTCCTTAATTTTTATTCGAATTAAGATTAAATTTATTGAATAATTTTCTGATTGACATATTTTATAATTACAGGAGGCGGCATTCATCCTCAGCTAGTACCTTACGATCTGCTGACTGATAAGGAAAAACGAAAAGATCGCGAGCGATCGCAAGAGTTTCTCAAATATTTGCAGTATCAAGGCTACAAGCTTCACAAACCTAATCGTGGCGGTACCGAAACTGAAGTGGCTGGCGCCGCTGCTGCGGTAGAATTAAGATTCGCTTACTCGCTGCTGGAAAAGCTAATAGCGTATCTGGACAAGGCAACGATCAATATGAAACTCCTGAGACCCTCTGACACATTTAGTCGAAGAAATAGTTTCAAAACCTCCACGAGAGACATCAAATTTTTCAGCAAAGTAGTTCTGCCGCTGATGGAGAAGTACTTCAGCACGCATAGAAATTATTTCATCGCTGTGGCTACCGCCACGAATAACGTCGGCGCGGCGTCCTTGAAGGAAAAGGAGATGGTAGCTGCTCTCTTCTGCAAGTTAGCGAGTCTGCTGAGATCGAGACTCGCTGCCTTCGGTGCGGACTTGAGGATAACAGTTCGTTGTTTACAAGTGCTCGTGAAGAGCATAGATGCCAAGAGTCTCGTGAAGAACTGTCCGGAGTTTATTAGAACATCCATGTTGACTTTCTTCAACAACACCGCCGACGATTTGGGCCATACGATTCTGAATCTTCAAGAGGGAAAATACAGTCATCTCAGAGGCACTCATTTGAAAACCTCCACATCATTATCATACATTAATAGCGTCGTTCTGCCAGTGCTTACTGCAATGTTCGATCATCTTGCCGCGTGCGAGTATGGTAGCGATTTGTTACGTAAGTATTTGAAAAATTAAATTTGACACAATTAAAATAATTATATATATACATACATACATATATATATATATATATATAATTATTATATTATATTATATATATATATATAATTTAATCACAATTTTATTTTTGTTTGATAGTTGACGAAATTCAAGTAGCATCGTACAAAATGCTGGCGTCTCTATATACTCTCGGAATAGACGCTAGTCTGACGCACGATCGAAAGTACCTGAAGACTGAGATCGAGCGAAACAAACCGAATCTAGGTTCTTGTCTAAGTGCCTTTTCAAGTTGCTTCCCGGTAGCCTTCTTAGAGCCGCACTTGAACAAGCACAATCAGTATTCCCTCCTGAATCGAATCGCAGATCATTCTCTGGAAGCTCAAGACATCATGACGAAGATGGAATCAAATATGCCGACCTTGGAGACGATTCTCAACGAGGTGGATCAGTTTGTCGAATCTGAAAAGACTTACAACGACGCTCCTTACATCGTCGATGTGATTCTACCTTTGTTATGCTCCTACTTGCCCTTCTGGTGGGCTCAAGGGCCAGACAACGTGAATCCAACCGAAGGTACCTACGTCAGTATGGTTATTAGCGATCACATGAATCAGCTGTTGAAGAACGTGTTGAAGCTAATCAAAAAGAATATCGGCAACGAAAATGCACCGTGGATGACGCGTATCGCCGCCTATACGCAGCAAATTATCATCAATTCGTCTGAAGAATTGCTGAAGGACCCGTTCTTGCCTCTGGCCGAACGTGTCAGAAAGAGAACGGATACCATGTTTCATAAAGAAGAGTCTCTTCGTGGTTTCATCAAATCCTCGACCGACGATACATCACAAGTCGAGGCGCAGATACAGGAAGATTGGCAACTATTGGTTCGCGATATCTATTCATTCTATCCTTTGTTGATAAAGTATGTCGATCTTCAGAGGAATCATTGGTTAAGGAACAATATTTCTGAGGCCGAGGATCTATATAATCACGTAGCAGCCATATTTAACATCTGGTCCAAGTCGCAATATTTCTTGCGTGAGGAACAAAACTTTATATCTGCGAACGAGATCGATAACATGGTGCTCATCATGCCTACTGCAACCAGAAGACCTGCTGCAGTATCCGATGGTAGCACACCCTCCGGAGGAGGCAAGGTTCGTAAAAAACTTATTCAATAATAACTTAGTCGTGTTAGTCAATATGCATTTATCTCGAGGGAGGATTAAAATTAAATAATTAATTATCTCTTCGACTTTCAGAAAAAGAAGAAAAATCGTGACAAAAAAAGAGACAAGGACAAGGAAGTACAAGCATCCTTGATGGTCGCGTGTCTGAAGAGATTGCTACCTGTTGGCTTGAATCTATTTGCCGGTCGTGAGCAGGAGCTGGTACAGCATTGCAAAGACAGATTCTTGAAAAAGATGCAGGAATACGAGATCTCGGAATTCGCCAAAACTCAACTGACATTACCGGATAAAATCGATCCCGCCGACGAGATGTCCTGGCAGCATTATTTATATTCTAAATTGGGTCAGCAGAAAGATGCGACGGAGTCTGTCAAGGCTCAACAACTGGAGGATGTCGTCGCTCGAATTACAGATATGGCGAAAGTTTTGTACGGTTTACACATGGTTAGTCATAGAAATTTTTCTGTGTTTAACGTTGGAATAATTTTCAAAATTTACTCGATATTTAAATTACTCAGAATAATTTCCAAGATTGAGATTCTTTTAATTTGCTAAATATTAATATTTTTGTAATCACTAGAAGATTGAAAATGTCATTGTCTCATGAGGATCATTATTATTTTTCTTTTTAAGTGATCGAAATATTCATCATATTTATTCCGTGCTTTTATGTTCTCGAGTAGATAGATCATCCACAACAGCAGAGCAAAGGTCAATACCAATCCGTGGTGTCAATCCAACGTAAACGAGCGGTAATCGCTTGCTTCCGCCAAACTTCCCTACATTCCTTGCCCAGGTATCCTTCTTGCTATTCGGTTATGTTTTTGCTTTAGTTGCTTCAATTAATCCTTCAATTGCAATGTCGTTATCAATTTTTTTAACATCATTAGAATCATCTTTATTTTGAGTTATATCAAATGTTGTCGATGCATTTTGCATTATTTTACGTAGAATTAATTAGCTATTTTGCTGTTTATTAATCAAAGAGAGACATTATTAGACGATGAAATTAATCAATTTTGAGTGTTCAATCTTATACAATACTGATCGCAATTAATAAACATAACTGCTAATAATTTAATGAGAGTGCATTTGCTGTTTGTGCGCACGTTAACAGGCGACAAAGCCACAGCCATCGCGAGATGGATGGAAACGTGTGTTATGCGCTGCCAGAAAAAGAGCGGCGATTGCATGCTTACGTAGCGAGCCTCTATATAAATTGAGAAGGTATGATTAATGCAAATTAATCTACTAAATGCACACAAAGCAATTTCTTCATAATGTGTTAATACTAATATAAATTGTTTCTTGGAATATATAATATAATATTATATATATATATATATATATATATAACTTTATAATTATAATTATATATATTTATACATATAATTATAATTATATAAAATTATATAAAATTTATATTATATAAATATACAAATGTTTTTTCCTAGGCACCGTGCAATAAACATTTTTGCGCGAACGTATTATGAGATGTGGCTACAAGAAGAAAATGTAGGTCAAGAAGTAATGATCGAGGATCTTACGGTAATTACACTATTATTTGATTCATTCAAAATATAATATTTAATACATGTACACATACACACACACACATAATTCATATTAAAATTTAAACGTGTGTGTATATATATATATATTTTTTTTCTTTTAGCAATCATTCGAAGATGCTGAATTGAGCAAAATGGATACGGCTGAGGACGAAAGCAAGCCAGATCCACTGACACAATTGGTGACAACATTCTGTCGTGGTGCGATGACTGAACGATCAGGTGCGCTTCAAGAAGATCCACTTTATATGAGTTATGCACACATTATTTCAAAATCTTGCGGAGAGGAAGAGGAAGAAGGTGAAGAAGAAGGTGATGGCGGTGGCGGCGGCGAAGAAGAAGGTGGAGCTTCGATCCATGTAGGTATCTTCGATTACTAAGCTTTCATTTGTAGATAGATGATAATTTGAGTGAGAAATAATCGAATCCTTTGACAATTTCCCGGAATCTGTCGCATTAACGAATTCCCTATCTTTTTCTAACTTACTAGAAGCCGGCACATAAGCTACTTATGGTAAGAATAAGTAGTTAGTGCGAGAATTTATCCGCTTAATGTATGCTCGCAATCCAAAGTGTCAATCATATATGTTCTCCGCATTTCGACATCTAAACCTATTTAATTGTACACTATCTTATTCATTGAAACGTCAAACGATGTAAAATATCATTCATAAGCAAGCAAAATATCGTAGGCTATCGTTGCGATTGTTTTTCTCTTTTTTTTAATTTCGAAATTTATTACTAACAATATTATTAAATTGTATATTCTCTATTTTAACGTAACTCTCAAGAGGCCCATGCATAAACTAATGGTAAGACACTGATTTGTATGCTATATTTATATTCACGTTAAATAAAAATAATACACGTAAAATAAAAGTTGTATTTTAAATAGCAACTAATTTAAAATTGTATAAAAATTATATTATAAATTATACTATACGTTTCGTTTTTAAACATTGTATCATAACATTGTATATTTATATTGTATATTTAAACATTGTATATTTATAAAGTTTAAGCATTTGATTTTATTCATATCTATTATCCTCTGTAACTATAGGAGCAAGAAATGGAAAAACAGAAGCTCTTGTTCCATCAAGCCCGTCTAGCGAATCGCGGCGTCGCGGAGATGGTTCTCTTACACATATCGGCGTGCAAGGGTGTTCCCAGTGAGATGGTGATGAAAACTCTGGAACTTGGAATTTCGATTCTGCGTGGCGGTAATATCGAAATTCAGCGAGGGATGCTAAACCATCTCAAAGAGAAGAAGGACGTCGGTTTCTTCACGTCTATCGCGGGTCTAATGAACTCTTGCAGCGTATTGGATTTGGACGCTTTCGAAAGGAATACGAAGGCTGAAGGACTCGGTGTCGGTTCCGAGGGTGCAGCCGGCGAAAAGAATATGCACGACGCTGAATTCACTTGCGCCCTATTCCGCTTTATCCAACTCACTTGCGAAGGTCATAATCTCGGTAAGTATTACGTTATCGTTATGAAGAACTAAATTTAATCGAGAGACGTTTATCATTTTATCGTATCTGTAATAGATTGGCAGAATTATCTCAGAACACAGGCTGGTAATACAACGACAGTGAATGTAGTCATTTGCACTGTCGATTACCTGCTGCGATTGCAGGAATCGATCATGGATTTCTACTGGCATTATTCGAGCAAGGAACTTATCGATCCTGCTGGCAAAGCAAATTTCTTCAAGGCTATTGGTGTCGCCAGTCAAGTTTTCAACACCCTCACAGAAGTTATTCAAGGTCCATGCGCGCAAAATCAACAAGCTTTAGCACACTCTAGATTGTGGGACGCGGTCGGAGGTTTCCTTTTCTTATTCTCGCACATGCAGGACAAGTTGTCGAAGCATTCTAGTCAAGTAGATCTTCTGAAGGAATTATTGAACTTGCAGAAAGACATGATTACTATGATGCTTTCTATGCTTGAAGGTATATATCTTTTCTTTAATTTTATTCGAAGAAATAAATAAAATAATTAACATTTATGTAATTTAAAGGCAACGTGGTGAACGGGACAATCGGAAAACAGATGGTAGATACCTTGGTCGAATCGGCAAGTAACGTGGAACTGATCTTGAAATACTTCGATATGTTTTTAAAACTGAAAGATCTGGTATCATCGCCAAGTTTCTTGGAAGTTGATCTTAACAATGACGGTTGGGTGTATCCTAAGGATTTCAAGGAGAAAATGGAGCAGCAGAAGAGTTATACTAGGTATGCTTAAAAAATATCAGCATTTTTCTTCCGAATTATATTACTTCGTTTAACAACAGGATAAATAAATTTTAATTCAAAATATTTTCAGCGAAGAGATCGAATTTCTCCTGGCTTGTTGCGAGACGAATCACGACGGCAAGATAGATTACGTCGCTTTTATGGACCGTTTCCACGAACCGGCAAAAGAAATCGGTTTCAATCTTGCCGTATTGCTTACCAATCTGTCCGAGCATATGCCTAACGAGCCGAAATTAGCCAGATTTCTCGAGACAGCTGGTTCCGTCTTGAATTACTTCGAGCCATTCTTAGGCAGAATCGAGATCCTCGGTGGTAATAAAAAGATCGAGCGTGTGTACTTCGAGATCAAAGAATCGAATATCGAGCAGTGGGAGAAACCGCAGATCAAGGAGTCAAAGAGAATTTACTTCTATAATACAGTGGTCGAGGCTGGCGAAAAGGAGAAACTCGAGACCTTCATCAATTTCTGTGAGGATGCCATTTTCGAGATGCAGCACGCAAGCGCGTTAATGACTGTCGAGGAGAGCGGCGGCATCGGCAAAGCAAGGGAGTCCTCGTACACGTACATGACCGAGGATGAGGAAGAAAGAAATAAAGATCCGATCAGACGAGGTATACAAGCCTTCAAAGACGGCATCTATTTCTTCTTTTATATGTTCTCGCCGACCAATATCAAAAACAAGATCGCCGAGATGCAGCAGATGACGATTCCTGAGCTCTTTATCGGCTTTTTCAAGATGATTTTCTACGCGTTCTATTATTCCGGCTTCGGCGTCGGCTGTGTAATCAAGTACTTTATGAGACTTTTATTGACGTTAATGAGAGGGCCACGATTAGAGGAGCCTGTTGTCGTCAAGGAGGAAGAGGAGAAACCGTCGAGACATTTGCCCGCATTGCCACCGACACCAGATGAATCGAATCTACAGGTAAGATTCTTTTCGATGTAATCTAAAAAAAAATGCTATAAAAATATAATACAACGTTAAAAAATGTTCTTAAACATTCGTGCAGGTGCAAGCCTTCGGAATGGATATAACGAAAGAAGAAGGAGGACAAATAAAGATAGCGCCGCATGAATCGAGCACTTCTACGCCGCAATCTAGTATCGAAGAGACGGGCGAAAGCACACCTGACGAGGGTGCCGGTGAGGAGGGAGCGACAGCTGAAGGAGGAGAGAGCGAAGCACCTGTCACTTTAGCCGACTTGCTTGGGTTAGTATGTAACCACTAAAAAAACAATATTTAAATATCTTAAACACCTAGATTATACAGCGTAATATAGCAAATAAATATTGGGTATATAAAAAATAACGGGCATATAGATAAATTATTTCATATGTAGTAATAATTTTTAAGCTTATTAATGCACACATATATTAATAAGCTTAAAGATTATTATAGTCATATAGTTATATACATAGTTTAAAAATTATTATTTTATAATTCAAGGTTTAGGTTTCTTATGTCAGTATATATATATATATGCATACGTGTCATGATAAGAGTCTACGCTTTGAGACAGATTAGTGAAACGAAACGCAGGAGATCCGCTTTTGTTGCACGTCGCTATATCAATTTTTCGTCAAGTTATAGCATCTCGAAAATTCGGCGCGCCGTAGATATGAATGAACGCGACGTGTATACGTGTATGCACGCGAGACATGCGGCGCCTACGCTACGATCAGCTGATCAGCTAAAGCAGTAGTCATTTTTTAGCGACCGGTTCCGTTCTTTTAGATCGAGACCACAGATTGATATAATCATTTATATTTTTCTTCGCGCAAAAAAATTGCAGCAAACTGAAACTGGTATTATTTAAAAGCTGTTAGATTCTAGCATTTCCGATAGGTGCAGAATTATTTATTCTAAATAAATATGCGAGGCACTATCAATTGATTATAAAAATAAAATTAATTTTTTATTCTAAAAATTGATCGTTTTCTCTTAAAACAGAAAATAATATATATTCAAATATAATATGTTCAAATTATATCTCGGTTTAGAGAAATTTCTCTCTCTCTCTCTCTCTCTCTCTCTCTCTCTCTCTCTCTCTCTCTCTCTCTCTCTCCCCCTCTCAGTGAATTGAAATAAATCGCAATAAAAATGAATATTATAGGTTTTAATAAAAAAGATAATTCTTGAGTCTGTGATTTTGATGTCGTTAAAAGCGAAAAATGTACACTTTTTAATGCGATTTAATAGTAGAATCTAACTAGAATCTAACAGCTTTTAAATAAGACCAGTTTCAGTTTGCTGCAATTTTTTTATGCGAAGAAAAACATAAATGATTATATCAATCTGTGGTCTCGATCCAAAAGAATGGAACCGGTAACTTCTGTATGCAACAAAAAATTACTACTTCTTTAGCTGATCAGCTGATCGTAGCGTAGTAGCGTACGCGCCGCATGTCTCGCGCGTGCATACACGTATTTGATTTATTTCGTAGCTGCAAATAGAATTGAAATGGTGTATGGAATTAATTTTTAATGCATTGCTTGTGTATAATTATTCTTTTCTCTTAATTAAATGATTTATGATATTTATATAGCGGCGAACAGGCCAGGGCCCAAGCCGTTGCGGCGGCCGAAGCAGCGGCAGCTCAACAAGCAGCTATGGCAGCGGTTGAGGCCGAAGCGAAGCAAGAAACCTCAGCCGAACCTTCTGCAGCATCGAGTATCGATTTGTCCCAGTACAGTCACCGCGTGGTATCTTTCCTAGCCCGGAATTTCTACAATTTGAAATATGTCGCGCTGGTTCTGGCCTTCTGCATCAATTTTATGCTGCTCTTTTACAAGGTTCGCAAAAGCTTCGTAATAGAAAATTCACATGTTTTGTATTTTCCATAAAAATGAGATATTAAAATCTTTACTAAAGATTTCATAAACTCATATTACGTTCATTTATAGATCTAAGAGAGAAACATGTTTCATGTTTTTTTTCGTATATATTGATTTTAATCTAGGTTTCGTCTTTGGCTGACGACTCGGATGAGGAAGATAGTGGTAGAATGGCGGATCTATTAGCGGAAATGTCAGGCGACGGTCCATCGGGTTTAGCAGGTAGCGGCGTTGAAATGGGCAGCGGTAGCGGTGACGATGGTTCGGAAGAGGAAGACGAAGAGGCTCAGGAATTCGTGGAAGTGTCTGAGGATTATTATTACATGGCTCACGTCATGAGACTACTGGCTGCTCTTCATTCTATCGTTTCGCTCGCCATGCTGGTTGCATATTATCACTTGAAGGTATATTTTAAAACCGAATAATTTAAAATAACTATAAATAATTATATATTTAACGTAAATATTTTAAGCATACATTTTCTAGTAATATTTTTTTAATAATGTAATGTTATTGCAAATATGATAAATATAATCTTTTCATGATTTACATCATGAAATATATATATTTTTTTCAGGTTCCATTGGCTATCTTCAAACGAGAGAAGGAAATTGCACGACGAGTAGAATTCGATGGATTGTATATAGCCGAGACGCCGGAAGAGGATGACATTAAGGCGCATTGGGATAAAATGGTAATATCAGCAAAAACTTTCCCTGTGAATTATTGGGACAAGTTTGTGAAAAAGAAGGTCCGGCAAAAGTATAGCGAGACATACGATTTCGATTACATCAGCAATTTGCTCGGAATGGAAAAGACTTCTTTCGGTCAACAGGAAGATGAAGGATCCGGCTTGATACATTTGTAAGTGAATAATCTTGATAGTGTTCTATATCTTTTGATGAGATCTTGTGTGATATAAAGACTGATGTTTTGCAGTATTATAAATATCGACTGGAGATATCAAATTTGGAAGGCCGGTGTCACCATTACGGATAACGTACGTGCTCTTAAATAAATTCGAGAGAAATTTTAATTAATTTATATAATCTTATAAATACATTTTTATACCAAAAATATCTATATATTTAAACGTATTATTTTATTTCTAGGCATTTTTGTATAGCTTGTGGTACTTCACATTTTCGATCCTCGGAAACTACAATAATTTCTTTTTCGCCGCTCATCTGTTGGACGTCGCGGTCGGTTTCAAAACTCTGAGAACGATCTTACAGTCGGTAACGCATAACGGCAAGCAACTGGTCTTGACAGTGATGCTACTGACAATCATAGTATATATTTACACCGTGATAGCTTTCAATTTCTTTAGAAAATTCTATATACAAGAGGAAGACGATGAAATAAGTGACAAAAAGTGTCACCATATGTTAACGGTATGTCCCATAGAAAAATATGCCATATAAAAAAAATCTGTATTTAATTATATTTGTCTCTTTACCTACAAGTTGTATAAATTTTGCATAAGTTATTTTAATTTCAAGGTGTTGACATAATTTTTTTATTTTTTGTCAGTGCTTTGTGTTCCATTTGTACAAAGGCGTAAGGGCTGGCGGTGGCATAGGCGACGAGATCGGTGAACCTGATGGTGACGATTACGAGGTTTATCGTATAATGTTCGACATCACATTCTTTTTCTTCGTGATCGTCATTCTATTAGCTATCATTCAAGGTAAGCGCGCACGACTGATTTTTCGATTCGCAATAGAAAGATAGTCCGATGTAATATCGCATATCGATTCTCAGGTTTAATTATCGACGCATTCGGTGAGCTTCGAGACCAGCTCGAGAGCGTGAAGACAAATATGGAAAGTAACTGCTTCATATGTGGTTTAGGGAAGGAATATTTTGACGCGGTGCCGCACGGGTTCGATACTCACGTCCAGCAGGAGCATAATTTAGCAAATTATATGTAAATAATTTACAGATAAATACTTTATATTTTTAATTTTACAATAGAAGAGAATGTTTCATATCGTTTTTTAATATAATCTACGATCAACAGGTTCTTCCTTATGCACTTGATTAATAAACCGGACACCGAGTATACCGGTCAGGAGACTTACGTGTGGAATATGTATCAACAAAGATGTTGGGACTTCTTCCCGGTGGGCGATTGCTTCCGCAAGCAGAACGAGACCGTAGAGGAGGAGGGCAAGAAGAAATAAAATTAACCTCGATTCTAATTAAGAAGTGACCGATCGATCGATTAATCGATTTCACTTGTCGAAGAGGACTTTTCTCCTCGAACAGCGTCTTCGATCATTTTTAGCGTCAATTCTTGCTCATCGCACAGGAATGTAAAGTGACGTTTGTTCAAAAAATCAAATTTTAAAAATTCTACATCTTACCTCATATCGACGAGAAGAGATTTTACCTCGTAAAAACTTGTGTCTCCGTTTTCCATTTGACAATTTATTGTTATTCCAACTAATTAGTAGATTGTGTCTCTCGTGTGTGAGTCTAGTGCATTAATTATGTACTGCGTGTGTAATGAAGATGTCTGGACACGGAGATTTTCGCGCCTGACGTCGCACATCGCGCGCATATAAAATTGAAAATATTTTTCCAACTTTGTAAAGATAACTCGAACGCGCGGTACCACCGATAATTTTCTCTTTTAGATAAATCAATCTAAGGTTGATAAAAGCTCTCGAACGACTTTCTTCGACCGACGGTACATTATTGTTGAATCGGCGGAACCGCCTGCACAAATTTACATATTCATAGTGCTACAATTGCCTTCTTTTCATACGTCGGATCTATAATCTATACTTGTGCATAATTGGTGCGCTGTATCGGAGCGATAACAAGTTTGAAATATATGATATAGTATAAGTAAGTTGAAGATATTCAAATTTTATATAATGTGCAAATTTCTTTGATTGCTATGAGAATGAAAACTTTTTGGACATTATTTATGACTGAGCTCACAGTATATATATATATATATATATATATATATATATATATATCTGAAAATGTCAATATATTGTAAATAAAACTTTACGGCAAGACCATCTGGTAATAAATAATGATATACTTCTTTACTTCGTTATCCTAGGAACTCTCCTTAATTTTATATGTATATAAATTGCGCGTGTACTTTCAAATAGAATTTTTCATTTAGAGAATTTAAGTTCTCTTATTTATAAAACTTTAAAAGTATGTTAAAATCTACAAATCGCAAATTATATATACTTATATGTATACTATATATATACATATATCTCATTACATTTTTGTTTAATTTATATTGTCATAAAAGAATTATTAAAGACTATATCGACTTGGAATCTCGAAATTGTATTAAGATTTTTTCATACTTTCAAATATCAGGGAATGAAAATATAAAAACGAATTTTTCACGATCAATATAATCGATCTCCGGTAATTCCGAGGCCGGAATTTTGTGCGACGTCACGACGCCATATCGCATCGATGTCGTCAACGGTGGCATAGTAAAATCTCATATTTCCCATCGCGATACGTATCCGAGGGAAACAAGAGCGAGAGAGAGAGAGAGAGAGAGAGAGAGAGAGAGAGAGAGAGAGAGAGAGAGAGAGAGAGAGAGAGAGAAAGAGGGAAGAGCAACAAGAATAACGGCGTGTCCCTCCGCGCCGAGGACGGAAGGAGGTCGCGCAAGCGCCTCGGTCTAGCAACCACTCGCCGGCGAGGAGTCTTCAGGGTGAAAATGCACCATGGCATGGGTGGATCGGTGGGCGATCGTCACGGCGCTCAAAATCCGGCGATGCAGGCCAGGAATGGGATGTGCGACAAAATCGAAAATTACATATCCGAGCTAGGCCGATGGTACGTGAGTAAAACGCGGGGCTCAAACGCTCGCAGGAGCTTCTGCGTGTGTTTTCCGCCCTGTATCATTTCGTAGGAACGGTGGGGTCGAGAGGGAGGGGGCGAACGAACCCGGGCATGAAAGTGGCGGGTGTCTAGCTACGTTTCGTCATATATTCCTCGTGATTAGTATAACAATAATGTGTAATTGTGATGTAATTTCGTAATTTGTCGTAATCTTAGTTCTGACTGCAAATATCTTAGGCACAACAAACATGGTAACGATTGATAACGAATCGATATAGTACGTAGTATAATGCGAACCCGGAAATTCGGATTATATTAGTGTTAGTGTAGTTTTATGTGTGTATTCGTAAACCCTCTCTATGTTAAAATATGTATATTTCAGTATTCCTTTTTTAACTGGCGTTTTATACAAATCATTTTTGACCTTTCGATTAATTTAGAAATCTGTAAATATCCTTTAATACATAAACTAATTTGTCCATTTTTGTGCGACGTGTCGTGTACTTTGCCGCGTGGTCGGCTCGAAAACGCGATTTGGTCTGACCGTTCTCGGATATTACTACTTAAAGTAATGCGATCAGATATTTAATAAAAACTGAATAATTTCCACTATGAAAAATTAATTGCATATTTTTCCCCACATAAAATATACACATTTCTTGTGTTAGAGAATAAATTTTTAAATATTAATCTTTATATTAAAACATATAATAAAATTATTAACTTGCAAGGCCCAATTAAATTTGTAATTAAAAATATAGAATTATATAATTTATGATACACACACTATATATATATATATATATATATATATATATATATAAGTAATTTCGAGATAAGTAACAATCGTTTGTTAATGCATTATAAAACAGGGCAGTATGGAGGGCGATAATAATGGGCCAGTTTCTCTCGCTGGTGTTGTGTTTCATGACGCTCGTAAATCATCATATAAATACCGCCTCGTACAGGCTTTCGCTTCCAACAGGTAATTTATTTATTTAAGAATTAGTTTTGCATCTCTGCGTCAAAACTTGAGCTTAGCTGAAAGCGACGCCCCAATCTTTGCTCAAAACTTTTCTCTCCATTACTAATCAATTATTATCGTTTTTGCGAGATAGGGCAAAATCTTCCACATTACGTGATGATGTGCTTAGTTTATACAACGTGGATGTCCTGCAGAGGTGTGGGGAATGGCCTAATTTCCGTCATAAGAGCCCGTGGCTGGAGATACTTGCTGTTAGCACTGATCGACGTTGAAGCATGCACGCTTATTACATCGTCACATCAATTTACCAGCCTCGCCAGCATACAGGTATGTGCGTGAATACACAAGCAGATATCTTATCAGGAGCATAGTAAAGAGATAGAGATAGAGATTCAAATATGACTTAATTAAAAATATAATTAATATATAATTAAGTTTCGAATATAATTAAATTTCTTATTTCTTTATATAAATTTTGCAATAGATTATTGATTTGAATAATTTAATATTTTTTATAGCTGTCGCTCTTTTTGATATTTATTTATCTGTACGTTCATAAATTTTTTACGTATATTGCATCTACAATTTTTATATTACGTTGAATAATCTATGAAAATTTGTCAATTTCGCGATTATTTTCACTTGTGTTTAAAAATAAGCCCCACTGAGACGTGACTTTTGTCGTTTAATATACGATTTCCTACTCGCGCACATAACTTTGTTCGTCTGTATAGTTTGTACTCGTGTTATCTAACGAGCGTAATACTTGCATCAGCTGTGAATGACGTATAGAACAGGTATTGTAACTGCGCGTCTATATAGTGGAAAGGAGGACGTTGGGTTTTCGACCTAACAATGCTCATTCTCTCGTTGTCCGAGCCATTCATTCTTAATCAAACGCGCTGCAAACATTTTAAGAACTATCTATTATTGCGTACTTCAAATATATTGGGCATTTTTATATATAATATATTATAAATACTATTATAAAAATTATTAATATATAAACTACTACGATAAAAAGATAAAATATACGAAAATATATAAAAAATATATAAAAAAATATATAAAATATATTTTTAGCTTCTTGACTGCGTGGCGATACCGGTTGCCTTGGTACTCTCGTTTCTAGTATTAGGCGTCAGATACAGAATGGTACACATCGTTGGTGTGTCCGTTTGTCTGATGGGCGTCGGATGTCTGGTTTGGGCTGGTATAGATGACAATAACGATCCTACGACTACCGGTAATTACTAACAATTATGAAATGCAAATAGATAGCTATTACAACACATTTTATCGCTATTGCTGACGCCTCGTCTTTTTTTGACGTGTTGCAAGCCTTCTATTTACACTCTTGCTTTTATTTGTATAACTACACTTTTATTATAAATTCAAGTTGTTATTGTCATTATTATTATTTATCAGGAAAGAATCAACTCGTCGGCGATATGCTTTGTCTCGGAGGCGCGGTATTGTTTTCGGTGACGACGGTCCTGCAAGAGCTGGCCGTTAAAACAGTCGATATTATTGAATATCTGGGTATGATCGGTTTCTTTGGCACAATATTGAGCTGCATGCAAACGTGAGTACCTCATAATTAAAATTGAAACTCTCTAATGAATGTCTCGAGTAAGCGTTATTTTTTCCTCGATCGTTTCAATACAGCGCCGTGCTCGAGAAATTTCAAATAGAAGCGTTCCACTGGGACAACGCACCGGTAATAACGATCCTGATTCTCTATTGCATCACGCAATTTATGTTCTTCTCTCTGGTGCCGGTAATATTGTTTGAGTCTGGCGCTACCGCCTTGCAGCTGGCACTACTCACTTCGGACTCCTTTAATATATTAGCTGGAATGCTTAATCACCACTACAAGGTAGGCCATCGATCTGCATTGCGAGTACCGTCACTCGATACGATTCATCATGCTCTCATTGAGTAAATATTTTATAGATGCATAAAAAATTGAAAGTCTAATGCAGATAATTCACGATTAACTTTTCTTATATATATATATAGTGTATATAAATACTGACATTTTTTTCATCGATTGTTCTAGTTTCACGCATTGTACTTTGTTTCGTATACACTCACGATGACCGGCATATATATATACGCAATAAAGAGAACACCGATATCATCGAATTCACGAAGGCAGCATATCGAGCCGCCTATCCCAGATTACAGGTAAAGTTCGTATTAAACATCGCATGAAATTAATTATCGATATCTCCGAAATAAACGATCGAGCGTGCATTAAAGTAATGATACCATCAGTTTTTAGATATTCTATACATTCTAATAATTCAAAATAATTTAAGACACATGTCCCATCCCGACGTCGGCGAGGTAGAGATGGCCACGAGCTCCGGAATGTCCGGGGTGAGCGGCACCCTCGATATCAGGGCGTCCACCCTCGGTAGCGAAAGAGAGACAATGGATGCAACGAGCCTACCCCTAAGCGTTAGCTCCGACACGGCCTTCACTTCCTTCTACGGCAGTCAGGCGAACTTGAAGGTAGCATCAAGATCGATGCCACGCGTATCCTCCAATTCGTATTTCGATACGAAAAGCTCGTCCTGATATCTGTCGGGAACGAACTTGACACGAGTTCAAGGTTCAGGTGATCTCACGGATATCCGAGGCAAATGGAATCCGCGTAATTAAAACGATTTCTCGAGATCTGTCCATTTTTCGATAATATGATTTTACATTACGTCGTAAAACTTTACATTTTACATTAAAAAAAAATTGCTGGGTTTATTTTCCAAAAACGGCTTTGGAATATATACAAAAAGTGCATAATGTTACTGACTTACATAAGAGCAGCAAAATCAAATGATACATAAAATTAGAATAAACATATAACTTTTAGATGCCATTATATTATATTTGATGATGCACTCGATATGGCATAGTATGCAACAATGATCGCGTCTGCAAGTCACAAAATAATTTTTTAACTCGCGCGGTAATTTATTTGCCTCTGATAGCGTGATTTCTTTATTTGAACTTGCAGAGATGTAAATGAAATCTGTGACAGTTTCAGGCTGCGAACGGGAAGAGCAATTCTGCCTGTAATTAATAAGCGGAAGAAAACGACTGCCTAGAATAGAATATCGTGCGATTTCTTCGTTCAAAATGCAACATTTCTCAAAACGGGGCCCTTAAAACGAACGAAAAAATGTTTATATATTGACATGATGATTACGAACGATAGTACATACTCGTATATATACAGTCCAAAAATTCCCTTTTTCGATAGCCGTATAAAATTATTATTATTATATAATATCAATTGTATTTAACAGACAAGATTATAGTTAGACCGTCTTTAAGTGATATTAATTCAATATTTGGTATATTTTTAATAAATGTATATATTGTTATATAATTAGATATTATTTAAATAACTATAATTTAGAGTTTCTCGTATTATTAAATTGCCACATTATTTAATATTTTTAATATTTTTAATTATTACATTTTTACATTAAATTTAGTCATATTGCATTCTCAATAATTATAATTAAATTTTGATAACATAACACACCAATGGTTAAATTTCAATAAAAATAACAAAATAAAAATAATTTAATTTTTAATTAATATTTAAAATTAATGTATTTTGTATTAATTGTTTTTGTATATTTAATTTAAATTTCAAATCAAATTTTAAAAAACGCCCATAGAATCAAAATGTATCTAATTAGATATTAATATTCCTTCTAATAAAAAACATTCTCAGTACTGTTTATATAGATGTGAGGTAGTGTAAAAACGAAACGTGCCAAATGTCAAAATCTATTAGCACTCAGATTGTAGATCTAAAAAAATGTGAATGCAAACGTATATACTCGTTTTACGTACATTGTGTACTCATTTTCACTTGAATTTTTTTATATTAACACAAATTACCTTCGTGGACATTTGTTATGACATGACTATTACAATCGATATTATAGTATATATATTATATATATAAAGATATTTATAAGTTATAATATGACAACACGGGTTAAAATCGAAAAAGAATTTAGATAATCTAATGCGACAAACTCGGTAATTAATACGATCAGTGTAAGATGACTTCGTAACTATGCAACACTGTTCTATTCTTCTATTACAATTATACGATTTGCAACTATAATGAACATCATCACCAATACAAACAACAATTAAAACACTATACTTATTTATATTCTCGCTCATAATATCAAAGTATATAATAACAACTAAATCTACTAATGCAAAAACTAATAGTATCATCAATAATCTACTTTTTTGTTGAGATCAATAATCGTAATGAAATCCCGAGGAATTTACACAGGGTTAGGAGAAAATCTAAACTTGACACAACTCTAATCTGATTGTTATACGTTACTCATATATATTATCACAATTATTCAATAAATCAATTAATCTTATAAGTAATTAATATACAAGTTAAGAATACCGGAAAATAAGGTGCTAATTTAAAATAAAAATTTCCTATATTATATATAGTTGATTGTCCACTTTAACTATATGAAATGTGTTCACAATATTTTATTCACAGATTTTATGATGAATGAAAAATTAATCAATGATATTAATTATACACTTATACATAATACTCTATTATGCACAAAAAAATCTCGTTTCGACCACTATTATCACATGTGTGCGAGATAACAATAATCTCGTTTTGACATTATTCATCCAAATCATAAAAAATGAAAACAATTGATCGATATATGACTATTATGTGTATATGCGTTGTTTAATTATTAGCTTATTATTATTAATATTTGTATGTATATTTTACTTATTGTGTCGCGATATCATTAGTTATTTATTTGGAAAAGATTATGCATTTGTATATTTAAAAAATGATTTGCATATGTTCCTATTTTTCAGAAATGCCTTTCAATTAAGACGAAGTATAGTATAACGTAGTATTTTCTAACGTAATTTTTCAAGATCAAAATGAAGATTATTAATAGAGTTTACTAACTATCGTTATTTCTATAAGAAAATTCTCTAAACTAACATTTTCATTATTTATAACTTTAGATTCTCTAAAATAGATTGCAATATTGCTCAAAAAATTCATAACAATGTTTATTATATTCGTTGTTACGTTATTCCGAACTGAAATCGTCTATAACTTTCTTTAATAAAAAAATATTGTTTTATATTAAAGATATTGATTATATAGATATTATATATATATAACAATATATTTATAATATATTATATATTAAATATAGATTCATTCATTTATGTTAACAACCAAGACAGCACATGTTCCTAAAAGACATCTGAAAAACGACTTAAAGACATCTTATCGTCTTATAGATATCTTTAAGAAGTCTTTTGGTTTTTTTGTGCTGTCTAGGAAAGTATTTATACATATATAAAAATTATATGAAATATCCTTTATTTTCACGAGTTTTAAAATGCATTATAGATAACATATATAGCATTATAGTTTGTAAAGACTGAGACTGACAATGAGTTGTAGCAATAGTTAATTTATCCTCATCCCTTCTTAAATCATAATCTTGCTCATAATGTAGACGAAAGAAAGAAAATAATAAAGTTGGAGTTTTTGAAAAATTAAACGACTTGAAATTTCAATTTATTTAATTATTCTCCTAAACTCTGCCAATCTGTTAGAGTTTAAATTTTCGCATATTTTAAATCTTTATATTTAAAATTTTAGGAATTCTTATAATCACGATTCTTAAAAATTAAGTTATGTATTTTTAGCAGATGATATTTTGTATACAATAAATTGTATACATATCTTTTAAGTTTATGTGTTTATGGCTACTAAAAGGAAAATTTCATAAGCGCTTAAAGCGTGTAAGCGCCCAAAGCGAACGCAGCCGTAATGTTATTAAATTGTCAGATTAGACGTTTTGCGATCTTTCAATTTTCCTATACAACAACGAACGGTCATGAGTCATGACATACGAATATCTAGATAGGATGTGCGTGACTGAATGTGTGCGGTGGTACAAGGCACGCAGAAAAAACCAGCGGACCAATCACTATTCGTTATGTTATATCATTTCCGGAGAAGCTTAAAGTTGATTGGCCATCGTACAAATCACGTGTTATTGCTGAAGTTTATATACAGAAGCCAAGGCTATATATATTACGATCGTACTGTGTTATGTGTCTGTGTATCAGTAGTGTATTTTCCAACAGTTCTAACGTGATATCATGTAGCAATGGCAGGCTCTATAGAGATACCACTTCGCGATACAGATGAGGTGAATATTCCTTTTCTATCGTTTATATTGTTAATTTACGAATATCGTAGTGAGATCCCGATAATAATAAAAATATGCGAATTACGTAAAACATGAATTTTTTCGACAATCGACAATATCACTGCAAACTTAACCTCAACGAACAGAGTGTGTTTCCTGATTGAAGAAAAGGAGAGAACTCATGTATATTATACTTACACACAATAAGATTATAATAATTCTAAAATGATACTGCTTCAACAATTTGTCAATTGAATCAATCATTCTTATGGAATCTTTAGAAAAAAATGTGACAATTTACTTTTACTTTTATCTTACTTTATCTGGATTTTCTTGCTCCACATATGTGAATGCATTTTTAAATAATTAATCATCTCTACTTATGATATCTTGTGTATCAATGTATAATCTTGTGTATCATTGTAAATTATGCTCATGATTTTACACTCGAGAAATACAATTTAATATAAAAGTTACTTTATTATATCTCTTTATTCCTGTGTTATAATTCAAACATTATTTTTTCAAACAGTATATATATTTTGATACATGAAATATGATAATATGTGTAAGCTATATATAAAATATAACTTATTCGATTTATTATTAACAGGAATATTAATTAGAAAATGATAGAAGTTCAAACTATTAATATATATGTAGCATATGTAATTCGTCAAAGATCTTAATTGTTTTTGTTTCTTTTAAAATCTCATAGGTTATAGAACTTTACTTAGATCAGTTACCAGATGGAGATGAAGTTCTGGGTATTCTGCGGCAAGAACATGCCCAGCTTAATATCTGGGTCAATTTGGCCGTATGTAAAACAGATAATTTTAATTGAGATAAAGTATGTACAATAGTATCCACCTAACAAGTTTGGTTTCCTTTTCAGCTTGAGTATTATAAACAGCAAAAGATTGAGGATTTTATTAAGATACTTGAATCTTCTCGTATTGATGCAAATATTGACTATCGTGACTATGAAAAAGATCAGATGCGAGCTCTTGACATGTTGGCTGCCTATTATGTCCAGGAAGCCAACAAAGAAAAAAATAAGGATAAAAAAAGAGACCTCTTTACAAAAGCCACATTATTGTATACAACAGCTGACAAAATCATCATGTATGATCAGGTATATATTAGTTCTATTTGAATAGCAACATTCATAAGTTTTTATATTTGCTATTTATTATTATTATTATTATTATTACAGAATCATTTGCTCGGCCGAGCTTATTTCTGTCTGCTTGAAGGTGATAAAATGGAGCAGGCTGATGCACAATTTAATTTTGTGTTGAATCAGTCACCAAATAATATACCTTCTTTACTTGGCAAAGCCTGCATTGCTTTTAACAAAAAAGATTATAGAGGTGCTCTTGCATTTTATAAGAAAGCTCTCAGGACTAATCCACACTGTCCAGCTGCTGTTAGATTAGGAATGGGGCATTGTTTTATGAAATTGAACAATCAAGAAAAAGCGCGACTCGCGTTCGACAGGGCTTTGCAATTGGACGGACAATGCGTTGGTGCGCTTGTTGGGCTTTCAGTTTTGAAACTAAATCAGCAACAGCCCGAAAGCATAAGAAGTGGCGTACAGATGTTATCAAAGGCTTACACAATCGATTCGACAAATCCGATGGTGTTAAATCACTTGGCAAACCATTTCTTTTTCAAAAAAGATTATAATAAGGTTCAGCATTTAGCGCTGCATGCGTTTCACAATACGGAAAATGAAGCCATGCGGGCAGAAAGTTGCTATCAATTAGCCAGAGCATTTCACGTTCAAGTAAGCCATCAAGTATTAGTGCGGTTAAAAGTATTTTCGTCATTGTTACATTGTTATCGTGTAATAACTAAGTAATAATATTTCAGGGTGATTACGATCAAGCGTTTCAATATTATTATCAGGCGACGCAATTCGCGCCACCTGTATTTGTATTACCACATTTTGGTTTAGGACAGATGTACGTTTATCGTGGTGATGCCGAGAATGTAAGAACACGCAATACTATACGCTAACTAATCAGCTAAAACTGTAATCGTATAAAGACATAAAATGATTATTTATCCTACTACAAGGCTGCTCAATGCTTTGAGAAAGTTCTGAAAGCACAACCGGGAAATTATGAAACTATGAAGATCCTCGGTTCTCTTTACGCTAACTCGAGTTCGCAATCAAAACGTGACATCGCAAAAAATCATTTGAGGAAGGTAACAGAGCAGTTTCCTGATGATGTCGAAGCTTGGATTGAGTTAGCACAAATATTGGAACAAAGTGATCTAAATGCAGCCTTGAATGCTTACGGAACCGCGACCAGAATCTTGAAGGAAAAAGTTCAAGCGGATATCCCACCAGAGATCTTGAATAACGTAGGAGCGTTACATTACAGGTACATATATATATATATATATATGCAGATATAATATGCAAATGTAATATGCAGATATATATATATATATATCTATCTGCATATTACATTTATTTTATTAGGTATACAATATATCTATTTTTATTTTTTAGACTCGGTAATTTGGAAGAGGCCAGAAAAAACTTGGAGGAATCTTTGGCGCGTTCGAAAGCAGACGCTCTGCATGATTCGGTATATTACAATTCGATAGCAGTGACAACGACGTATAATTTAGCACGTCTTAATGAGGCGTTGTGCATATTCGACCGAGCGGAAAAATTATACAAGGATATTTTGAAGGAGCATCCGAATTATGTTGACTGTTATTTGAGACTAGGTTGCATGGCTAGAGACAAGGGGCAGATATACGAGGCGTCCGATTGGTTTAAGGATGCCTTGAGAATCAATAATGAACATCCAGATGCATGGTCGTTGCTAGGCAATCTGCACTTGGCCAAGATGGAATGGGGTCCTGGCCAAAAGAAATTCGAGAGAATTCTGAAAAATCCGACAACAAGCACGGATGCTTATTCTTTGATAGCTCTGGGCAATATCTGGCTGCAAACATTACATCAGAGTGGAAAGGACAAAGAAAGGGAGAAGCGACATCAGGATCGTGCATTGGCCATGTACAAGCAGGTAATAAAACGTAGTGTTATCTAGACAATTAAAATGTGCATGATTGTGATTAATATCATTTGCCAGGTTTTGAGAAATGACCCAAAGAATATCTGGGCTGCGAACGGCATTGGCGCAGTACTTGCGCATAAGGGCTGCGTAAACGAAGCCAGAGATATATTTGCTCAAGTGCGCGAAGCAACGGCAGAATTTTGTGATGTTTGGTTGAACATTGCACATATTTATGTGGAACAGAAACAATTTGTCAGCGCTATTCAAATGGTAAATAATAATAATAGTTGATACGAAAAATATTTGATTAATTTCGCGATATAATTAATTTAACGTTTTATATATTGCAGTACGAAAATTGCTTGCGTAAATTCTATAGATACCATCATGTTGAAGTTTTGCAATATCTTGGAAGAGCTTATTTCAAAGCTGGCAAACTAAAAGAAGCGAAGCTGACATTATTAAAAGTAATTATAAAAACTTGCATATGAATTTTTTTCTGATATTATTTCCCTCCCCCTTCATCCTTCACATTTCAGTATTTAATACGAATTTACCAATATGTTTCTAGGCACGTCGAGTAGCTCCGCAGGATACCGTCTTATTATATAACATTGCCCTTGTACTCCAACGATTAGCCACGCAAATTCTGAAAGATGAAAAATCAACTTTGACCACTGTACTTCAGGCAGTTCATGAGCTGGGTCTTTCGCATAAATATTTCCAGTATTTATCGACGCATGGCGACAGGATGGAGCAACTAGCTGAGGGTGAAGCTAGGAGATGCCAAGATCTATTATCGCAAGCGCAGTATCACGTCGCTAGGGCTAGAAGATTAGACGAGGAAGAAAAAATGTTGAGGCGAAAGCAAGAAGAAGAAAGGTGCGTCGCTTTTTTTGAAAAAATGTTTTTTTTTTTTATTGAAATATAAATTTAAATACAACGGGCTAATAAGAGTTTTTTTTTTATTGTTCATTAATTCCTCTTAAATTCACAGGCAAGCTTTCAAAATGCGTCAGACGGAAGAACAACGTAAACTGGAAGAGATGCGTCGTCAGAAAGAAGAAGAAATGTTACAAAAGCGGCAAGAATATGTGGAGAAAACTAAGAACGCTCTGGTATTCGGAGAAATGCCATCGGAGAAACCTGGAAGAAAGGGCAAAAGAGTTCGAACTGATCAGTATGTCAGTGACAGCGGGGGATCTGACAGAGACGAAGGCAGGGAGGAAGTGCCAAAAGAAAGAAGACGTAAGAGGAAACCGAGCAGTGAAATGAAGGAAAGGAAGAGCAGAGGTAAAGGCAAACGTAGGAAGGAAGCCGAAAGTGGCAATAGCGGTAAAACAATCAACTTATATTTTATTTTTCTTCATGGCGCATCCTGAGAAATCTTTCATTTTAATTATCGAATTTGATACTTCAACGTTTTTGATATTAACGTCTATTTTGTAGGATCGGAAAGCGATCAACCGAAACGTAAACGTGGCAAGAAGAATGCCGGGACTAGAAAAGAAAAATCTACGCGTAGAGGCGCGGTCGAGACTTTCAAGGGTAAAATTAAATCGAAGGAAACTATCTCGACGAGCGAATCGGACAGTGATACCGGTGGACTTAAGATCGCCAGCGGGTAAATACTTTCGATGATATATTATCTTAGTATCTCACAATTATTTTAATTTTATATAACTTCCAATAAATCGAATTTAAGGATTTTAAGGATTATTTCTGGGAATCTCGTACGCGATATTTACATTTCGCGTTTTTAAATTATTTAAAAAATATAGCATTAAATAATTAGAACTTTTTTTAAATATACTAATAATTTAATTTTTATAATATTAATAAAATCTAAATTACTTATATCATGTTAAGATTTGAAATATTTTTTATCATTAACAGTGGCGAAAGTGGCAACGAGAATCAACCACATAGCAGCAGACGAATTGTATCTGATTCGGAAAACTCTCGTGCTTCTCGATCACGATCTCGTTCAAGGTCGAAATCTGGAAGTCGCTCGAGAAGCAGCTCGCGTTCACGTTCCGCTTCTCGTTCGCGATCACGATCACGGTCGCACTCTCGATCTCGATCCGCCTCTGGATCCAGGTCCAGAAGCGTTTCGAGATCAAGAAGCCGCTCGGCATCCGGATCAAGATCAGGCTCGGCCAAAAGCAGGTCAAGATCGAGGTCGGGCTCGCGTAAAAGCGGCTCACGATCAAGGTCTAACAGCGGCTCGCGAAGAAGCGGATCGAAGGCAAGATCAAGGTCAAGTTCAAGAAAAAGCGATTCCAGGTCGAGGTCGCCAAATGGTTCAAGGAAAGGCATGTCGCGTTCAAGGTCTAGATCCAAAAGCGGCTCTCGCTCGGGCTCGGGAGAACGCCAGTCGAGAAGCAAGAGTCGATCGCGATCTAAATCGAAGTCTGTCTCGAGATCTAAATCAAGATCAAGAAGCGGCAGCAAATCGCGATCGCGTTCCAGATCAAAGAGCGGTTCCCGAAGCCGAAGTCCGAGTGGATCGGCGCGGTAAGTGCACTTTTTACATAACATTATTAACAAATCTATATATGACGCTCTTAATATTCTCTAGAGTCTCTGACACGTTATTTCTCTCCATAGTTCTGCGTCCCCGGTGTCTAGGAAATCGGTATCGGGTAGCGGTGGTAGCGATAGCGAATAAACTGGCCGCTCTTGCAGCTGTAGCTATCATGGTGAAGAAAAGAAAAAGAATATACGCGTGTGTGTGTATATATATATATATATACACACATTTTTTAGGAGATTACTTTATAAAGTTCTTTCATTACAAAGTTGCACGAAATATGGTTAGCAACTCGTACTGGATTTATTTTTCTTGTGATTTTTAACAAGTGTCCTGACTGATTTCGTTTCTCTTTACTTATTATTTTTTTTTTTTTAATGAAATCAAATCAAATTTAAATCAAATTTGTTTTTTTTTTGTACGCGTATTTTTGTTCTGTTCTTGAATCTGATATATTATTTTCGGCTACTGTCTGCCATTTTGTCAATTAGTAAGATATAATATTAACCAAAAAAATATATATATATATATATAATATTGGAAGATACTTTCAAATACTTCCAAGTTAATTGCGATTCTCGCGCAATTTATTGAATATATTATATACACATTACTATATACCGACTTTTATTCGGCTTTCTTTATATTATCTATTATAAACAAGTAATTTTTTCCGTTCATTTTTCTCCTATTTTTAGTAATAATAATAAAAAGTAACGTGTAGTATTTTTTGCGTGTTATAGTATTTTGTACCGCGCTGCAGCGGAAAAAATATAGGAGAAATATAAAACAAAATAAAAGATTATACGAAATAAAAGGAGGTTCTATGACGAAATAAATTGTTTTATATCATAATATCAGCAATGCTACTAAAATAAAATTGCACTTTGGATTACTTTCTTCTCTTAGATAGAAAAGTTTTTTCTTTTAACCTGCCCGCTTTTACTCTACGAAATAACTAACGATATTCGCACGAATTGTTAAATTGTATAGTCGATATCCGTTTGGTCAGACCAGTTGGCGCTCCCACGTTCGAACGTACACGTAGGTATGCAAATATGATTAGACTGCTGTTGGGTGTACGATGTAGGGAGCAGTACACATATCGATCTTACATCGATGTAAAATCAATTATTAATATCCATTCGTGAGGTGAGTGACATGCGATGGCATTTTACGTACAGGTTGTCGGTAACAATCCGATTTTCTTCGCATTCGGCTTTAATTTTCTGACCTTTATTTACACGACATTTGCTTTGCTTTGTCATCGTACATCTATATATAAATCCCTTTGTATTTTCTCGAAAGTCCGATCTAATGAACGATGTAATGTGCTGTGAGATGCCATTTCCTGAAGGAGAAATGCAGTAATTTTACGTATAATTACATTTAATTATACAAGAAAGTCCGAGCGAGAAATCTCTATATATTTTACTATTACATCGCGAGCTATATAAATGAATTAATTAAAAGGAATGAATAAATATACGGATAAAATAATATGTTTGTAGAAAACTCTTCAGCGACGTTTGATGAATATGTTAATGACATTTAGGTGTAAATGAGATGTTTAGGTGTAAAAGCAGAGTCGCGTTTGTGCAATAGTTCCACGTGGAAAAGCACACGAGTCACGTGGTAATTTTATTATGAATGTTACACGAATATGGTCTTTGTAGAAAACGGATTAACTGGTTTCGGCGCGCGCATCAGCGCTCGCATGTAATTATAGTTTAATTGTAATCGCATTTCCGATTCTCCAGTCCGTTTCTATTGTCCGCGTGTTTAATCACCTTATCGTATTTTAATTAATGAGCGTATTCGACGAAACTGCAACGTCGTTTCTATTATTGAGACGTTCGTCTGATGCTTCTCCTCGATTTTCTCTCATGAATACACCTCTCATAAACGATTCACCCTATCCATCGTGTTACCCCTGTTATCGCCCGTCTTTAACTCTAACATGCACTCGATCGAACTTTATCATAGAAGGCAGCCTAGTTCCATCGTGTCTATAGAGTCTGATAACTTCCTGTCAGATGCAGGTGATATTATACACGTCTTCTGACATATTCTCGACAATATACCTGTCATTCCTAAGATAACGTAAATAAGACAACCACAATATATTTTTTATTATTATCTAATGACAAATTGAAATTTTTGGTCGGTAATATGATGCAAATTTCGGAGGCCATTTATAAGCAAATATAGAATAACACATATACATATGCATATAGAAATAATTTAAAAAAGAACATTGATATATGGTGTCATATCTATTCATAAAAAACTAAGACTCATCATCATTTCTATTCGTTTCTTTTGTTACAAAACTTTTTCACATAAGAATCGAATTTTATCCGGATATTTTTATATTTTTTTCGAGCTTTACTCGATCGGACCGATTATTTTGTCCAACGCCAGGATTCTTTATTTCTAAACGAAGTTTTTTTTACGGTAGCTATGTTCCACATTTAATCCCAATAATATACAAAGTTCGATAAATCTAGTACCACACGTGGAGAGCAAGATTCCATCCCATACATATGTAATAACGTTATCAGCTACTGCGCACGGAAGAGCAATTGCTTTGAATTTCCCACGCGTAATTTTCGGCCCATCCATCATTGATAATCGTTGGCGAAGTACGGATTAGATTCAGCAAATTTGATTGTCAGTATAATATTTATTAACATTAAATTATTATTTGTGTAATTTTAGATATTGCGTAAGAAAAGTCTCAAATTTTTGTATATTGTTGAGAGAGATTTGACATTTATATAAAGCAATTCTATTTCCACAGCGCAATTTATAACTCGCGATAAAATTCAGATTAGAATTCTTTTATAATTTTATGCCAAAATATAGAGATTTATGCATATATATATACTGTATCACAAATATTTTTTCCACTAACTTTTGTTATGTCTCAATTACATGAGATCCCATAAAGATCCCATGATAATAATTAGGAAATGAGTAGATTTGGACTTCCAGAGATATCGTGCGCCAGAATCTCCGTCCCTTATCGTTACGACCGCTTAAGGTCGCAAGTACAATCTTCGTTGAAGTATACGTATACTCCATACATCTAAAGGGAAATCTTCAGTCTGATATACAAGAGGATCCAGGTCGGCGTAGAGGATGGAGATATTAAGGAAAGAGGGTGCGAGTCCCAGCCCTATACTACGCCGGGCATACTGAGAGCTCCAAATATTTACCATTTCGATTCACCGACGCGCACTGTAGATTTATTTTCTCGCTTCTGTCTGCGTCCGCTCCCTCTTTCAACCATTTGCCAATCCCGCTGAATTGGTCCCGACTTACTTCAACGCGTTTGTTGTTTCAGTTTATTCTACTTTTTTTCCGTCCTTTCCGGGCCTTCTAATTAAGTTAATTCGACGCTGTTGCGAAACTAGATATCTCTTTGTCCAAAGTTATTGGTTAAAGTTGGTTATTAGTTCTGCTCCAATTAATTGTGTGTTTAATTGGTGTCTATCGTTAAATTTAAATAAATCACCAAAACAAAAGTGGCAAGAAATTCTAAGAAAAGTGTATGATACGTGAATAAGTATGTGTAATCATGCTTTTGCTGTTCTAGCATATTTTCTTCCAATATACATTTATTTTTTTTTATACGTAAAATAAGTAAGTTAATCTAAAAAGAAGCTATAGAGAGCTGTATTTTCAGCTTCAAGAATCTTTGTTTCTTGAAGTGATTACATATACGGAATTTCACGAAACCAATCATTGAAATAAGTGAACTGCCTAACTTTACTCCTCGGTACAGACTAGAGTTTAATTAGTTCTACAACTTAGTACTACGGAATTATGCATAGCCATAGGTACGTCAAAGCCAATGCATTATTATTTGTGCCGCGTGCGTTTAGTTTAGAATTATTTCTGAATTTATTGTAAAATCCTTAATTCTATTTTGTTTATAATTTCTTAAATTTTTTTAGATCTCTAAAATTAAATTTCGGTAAGAAAATTCATAAAGAAACCTCCGCTTTTTAAAAACTAAGAAGCTAAGACAAGAGAGTATATCTTTATTTCTTAATTAATTTATATAATCATTGAAAACGTTCTCTTTTTTACATTCACTATTATATTAATATATTGAAACCGAAGAAGACTCGAGTATTTGAGAAATGAAATCTTTCTTACAAGAAACGATCTTCATAATACGTTTGAGTTATCTTGTCTCATCGAGCGAAAGAAAATACACGCGATTACGTTTGAAGAAATGTAGCCTTCGAATCGAATTTCCGCTTCTCCGGGAATTTAATTTTCGCAAATGCAAGATTGCGTAAAAGAGGGCAATCAAATAAAACCGCTTTAATAAAGGTTTGTGATTGCTGATTAATGACTTGGGACTGCAGGTCGGTTCGCCTTTTGGGACAGCAAAAAATCGCGGACGTTATTGCAAACGTTATTGTGAGTGCTAGTACTCGAGACCCTCGAGCATTTTCGTTTGAATTGCTTCAACGAGATTAATTGTCGACGTTATCCATCGTTTATGCTACTCGTCATGTCGAACGCTCATTACGTCAAGGGTATGAATTGTTATCGTGTCGTCGTTACGGTATGGTTATCGAATTATTGCCTTTCGTCGATTAAGAAAATAACACTTAAGTCTAGGGCTTTTTGAAAGCAATAATCAATATGTCAATTAACTACAATGAAATTAATTTGGCAATTCGTTGTAACATAGTAATAATAAATAGATAAGTAATGCATTTCCAATAAATTAACTTGGTACTTTGAAAAAGAAGACCGATGCATTTCTAGTGTGTGTTATGTGTGCGTATGCACGCGAGTGCATTATAAATATCTCAGTAACTATTTTTTATCGTCACATTAACAAACGAATGACAGAAGATCGAAAGCAATTCGGTAAAATCACGAGGTGATACCAACGATGTTTATATCTTTATGGATAACATCGTGTTATGATTTTGTAAGTACAAGGCAGTACAAAGCTCGCGTAGCACGTGTTTCGTAACACAATTCGTAAACTTTATTGCCAAATGTGTAAGAGGCACGAAATTTTCTGGGTGTCGAAACTTTAGTTTTATGAGTCTTGATATGGATCCACATTGGCGATTCCTAATCGGAACCGATCACGGTCTGGTTACCTCTATTTCGCCGAGAAAGAGAGAGAGAGCTTCGTGTCAGGATCTTTTATCGCGATGTATTCGAGACGATAAAACCATGTTGTTGCAGCAGTAAAAACGCAACTAAACGACAATTGCTCTTCAAGATACATAATCGGAAAGTATGGGAGCACTACAACGCCATTAGAGCTTGCACGACATCGCATAAAAGTGATGGCGAATAAAATATCGCTTATGTAAGAAATTCAAGATTTCACGATAAGATTTATACAGCTAATATATAATCATTTTGTTTAGTAATTACATCTTGTTGGTAATTGTTTAGTAATTCTATCTTGTTGGTAATTGTTTAGTAATTAATATTAATTGTTGAATATTGTAGGCCAATACTTATTGTCATCGAATCATAATCTCTTTTAATCATAAATAACTTTAACATTAAGTAATATTGTATTTTAATTTTGCTAAAAAATTTTAGACATTATCTCAATGCAAATTTCATTTAATGAAATTTATTGTATTTATATACTGTATTACGCTGTAATTGCTCATTTACATAAAGACGCAATACCTTCGAGCTTTTAAGGCCAACGCCCTTGATTTAAAGAGACGTTCTCGAAAATCTCCCAGCGGTCGTATTTTGCTGATCGCGGAATAAAAGGGAAAGTTGATCCAAGGGTTCCGAGGATGGCCATCGTTACGTCTTCATCAGATAAGATCTAAGGTTACCGCAAACACTCGATCCTTCCCCTGCCCCCTCCTCCTTTCGGGAAGAAAGAGAAAGGGTAGAGACTTGATGGTGTTTTTTTTTCCTTTTCTCATTCTGCTCGTCGAAACTGTCGAGCTTTCATCATGACCCAATTCGACGATGTTCGCTTTCTTATCGTTTGGCAACGACCGACGACTGGCCAGCCAATCCGGAATGTAATCCCGCATTATCACTCAAAAAAGAAAATAAAAATGCGATGCAGGAAACGTCGAGGAGTTTTTTCATCGCGACGCGATGAAATTCTGACTAAATTGAAGCGGAGTTGTATTGTGCGAATTGCTATGAGGATGCTTGACATCCGAATTAAATGGAGCTGAGGATATTTAATTTTGTTATACGGGGCCAAAAGATTATAAAAAATGTAAAATATAACAAATATTTAAAAAAAAATATATAAATAGATTTTTTTCAAAGAAAATAGAAGAATGATAATAGTAGAAGAATCTAGAATGCATACATATTTAGTATGCGCATCGAGAAATAGACGAAAATGATATTACTGCGGATATTCTCTCGTTGCAGTTGCATTCGAATGAAAATCTGGCGTATCGATGTTGCACGTTTTCAGAAGGTGCCAATTCCGCTTTCCCGTCGGGAGCAGCAATTTTTGCTAACTGCAGTTTTTTTAATGCACAGCGGGTGCTGTAAATCTCCTCTCCCTCCCTCCTACCCTTTTTCGCCGTATGAGATCCCTCGTTCTAGATGAGACGCGTCCTCAAGGTGCAGAAGGGTCGTTATCAATTTCTTAAACGGCATACATATTCATATATGCGTATCATATGCAAAACAAGATGGGAGCTCCGGCAAATATTTGCGCGTCGCCGCTGACATTTTCCGTGAGAATAGTGCGAACGGATCTGCAATTCTGAGATCTTCATCGCCACGAATCCGTTGGTTAAAGCGATTTACAGATATTGGATTACAGATCACGTCCGTTTCCTTAGTCTTTCTTTAAATATTAATTAAAAAGTTGCGACACTCGCGAAATTCGCCTGGAATAAAATTGATTGGCAATTTTTCGAAAATTTTATCATTAGAATTAAAATTGGATTTTTTGACGCACACTGCGTGTATGTTTGCAGAGTTTAATTAAAATCTAAATTTTTCTAAACGTTTACTACACATGCTCTAAGAGCTATTAAAATTAATCCTCTTTCGCATGATATAATATATGTATATTAAACTTATATATACAATTAGTGTAATATTTTCTAAAAAAATGCCAAATAATCTCGAGAATATTTTAAACAAGATTATCAATGAAAGTTATTTTAACAAGTAAGTAACTATCCTGTTTTATCTAGAATCTTTTTAGAAATTCGCGTGTATTTTGGAACTCGGGATAAAGCTGTGCTCTTTCTTTCTCTTCTAAACATTTTATAGTTACTTTTCCCTCTTCCTTTTAACTTTTTTCATCTGAATTTTCGTACTCATTCGCATAAATTCTATCTTTTTCTTGTCCCTTCTAAAGATACTTGTAATTGCGATAAATATTTATTTCGGAAGAATAATGAGAGCTTATTATTAGATTATTATCGATATTTGATATCGTTACTCAAACATAATTCTTGATGAAAGCAGAGAAAATATGCAAATAGAATTTTCCTTCATTTAGAAAATTTTAGCAGAGTAAAGCTTTTCGATATTGGCAATTAAAGCTTTTCAAACATTACGCGATTTTGCACAAGTTTATTTTATACGCCAGTGACCGCAAATACAATAATCCTCGCTTTAACACATTCTTCGACAACTTTACCTTTATTTATCGACAATTAAATTATCGTTAATTTTAGATAATGTATATGTGTGAACGTGCGTTCATATGTGTGCGTGCGTGTGTGTGTGACAAGATCTTTTATTTTAATTTACTGAACATTAATTTTAAGACACAGATAGAATGTAATAAAAATGTAAGTATGTAAGACAGATAAGAATTTAAAAATCTTATAAATAACGGATATAGCTAAATAATTTATCGCGATGCTCTTTAAAATTATAATAGTTAATTCGGTGTTACGGTTATGACATGATATATAATGTTGATGTAAAAACGCTTATCCAACATATGAAATAAAGTGATCGTTGCAATGTTCTATCTTACCGAATGCATATTTTTTAATAAAACATCTCATTTCGTAGCATTGTCTGTGCGCGGTTTTTTTCACGATGGAGCAGCGAAATTTAACGACCATCCGAGAAACATTTTTCTTCATTCTACTCGCAATATATGGGTGGCGAATCACTTTTCTTCTTCCTCCTTATATAGAGTAAAATAAATTGAGTTTGGAGAATTGAGTTTAGATATTACATTTCTCTATAATGATTATCATATAATCACTTTTAGGCAAATATTCAGATTGTATAGATGTTCATATGAGGAAGTATATAAAACGTAATAGTGTCTGTGATAAAATAATTTGATCATAAGGTAAGAGAGCAATTAGAAAAGATAGCACGCAAAATAATCCGATACTAATAATAAAACAACAGATAAAAATTACAATCTTTTTTTTAGATCATCAGTTTGTATTAGCGATATAATGAATGAACAGCGGATGTATTTTCACGGAATTAAGATTAGATTCTTGCAATGATTTATGTACAAGTTAAATTTGCGTTAACCGAATAAAGTCGAATTCAGAATGATTGATTTCTTGAGTTATTATCTATTCGATGTTAATTAAAGTGAGTTAGATTTTTGTCGGATACGAAAATGTCAAACGACCGCAATTCGTTCAACGCTAGATTATGCCATGCAAAAAATGGAGAATAATCCCGTACATACGGAATCCATTTCTTGCTTGGCAGTGTTTCATCGGCGGTTAGCCGTTGCGGTTGCAAATGTGAATAAAAGAGACTTGCTTCGCCAATGGAACAGATATTTTTCCAGAGAAAATCCCATGCGTGTCATCCGCTATTTCATTTTTATCGATCAAGTTTGAGTTGTAAACTGTGTTCCTGTGTAACATTTATGTATCTATATTGTTGGGCACATAGTACAGCTGTCAGCTTTAATATCGAGAACTTCAACCCAGTGTTATTTTAGTGTTCATAACATAATATAATTTATATAATATTTATTTATATGTATATATTAATATCTTTTATTTAGATTCAATTTATTATTACATTCAAATTTTTTTGTGGATAATTGTAGTACTAGAATAAAAATTCCTGTAGTTAATAATTTTCAAAACGTCAACGTCAATGCTCATTTAATAGAAAATATTCTGTCAGTCACGCGTTATATACTTATAGTATATAAGCAAAAATCTCTGGTAAATTCCGCCTTTTCATCAAGACTGCCATATCAATCGTTCCAATCCACATCGATCGTTTCAATAGAAATTCAACTGTTTCCGCGATTCTTTCTTGCAATAAAAAAGCGATCGAATTCTTTCGCGAAATTTATGATCGCGAGCGAGATAAATCTTTTCCTTTGAGCTTGTCCTCGTATACCATGAAATATATGAAATGTTTTCATTTTAATCCTTCACTCTTCTTTTATATTTTCTTTTATATTTACTATATTTCAATTCGCGTAACAGTACTGTCACGATTCCTCTTAGCATGTATATAATTCGCAATTTTTTATTATATATATTTTAGATGTTTGCTCCATTTCTTTGTTAAATACATAAATATGCTTTTTTTAAATGTAAAATTACGATTGTTATACATACAAATCAAATCAAATAAATCTCATGTTCATCATCATGATTGTGTGTGTGTTCTTTCGCTCGTGAAAATAAAAATATACAAATTCTAAATAAGGACACATGCACACATGTGAGCATCGCGCGGAAAATGCAGAAGGAAGACGAAAGGAAGACTGAGGAAACAAACTCGCGTATAACAACTTCTCGAGATGTCAGAGCACAATAAACCTTAATATTTGTTGATTTCGTCGACTTTTATTCTTCGCTCTTTGATATTCGACGCGATGTTGCATCGCAGAGACATCGCGCGCGATGTGAAAACTCGAAATGTTAGATTTCGAATTCAATTGGCGGACCATCGAGAATAGAAAGAATCCGCAGGAATTATTCCGTACAAAAACTCAAGGGATGCAATTCTCGAGCCGTGCATTTGACCGTAAAATTATTTCCGTCGGTCTCGCGACGACCGATACCAGTCCGGGGAAAAATTGGAAAATATATGCTTTGGACTCGAGGAAATCTCATGTGAGGTGATTGCTGAGCAAATGCCTTTAACCTTTAAAAAGTAAGCCGGGTACTTCCAGATATACATATATATGCGTGCATCAGAGAAAATCCATAACATAAGAGTCGAGAAAAGTTATACGACTGGATTGTGTTTCTGATAAAAAAGGAATGAAGCATAAACATTTCATAATGTATAAATAATTGTATTCTTCTCCTAATATTCTCCTAATAATACAATAAAGTTTGCTCCCCTATGAATTTTAATCGCCTTAAGATAATAAATAATAAGTTTTTAAAAAGTTTTATTTACTGTCTCTTCTACGTTAGTTGAATTTAATTTTATTTCAGAAATCGATAATGTGAAAAATTATTCTGTAATACAGATTGCTCTCTTTCGATCACTCGATGGCGCGCCAAAAGTTCAATGAAACGTTTCGACATATTTTCAAAGTTCACCGCGGCATCACTGTACAGTATAGCGTGAGTTGCAGACTAGTTAATCACTCACAATCGGTATAAAACAATCCTTTATACGGAAGGCCGCTCCGAAAGTTTCTGAACAAATCGTTTGAACAGAATCAGAGATAAACGCGAAACAAGTACATCGCAGTTGATTCAGCTCAACCGCGCATGAGAAGAAAGTATCGGATAAAATCTACGTACCGAATGTACATGGAATGTACGGAGGGAATATATTTTCTTGCGAGTGTGAAATATCGAACAGATATGAGTGTAATCCGCTCGTTATAAGAAAATACGCTTATTCGATACGGGCACGTCTATCAGCTGATATTTATGGATTCGACAAAGTCGTTATATTTCTTGTTCACGCTATGTCACGTGTGATATGGCTTTAACGAATCGCTTATTGATAGCATTCACAGAGTAACATCGATGTTTGTTCCCTTTTGACAAGGGAATTGAAGAATATTTTTTTAAACGCGATTTAATCGAAGATTTATTCGAGGAAAACTGTGCAAGATCATAGTAAATACAAAAAACGCATTATAACTACACGAAGTCCTTTTTCGGCTTATTCAAAACTATTTCCTCGATACTTATATAGTTTATATAAAATATTTGTAGTTTACACGTTTATAGAAATCTTTCTTCGTGTGCACTATTTATGTGCAGTTTTCGGATGATCGAGTGGAAATCTAATTTCGTGACAATATGGAATTCTTTCCGAGTTTACTTGGACCGTGACGTGATCGAGATATTGTAACAAGAGTCATTCACGCGTGACACGATTATCGGGAAAATTCTGAGCGCAACTCTGACAACACACGCACAATGCACAATACGATCCCACAAGTGGTCTCGACGATGCATCGGAATAATGCCGCGGAGCCCGATTGTTACGCGAAATCGATGCACGAATATGCAGTCGCAAACAGCTCGAAGATGATTGTCTTGCGGGAGGTTGTGTGTTGACGTGAAGCTGAAGATTTTCCGAAGGGAAGACGCTTAACGCTGGATAAAGCGCTGCGCATCCAGGCGTAAAGTAAAATTGATTCAATTTTATCTTCATACCCCAGGAATCCTCTGTCGGGACACTAATCGCAATGTACTTTAAATCGACTTTTTAATTCTAAAAGGCATTATTCAGGCCTTTATCTTTCATGACAAAGAAACGATGTGGCACCTTTAAAATCATAATACGCAAATTTCATTTTTCGTTTAAAACCATCGCGATCTTTCAAAGAGCACTCTAAGATAAACGATCTTAGCGACGAGACATCTTTGATATCTGATAATTAAATAGTTTCGAGGATTAAGAAGAACGAAATATACGATTAATGAGATTTCTCCTATTCGTGTCGCGACAAGATTCAATATCCGTTCTATATTTCGTAACTTCTGCTGAGAAAATGGGAAAAGAGCATGTCGAGCATTCTCGATACCATCAGACGTATTAATGACGTCATTGATACATCTGCCCCAAGTAGCCTGTAATACGATTACGATCCTGTTCCGTCGAGAATTTAATTTCAAAAGTCACGTTACGAGAATTCTCTTTGAGAATTTCAGACGGGGTTTTCCAGGACGAAAAAACGTGCATAAAAGAGAGAGAAATAGAAAGAAAGGAGTGATTTATTCTTTCATGGTTTTATGGCGTTTCGCGATTTTCACGTCAAAATAGATAAAAAATAGAAGGCCCTAATACATTTTCCGTGAACTTCTTCGTCGAACTCCTTTTAATCGTGTTATCGCATGCCGCACAGTATATACGCACGGCTGCCATAAAGAGCGCCTCACATCTCCTTTTTACACGTCGTGGCTCCATAAATTCTGCCAGTTGCGACGCGGCACGCGAGAAGAAAAATTCGCGTGTACTACCGGCAGTAGCCTTCATCATCGCGCATAGAATGATCCATGCCATTTTCTCGGAAACAAATGTTGGATGATCGTGCCTTGGGAAAAGCAATCTTGGCGACTCGGGGAATTTAGAAAATGCCGTGTAACATCACGCTGATGTTTCTCACCGTGCTTTCCCTTTCGCGTCTTCTCGCTTTTCCCCGTCCATTCTCATCGCGTGCTTTATATCAAATTTAATCTAGCGCTTGCCGCGCGCGCCATTAAACTTTCAACACGAGACTGCTGCGTTGTTAATACCTCATTAGAGTTGTAAAAAAAATAATAGACCTTTGCACGTCAAGAATTTCTGTCTATTTTTACTTTTATATTAAACATTTAAAAAAAATTATCTCTATTTTATTCCTTTCAGAAATTTCTAGAAATTTCCAGCCGGGAAAGCCTTTTCTATACAAAAGTAGTTCAATAAAACAGAATAGACGGTAAAAAGAAAGCGGCTTGAGCAAAATCCGTGTCTTTATGCCTGATTAAAATTATTCTCATTCTCTAATATATTTACCGTGATAAATCTCCCTTTCTTGATTCTTGAACGATAAGCTGCATTAAACATTAGCAATATCTATGGTAATAGACTTAAAAGGAGCTCGGCTACCGATTGAGAGATATCGCTTCGAATTAAGTAGCGGCATTGAAAAGTATAAAAAGAGATCGACGGCTTGATCGACGGGAGAAGTCGTTTACTTTGACTTGTGCCTATGACCTTTGAATAAAGAACAAAGTAACTTCTCTCGTGTTTTCAGCGAGATTCATCGACTTCCCGAGTAATCGCTGAAATAATGAAGAACACGGAAATGTACTCGCGGGTGATATACTCGGAATTCTCTAAAAATAGAAGATTGAGCTTCTAAGTTTGACGCCACTTATATTTAGAAAGCTTTGAGAGATAAGTCTTGCTATATAGAATCAATGAGAATTGCCACCTACGCTTCCTGCTTGTGTGACGACAACTTGTTCTCGTTCAATTGTTGAATAAAAGCTTTCAAAATTGCATTAACAGAAATTGATAAAGAGAGAAAAACAGCCTCTTAAAAGAATATTGCGCCTTCGTAGTGATTGCAAAGCGTATCGCTTATTATGTTGGAAAAACAAAAGATTTAATAATATATTTGTGTGCTTTAAAATTACGATAATTTTCCGATATCCAATAGTTTAACTATTAACATACTCTATGTATTATATACATAAAAGTAAGACAATATTAAAACGAAAATCTTTAAGACAATCGACTTAAAGCGACACATCTTATAATGCTACGTTAGCTGCATTTTATTTGCAATATTAATGGCCTTCTTTTTTAGTTACTTATAATGTACTTATAATGAGAGAAATATCGCAACGGGCAATTAAAATACGGCTTCGGTATTGTTGAACAAATGCGCTATTTATAGTATATCATATATGACTTTAACTGTTTCAGGTAAAACTTTTATGATTTTGATTAATTTAATAAGTAATTTTAATTAATTTAATCTAATTGAGAGATTAAAAACTAAGTTAATATAAAAAAGACCTCCAACATTCTTCTACAATATAATTAATAAATGGCTCTGTGTACATCAATCGCCAGTACATACTTGAAAATTGTTCCGTTTTAAGCACATTCCGTTTTTATAGCATACACTTTTTTCTGGATAAAAATTCCCAAAGTATTTTTCTAATTTTATTTAAAAAAAAATTCCTCAATTTTAATTAAATGTCAGCTGTGGAGATACGAACAAGCGAGCAATCAAAGCTCATCGAAAAGTCTGTCTCGCGAATTCAATTAAGAAGTCGTGAATGACTGCTAGACGATGATTGCTCTATATTACACGAAAAAAAAGTCTAAGCGTACGACAGAGATCGAGTACTTTCACTTGCCACTGTCTACACCTACGAGACACAATCGTGTTCTTTATGTGCCTAATAAATAGACGCATTTCGTCTGTATTTTTCCACGCGGTCTGTTTTATGCGTTTTGCGAGACAGTGGAAATAGTATTTGTACGCGGACAATCAATATAATGAATTGAAGAAGGAGAATCATTTTTCGACGATTCAACATGTGACTCTTCGTAATACTTTCAAAATATTATCAATTTTAATTTAACGCTTATTGGAAAAAGTAGGTAGATTTAATGACAGAAGTTCCCGCAATAGTCGAGTTTATTTGCGGATATTAAACGGCGATCGCGCGCGTCGATTATCTTAGATAATTGAAGGTAAACTCGTTAATCCCCACACGTTCTGGTTGAAGCAAAGCTTTAAGCGTCTTCAATTAGCGCGAAGTCAGGCAATCATTAGGCAGTATTTAGCCTCGCGAGATCGGGTCGCTCGTGTGCAGATAGTAAAGACGCACGTAAGTCGGATTGTTTGCATGGCCTGAATAAGCTCCTCGCATTGAATCCGTCAACATGCACGAACATATCGTGCGCCGCGCGACACGTGTAAAATACAAAGTAAAATATTCATACGTGAAAAAGCGTGTACTATGAATAATCCTGTTTAAAAATCAATATTTCATGATATAATGATAAGAAAAGTTTGTTTTAATAAAAGATATGTTAATTAAACTTATGATATCGTATCTATTGTAAAGATACAAAATACGATCGATATGAGATATATCTTTTATATATATATGTATATTTGTTAACTAATTAACAATTCTGATAATCATTTCAAGACATGACGGAAACTGCAGAACAAAAACTTTTGATTGCACCACAAAGTGCATTTACATATAATGACGTCACATCGCAACTACATCTGTTATGTCTATACTATATATATATGTATTATATTTATATGATCGGTATAAGATATATCTTTTATATGTATATATAGTACCGATCATATACATACATATATAGATCGTATAAACATAACAGGTGTAGTTGCGATGTGACGTCATTTTAAATGCACTTTGTGGTGCAATCGAAAGTTTTTGTTCCGCAATTTCCGTCATGTCTTGTGAAATAATCATCAGAATTGTTAATTAGCATTAATCGACATTTATGAAATCATTGCTGATTAGCGTCATGTAGCGTCAGAGCCACGAACTTTATTACGTTCGCATCCTCCGGATGCGACTCAATCTAGCTAATTCCAACAAGAATGTGTCGTCAAATATGGATCTTCCCGTGGGCGACCCTAATCTGAAGTGATGGCCTGGGTGTCATTTAGTCAGTTCATCACATAATTGGATCATACATATCCGAGTGATAGAATTGTTCACGCCGATGTGAGTTTAAGATCGAAAAAATTTATTCGTAGGAGCACATCCGACATTGAATGAGCCTTTGAACAAAACAACGATAAAAGTCAAACTTTCATTTGAGCAAAAAAAATTTGTGAAAATATTTAAAGTGTAAGAACAAATTACTTCATTATATAATTATTTTATTATACTTTCTTTTAAAGTTGAAAAATTGAAGGGAGAAAGAATTAAGAATTAAGATTGCAATTTGATAAGATCCATTTTATACATGATTTCGTATTTCAAGTGGAATTTGTAATACTGAAGATTTCAATTCTAAAGAGATGACGTAGATTTCGCTTAACGTAAAAACTGTTGTTAAGCGTATTCTGAAAGTCTTCTTCGGGGTCGTATCGGCGACGCATTAACGAAGGGTTTTGAAATAGACGAGGCGCTGCTTAAAGTCACATCGACTGAGAAATGATGCACTTTAACCTATATCGCTGAGGATAACGATGGAAGACAAAGCAGTTTTTAGACGAGGCAGATCGCCCTCTTAAGGCATCATCTCATCGCCGCAATAGTGCGCCGTATGTCCTACCTGAAGGTTAATCTTGGCAATAAATACAGACGCCATAACTGTGAAGACTGTGGGAAGTCTTTTCCGATGCTCTTAGGTGTATGTTTTCCGTCAGTGTGACATCACATCGTAATTTCCGAAAAGGGATAAGCTACGACCTGATAAAAGAGCGACGAGGAGAAACGAGATTACCGCGTAAGCTCCATTAAAATTAGTATCTTCGCGCTAATTAAGACCTCAAGCAACGAAGATAAGTTTAAAGTGAGTCAACTAATTATAACGCCGAAGAAAATATATATCCAGTAAAGTTATTTTCTTTAATCTTCCGCTCTCGCCTCTCTGTTAACTTTCAACGTTCTCTTTTTAAATCGCCCATATTTATCGTCCTCAAAGTATCGAAGATTCTTCGAATATATATGTATATCTAGGTCACTTTATTTCGCGTTGTAACTTTTTAATTTTTTTAATTTTCTCTCGTTACAGCAGTATGTTTTATACAGAATGTTATAAGTCATTTGGTAAGAATAGGATTTCTTCCTCTTTCTCTCCAGCTGTCCTGAAGCTAGGAGCGCACCTCCTCTTCTGTCGCGACGCTATTAATCTCAGCCTGACAGTACCTGACAAATCGACTACTTCGATCTGTTTTTATCTTCCGAAAGAGCGGATAGATTCGATAGATTCCACGATATTAAACATTTCACGTGCGCTATAAATCCGCCCTCTTGATTTTACACGCGCGACAAGATACGCGAAATATCGCTCCCTGTTCGTGATAATATTATTTTGCCGAGCCAGTAAAAACGAGCCACGTGCGAAAGTTGCATATTGCTCTTTCTCGCGTTAAAAAAACATATCTACATTCTACTAGTGTCAATCCGTCTATTATTTTATTATTTCTATTATTCTATTATATATCTTTATATTATTCTCTTATTTATTAGTATCTATTATTCTATTATCTATCTTTATATTATTCTCTTATCTATTAGTCTCTATTATTCTATTATCTATCTTCATTATTTCTATTATTTTATTATTATATTATTTCGCGCCCGTTGCGCTCGTCCATAAATTGAATACCGTACGTCCATAAATTGTGCCGTATGTATTGATGCTGTCGGCAATAAAACTAGAATGAAATATCCGGATGTGTTATCAATAAAATGCATCGTATATTAAACACAACATAATGTTTGCTTTTATTTCAATAAAGAGAATTAAATAGACTTTTTTGAATAGTATTGAGAATAGTAATAGTAACGTTTTTTTGCGAATGCTAATAGATTCAACGATTTATAAATACAGTGTGCTCTGATAATGTCGACATTTTCCGAGAACTTCGATTTATTTAGAACGCGCAGATTCGTATGTGGGAGCTGTGAGAGATTTCCGAGAATCTATGTACAAAAGCTGTGCGATTCAGAGAATGCCGAAGACGAAAAAGTGCTTTTCTCAGAGACATAGAGATCTGGCAACGTACATATACGTAGTCACGATACGTCGCTGCTGCATAGAAACGCATAATAGAAGCGCTGTTTCTCCGCGGCGGAGAGCAAGGCACATAATGAGATTGAAGTCGACGAGCGCGAAACTTCGGATGGCATACTTTTGCGTAACGGTGCACTCCGGGTGCTAAGTACGGTTTGGTTGTTTTACTAGTACGGAGGCAAACACACGGGGAGAGGACTCGAGCTTACGCAACCTAAGAGGATTTTTATCCGCGATTTTTTTATTTTTGCGCCGAGCAGTCTGTAACCGCATAGTTGCGTTTTTCTTTGGAACGCGTGACGTATCTGGTCGAAGGTGGATTCGGACACAACATGCATTCGCAAAAATCCGACTCGTGAAAAATGTTTGTTTAAACTTACATCGTTCGATTTGGAAGCTTGAATAGAATTTTCCATGGACAAATAATGTTAAATATTTTTCTCGTTTTGTTCATCGTTAACAAACCGAGATTGAATTTTACTTTTGGCAAGTAAACACGAGGGGAACATTTTCCGTGCCAGGAGAATAAAATTTGCAGTCCTGCGAGAGCACCGGATAAAAGCAAACACGCGCAGAAAATGAATAATTCCTTTTGCCAAAATCAGAAAAATGCTTGTGCGTCGGACCTCGGAAAGTCTTTAATTTATCTCTTTGAATCTCTCTATGTCAAATGTATATATGACGCATTTCACGTTAAGCCAACGAAGTGCGTTGCTTCGTAAGTTCCCAAGAAATATTAGATTCCTGAAAATATTACACAGCATCAAGACGATTGTTAATTCATGCTTAACGGTACCGTGTTATATGTAATATCGTTTGCAGTTAGTTACGCGAATTTACTGTACACCGAATGCATTTCTCTATTTGCGGTAATTACAAAAGCGACAGGTGACTGTTTCTGGTTTATATACGCACAGAGGTGGATTTGCATATCAACGATAACGAAATGCATTTAGTAACTGATATTCTTGTGATATCAACTTTAACATTATACATGTCCTGATTATACGTAATAAGAGGGATAGCTGGTTCTAGTTTTAACGAGTATACATATATAGAAGATACTGTATGCAATTTTCCAAACCGAAAATATAATTTTTATTTAAGAAACCAACGGAAGTAAAACTTGCATATACTCTTTAATTTTTTCGATAATTTGCCGCACACTATTTTCAGGTAAAACTGTCTATTTGAATATTCTCCAAATCAATGTTAAAATAAGAAATTCGAGACAATCTATTTAAAAATCTACGAGGTGCACAAGAGAGATTTCAACTAAATCATTGAAGGTGGAAAATGCGCGAGCTTTGCTTTCACGGGTAACAATCCGGTTTCATAGCGGAATCAGACTCGAGATAAGCGTCTTTCGTTATAGCATCGATAAGAGCACCTTCGTATCTGCGACAGGTCGCGATCTCGCGTGTCGGCGCCGATCTGCGCCCCACGTCGAACACTCTCTGCCCGCACCCTCTCGCACGGGGGTCGTGTTCAGTCAGCTCCGAGCCGCGAGTGGGGTAAGTTGCGCCGCGCGCCGACTCGTCTGGCCCTTCTCACTGAACGAAAGCGTACACAACGCCGTTCCGCGTGCATCCCTCTCATTTCTCGTCGCCACCGATAACGAGAAACGCAATTCGCCGACACGATTGGCACAACGCGGGGCGACGCGCTCGCAAAGACGGGGACGCGGGTGAATGCATCGTGGTGATCGCGTCTCCGCTCACTCTTCCGATCGGTTTCCGCGTTCGATTCTTTCGCGACGGGGGGAGGGGGGGAGGGGGGAGGACGGGAAGGATCTCGCTCCGATTTATGACGACCAAGGAAGAAAACGGTACCGGCGGTAGAGAAGCGGATCGCGTGTGAACGCGAGCGGAAAGTGAGCTTCGTCATGTTGAGGTGAGTTCTCGCTTCTCTCCTACTCGATCTAGTTTGCGCGACGTGGCCTGTGACTGCGCAATTTCTTATATAAGGTAACCGCGGAAGGCCCCTTGGGGCAGAAATACCTCGCTCTCGGATTTTGCAATCACGACTGAAAATCGATTCTTGTTGGCACTCTGATATCGCGCACTGTTTTTACATTCCACACTTACGCTCCACTTTCTTTCTATCATTACGAACTCTTTGAGCAATTTTGAAATCGATTTTATGATAAAATTTTTAAAGCAATAAAACAGTTGGAGAGTTTCGAGCGATCGACAATCCACTGTTTTCGATGAATCAAGCTTTACAAGCGCAAATAAATAATAAAATCTTCTCTGTTCAATTTTCTTCTCTAAACTTTAATTTAACAAAATTTTTGCTTATGGTATTTTCTCGAAAAGGTTCGTATTCGTTTACAATAAACTATATAAAACTATGTTACCAAACATAAAAAGTAAAGTTTTTTACACTATTAATTTTTCGAAACGAATGTCCGTATCCGAGTTTTTCGAGTTTGGCGATTGCTAAGTTTTAAACGGGAAACGTAACAAGTATTTCAGATAGTAGTCATTCGAAGAGCACTCTGCAGTAAAAAGATGCACTTTCGCGTTCTTTTTACAAAAAAGTTTATGCCTCCTGGCAACTGGCCGTAGATCCTGCTTCGCGAAACAGGTTCGTTTCGTTTAGAACAAAGGTCGACTTCTTTCTGGACTTTGGATAAGGATTGTCTAACCGCGTGTTGCTAACACATGATCTATTATCAATTTTGGTAGAATGTTAGAATGGGAAGCATGATCGACTAGGGATCGGAAGCGAATACCAAACGCGAATTGCAGCGCAGTTCTATGACAATAGGAGCAAATCTCTCAAGTGGGTCAACAAGTTGAGTATTCTATAGATACTCAGTTTTGTATTCGGGAGCTGTGATATGATAGGCGAGAGAGAGAGAGAGAGAGAGAGAGAGAGAGAGAGAGAGAGAGAGAGAGAGAGAGAGAAGAGGAAGGGGGTGGAAGTAAAAATCGAAAACGTGAGTAGCAATTATTGGTTTCTCCTTTCATTTCGTCTGCAAAAACTAGTTTGAATGAACGAAAAAATGAACTTATTTTTTTCTTTTAAATCACTGAAGATAAATGGAAGTGGAGATTAAAAATAAGAAATAATTATATACAAATACATATTTAAATACCTTAATTTATATTAAAATATTTTATCAATTATATTCTAGAATATAGTTGAAAAAGAATTAATAACAATTACATTGCGGAAGCTTTAATACGTCTAATTTATTCATTACGTTCTGAGAAAAGATTGAGGCAATTCTTACATTTAGTCATCTTCGTCGTATTTTTTGGGGCTTATTAACGCTATTGAAGAAGGGATATAAGTCGGGAATCCCGCGCATTAGTATTCAATTCTCCGACACATTCATAATATCGTAAATGCGTGCTCATATGTCAATAACGACGAATTACCTTAAAAGTTGCCGGCGATACTACAGATTACTACTGATGTTAGTATTACTTCTTTCAAGAGAATCTCGAAAATTTCCTGAGATATTGATCTCTTACTTCTACCCCAGAGGTTGTCTCACTCTTATTTAGCGCTTTCTGCACAAAAATGATATCTCCCCTCGCAAATAATTCTTTCTGTGTCAAAGTTCTGGACGATTCTCGGCGATGAATACAGTATATATTGTTTTAATATTTACGAACGGCGCTCACTCGTGAGAACTCGCATGCCATATAATGGTTTATGCATTATTTCGCGCTTCAAGATTTACTATGAAATCTACGAGAGTGAATGATAGAGCAATCCGAGCCGTTATTCGTAAACACTGACCGGAGTTTATATGATATAAAATATCAGAGAGAAAGATAGAAAAGAAGGAGAGAGAGAGAGAGAGAGAGAGAGAGAGAGAGAGAGAGAGTGTGTGTGTGTGTGTGTGTGTGTGTGTGTGTGAGAGAGAGAAAGAGAAAGCCTCTCAAATGTCTTCTTTCATTATTTAAAGGAAATATACAGATATGTTTCATATAATTTCAACATTTTTGTAGTAAAATTGTTGCTGCTCAAAAATTGTATTTCTTTAGCTTTTCATAAGAGTTACAGATATAGTTTAATCGTGCATTTGTAGAATCGTAAATAGACGATATGTAAACAGACGATATGCTATGATAGCACCCGATGGCCCGCGAATATGAAAGCGATGTTAAAAACGAACCGATCAATTTCGCGCTCTATTTTTGCCACGATCGATCGTAGGTGCCGTCGAACGCGTTGAAACGACGAGCGACTTTGCATTCTCTTTCTCTGTCTTTCACTTTTTTTTTGTCCGTCCGTTCTTTCTTACGCTCGCCATTCCGAAAGATTTCATTGTTCGTGCTCGAAAATGCCATGCACTCCCTAAAGATCCAAGTTTCCCTCGCTAGCACAATACATGCGATTTTTTCATAATGTAAAAGTTTCAATCTCTCGGCAGCCTTTAAAACGCTTTTAAAATCTCAGGGGAGTGATGGTCGCGCGCAGAAGAGGGAGATGATACTTTTCAACGGTACTTTATTACATCCAGGGTCCTAATACGACTGTGTATCTCGTATTGCCGGCATATCTCTCCTTGCGCTAAGTTCTATTTTCGTTTCGCCTATATCGATCCCCGCTCACGCTGTTTCAAGTCATAATACCGCGTCGTGCCGGATCTCTTTCGCAAAACGGCGAAATTAAGCGTGGGCATTTGTCGCGTGTTAGTGAGAGAAAAAGCGGAAAGAGAAGAACGGTGCTAATACCCTGAGGGATAACAATATAAGTCGTATTTTAAATGAACGCTCGTTTCACGGAACGCGAGACACGCGCAAATAAATCGCGTGTATAACTGATGCCGGATTAATTAGATATGAACATTCATCATTTATCGATGTGTGTTTAATTCCCTTTTAGACATATTCTCGATTTATAATTGATATATTGAATCTCCATCAATAGAATTCTGTACGTAGGAAGCAGAACGAAATTTATGTACTCTCTAAAAATTGCTCGTTAAATTATCTTCAATTGCAATGCAGTGTTAAATACAACATTACGTTTTCTTTTTACGATGATAACTGAATGTATAATTTTTATAACGACTTGGCGATTTTCAGCGAAATATGAATTGCAAAAGTAGAAACTACCAAGTGTAGCTATAAAGTTCATTCTTTCTTTGCCTTTTTCCTTATGCGACGCCGAGCTCTGTTTCGCTGCACAATGAATGCGACTCTAAATGTTCCATGATGGAGATGGTAAGAATCAAATTGAAAAATTTCCGTTAAACCCTTCGGGTTTGTCGAGTCGAGTATTTCGAAATGGTAAAGCTTGATAATTAAACGCGTTAATGCAAAATAAGCACAGGTGCGACTTTTTCCAAGTAATCATTTACGCGTAAATTTATAATTAACCATCTCCATGAAATTAGTACTCTAATTTCAGAATTTTTTAATGATTAACGGAATTTCTTAATAAATTCTGTCTACGAGGTTGATATCTTTTAATTAATTATTGATTAAGTAAAGCTTATGCATTTTCACTCTTGAAGTTTAATTTGTTACAGTCTTGAAATATTTTACATTTATCCCCATTATTATGTTACCCAAATAAATGTGTTACTCGAGTTCTTACTTTTCAAACTCTTTAAGGAAAAAACTATAATTTCTTTTCAAGATAATTTTTCGAAATATATATAGAGAGAAGGTCAATGAATATAATTATACGGAAAATAATGACGCGTTTTGTCGTCGGAAGACCTTTATAAACGCCGAAGGAATCCAGCAGAAATCCAGTTGTCAAATAATCTAGGATATTTACGCTCGAATGTTTCTCTCGATGCGATTCTATCTCGAAAGATCGAGCGTTTCGCGAATTCCTACAGTATACAGTTGTACATTAAATATGAATTAAACCAATCGCTTCGCGATGGCATACGAAAGTACCTACTGGCTAAATGTTAATTTCATCAATTAACAATCACGCAGATCGATAGTCTGATTAATTATCGTCGTTAACAGTTCGTCCGCTAGGGCAGAACGATCATTCCCATTTGCCGAACGAAGTAATTAATTGCTAACTGGTAACAACGTTTGCGGACACGCTCTGAATGACAGTGCTTGTTATTAATTGAGGATCCAATCGAAAGTTGCATCGTATCTCGCGCGATGCAAGTCGGATTATGAAGCACCGGAGTGCGTTTTCACGTTTTCCATTAAAATTTTTCGCACGTTGCTAGATCATTTATTCGCATTTATTCACCCCGATACTTAGAATTTAATTCTTAATTAAATTTTACTTGTACGCGCAGTGAGAAAATAAAAATTATTTCTGTTATTCGTATTTGTGGCTATTTTTAATATTGTAAAGGATACTTTAAATCTCTCCGAATTTAATCTTAATGATTATATGTGAGAAAAGTGCGGAATATCGTTTAATTTTACCAAATTGTAAGCCGTACGGTAAACATTTACGAAGACTCGAAGAAACGAGATAGCACACGGGTTGTTTTGACTGTGTTCATTATTCTCTCGCGGAGGCGCGAGATCTCTTATCTGTTAAGAAATTTTGCTACTCTCTCGGCAATATCGCTAACATCGTAAATTTGAGCGATAATAAGATTTTCCATCCGAAGACTTTCGCTTGAGAATTTCCGTCGTGACACGAAAGTTACGAGAGCTAACAGGAGGATTTCGATGAGCTTAATTTGAAATGTATCTTCAAATTGCCGCGGGAATAAGTAACGAGTAACAGCGTTCCACGTGGAAGCTAACGGCAGCAGATTACGCTCAACACATCAATATGATAACGAGATCGCGATATCAGAAGATTGTGTGTGTGCCGTACTATTTATCTTTCGTCGTTTCTCTCGTTGATACCGCAACTGCCACGTGGGCAACCATCTTCGCGAATTTGCATATTAAAATTTATCGTTGCTGATTTAAATTATACTACCGTAAAAGCTGAACGGACGACGGTGTTGGACAGACGATTTTTGTCGCGTCGTAAAACTTCTTTCGCGATTTCGACTTTGAATCCAATCTAGCGGTTAAAAAATTGCATTGTAACATTTCGCGTATTCGGCTATATTGAATCGGAATTGTTTGCTTATCGAAATATATTTATATTCGTATTACGTATTTAATGCTTGATGCACTTAAACAATTCTCTGTCTGTCATATAACGTTGAATGCATCTATTGTAACTTTGGATTCATTGTAATTGATCGTCATTGATTGATTGGTCGAGTAGATTCTCGCATTCTCTTATCGCTCATACATCGCGTCCGTCGCTATTGTATACTTTGCTATTATCGTCAGCTTCCGGATGCGATTCTGAATAATTCGCGAGCACCCGGGTAATCCCCGGTTGAACCCACCCTCGTATCCGCGCACATTATACAAACTCGGCGCGATACGTAACAACTTGTCGGGACAGGTCGGCGTTAATGCCATTACATTACCAGTTTAATCTGAATACCATCAACATAATCATATTTGCCAACATCTTGCCTTGGCTTGCCAACCCTCTGTATCCCGTCTATTCAATTATGCCTCCATCTCTCCAGGACAACGTCACGGCCGCAAGGGAAGATGTAGTGACATTTAGCAAAGCTCGGTTTTTAAAAGACGTCGCGATCGGTAGCCACGGTCTTGCAAGTCTGATGGATTAATGTCTTGTCTCATCTACCCTTGGTCGTCGGTAAAAAGTAACGGACATGGTTCTGCAGGTGCTTACCGAGAGCAAAACAGAAAGTCGAGTAGAACGTTACTTGGACAGATAAAAGGAATGAACTGCCTTAGTCGACTGCTCGTATTCTTCACATTGCGTTCTTTTTACTGCAAGCACCATGAAACGATTCTTCTTAGAAGAATCAATCGTGTGGAAGAAGTGCGATGTTTTCTTAGCTATATGTATATAAGTGGTTACTTTATTGGAGTGCTTGATATTCCGCATCTGAAGGACCCGCGATGGCCGTTTTTACTTCAATTTACTTACTCAATCGAATTCAGAATTTAATCTAACCTGCGTTAATGAAAAATTTTTTTTCTGTCAGACTAATAAAATTCCTTCTTTAATCAGAGTTCAAGAATGGTTGACTGTTAATTTTATTACTGAATACTTTTCCCGAACTTGACTCGTATTGGATTTTTTAAGAATACTTTTATTCTTGAAAAGATGTCCGCGAATCTCATTAAATGTTTCAATTAAGAAATTTCATCTTTTTCTTATTCAATTTCCGTTTTTATTTCAGAGTTTTCGACATATGTAAATATTAATCCATATTATGTGTAATAAAGATGCATTAATACAAACTGCAACTTATTAACGGCATATATATACATACATGCCGTTAATAAGTTGCAGTTTGTATTAATGTACTTTCATTACACATAATATGGATTAATATATATATATATAGATACATATATGTATATATACATATACACACACACACATATATATAGTAACTATATATATATATATAAACTGCTACCATTACCGAGAGAATCTCACTATTTATACAAAAGTCATTAGCATAATTTTATCAATTAATAAACTTTTCCCTGTATGAAAATTTCAGGCTTTCTCGGAGTTATCGCGTTTCTCGTGAAATATATTTTCACGCATTCTGTTTTTTCCCTCGACGTTGGAAGTCTTTTTGTTTCTACCGTTGCTGCAGCCGTTTGTAAAAGTGAAAAAATTGAACTGATATGATTTTAAGAATTGAAGTTTTGATATCAACAGATTGTTAATTAAACATACTAGTTTGAAAAAATCAATTCATTACAAAAAATGATGTATGCTAGCCACTAATAAACTGCATATAATATAGATGTACCTTCATCACAATGTAAATAGGTACTATTCATAATGAATAGTATATAATGTGATTTATGTATATCAGAAACTCTGAAATAAGAACAGATATTGAATGAGAAAAACGTAAAATTTCTTGAAATCTCTTCAAAATTTTTTTTTACACAGTAATAGCTGTTGATTATTCTTATAACTGAAAATTATATGCTTTTAGCATTGAATTTTTGATTTTCATTGGCAAGTATCTTGATTTATCGCCTGCGAAATAACATAAGAAATGTTAAGAAAAATTACTTTGCTCACTCAGTATTGTTAGATACGAACGACTTTCTAGAACAGAAATTACGTTCTTTTTTTGTGTATTTTATTACAATGCTCTTAACAAACACAATAATCCATACGTCAAAAAGAAAATGTAGCAGCCCTTACTTTAAGATATAAATATTGCAAAACATTTCCCCGCACTGCGTAGGAAAGATGCTATGTATATTTCGTGCCTTTTGTTCTTTTTATGCATTATAACAATAGAAATAATCGTCTGATTAAACTTGATTATTATTAAACATTTATTGCAATATACTGAAATACCAAGAAACAAATCTTATTGAACAATCTCAGCTTTTTCCTTTTAAATTTCTGCATTTACGGTGACATATGACTTTCGTCAGACCATCTTGCAGAGTATTCCAGGAAATATCGAATATTTAGCAAAGAGACTTATTTCCACGAAGCGATAGCAACGATTTTCTGTATCGTGTCTACCAGTGCAAATTCACGACAGCTGGTACGAGAGAGCGTACATGCGAGCTTCCATTTCTGAAACGATTTCCTATGATAAAGGTGGCAAAAAATGAAGAAATAGTATTGGTGCGATACAGAACAGTTATATCATAAGGAAAAGGACAAAATATAAAATATTAATGCTTTTTTTTTTAAAAAGAATCTGATTCCAATTAAAGTGAGTGCTTTCATTGTAATTTCATAGAAAATATTAATGTCAAAATAAAAATCTAAGAAAATGTATTTTTTACTTTTGTGCTATTGGCCCCTTGTCATGTAAACATATTTGAAAATTTATTTAAATTTTTTTATTCAATGAAAATTTATTGTAATAACATCAAAAGCATATAGCTTAATAAAATAAAATTGTCGCTCGTTTATTCTCTCATCATTTCATTTTCTCTTCTCTCTATCATGCATTTTTATTTCTCTCGTTTTGTATCATTTCCTTTCTTCGGCTAGAATAATGGAATGGAATAATGCCGCTGATCTATTCTGACGAATAATAATGGCACCGATATTCTTGGGTGTGTAGCCTATATTCGATTAATTATGTATCTTTATTGCTCACATAAATTTTTCAACTTTAAAATTTTAAATTCAAAATAGGATCTTATACGATAAACAGACTTCCGTTCTGCCGGAATAAATCAACGTCTGTAATTGGTTTGTTTAAAAACTACAAGAAAGCATCGTTTCGAGGATCTATAACTACTCCCGAGTTTCATTGTAATTACGTGTGACTTCTCTCTCAGCAATCGCGCGATCCTCCAGTATTATTCTGCGCTATGTGTTTCTCGTTTATCCTCATCCCGTCAAGAACTCCGCTTATCCGTGCCGCATCCTACCCTCGGAATAATTTTGCAGACGATAACAACGAATCGCGGTTGTATGCATACACATGGCACCGCACTTCGTACAATTGGCATAAATTCCGCGCCGTTAAACTCGCCGCTTCATTTGCCCGTCTTCCCTACCGGAAGATAAATGGTTTCTTCGGATGCCCGAGAAAAATGATAAGAGAAAAGATGCGAGAGCGCGTGGTCGGAAGGAATGCGGCGTATCAGAATAATCGCTGATCCGTATATAAGAATAGTTTTACTCTTCGTCTTTTTGAAAACTTCGTTCGATAATTATTATACCGACAAAATCGTTAATTTTGATCATACGTCCCTCAACTAGCCTATTGTTAGTTAATTTTTTCGTGCGATTATGCGCAGCACCGATCGAAGTTTAATAAACGTTTTCACGTTATACCTGGTTATTACGAAGGTTTTAATAGAGTGATGCGTGTGATTAATTACATTGCCTTCATTTGCGCGCTGATACCGGTTTGTTCGGTAAGTCAAAAATGATTGATAAATAGTTGAATGATTAAGTCAAAATGATTTACTGTTTGGATAACAGTTTGTAATGAGTTACTGTTTTTATAATACAATATTTTATACAATATAATAATCTACTAATACTATACATTATCGAGTAATGTTTTGACTTTACTTTATCCTTTATTGATCTTATGTCATTGTTTGATCGATAAATTTTAAACCTGTTCGACGATAATTAATTATAATCGAATAAGAAATCAAAAGCAAATTCGAGATCGGAACATTGAATAGTTTCGGGATCACTGTCAAAATTGCCGACAAGTCTTGACTATATTGATCGTAACATCGGTTTATAAAATTGCGATTCGAGATTTTAATGAAAGAAACGATTTATAATATGAATGTTAATCTGAATCTGATCTTTTATTCTGCTTCTAATAATGTAAACTAATATGTTTAACTAATGTCAAACGTTCTCTCCCGATGTTCCCCATATACATTGAATGCATTTCATTTCGAAGTCTAATTGTCGCACTCGGCATTAAGCATTTAACAGCTTAAGAACTCGAATCGCGCAGAAGTTTCAGTTTCGCAAGAGAAATACGGAAAGAGAGATCAGAGAACATTCGTTACGAACTCGCGTCACCTTCCATCTTCGTTAACGCCATTCCTTGTTCATCTAATAATTCATAAGTCTCTTCGGGCATGTGGTACGACGTGATAATTACGTTCTAAGATTTAGGCAGTAATGGACACGCGCGAGCCTCTGGATCGCCTCTTGCGATCCGCCGTGAATACGCAAAATTAATCTTCGCTGCGTAATTCAGATGCAGCGAGCATCATAGATACGTCGTGGTTCACAAGTAGTAGGAATGTTCGTGCCAAATGGTCGTAACCGGCTTATAGGACGAGTAAAATACGGGACGGCCTACAACAGAGAGTCGATTTATCGAAGTATCGCGACGAATAATTGACCGCGCTCTGTATGCTCCGATTAATTAACTTTCAGTACTTTGTCGTTCTGGCCGCGATTCTCAACATATCAGACATTTAATGGATATTCCCGATATCCTCAAACGTTCCTCGATATTCTAACCTCTCTTCTTTTTTTTTTTTTTTATTGGGAAAACCTATGTATCTCGATGGAATTTTCCTCGAGGATTTATAAAAGTTTCGCTTTTTTATCGATTTCTTTTTATATTTATTTCCTTTCCTGTATTCCCTAAAAAACTTCAAGAGAATACAACATGACTAGTTGCATCCTACGCGTTTTCCCACGCTTTTTTCCGATCAGAATAAAACGTGTGTAATTTTTAGAAACCGTACTCGCAACACATTTCCCATGCGATTCGATTAATTGCTCTTGATATTTAACAAATAGGAATATTTGTTGATGCTATTTTGTCGGTTTATTTTATGGTCCATTAACGCATTACTGTATTTAAATAGTTAATTATTCTGAACGTTGTTAGATATAATTACAATATTGCTGCATTGTTGTAACGTATATTATCGTGGTTGTTAAATTTATTATGATTAGAGATATTTATTTAATCAAAAATTTATTTTTCGCGCGAAAAAAAGCGTTATTTTGTTTTTTCTTTATTCTTTATAAATTTTGATATCATTATATTTTATTTTGTTAAATTGAAAAATACCATATTTCATTTGACAGGATAGTAGAGTAAAAATAATTAAGTTTCTAATTCAATTATTGTCTAGTCTGACACTAATTATCCCGTGCATTCTGTAGTACATTAAAACAATGCTGTATTTAAGCTGTATTCAAATTAATTAATTTGGGCGTAATATATATAATCGCAAAATGTCGCTGTACTTGTAACAGCATGTTGCAATGCACTGTCGTATGTTATTAATTACTCGCGTTATTCAATCAATATCAATAGAACATTGATTGGTTGATTATCCTTGAAACTTGCACATGACAACTGTCGACGTAATCGTGGACTGTCGATGTAATCGTAGTACGTCGAGGAAAATGCCGACGCTGACAACGCAGATAATCTTGCGACGAGGCGAGAATTGCGAAGTTGACTTAACGCAGAAAGACTCTCATGTGGGCGATAAAATAACAAGCGCACGTCACAACTATTAAATGTCAGCGAAATGTTTTCAACGTTTCATCGAAGGGTGACGTTGAACAAACGTGTCGTTCTTGCACAGGATGGTAACGATGTCGGCAGTTTCCTCTGAGGTCGCTGAATTACGAAAGTCTCACTTTGAAATTCTATTGTGTGTCGCGTATACTTTGATTATATTCGTGGATTTACGAGGTTACTCGATAGTGTTCTTTGTTAAAACTTCGAGCAAAGAGACAAAGACTGCGGAGGTGTATCTTTACAAGAAATGTTAGCTCGCATACAAATGCATGTCTATAGAAGCTTTGCACATCTCGAAAATGTATACACCTGGATAGTATGCACGGTCTAAATTGCTTGCGCAGTAGATAAGGAAAACGTGTAGGCAGACGTACGTGCGATCCTTATGTTTTCGTGCGAGGTTTTACCGTGAAGTTTCCGTCAAAAACTTTTATTCAAAAATCGCATTTCTGTTTGGAGAACGGCACAAGAATCAACATTGATGCCGTCTTACGTCTACGTCAGAAAGTTTTTCGTGATGACTATAGATTCCACGCCGCTCTTTACTTTAATTAACGGGCCGTAAATCCACCGAATCGGAATTTCTTCGGCTGAATTTCACCAAGAGATTTTATGAAATTGTTGAAAGACAGTCACTGAGAATATTAGGATCTTTCTATTAATACGGATTATTTGTATATAAGCGATGCAGAAGCTATTGTAATAATGCTGGAGGCTGCAATAATAATATTTGATATAATTTACGCGCTGCGGACTCATTTCGAAGATATGTCCGGTAAATTATGTTGACGCGAAAATTTCCATGGGGATCCATTTACATAGAAATGTAATCCGGAATGAGAGATTGGCATAGCACAAAAAAAAGACAACACTTTAGTCGTATATATTTGTTTAACTTTTATATGAAATATGGAGATATTACTTATGTAGTTAAGTCAATTATTTTAAATTGTATCATTTCAGCTTTTAGCTCCAAAAATTATATTATATTTGCTATTTATTGGATTTATATATATATGTATATGTATATAAAATTTATATATATATATATATATATATATATATATGAGACAAGACATTTCCTCTCTCTTTCTCTCTATCAATAAAATTTTTATCGCAACTCTGCCAAACTGAAATCCACCAGATATCGTATAAAAAATACAAACAAGTTTTATTCATCATGTCAATCGCGCCCGACAAAACAATTAACGATATCGTCACGATCATTCATCCACGTTGGTGATAGTTGGTCATATTTTCCGAATGCATTACGTTCCGTTCGTATTTGCGCCTTCATATTTCTTGTTTAATTACAGAACATGTGAATAAACAGGTGTTTAATTTCCTAGTTATTATATTCTATTTTATTATACCTTTCGGTAAATAATCATATAAACTGATATTCGTACGTGTTAATCGGAATATACGTATGTATTATTTCAAATTTTGTTCCTATTTGGATTGGATTGCGTAATAGTTCTGTATGTTGCACTTGGCATGGAAGATTTTCTGTGCATCGCGTATTGCTCACTTTCGCGACGAACAATATCCGGCCGTAAATTAATCGCGAATCAATAATGTATGCACGGCCTATATAGAGAAGAGCGATGAGAGACAAGCTCTTAACGGCGCATCAAAATGCATGTCGTAGTTACGAGTCGAGGAATTAAGGGGGTGTAATATAATGTACCGAACCCGAACCGTGCACTTATCTGGGTCATATTCCTGGTAGAAACCATCTTGGCAGCGTATATTTACGGAGGATGTTCTGGGAAATCCCTATTGGGCATTTAATTGGCTACTTAGGATGTAGTCAACTAGATGTATATATATGTATTGAATGTGTGGATAGTGCATCCGGTTACAAGAGAATTTTTGTTTTAGACTTTTGTATTTTTGTTTTAAAATTTTGTTTTTGTTTTAAAATATTGTTTAATAATTATATATATAAGCTATATATATAATATCATTACACACGTATCGAGATTTTTAAGAAATCTTATGGTCTTTTTATACTTCTAACTTCTAACACATTCAGTCTCTCGAGAACGTTTTTGCGGTTGTATGCATTAGGCTCGCTTTTCGAAGTGAGACGCTTTTTTCGTCGCAAAGCTGCAAAAAACGCAAGGCTTCTGTCAGACATTGCTTAAAATGGAAATTAACAAGCTACTCAAAAGTAAAAGTTGTGCTTCTCATTTAATTAGTATAATGGATTGTTTCAATGTATTCTACAGTCTAAAAAGGACTCGTAACATATCTCTTAGTCATAGAATATCTTATTTCGCATATTTCTCTCATAGAAACGTGTCTATTCGATACTAAGAGCGCGATTAATATTAACAATTACTGCTAACGATTTTTGTGAATATATGATTTTTAGAATATGATTTAGATACGATTTTTAGAATATTTGTCGATCACGAGATTGATATATACTTGGTGAATGATGGGGATGGAAATTGTATTGTGTGACAGGGGTAAGAGAATGTCACCGTGATGTTACACCGAAGCGCTTCGTCGCGGCGCCGACGAGCGTCGCCAAGCGTGGCAAACTCGAGCCAGACGGCAGGGGTGTCTTCGACGATGCGAGGTCGACGAGCGAGCGTCGCCACCGAAAAGCCCCTCATTTTGCCACCAAGCAGCCCCGGCGAAACGATGGAAAGACAGAGATCGCCGAGAGGTAGCATGGTCCCGAATATCGCTCTAGATACCGAGAGCGACTCCCCTGACGAGGTTAGTATTCACCCTCTTACATTTCTGGAATTCCTGTATAATTTCTTTATATACATATTTTCGTGCCGTTATTACATTAGTATACAGTAGACCCTCAAATTCATCTTGATATATGTGCACCTATAAGGCGGAGGAACGTAAATTTAAAAGCTTATTTTCTCTGGAAAATTGTATGTATATGTATATAAGGGGCTGCCTGAAGTTTTAAAACCGTCGCGAATAATTCGAGCAATTTGAGTCGGCAAATATTTTTGCGACGCTAGTAGTTATATAGAGTGTAAATAATGAGTGTAATCAATTGTAAGATTCTCAGTCAGAGTTCGCTTGAAAAATGCAGCAGAGAGTTCGTTTTTCCATTTTTTTTTTTCACTTGCATCGGGAGATATGCTATATTATACGGAATATTCAATTATTCGGAGGATACTCGATTGTATAGATAAGCGTACCCATTGATGAAACCAGATACAAGCTTTTTGTCACGTATTTTATATATCATTTTATCCACAAAATTTTGACGTCATGAAATTTTCACAGCAGATAGATTGCTATCACATGTTATTCATTAGCAAATGATTGGTGCGCAATGTAGGTTTGCGTTTGAAAGCTACCGGTTGGCTTTACACTATGATCGCTAAAATGATTAAAATCCATTCATTTCAATCGAGCATTTCGACATGTTTCGCGACCATGCGGCTTTGCTTTCACATACAGAGATAAATTTGTCTCTCTCTTAATTAAACTAGATACATCGTAGAGATATGAATAATAATATTTATGCACACATCTTCAATCAAATAAAAGAAGAAATCAATTAATTTAAATAATGCAAAATTAAATATTTTGTAAAAAAAAAAAAAAACGATGAGAATTTACTTCTTATAGTATTCCTGACAGAGATGGTTTACGTGAAAATAAGAAAGCAAATAATGTTTTTAACAAAAATTTAAAATATAAAGTTGAAAATTGAGACTTCTCCGTTCCGATAATTTTCCGTGTTCTCTCTGCTTTCTCAATAATAATAATAAATAGAAGACAGAACGTTCTAGAATCTCTACGATTTATTTCAGGGAGTCTGTCGCAGGATTTTGCCAGATCTCGAACAGTACGGCCCCGGTCGCAACTCTCTGGTGCCCGAGGCAAGTCGCAGCCCGCGAAATTCTCTGATACCTGACGATTACTGCAGAAGCCCGCGGGGCTCTCTAATACCGGATCCCAACAGGAGCCCGCGAAATAGTCTAGTGCCCGATGTGGCGCGTTCACCGCGATGTAGCCTCATACCGGAGGTAACGTTAAGTCCGCGTCACTCGCTGGTGCCGGACTCGGCGCTCAGTCCCAGGAACTCGCTTGTACCGGACGTGGTTTACAACCGGAGTCCACGAAACAGCATGGTAGCGATCGGCGCGTCTAGGATCTCTCTGTTACCGGAGAACGGTAGCGCAATCGCGGCTGCTACTCGTAGCCCCAGGCACTCGTTGGTACCCGACTCGACGAGGAGCCCGCGCGGCAGCATGGCGAACCTGGATTTCGATCGAAGTCCGCGCGGCTCGATTTGTCCGGAGGTGCACAGAACACCGAGGGCCAGTATCACGCCAATGGAGGTCGCAGACAGGAGTCCCCGCGGTTCGATAGCCTCCGAGTGCCTGAACCAGAGCCCCCGCGGCTCGATTGCGCCCGATCCCAACAGATCACCCAGAGGATCGATAGCGCCGGATCCCGCGAATCGGTCCCCGCGCGGTTCGATATGTCCGGAGAGTAACAGGAGCCCGAGAGGATCGATCGTGCCGCACGATCAGACGAATCGATCGCCGCGCGGCAGCATAGGCGTGAACGACGTCGACAGGCATTCGAGGGGTTCTCTTGGAGCTATCAACGATGACGAGAATAGAAGCCCCAGAGGGAGCATTGGGCCTGAAGGGATCGATAGGAGTCCTAGGGGGAGCCTCGGTGGGCATCAAGATAGAAGAGCGCCACGAGGCAGCTTGGCTTTGCAAGATCCTAGAAGAGCTTCTGCGGATCAGGGTAAAAGGAAAATATATATAATTCTTTTAATATTTTTAATTATATTGAATACTTTAATAATTTTTTAATTTTGTATCTATCTCTTTCTCTTCTCTATCTTTTCTTTTTTTAACATATATGAATAATTAGTGTTAGAATTGCTATTGCTAAGGAAGAAATTGAGTTTCAAGTTATGGGCTAATTTTTTCTATTACGGCACATGTAAATCAAGGTTATGATGAGGATCGTCGAGGATTTGTTTCTCTATATCACGACCGATGATGCGTAACTTTGATACGTAAACTACCGCGAATATGTGGTTCTTGGACGTATCCAAAACCGCAACGCTCTGTATTCGAGTACTGAAATCAATGTATAACCTTCCTCACGAAATTATAGCGTCGCGATGAAACGTAGCACGATGTGCGACGAAACATTTGTGTTTGCTGCAAATGCGGTCGAATTGTTCCAATAATACGCCTACAAATACGTCAATCATACCATAGCGAAATTAAACAATTGTCCGTTTAATATTGACTCGAGAGAAATTATAGTTATGATTAAAAAACAATGCTGCAGATTGTTAACAACATTAAAAAATAATAAACTTACACGAAGATTCATACATATTTCACCGCGTATATTTATAATATGCTTGACATCGATAAATATTAAAAATAATCGATAGTTGTCAAATAATAATTAAGCAAAAATATCTTATATACATATGTAATAAGAAACTGCCATAAAAATGTTCAGAATTTATAAAATTCCACGCGATTATTCTTTACATTCTCGCATTTACGGATTGAAAATTTGCCTCGAGGCAGCATACAACTCCTCCTTCGGGACTGCAATAGCAATTTGACGCTCATTACTGTACAACTCGACGTCAGGTCTCCGGAGAGACCGATTAGGTTTCGTTCGTTTCACTCGGCAAGCCTGAGGCACATCGAATGCGATAGATGCGGATAATATATATCTCGAGTGGTGGAAATTGGTTGCCGAACGATACATTCTCGCGCGTATACACTCTCAATTGCCATACGATGTCGTACACCCGATAGTCTTTTCATAGATACGACAGCCATTCACGCCTCGAAATAGCGCATGATGCAGGAATGGAAAGAACGATTTGTCAAGTAATGTAAAATAATATCGTCAAGTTGAGAACAATCTGATAACGTTCACAGATCCGCTATAAAAAGCAACGTCGTTATTCTTTCCCTTGAATTTCTCTGTAGTCTCTCGCACAGTTAAATTTATTGCAATTTAATCAGATAAATGCAAAGTACTTTCGATTTTCCATCGACACTTTCGGGTAATACCACTGTACACAAGTATAATACAGCATGATATTCAAAAAAACTAGAAATACAACGAGGGACTAGATGATATAAAAATAAATTTCCAGCGGGGATTAATTTTGCCCTAATATTTTAAGATTAATTTATAAATCCTCAACTTTTTGAACAAAAATTTAGTTTTTAGTTGTAATAATTGTACTAGTCGACTCATATTTTGGGTGGCGAATCTTATTTTTATTAAGTTTATATAAATTATTAAATTTAAATATATCATAATTAGAGATTTAATGCTCTATCGGTAGTTCAAAAGCTCACATGGTCTTGATATGGTAATATTAAACCTCGCAAGTCAACTAAGCAATCTTACCTTTAAACTGGACTCTTAATGTATGCGCTTCTGTGTGTCGGAGAACAGCGTTTCGCGATTAATACTCGCGCGAAGCGATGGACGCTGGTTAAGAAAAACTGAGATGCGCGATCGCGTAATCCAATGGGTAGATCGAGACGACTGTCCATCGCTAGATTCGACACTCCCGACTCGTCACGCACAATGTTAAAAAATATTTGAAACACTTATCACTGCGCGAAATACGTGTTTGGAGACCGGCGTCTCGCGACAAACACTCGAACTCGCGAAGCGACGAACGCCGATTGCAAATAATCACGAGATGCGCGACCGCGTAATCCAATGGATAGATCGAGACGATCGTTCGTCGCTAGATTCGACACTCCCGACTCGTCACGCACAATGTTAAAAAATATTTAAAACACTTATCACTGCGCGAAATATGTGTTTGGAGACCGGCGTCTCGCGACAAACACTGACACGCGCGAAGCGATGGACGCCGATTGCTAATAACCGCGAGATGCGCGACCGCGTAATCCAATGGGTAGATCGAGACGATTGTCCATCGCTAGATTCGACACTCCCGACTCGTCACGCACAATGTTAAAAAATATTTGAAACACTTATCACTGCGCGAAATACGTGTTTGGAGACCGGCGTCTCGCGACAAACACTGACACGCGCGAAGCGATGGACGCTGGTTAAGAAAAACTGAGATGCGCGATCGCGTAATCCAATGGGTAGATCGAGACGATTGTCCATCGCTAGATTCGACACTCCCGACTCGTCACGCACAATGTTAAAAAATATTTGAAATACTTATCACTGCGCGAAATACGTGTTTGGAGACCGGCGTCTCGCGACAAACACTGACACGCGCGAAGCGATGGACGCTGGTTAAGAAAAACTGAGATGCGCGATCGCGTAATCCAATGGGTAGATCGAGACGATTGTCCATCGCTAGATTCGACACTCCCGACTCGTCACGCACAATGTTAAAAAATATTTGAAACACTTATCACTGCGCGAAATACGTGTTTGGAGACCGGCGTCTCGCGACAAACACTGACACGCGCGAAGCGATGGACGCTGGTTAAGAAAAACTGAGATGCGCGATCGCGTAATCCAATGGGTAGATCGAGACGATTGTCCATCGCTAGATTCGACACTCCCGACTCGTCACGCACAATGTTAAAAAATATTTGAAACACTTATCACTGCGCGAAATACGTGTTTGGAGACCGGCGTCTCGCGACAAACACTCGAACTCGCGAAGCGACGAACGCCGATTGCAAATAATCGCGAGATGCGCGACCGCGTAATCCAATGGATAGATCGAGACGATCGTTCGTCGCTAGATTCGACACTCCCGACTCGTCACTCGCGATTGTAAAAGACATTCGAGATATTTATCATTGCGCGAAACACATGTTTGGAGAACAGCGCCGGCGTCTCGCGACAAACTTTAGCACGCGCGAATCGATGAACGCCGATTGCATTAACCGCGAGATGCGCGACCGAGTAATCCACTGGGTAGATCGAGATCCATCGCTGGATTCGGCACTCGCGACTCGTCACCTGCGTTGTTAAAAAATATTTGAGACATCAGACTATGTGATACACATAACACGTGTTTTGCATGTGCATGTTGATAATATGTATTTCGCAATTATAATTCGTCATTAATATTTTCGAATAGAATAAAACTCGCAAGAAATAGATTGATAAATTCTGTATACTAAAAAATTTTTTAACGCTATGAATTTTTCTGATGCCATGGTAAAAGCGCGAAATCAAACACAAGTTGTCAAATGAGAAGCATTTACTCCAGCGATAATTAACATCACGTGCATTGATATGCTTCGGTCGTGTAAATATTGCCTGGTCGTGTAAATTTTGTCGCGCGTGCACGATGCTTATTAATGTCCAACAGTTATGCCGAATTACCCTCGGTCACGAAATCGAAATACGCGCGTCTGATACATATTCTCACTTACCTACTTCGCTCTGCGAAAAGAGATTGCGTGTGTCCATAATCGGCAAAATCGGCGGAGTATTTCTCCTTTCTGAAACAAAGTAAAAATGCAAATATAAAATGAATAATTCATTATTTCATAATTCTGCAATTTTTTTAGTTTTATATTTATTATAGTAATTTTTATTTTTATATGCAAATATTATATATTCAAATGCTTTCTTACATTTCTATCGCGCGAATTCACGTGATTATTCGTGTGAGATCGATACGATACGAGATTGGCTTCTTTACTAACAATAAGCTACGTAGGCACAGGCGAAGTCGATAAATTTCGCGGCGAATCGCGGTGAGGAGCGTCGTAATAATCGAAATCTCTCCAGCAGATGGGATTCGTATTCTGTAAATTGAAAGCGCGGATTTATCGCACGAAGCAGCGCGCATTACGCGGAAGCTTGTTGACAAAGATATCTCATCGCCCGAATTTGCAGTGCATGTAGTCTCTTTACAACGAGCGAAATTCGTGCAGAAACATGTGAGAGGAGAATATAAATTAGATCACATACTAACATTGTTAATTGAAGCATTGTCCATGGTTCATAACTGTACTGTTATCTAGTATTCATTAATTACAAACGTATCAAAACAAACAGAACAGAAAATTAATAGAATAATAGTGATAAAAAATTCAAACGAATTAAATAAAATTGTATTACAATTTAATATTATATTTTAAAAATATAAAGTTTATATAAAAAGTTTATGCATAAAATTAATGTAAAATTTGCATAAAGAATTTCAAAATACGTTACAACTGCAGAAAAGAAATTTGAAATCGATAGAAAATGTAGAAGTGCCTTTTATTGAGTACATTGTCAATAAGTTTGAAATACTAGATTCAATTTCGCAATTTCTTTATCTACGCAAGTCCTTTTGCCGTAAATATCCACACGAGAGATATCGCGCAAGACTGCTCTAAGCTTTGAAGGGTAGTCGGGAGGTTCAAATATTTGCGTCTGTCCAGGGAGCACGAGAAACCGAAGTTCCTCGCCTTATCGCCAAAGAGAAGTGAGCTCGGGAAGTGTCAGATCGGGCGGAAGCGGAGGCGCACAGGTCAATCTGGGATATGGGACAAACGCCTGGGCCGATTCCAGGCGAGCCAGCAGCTCCGTGTCGCAGGTAACTGTGCTCTCTTTTATATCGCGCCCATTGCGCTTTTCCGATCTGCAATATTCGAGGAATTTTCTTTCCACCGTTACACGCCCCAGTTGCATTACGAATGCCGTGGAATGCGAGCGAGTGAAAGACGCGCTACCTTTCTATCTAGCTCAACGGATATACACGCGAATAATCTGACAGGATACATTTGTCATGTATCATTCGTCGTGTAGTGATAGTTATAGCGACGTAAAACGAATGCAGGCAAAAAACGACGACACTTGCAGGCAAAAAACGACGACACTTTTTATCCGTTAAGTCCGCTAACAAGGCAACTTTTATAAACCGCGAGTTGAGAGAAAGAAAGGATGGAAACTTTTTTTGGATGGACTCTGGCTTGATTCAAGTACTGTAATTATATTATTACAGTGAGTATTATGATATTATACTATTACAGTTATGTATATTACTACTAATATATTATTTTTCTTTTTTTTATCTTAATCTTCTTTTTAATTTTTTTTTTATATTAATTATATTATTATATAGTAATGAATTATTTTTAGAAAATAAATTGCGTTTTGTCAAATCAATGTATTTCCATCGAGTTAAAATTCGACCGAGTGCAGCGCGAACTCGTGTAGAGACTTAGATATTATTTCCTGTTTTTTCCCTCATCGCTTAACGTCTCGCGTTTATCTTCATAAAATTTTTAAAGTAATTTTCTTCGTTATTGCTTTAGAGACGTCGGCTACGCAACGCTTTTCCATTTTTATTTTCACAAAATTCGTTTAAGTTTGATTACAAAAACAGAAAATAAGTTGGAAATCTCGTAGAGTGAGTGTTATAAGAAAAAAAAGAAAAAAAAAAGAAAAAAAAACAGATGATTTATTTGCCCTGACATTAGTATATTTTAAAGTGTTGAATTATCACACGCAATATATAACACACAAAGTTATAACGCTAATTGAAGTATAGAAAATACTTCCAATTCGTATATCACTATCTATCAACGAAAGAAGGTCCTCTCTTAGAAAAATAACACAAGCTAAAATTGCATTCCAGACTGGTTTTCCGATGCAGACACAGTGTGGCACGATATGTTGCTACAACGCACGCGAGGTTAAGTAACAATACTATCGGTAGCTTCGTCACGATATTCTCCACGCCTTTATTTCTCGTGCTTTGCCCTTTGACCTTTTACTCGGAAAACCTTAATGAGTCCGAAATAATTTATTTCTTGTTACGTTATTTTTTTATTTCCGATTTCAAGCGAAAAAAATTATCAATATCTAAAATAAAAATGTACAGAGTGTATCCTAAACCTTTGATCAATTTCGATTTTTCATTCACATAATTGCATATATATATATTTTGTTTTATATATATATCTATATATATGTATATATAAAATTTATTCAAAAAATAAGCAACGACTGATACGTTTTAATTCAACAATGAATAACAGGATTCATCATAATAATAGATTTATTATGATGAAACTGACGCTTCTTGCGAATTGTTGAAATTTGTTAGAAACGTATGCTGCAATTTCATGGCGTGAAAATTAGAGTGCGAAAATGTGTGCGGGACATCAAAGGTACGGGTGTACTCTGTTCGTGATAGCTTAAATTTCTCCTGCACAGATCACATCCGCCGCTTATTTCCCGCGTGAAAATTGTGCTTGAGACGTGTGCATGCTACCCGAGGACCTCTCAAAAGATCAATTCCGTACAACGTAGAGCGAGAGTCGACGGTGAGAAATAAGAGACGTGTCAGCAACCGTTCGGCAAGGCTACCCTCGTGCTTTTTAATATCGTTTATTGGATCCACCTTGTACGAGTGGTAAACGGAATATAAATTGATCCTTGCCGCAAAATCTCCGCGACGTTTCGAAAATTTCCGTCACCGATAATTAATCCGTATTGTAAAGTCGAATTTTAAAACATAAAAAGTAGTATTGTGTCTCCCATTTCTCATTGACTGAATTATTTTATAACAGTATCGAGTTTTTATTCATTTAGAAAAAATGTGAATCCCTTTAGAAGAATTTTTGAGAAATCTTTGAATCGCTTTTAAAATCTGGATTCTACTGTTAATTTTTCTTTTTTTTCTTTCTCTATTACGAGCGTGTTGGTTAACATGGGTTTTTAGCGAAAAGACGGAAAAAACCGCTCTTGCTCCGTCGCTAATTGGATTACTTTGTAATCAGCAAAATGCAGACAAAGTGGTACACAGCACAGCACACTAATACAAAGTAATGAGGATAAAATTTAAAAAAATGAAAATAGTGTTAGTGAAATAAAATTACAATAAGATAAAGGAACGCGAAAGCTAGAATACGTCAGTTTTTTCAAGTCGTTTCCATAGTAAAGTCTAACGTCGGGCGTGTATGTGTGGTATTAATCAGAATAAACTCAGTCAGAACAAGATTGTATTATATTACGAGAGGAAATCTGATTTGAGCTGTCGTGTGCGCTTTCAGCTTTCAGGCGACGAGTCGCGTCGGCTTTGCACCAGCGGTGCGAAGGCACCTGAAAAGGGCGTCGCGGAAACCGCGAATCTTGGCGTGGCGACCTACGGCTCGGTCGTATTTCAGTTAAAAGACGCCCATCTGGAGGCAAACGGTATCTGCGACTTCGTCTTTCGCGCCTTGAGGGTTATCAGCAAGACGATGACGTTCACCATATGTCTGACCTGTTTGTCCACTGTGCCTATCTTGATGTTCATCTTTGGTGAGTAAAGAGAGTTGAATAATGACGGTTTCAATTATAATTTCGGTCACGTAAAAATCGAAAGATCTTTGACCGATAATTGGCCGCGCATGAAAAATTTAATTACATAAGAGAAAGTATTCGAACATCATAATGAATATTATATAATAAATAATGTCGGATAAGTAGGTCGAAAGAGTGGCTCTACCGAGGCTGCTCTCGACGGTTCGATCCGTCTTATATTTCCGCATAGACGTAGCAGATCGATACTCAGTATATCTATACTTAAGAATTAACGACAGGTTCTCGTGAGACTTAGGAAGGTGATATAGCTTATCTTTACTCTTTGATCATCATAGCATATTTTAAAATTCAAATACTGCTAATGTATCACTCTTTAATATAACGCCATTTAATATCTTTTTGTCTTGTTACTTTGCAATGCTATACTTTTATATATTACTTTTGAAAGTTATCATATGAATATTTTATACGCGAATAAAAAGAGAGATAGAAGATTCAGTTCATTTAAAAAAATGATGAAGAATAAATGATTGAACAAGATGTTCTCTTTAACTTTCTTCATGTTTCAATAAACTTTGCGAAACCTTCCAGCCTTTTTTCATGTAAATTTCCCTCCATTACATATCTCTCGAGAATTGAAACTCTTTTATTAGCCTTTAACTTTTCTCAAGGAAATACCTTTACGCATTACATCCGATGGGAATAATTTCGAAGAAAATTTTTAATACCTAACAGTACTATGGTGTTAGTCTACTACTCTTTAATTAATTTCTGAATTGAGACTGTGTTAAAAGTACGGAGTCTCTGATAGCGAAATTCTCAGTGATAGTTTACGCGGAGAACGCGCCAATTGAGAGATAAGATTCTTTTCTTAATGTCTTTCATAAATATATTTCGTATGACCGATACAAGTCTGGAATTTTATTGGGACAAATAAATGAGAAGATTTATATTAGCTGACTATTTTTGCAGTTCACAATCTGTCAATTAATCATATTGTTTGCAATATATGATGTAATGCCAATTTATAATTTATTTGATGTAAGTCATTAAATAATGTATATTCTTTTCAGATTGTATCTAACATAATGATAATATTTGTGAGAAGAGAACGCGCTAATATAGTCTTGAAATCTAATACAATTATAAATTGAGTGTAATTAAACTTCGGGCTAAATCTAAAAGTATAATTTAGATAAATCTCTCAGCCAATAAGAGATCTCTTTTCTTATTTATTTTTCGCATTGCAAAATTTTACAATAAGATGTAAATGATGCGTTATCGTCGTTTTTCTTTATCGTGAAATAGAGTTTCAACCAGCAAAATGCAAATATTTAGTAAACGTTCACAAAGTAATACGAGGAGAGATATGCACGGCAATGTAAAATAAATAAAACCTAACTTCTGCTAACCAATTTTCATAAATTTTCCAAAATAAAATTTCCGAGTCTATCCCTGATTTTACTCTTTTGTAATTTTGTGCATAGTATAGTATTTACATACACTCAATTTAAATGCAATGAGAGTCTTTTTCTAAACCTAATAAAGCACGATACCACATGCAGCAAAAGTGCATTTGCTTTCCGACCGGATTGAGTAACAGGGTTCGAAATTCCACGAAATGTACGACATCGTTTCCGAGTTAATTAATGCTGCCACGATTACGACACGCGAATCGCTAGCGTGTTGAGCTTACGGCATGCAAAGCATACTTAATTTCTCGGTTATGGTCTGTTATATTCGCGCTACAAGGGGCATGGACGCTCAACCTAATTTATTGTAGGCTCGGTACATTCACCTTCCGGTAAAGTCAACTTGATAAGAACCTGCAATCGATAATATAATATGTAGCGTAGACGAACCACAAAAATGGCCGCAAATTGCCGAATGAGACTTAAATGTTTCATGAATCACGACACAAAAACACGAAAGAATCCCTAAAATTGATAGCTTGTATTGTAAAAGTTTGATAAGGCACTTAAAATCTTAGGATAACGTAAAAAGGGACTGATTCAAGGAACATATGAAGCACATCGAAGAGTCAATGTGTTAGAATGCCATTAAGAAAATTACCTTATTGCCTAACTTGGTTTGCGGAAGAAGAAAAGGAAGCAATCGACATATCACGATTGTCGGTCGTTTGTTTTATGCGAAATTTGAGCCAGTCATACGGCTCAGGTAGTTCGTAAATCGTGTTTACAGCATTGCAATCAAAATAAAGACATTTAAACCGGAGTTGATATGATATAATTGCTTTAAAGTATCTCTCTTTTTCAAATACAATCGTATATATACTCGCATATATATGTATACTCGTATATATATTGTATTTGAAAAAGAGATATTTTAAAGTAAAAAAATATATATATGTATAAGTGTGTGTGTGTGTGTGTATAATTTTTTTAAAGTTTACATTATCTCTGCAACAACTATCTAAGTATTTATGATAATTGTATTGATTTCTTATCATAGCAAGAATACACAAAATAAATTTTTCAAGAAACTGATATAGATTATGTTGCAGCAGAAATTTGATTACATATGTGTATACAAGATGTACATAATAACAATGTATTCAAGTGTACAGAAGAACGATGTTTGCATGTTATGTTATCCCAAGTTGGATGTCGAATCAGGACGTGATATACAGGATAGACGTCAACAGGCAACACGCAATTAATGCTAAATTATTCCTCGCTGGCGTTACAAAAAGCGCATAATAATGACGCACGTCGTATATACATTAGATCTTAATTGATGGGCAAGAATATCGATTAAGAGATGTTTTCCTCTTTTCTTTCCGAAAATAATAATGAGTTCATAGAGAACATTAAGTACATATGTTATTGCTGCTTGGCGTACAAACTATGAAATAGTGTATTCGGGTCACAGATATAAAAAGAAGTGATATAAATGGAAAACGTCATAAAAGCTCCACTAACGAGGAAGATTTCAGCGGGAAAACGAAAGTCGTGTCATCAATTATCACATTTTCCGCCATACATATGCGACACGACGTAAAATCGAAATTTCTATGTGTAATGTTTAATCAGAGATAATTTTATACATACACAGACATATATCCATATTTAAGCTAAATATAAATATATATATATATATATATATATTATTATATATATCATGTTATATATATATATTATTATATATATTACATATATTATAAGAAAAGAACTTTTGACGTGTGTATGGCAGATTTTTTTCATATCATAACAAATGGCCAACGCATCGAGTCATGTTTGAATTTATTGTTTTAGGTGTGCAGTTCATTAGGGATTGTCCGAAAGAGCCATACATTCCTGTCTACATGCTGATCGGAGGAGTTCTGGGCGCCGTGCGCATGTTCTGGGCACTCTATTCGCAAGTACGTTCCCGCACGCCGGAAGTACTGTCCGTTCCTGACGCCAGACCATACGTCTCACCTATGACATTACTCTCCATAGCTCTATCGTGCTTCCTGGTCGCATGGTTCGTGTTAGGTAAGCAATTTGAAATTTCGTTCGAAATTATACGCGCGGCGTTTTATACATCCCACACCAGCAACGCCCGAACTTTCCGAGCTTTAAAACCACAGAGGATTTACTCAACAAGTGTAAAGCCGTATTACGAAAACGCGTTCTTCATAATATTCGATTACATGATTTTATAATTACTTTATGCAAACGTGAATAAATATTAGGAGATTATCACTGTGCAAAATAGAGCAAACTAAAAATGGTAAAAGTAACTGCCATTTTTTATAATTTTCTGGTTAAAGTTTACTTATTAAATTTCTTTTAATTATTTTATATTAATTACTCATTTTGTATTATTTAACAGAGTAATTTAATTTTATCACCATTCTATGTTTCCTAAATAAAATTCTTTGAATAAAATTTTCGCGAGATATAAGAATTTTTAATTTAAATGGACGAAACAATGCTCAAAGAACAGTTCCGTCGCGATATTATTATGTTACTGCCCAAATATTGTAGCGTGTATTATACTTTTTCCTTACAGGTTGGTCTTATATATAATTACATAATGTTTTCTGTTCCAATGTTATTCTCTTACGAGTAAATTTTTAAGAAAATATCGGTCAAGTGGCTTTGTTTATATTTACATTGAAGGGCTTTAACGTTCTATGTTTGATGAAAAATGAATTGATGTTAAGATGTCTCAGAAATGCACAACATTATCACTGATTAAAATATACAATTATCTTTTTTTTCCATAAATTATCAGTATATGTTAATATTATATTGCTTTGTATTTAATATATTAGATTGATAGACTTATTATATTTTTTGTTTTTTTTTTTTGTTTTATTTGAGATTTCTTTTACTTGCTGTTAATGCAAGCTCACGTAAAATAGCAAGCAGTAGTATGAAGCGTTGTGAAAGTATTGTATATGCGAGTGTGAATCTGCGTGCAAGAAGAAATTTCGCAATTACAAAGTCCACTGTTATGACGAATTAACCGTTCGTGACCAAGCATCGCTGTGCAATATTTATATTTCGTGGAGCGTGCCAATTTGCGAGTGTCGTATGGCGAAACGCGACAGTTTGTTGGTCGGAGTATGGGACGTAATTGCAGGCTACTTAATCACGAGCACTTGATATGTATGCCACGTAACTCCGCGAGGTCGTTACTCTAATTCGAAAGTTTTTGGGTCGAATGTAAGAGCAAGATTTTGGTGGATTGTGAAAACGAACGAGCGAGGAAAATTTTTCTACGCGTATTTTCAAAGAAATATTCTTCAATATAGAGTTCCAATATTGTTTAAATTTGATAACATTCTATGTGACTCCTTTATATTTTATTGCTCAAACTTTAAAGATGTTGAGATTCGTACGTTCATCGTGTCGTATGCTTTCTTCTTTTTTTGTTCCAGGACATTATTGGATACTGCATATAATGTGGCCGGAATATGAACTTTCGTTGTACGCGCCCAATCGGTGGTGTCACAAAACGCTCTATATTTTTTCTTTAGTTCATCTGTGCGTGGTGTATGCGGTTTTATTTGTAATACTAATAGTGGCGATCGGTCTGGCTTTCTGCAGAATTCTGGAATGCCCTTTACCAGAAAGGTAAGTCATTTTTTGGCGTATTCGGAATATCTGGTTTACAGGATTTGTTCAAAGAAAAAAAAAAGAGATCAGTTACATTAATTAGAAGTTAATAACGTTAGATCTATTTTAACACGATATCTTTAAAATGTATAAACAATTTCTAGTCATTATTTACAAACACTTATATCTTGAATTATATTTTCGTGTATAAGTTTTTGTAAATAATTCGTAAATTTCTCTTTTTATGAATTGCAGATATAGAAAGCGACAATTCCAATCAAGATTAATTTTCCTAAAAATTTTCAAAATGGGAGAATAACTTACAATTAGATACGTGATACGATTTTCTCTTGGAAAATATAATTATGACTTATAATGAAAATAACGTGCTGCGACGTTGACCCAATTTTTGTAGAATTGACGATGGAAACTATTTTACGACGAGTACGACAGTGAAAAATATTTCGTTGATACCGCGTTTCAATTTATTTATTACAACACTCGATACAATTGCAGAGCCGAGTAGAACAGATCATGTATCGTAGGGCTCGTATATACACGCACACAAATTATGTTCTTATCGTCAACGAAATGTAAATATCTCGCTCGTAGCTTGCATTGCGTGTTTAACGACGTGATTAAAATATTCGCGGCGATTACAAAAGATATGAGTTAAAAGACTTCGCAAAAATACCTGTATCGCGATCTAGCCCGTTTTCTATTTCGCACATGAATGATACACACGAAATGCCAAATGCTTGACTCGTCGAAATCATTGTGTGTGTGTTGATAGCGCGCGTTATCTAACCACTACTAAAATTATAATTGTTGAAACGCTATATATAGTTTCAACAATGTTCCCCACTCGATCTATGTCATAGCGATATAGAAAGTTATATTAAAAAGTAAAATGAAATTAAAAAAAAAAAAAAACTTTTTTTATACATAAAGCGACGAACTCCCCCGCGAGATCGATAAGAGCACACTCACGCTCCAAAGTGCTCCCGTTCTGATCGACTTTCAGATACAAATAACCACGGCGATCCGTTCGCCAGAATAAAATCCGTGAGAAGAAGAAGTCGACGGCCGGCGGCAGAGGTGACGGTTGGCGTCTAGACAGACATAAGGTCCTGGAGGACCTGCAAGAGGAGGTGGACGACGACGATGACGAGCGGAGCGATGACGGCGGGATGGATTGCGGTAACAAGATCGTGCAGGAGGTGAAGTATTGCAGCAAAGTGCAGTTTCGCGCGCCTGATATCATCGAGCTATGATGAATAAGCGATGATGCAACGGAAGAAACGCGGAGACACGTCTTGCTGCCGGTGGCGGAAGAACTGAGGAGGAAGAGACTCGTAATCTTAAAAGTTTGCCACGATAACGAGGACGCTGGCCGCGGGGGTAGAATTTGCGACAGGAAGCTCCTCGGAGAGACGTTAGAGGGAAAACGAATAACGAGATCGCGAAAGGAAAAGTAGATCGACGATGGTGCATCTTTCGTGAATAATCGAGGTCTCGGCTCTGACACGTGCGAGATCCCGGGATAGAGTCTTCGTATTTTTCGCAAAGGAGATCGGTGAATGTGACGGAAACGTCACGTCGGTGGGGATCCGGATCGATCGCGAAGGAATTAGCCGCTTGACGAGGGTAGTGGAATCTACGAGGAAACATGTAATTGTGGAGCAATATTAAATGCATGGTGATAATTTTTAGTAATGATTATTTTTCAAAATGTGTTAAAGTATTAATATCAAATTCACTCATTTTTAATTTCAATTTTGAGTAAGTCGACGTGGAAAGTTCACATAGTTTCATGGTTTGTGGACTCAACCGTATTCATAGCAACGAAAGGAAACGGAATAAAATTTTCATTGACGAAAGAAGATTACCCGAAGACCTTCCTGTAAGAATGATACTGGATGGAGCACGTCTTTGCCCCAGTAGCAGAGGATAGAAACAGAGAATATTTTCTGAAGACTTTCGTCCCCGAAACGCCGTAGTTTCGATTTAAGCGTGTCTTAGCTGCGGTTCAGGGAGGAAATCGATACGAAGACCTTCACTCGTATCAAAACAAGAATCTCCGATTCTACTCTCACAAAAATAACGCTTCTTTTTTTCACACAAAATGAAATGCAGAAATCTAAAGCATGTAAATAGCCTGATTGAATTAGCATAATTAAACCGTATATTCTTTTTCTTCTAAGAATGTTTAGCAAGGAATTTTACATCGTTTTAATAGCGATTGAATGCGAGCGATTTGTCCGAGAGACTCACCAATCATCGATCTTCCGATTCGTTTAATTCGTTTCAACGTAGGAGTTTATTGATTTTTTTCTGTTTTTATCGCCTAGCTGCCAGCAAGTATATAAATAAGGGTGAACAACTGGTAAACACGTTTCTTCTTATTATATACCATATACAACTTTGAAAAGTTGATGAATATTTCCGAATAAAATTATTCCGCAAGATTCTTCTTGACAACTTGAAGGTCTCGAGCTCAAGTTTCATTAGTTCCCACGTAAATCCGCCCCCATGGAAAACGCGCCGCGTCGAAAACTCGTCGAACCACGTTTGAAGACCGTGCAAAGTTGAAGAAAATTCGCAGAAATTTTACGATTGCAGTTTTACCGCGTAACGTCACCGCGCAAAGTGGCGGTTTACCCAAACGCGAAGAACTCGCAGCTTTCCGAGTTACTTAGTTCCGAAGCAGAAAATCGTATGGAGGGGAAAACCGCCATGGGCAAAAGAACGAAGCCCGGTATCGACTTATCGAGCGACGTCGACGATGACGACATCGACGAAGACGACGTACTCTGCTATCGGCCGAACTGACGCGCAAATCCGCTTCATCGAATCAAGTCTGGGAAAAGTAGATACAGTGACTGCGACAATTGTGGTTTCCGTTCGCTCAGTGACGGAAGTGATATCGAAATTTTGCGTCCCGGTAATTCGATGCTGTCTCTCTCTCTCTCTCTCTCTCTCTCTCTCTCTCTCTCTCTCTCTCTCTCTCTCTCTTTCTCGCGAAAGAGTAATACTTGTGCAAAATTTCGCGCAAAATTCAACGCTCGCTCGTTGCGATTCATCGACATGTCAAAGCTTCCAATCGTTTCTCGTTATCTCTCGATAGTATCGAACGCTGGCTGCAGGTAAGTGGATCTGATTAAGGACACTTCAACATAGGATGAAACGTATAAAGTATAGAAGATATTATTCCTTAACTTTCATTATCTTTTCTCATTCTTTCTCTTGTCTCTCTCCAAGTTTAATTATAAAAAATTGCAAATTTTCCAATCAATTTTTTTTTCATAAAAATATAAATAATTCAAATAATAAAAGTTAAAACATACTATCTTTCATACGAAAAAATATAACTTTTCGTATCTTTATTTGTTCCACGCTATCGCGTTCAAGCAGTATTTTATAGCTCTCGTTTAAGATACAGTCTATCAAAGTAGTATATTAAAATGAGAAAAGCTTTGCATCGAGTCTCAAAAGGAATCAAACACACTTCGACGCGCGTACTAACTATTAGCTGTGTACTATCAATTCGTACGCCAATTGTATAATGCGCGATCGACTAAGTCAGTATACATATTTATCCTGAGTGAAACTTGTCGACCGTCAAAGGCATTATAAATAGGTTTTTACACGCCTACTACACATACCCGTGCACATATATAAAGATACATATACTCTCTCACACACACAACTTTTCTATGAATATTTGTATCATCGAGCGTGACATTGTTGTTAGATTTCGTCTCACTCTTTAAGTTTCGAAGTAATGATATAAATAATATGAGTCTCGTGTTATATCATTCATTTAAAAAAAATGTAATTAAAAAAATAAAAATTAACGAACCAATTAATGATACGCCTGATGTTCTCGCTGAAACTCTTCTACGTCGATGTAATACTTAAAATGTTTCTTTCCGAATCCGATAATTAAATGTTAAAAAAAATTGTTATCGTTCATGAAACAAAGAATAAAAGATACGATGATGTATTGCTCAACAGAATCATAAGAGTGAGGGATTCAGCTTAATATCAGGTGAAAATGAAACCTATCGATCATGCTGAATTTATAGGAAGATAGACGAATAGAATAGTAGAATGAATCAAGAATCGAAGCTAAAAATCTCTAGTTCAAATAAGATGTAATAACTGAGATGGCTAGATGAGTTAGAGCAAAGTATGTTAAATTGAGCGAAAGTGGGTCATCAATGAGTGGGTTTTTCTCAGTAAAAATGCGCGATTCATCCTACGATCCCTTTCATTCGCAGCTATTATGTAAGAGATTCTGACGTTATAAAAGTTGTTTAACAAAATGAGGATATACGTATAAATGCTATTGAACGTATAGGCACTCATAAATATATCGTTGTTCTAATTGTAAAGAAACTTAAAACCAGCATGTAAATTTTTCGAAGGTTAAATTAATCTTTTTCTTATAGGTTTTATATAGTGTACCTCCAGCAGTATATAAAACTTAACATAGCGACGATTAATCTTAAACTTACGAAATTTATCATAGTACATTCGATGCTCGTAAAAAGAGAGTCACCGTTTCAACAATTAAATAAACATCCCTAAAGGAAGCTTTATAATTAGGCTGACGATATATTTCATTTCGTCGACATCATATGATGCACGTTATACACGTCTCGAGTATCCTACGCCAAGAACTTCGATCCAACTTGTGTTATTCTTTTGCGATTACGACGCGATCGATCGCATCTGATGCTCTGTCATGCGAAATATATCAAGGAAAAAATAGATAATAAGATGGGAGGAGAAGAAAGAGGCACACACACAATGCGTCAATTAAATCAACACATCAACAAGCTTCGCTCTAAAGCTAAAATACAACTCTTGCGAGGGGTTATTTTTTTGCACAAACGCAAATAACGAGCAACATGACTATAGATATATAAAGAGCGAATATATGTATGTACGTAAACTTTCCCCATTTTAACGAAATTATTTAACGAAAATTTCATCGCAAACGCGTGAATCTGGTCATATTTAACATTGCGATAGAAAACATGCATATTCGTGTGCACAAGTATTTATACGTTTTGATAAATATTATTACTTTTTATACTATCTAAATGGAGCAAATAATTTACATCATTTTTTTACACAGAAATAAAGACTCATGGATGTTAATTATGATTTATAATTTAATCGTTCTTTATGTATCTATATTCATCGTACTAGATCATACGAGAAAAATCGCGATGCGAATGCTTTTTAAGCGGATGAAAGCAACAGCATTTATTTGTACAACACACATATACACATTGTACGTGTAAATATACTCTTACGCACGCGAGAATAAGAGTAATTTCTCCAAAAATCTGACCAAACACAGTGATAGGTGATCTATGTGAATTAAAGTGTTTCAATGGCCGTTAATTTTATTTCATCATTCTTATGTTTACACTTGCGACTGGTTCGAAAACGGGTCCATACTTAATCGTCTATGTACGGAATAAATAAATACAATGATTGTGTCGTTAATTAAGGCTGTAGCTCAACTCGTCAACGTATATGTAACCGTAAAATAAATCTCCGCTGGGAACGCGCCTTGCACGATATTTCCATACTCGTCATTTATTCGTTTACCATTATTTCAACGAGTGAAAATTCTATTCGATTTCCAATTGAACGAACACCAGGAAACGATAATACGTTTTTATTATTTTTTACTTTTTCACATTGACAATTACCGCGTAAAAATAACTTAAGTAAAAATAATAATATAAAAGAAATGAAAATAAAATAAAATAATTATTCACTAACATTATCATTCCTTAACAAAAAATAGTTGAAGTTGTATCGATTAATAAATCGGAAGCATGGTTCGCTTGCTTTGAAATATTTTATGTTTGAACAAAATATGATTATTAGAATTTTCTTCACGAGGAAGAACATTTTGTTCCTTAAGAAATAAACAAGTCTTTGGAATAATAAAATCCCCTGGCTATATGTAGGGCAATGGTGCAAAAAGTTTAATTGAGATTGTGACAGATGATTATTAAATTGAGGTTTCATCTCTATTATAGAAATGCGATTTGTATCACAGCTGGTTTCGTAAAAGCAATGGCTATATGTTACAGTCGAACGTGACAGCTACGGACATAAATCATATGATGGCCAGAGACACGTGCCCGTACATATGAAACACACGTGTAACTAAGGAAACTTTAAACAAGTTTAAATGCGTAAATGTTTGATTGTGAAAGTGATCCAATTCCGAATAGGAACATAATCACATTGAGTTAAATTCACTAAGTATTTTTATGATTGATAATTATTATAAAAACTATATGCGTCGTTTTTGTATGATTCATCAAAGTAATATTAATGATTATTATCTACGTCTCCCTCTCCTATTTCATATTTTTTTAGAAGATATTTATCGCTTCGAATCGTATTCAGAATCGCACCTTTAATGGCAAATGTGTCTATAATATCTGATATTACCGAGCTATATCATGACGCTACATTTAACGTAAATGAAAGTCGTGCTGAATATAGTGACCATACGAAGCTCAGTCTTAAAAATCACTAAAATTACGGGAGTATTTGTCAGTTTTGTGAATATCAGTAAATTGCGCATTGATTTTCATTGGCGAAAATTCGATGGCCGTTCCGTACTTTTGTAGTATCTATTTAGACATCAAAAGCTACGAAGTAGAAATCACGGAACGGAAGGAAAGGAGAGAAAAAGTATGTGAATCGATACAATGCGCTGTATATTTACCATACACATCGAATCGTCAGTCTGATAAAACTAATCTGAGAATAGAAGAGTTGTATTGAATTCATTAATAATTTGTAAATTTAGACAAGTAGATATAAAATCAAAGTTTTACTTAAATAACAGATAATTGTTTTCTTTCGCGCAAAAAATTCAAATCGTGCGTGCCATGCATCGATTGATAATCGAGAGATATAACTAAAAAAAAGTTTCATATATTTTACGTAGTATAATGTACGTTAACCCTCCGCATCGGCGAAAGCCGGATCATTCATGACCCATGTCTAAAGAATGTTTTATGAAACTTGTGCGATAATCGAAACAAATATTTCATGTGTGCATTCAATAAAAATATCAATAATTTTTATTTTAAAAATATTTTTTTATCTCTTAATTGTCATATACAAGCAATATTTAAGAAAAAAATTAAAAGTATTACACACACATACATATATATAAAAATATATAATTAAAATTTATTATAAAATTTTAATCTGAGACAAAATAAATTTTGCTATGGGTCAAATGATACAGCCTCCGCTGTGCGCGCAGCTGTCACGTCGTCCGAATCCGCTGTCCGAGGGTTAAAATGTACATTATGATAAGATAATGGAAAAAAAAGAAAAAAAAAAAGAAAAAAAACCTGAAATATAATGAAAAATAATAAAATAAAATACATTTTTAAATAAATCATGTATTATTCGTCCCCAATATGGTATCATGGTGCGACTATGTGCGTTTTTAATAAACGTACAAATGTCAACGAAAATATAGAGAAGTCGTAAATTACAACGGGAAAATTACGAGAGTCAGGGAGATACCATTAACTCATTCGCGATCTTGCTCTGATAACTCAATCACAATCAATCGCGATTTGGGTTGTTTATGAGGATAATTGATCATACTATCCACTGTGCGTCCTGTATAACCAGCCACTATATCGATTAACTATCTAAGTTATCGTCAGCGCTATTCACGTTTGGTGTCATTAACGTGTATGCCTAAATGTGTGAATGTGAATGATAATGTCTATAATAGTATGATTTTTGAATTTATCTGTTGATTATGTTATTTTGCCTTTAGATATAATATTTATTTGATACAGTGTTTTTAAAATTTCTTCCAAAAACTTATATGAAATTTTATGTCGTTTCCAAATATCAGAATTAGAAAAAGATATAAATGCTATTCTACTGTTAACAATTCGCGAGTTTCATAGAAAAAAAAATAGATATAGAGTCGCGAACATTCATCTCCGGAAGAATTCGTGCGCTTGCGAATTAATAAGAGACAGTGATCTGATTTTCTCATTCCATTAGTTCTACGTTCACAACCTTACGTGCGTTTTCTGTCCTCGGAGGGAGAGATAGAAACTTATTACAATGCCTAAGCTGATAAAATGGTGAGATGTAGGATATAATGATATATCGAACGATAGATTATATTTGTCGTGAAAATTGTGCGAATGCGCCATAATTCTGTAGGCGAGAACGAGTCGACAGCGGGATTTTGTGATAACCGTGTATACATACATATATCGAGTAACTTGGAACACCACCGAGATAAAACACAAATCTCAAGATTATGGTCCTCTCCTCTACTTAGCCCCGCCTAGCTATAAGTAATATCGTCGATTAGTAATTATATTAATAATTGTACTGTTGAGAAAAATATTGAATTTCGATAGGATTTTAATAGAATAGAGAGTAGAGAATTTATTTATTTTTATACTGGACACCTCGATAATGAGCGTCCGCTGTATTTAATTGGGCGCATGAGACGTCCATTATCAACGAGCGCGATGTTTTTCTCGGTTGACTCGGAATTTACGTGTCAGTTTCTTCGTTGATTCTCCGTAGATAATTGCAAATCCGTTTCAACGCTGATTATCATTAAATGCGCGTGTGTCGTTTAACTTGTTTAACGTGTAATACTCACAGCACGAAATGAATAAACGATAAACGGTATTAGCATTAACAGTATCGCGAACGGTCGAAACGCGAGATACAATATTAATGGTACTTTATCTACTACCGAGTAATCTGGCGAACGGCCGAACGATTCCGGCGGTATCGGTATTCATTAAGAAATGTTTCCGTTCCCGAATTACTCGGACATCAATGCGCGTCAGAGGTGGATTTTTTGCCGAATACTGCGCTATGTGTTTTAGCGATACGTACGTGTGTTTTAGCTGTTAGGAATATATTTGCACGCGCCAAGAGTCGCGAATTGTGGTCCAGGCTTTAACGTAGAATTTACATGGCAGCGCCACGCAGATCGGTCTCGTTTGTCGCGACAGCGAGACGAGACGTCTCGTGCAAACATATACATCGATCGTACTTTTCTACATCGTTCTCGCCTTGTCTCCTTTCGGATGACTTATGGTTGATCGCTTTGGTCCAATTTCGTAGTTACAACTAGCGTCCTCTCTCAATCTCTTTTAAGAGCCACGAGTGCGATAGTGGCGTAAGTCACCAGCATACATCGCGCAATGAATTCGCAAAGTTTAGAGAGACACACACATACATACACACACATTTATATGAAATTAAAATATGTTATACTGTGTAGAATTGTATATCAAAAGACCGACATTAATAAGATAACAGTGACAATAGTCTTTCAAAATTTATGGTTTACGTTTAGAAGGATGATATTCTTGAGAATATAATTACAAGAGACCTATAAAATATATACGTTATCATACGATTGTTAAATTTATACATTAAATTTATGAATGTTAAAATCATGTAAAATTTTAATTCCTCGAGGATATTAATTAATCGCGAAAGAGAACCCTAAAAAACGATGACATCGGTGCAATGAAGAACACATAATTGCTCGATTGCATACAAATGCAAAATTAAAATTAAACTCCGTTTCTCGCGAGAATTTAAATTGCAATTGACGTATACATGGACTGACGTTGATTTTATTACGCAATGTAAAAAAATCGGTATTTGTTTCAGAGGAAATCGATGCGTTCGTTCATATTCATTTCATGTATACCAATTTCCATCGAAAAAATCGCGTCAATCAAGCGCCATGGAACAAAAAAAGCAATACCAAAATTTACGTTTCTTCATCACATCGAAAAGCATTCGAAGACGATACGTCTGTCATTTTGCCGCGGATTATTATTGTGCCCGCGTAAACAAAGTCTAAAAGTAACAAAGCAAAATTCTCTCGCTTTACCGAGCTATCGTTGTCAAACGATTCGAATTCGAATAAAAAAAGTAATTATCGTACAAATTGTACAAATTCTCGTATCGTACAAATAACTGAATCATTTATAAAAAAGGCATTAAGTGAAATTATCGGTAAACTTAATTTGTGTCTCTCTACAATTTATGTACATATATCAATGTTGTACAATTATTGTATCGTGATAATTGTTATCATAATAACAACATCGTAATATCGAATTCACTTGGATAACTGAGTTATTAATGAGAAAATATTGATAAAATAAGTTTGATGATTTATATGACGCGGCGCGGGACCATCATATCGTAATAATCGTAATCCTCCTGTAAAAACAGCAGATCGCATCGACGCATCGACCTATAAACCATTATTATATCTTATTGTCGGAACGTTTCATTGTTTCGCGATGTAGTCGTCTGAAACGGAAAGCGCGGACTGTTCGATAAAAATAGAGAATCGTAGAACAGATAACGTTGTACCAAACCATTAGTACGTATTGATCCGATCAAATACGTCGATGCGATTTCGATGCAATTTTTTTAAACGCAAAGAGCTCTTCGTTGCGATTTCCAATCCTTTCGCCGCGGTCCAACGAACCACCCTCATCGTATATTCAATAAATAGCGATGCACGACTCGATCATTCATGTATGTATGCACGTGCGTGTGTTAACCGTTATTACGAAGACTTCAAGGGTCCAATCACGGCTTTGAATCAGCATAAGTCACGCCATAAAATATGTGTGCGATATCCTCTCATACTCTTATATCCGAATAAGTTCTGTATGCAGTTTTAGAGAACGAACGCCTAATCATATCAATTTACATACTTGAAAAAAAATTTAGTAGGAGATTTATAATTCATTTAACGGCATATTTCATTTTCTAATCTCACGGAATTAATTTTAAAAAAAAATTTTCTTTTTAAATCTCCAATAAAGAAGATGTATTCAAAGAAAAAAATTAATTTAAGAAATAAATTTTACTTTTTTTTTGTGGTAAAATTCTTATAATATTATCTTACGAAATATTTTATTATTTTACTCACAAATTTATGGTCATGTAAATCATTAAGAAGTTAACTATGAAATTCGATGAATATAATCGGTGATTAAATAAATCAGTAGAATCTAAACAATCGCTAAGTTTTTCTTTGTTCGTACTATATTATAATATTGTAACGATTGTAATTTTAATGTTGCAACAATCTGCCAAATTTAAGAGACATACAGACGTTTTTCAATCGTTGCAACGTTATAAATCATCGTAATATAATGTGCAATTTAAACTTCACCGAATCACGACATATCGCTTTAAAAGTAGTCACACTATTGATGCAAACGCGGTACGCGCATTGCGAAATATTATGAACGCTCGCATTCTCACTGCACATTTAGTGCTAATTGCGACTGTCCATTTACGAAAATTGTTCTATATTCAAAAAAAAAAGCAACAAATCACATTTAGCACTAAATGAGCGATGAAGATACGGACCAAAGTATCTTAGAGTGGAATATAGGTAGCTTTCGCGATTTGCGCGATTATATAATGGGCTTCCGGAAATTGTGTAAACTATATTTGGCGGAGAATAATTCTGCTAGAAATAATTCGTCCTTTTGCACGTTATTTGCGTTTACGGAATGGCCATTTACGGGAATACGGTGATCGCGCAGATCGTCAACTGCCTGTAATGAGCCTCGAACTCATCGTCGTAGTAGGTGCGAAAGAAACTCGAAGCACGTTTCGGCTTTTTGTAGTGACTAAATCCCGTCTCTAACGAGAGCATTTATTTATTCAATTCGAAAATCTTTCGCGTTATGAATCGCATGGCTACAACATATCAGCGAATAGAAGCAATTTTCGTTTGCACGATCTATAATTTTCTGTTACATATGCGCGTATGCGCATGAAGATCCGCTGCACATTCTGCATACTGAACGTTTCCGCTTTTGTACAGCGAAGATGGAGATATAAACGTATGCGCTGTAATTTTCGTCGTCACTCTAATTATTCTGTACGTATCTCGGTTATGTAATTCGGATATTTCAGTGACTCCGCTGAAACTCATTTCCAAGATAATATCTATACTCCGCAAATTTATCGACGTGCAATATCTTCTTGTATAGATATTATTATAGATATTCTGAGTGATTAATGTCACACTTGGACTGATAACCTTTTACTGATATAAAAAGACGTTTTAGCTCTTTGAAAGAGAAATATTATAGTTACGTAATATTATGTTTTCATTATTACCGCTTTGATCCAATTATAACTTTTATGCCAACTTTGCAAATATCTTTTAATAAAAAAAAATTAAGAATTAAAAATAAATGTAAGTAGATAATATTAAAACTGTTGTAGCGTGTCTATGTGGATCATGTTTGATTTGGACCTGTACAAACAGCCGGAACGTGTTTAAAGATGTATTTGCGCGTAGCTGATGAAGGATGCAACTAAACAATCGAGCAGTGCCAGTGCATGTACCACACATTTGTATAACATACATACAATATAGCGTAACATAATGTATATGATAACTCAAACACATATGTACTATGTATCCCCGTAGAACTATCGAGGTAAAACGAATAGTAATTATACAAGTACATTTATATAGAATGTATACTGTAGAATGTATACTGTAAACAAAGTGACTGTAAGCGGTATGCTGGACTCATATTGTGACCTATTTATAACGTGACCGCCGAGTGCTGAAAATATAAAATGTCTACATGGTATACACAGTGATATTTGCGTCTCAGTTTTTTCCCCGCAAACTTTCCCGCCGTCTATTTTTATACAGTATTTCCTATTATGTTCGCCATGTCTTTTGTTTTCCGCAAAATGTACCTACATTTTTTTAAATTTAACATGTTTTCTGCCGCGTGGGTCGAATACGTCTCACGTTGAATATTTCGTTCAGATCATTTGATATTTTTTTGTTATTAAAAACGTAACATTATCATAAAATATTTTATAAATCATGTCTAAATATCATGTGTAGTTATCATATTATGGAACGCATGCGCACAATCCATTTCTTATATGTATTGTTGTCTCAAGCTTCATATGTAAAAACTATTTCATTCATTGTCGCATCAGCTTAACAAGCATTTGATTACAATCGTTGTGATAATCCGAGAATTATATGTTAATATTTATTCGTTAAATGTAAAATATGGAAAATCAATATAGTATATATAAAGAAATAAAGATGAAAAAGATATACACTATGTATGAGTATACAAATCAAACACGTGTATATTTATCGAACAATAATCATGATTATCAGACAATCTTTTTCTTTTCATTTTATGGAAATCATGTTATAGATTTACACATTCATTTTATTTGCTTAATTTTTGTTTTTGTTCTGTAGAGCATTTTAAACGTAAATTTTTTTTCTTGATAAAAATAATTTTTGCAATAATTTTATAAATATTATAAGAATTGTTATAAGTAAAATTAATAGTCTTGACAATGTAGAGTGCATGCGACCCATGCGGCGTGAACGCAAAGTCAATCGGTCCAGCACGAAACGCGTGTATTAATTTAGGTGTTAATAAAGGTTTAAAACAATTAACAAATTAAACAAATTACACATAGATTAAAAAAAATTACAAGGATAAATTTCTTTTTTTCAATAAAAAAAGCATTATCGCAAATATTTTACGTGTTATCTAAAATCATAATATAGAATTGTGAATAAAAATTAGTAAAGATTAAGAAGAGACGTCTCTTTAAAGAGAGTTTTCATGTATAATTATAATTTTGATATGCTCGGTATCATTTGTCCATGATGTGATTATGAGAGATTCGAATGACATCCATGTGTAACACTAATATAAGTTCCAATAAAGTTATCGCACAATTAGCGCGATTAATTTATTTGACGAGAATAGTATAGAATTACACACTATACGTGCAACCTCATGTAGCTGTTTGTTGGAAAATTATTACATGAATTTATGGACACGCTTAAAACCAGAGTAAAAAATACAAAATATTAATTAAAATAATTTTAACATCTTAATTTTGAATTATAATTTTGCGACGGATGTTTATTGGCTTTTTATCTATTTATGATTGTAAAAGCAACACTTTCTATCTGTAATGTTTATATTTGTTTATATATGTTTACATTTGAAAACGCTTATTCTGATTTATAAACTTTTGATTATGCTATCATTATGCCAAGCAAAGAATATTTCCAATGTAAAATCTTCCGATCTAAAAATAAAATTTCTCAATGTTTTTAAAATTTCTGCACACTGAAAAACTCGTTAATTACGAAAGAAATTCTTATTAATATATACAATTTGACACAAAGCGAAAAGATACATTTATCATTATTATTTGAAATTGTGTGCTGTCTTGTAAATGAATATTTCATCGATCATCATGACTGTCGCGAAATATCGCATGTGTTAATTTAGATGCGTACCAGTGAACGCGATTCTATCGTAGCTGTCTGCATCCGAATTGCTATTAGATTCCTATACAGTAACCAACAATGCTGATGCTATATATAGTCAAGAGACAAAGTGATCGGGCAGCGATAGCCAATATATTAACAAACAATGCAGTTTCCGGACTACTAGTAAACTCTACACAAAGTGATGCACATTAATAAATGCACGGCTCTTCTAATTGAAATTAGCAGATTGTAATAAAAAAATGATAAAATGAAACGGAGTGATAATATATAATTTAATATATCTATATCTTAAACACATAAAAGAAAGATTGAACTTCCATTCTTTGCACATGCTTCTCAGGTACAGATTTTTAGGTAGATTGATGAAGTACGTATTATATTCGCGGCTAAATCCTTTATACACAGCTTTCGAGAAATCGTGCCGGATTGTTCATTCAGACAATGGTTGCGAAAATATGGAACTCTATCTAAATGTAAATGCGCACCGCCGCAAAGTATTCGTCAGATTCGCGCGACAAGAGAACTCTCAAAAAGTCGTTTTGCCAAATCCGTACCGCGTCAAAAGTTTTCTCACCGAAGTCCATCAAGCAGCTGCGATTATCGATACATCCCGCAATAAGGAACTTGGAAAGTGACGCGAAGAAAGACGTTCTTTTCAATCCGATATCGACAAATGCATGCGTGGGCGCAGTTGCAGTTGTTTGCCGAGAATATGACAGACGAGGCTTCGATTGCACAGATGTACCCCGCTCTTGTAATATACGATATTTTAGAATTATTTAATTATTTACCTTCAAAAAAGATAAATATTAAAGGCGTAAGAAAGAATTTACAAAATATCATAAATGTGTATTTACTGTCGACTGTGAAATTTTTGCTGAATTTAAATTTTTATTAAATTTAATTTTGTCGTTGCGATATAATTCTCTCAGCATTTTAGCTTTTTACCACTTTAAAATATCTTGATAAATAAGTCTCAAAAAATGGAAAAGAAATCTATTGATGAGCATCAATGAAGAAAAAATTGTTATTTTTTAAAATTTGAATTCTATCATACCGCAATATAAAGCTTTTAATTCGGAGAATACATAAGACTTTTGAAATAAACTGTATGAAAGCCGATCGATGATGAACTGTGAACTCTGTATAGATGTAGCTTATATACTTTATGCTCTTTTCTAGAGTAAATTGACGGACCTAATATCAGCTTCTATTGATTTCGAAGTTTCTTTCCGCGCTTGGGTGCATCCCGTCATATTTTATTTCCATGTTCCATTTGTATTTTTATTCTTGAAGACAGCACAAAAAAAAAAAACATGCTCTCAACTCTGCACTCGAGACCAACATTTTCTATCTCGGTAAAGCCAGCAATTTCAGAACTATGGCACATTGTATCGAAATTGCCAACAGTGGTCATGCAGAAGCTTGATCAACAATTTTCCAGAATCGACACCATGAGTCCTTAAATTGTGAAGATTGTATCGAATTTTTTGTCCCGATTTATTGCGATGATAGTCATTTTCAGTCGCAGTATTTTTTAAACACAAAAACGAAGTGCTATTGTTTAAGTTTTCTTTTATGGACGTTATAATATTATATAACGAATGTTTATTTTAAAAAAGCAAAAATTTATAATACGTAAATTTGTTCGTCATAAGATTTCACGTCATTGCCATTGAATAGCTTGCATAAATTTCATTGCTGAGAACCAGCGATGAAATTATGTGAATCTTTCGGTTGCTTCTACTGATTCATATTTCTCTTTTGAGTAACTCGAGTGGTTGCGCTTACGGGTTGACATTTGACGACGAGGCGATTCCCTTTCGTCCCCAGGGCAATTCTACTCTCGTCACGTGACGAGAGCATGACCTAGAGAAAAAAGGACTCAACAAAGCCGATGGAGAAACCTCAAAAGAGATGGCATTAATTGTTCAAGAATAGAAATGCACGCATTCTTGTTGTGACAGAACGTTAATCGTTCGTGCAGCCTTATTGTGATGCGACGATCGAAGCTGTGAGAACTGCTTGGCTTCACATTGAATTTGTGTATATGTGTGTGTGTTTGTATTCGACATATAATAAAAAAAAAAATAATTTGATAAAATATCAACGAATGTATAAATATAAATTTTAATATATTTCGTATCGTGGAGAGAATCATTAATAATTTCAATCTACTTTAATTAATTTATAATTTGCGACAATTTTCAAGACAAAGATCTATTTATAATTTTACATGTATGTCGCATATTCTAATTCTAATATATGAATATATCATGAGTATTTTACATATGTATGTATTTTATATTCTTCAAATGTTTTCCGTACAAAAACTATATTACGACACATAAAATTACAAATAAAATGTCCTAAATTATGTTAAAAATTATAAATTATCTAAAAAGATAGTCCTTAATATTTGTATGTGTACATGACACGATGAATCACGCCTAATAGATTAATGAATATTTGTTTAATTCGTAATTTCACGATTACTGCTTTCGTTTAATAAATTAATTTTCAAAGAGATAAATAATGACTTTAATTGAGCAAAGATCTAAGGTGAGCATTTCAATTATCGATAAAAGTTTGAGAGCATCATGATGAAAAACGTAATAAAGGAAGAGTTCTTAACTTTCATAAATATTTTTATAAGTATTTAAATATTAATTATAAAAGTAATTTAAATATTATTTAAATATAATTTATATATTAACTAAATATAGTAAATTCAGCACATTAACATCAAGAGAATTCTTCGGAGAGAGAGAGAGAGAGAGAGAATACTAATTTCTTAACTTTTAGATTCTTTAAAATGCACCCTGTTATGGAAATAATAATATACTAATATGTATGATACATATTTTAAAATACTGTTAGCAACAAATCAAATTAAATATTGCACACAATGTTAGATAAATATATAGTTACCCCCAAAAATAGCTATTATATGATTTCTATCTTGTTATCGGCTCAAATGAACGACATTTCAGATTTTATCGCAAAAAGCTAATCCACTCTACAGTTTATGTAGCTACAGATTACAAATGTTAGATTTCCTGATTAGAGAGCAATAGCGCGTGGCCGGATCGTATTACCTACATATTGAGCACAGAATAAAGTTATCCAGTGTGATTCTATATTCATTAAATCATTAAATACTTAGTGAATTTTTTGATAAACTTATAAAAAATTTATTTGCCTGTTAACTTGCGAATATATATGTATGTATGTATATATATATTTTGCTAACTCTTGATTTTATACTGTTTCAGTGTTGAATAAACCGTCAGTCAATATTCATATTTATATATTGGAGCCAGTTGCGTCAGTTTAACGTTATCGCGAGATCTGGCATCTGTCCGAAGTGCATGGCGCTCTAATTCAGCTACTAAATAACAGTGCCTAAGAGAGAAAGAGTGAGATAGAGAGAGAAAGAGAAAAGAACCGTTTGTCGTCCGGCGGGGGAATGGATCGGGAGGGTTAAACTGCGACGTCAAAACGAATTAAGTCATCGAGAGAAGAGATCCGTCTCTCATGTCGACCGACACTTCCATTTGGGTCGGCTCCAAGATCGCGCAGTTGAACCCCTAGCGATCGCTCTCGCGTGTATATATCTTCGAAGAATCCGATCGATCGCTTGTGAAAGGATACACTCTATAGCCGATGGGTAAATCTTAAAGCGCCGACAATACCATGATTCCCGATGTCGATTGTGTCGAGAAATTGTTCACGACCCCATCATTGTTCACGTTTGTCAGACGACGACAACGTTGCCTCCTTCCTTGAGTAACTCTTGCCTCCAGAGGGGGCAAGAAAGGGGGAAAGAAAGAGAGAGAGAGAGAGAGAGAGAGAGAGAGAGAGAGAGAGAGAGTTGGATTAAACATGAAACGATCAGATTAGAGTAAAGGAGGCAGAGATAAGGCGTCGGTTTAGTTCTTTCAAAAATCCTTTTTCGACAAAGAAAGTCCGACAAAGGAAAAAAATTATTTCTCGATAAAAAACAGTAGCCACGTCTTAATTATTAAGGTCATCGCGCGAACTGTATTTTTAAGAGTTGAGTTGTTCGGCGTGTTAAGCTAAATCCCCTCCCAAGAAACAAACAATTTGCTACTCGTGTTTCTTCGCTTTTTGCCTCTATGTGCTTCATGAGACGCGCGAAATTACGCAGCGACAAGTTTCCGCTTGCGAGTAAGGAAGCAGCTGCATTAATTATACAGTTTCAGATAGGCGTCGCTTAAAATGACTTGGGAAAAGCGATTTGTGTTAAAACAGAGAAAGATGGTGAAGCAGAGAGAGAGAGAGAGAGAGAGAGAGTATCCGGTTGTTTGTATTTACGTATACGTATATCTCTGGACAGCACAAGGAAAATTCTTCGTTTAATGGAAAATGGAATCTCTTCACTATTTCGAAGATTTATATTGTTTACTGTGCAAAATGTGCATGTTTGAGATGCAGATGTTCAATGCTGTTCAATTCATATACAGTGAAAATGAAAGTTTATCAATTATTGACAAGTTTAAACATATATATATATATATATATATATATATATATATTATTTGTCAATTATTGACAAGTTTAAACATATATATATATAAAATAATAATAAAACATAAATAATGTATTAATATAGGTTTACTAAATTAATTAATAAATGATGCAAATTGCGAAAATTTTATTTATTCAGCATTAAAATATATAACTCGTTTCAAGCCCTCTTTTAACTTCGATTACCTATGACCGATTATAAATTAGCGCACGGCCATTCAACCCGGGGGAACCATATTGAAAATAGAATAAATATTTCAAACCGTGATCATAACTCGGATACTTTTTACATGCCACAACCCCTTGTTTTCGCGACGAGTCTCTCCTCAGTCTAGTCTCTCCCATTCGAAATCACTCAGGCATACATCGAAAGACGATTTGCGCTGCGCACCACGCCTACCATAAAGCACTACTTGCATCCGGTAGCCTGAGCGACCCGGAAAACCGGATCCGCTGTCAAACGAGTCCCCGCATAGGGTTTGGCTTAAGACCGCAACATTTCCCCTCCATTGTCGCGTTTAAAGCGTGACGGAATTGTGATTCTCGCTCGCCATCGTCCGGCCATGACGGCACAGTGGCCAACTTTCCGTTGAATCACATTAATGCATTAAAGTCGCCATGTTGGCTCGTTTTTGGTGGAAGAGTAAACCTGAGTACATAAACACAGAGCGGAAGTTTGGCGAGTAGAGATGAAGGGGATCGAAAATTTTCGCCAACTTCAAAGAAACACAAACTTCTTTGTTTACAAACAGAGGTGAAAATAAATATAAGTTGTAATTTGATACCTTACACAATTTTTTATTTATAATGTGCATTTTATTACTTTTATATGAAATTATGAGAAAGAAAGTAGCTTATAGATATAGGACAGAAAAAGCCGATTGAGAGACGGAATAATTCGAGAGAGATTCGTTTCCACGGTAATTATCTTGGAGAGGATAAAACCAGCTGACGATAATTAATTCAGAGCTCGCGAACTATTCAGACATGTAGACAACGAGCGTGACGGACGATAAAATATATGCTGAGAGATAAGTGAATTATCCGGATTTACGCGAGCCAGACGGTAACATTGATCTGTGATGCCGTTTTTAGCTTTCGGTCATCAGCCCGCAGCATCTCGTTTGTAATGACGACAAGACTCCGTGTTCGCTATATCTGTGTTCTATTCCGTTATGGATTTGAAGTGATCGGTCTTAATTAATCCTTTCAGTAACAAAGGTATACAGACGTACAATCGATTTTACAAATTACATGTTCTGCCAGAGAAACTAGTTTATCATATATATCTGCAATATATATTATATACATCTAAAAAACGGGATTTAATATTTTTTAGATATAATATATTTATAATAATAATAATAATAATAATAAACGATCTTTAGAAACAGCGAATTATTCATGGTAAAGTTATAAATTTCTGTAAGAAGGGAGAGAGAGAGAGAGAGAGAGAGAATATTGACTTGATATATTGTATCTATACAGATCTGAATGACAAGAATTAAATTTCTGTTTATGCTCACATTTTCAAATCAGTTCCCTTCACATAAAAATCTCTATGAAATAAACGAGAAGAAGCCGGAAAAGATCGCGAAGGAGAACGAGAGGAAGAAACATCCGCTATGAAACATACCCTGGCTTTATTGATTCCGCTCTTACATTGTTCGGGGTGGCTATCATTGCACATTAGTTATCTTTCTTGAATATCATAAGGAAAAAGGCACAGAGGGATGCAAAGAAGTTTTAAGGGCGTAAGTGATTACTAGCCCTAAGATTTTTGTCTCGTCTCGATGAAAGTGAACCCTAATTTCTCACGCGTGGGAACCGCTTTCAATTCGTTGAAGTTCTCGTAGATCCACCCTTCGACAAGATCCTGGGTGTTAGTATATAAATGTGTTCCTGTGCTACGAAGCTCGGCTTTTTTCCTGATCAAGGCATAGGAAAATCTCTCGCTACGATCGCGTCTGTCCCGAGCGTAAACGTAAAGATTGCGAGGCTTTTTATGCGATCTCATATACATATACAGCCATATACAGCAAATGTCACGCATTTTTTTGAATATTTGAAGAGTTTCGAGTCAATTTTCCTATGCTACAAAGCTCCTCAGCAAAAATTTTATGACAAGCCTGACTACAAAAAGTTATTCAGTGTTGCATATTAAAATGTTTTCATAAATTTTGGATATTAGAGATAAATGTTCAACAACTTATACAATACTCTATATGTAGATTTCATAAAATCAAATATATAACTGAAATATGAGAAAAGAGATGATATCCTTGCATCCAATAGTTATAAAAAAAGTTAGACTGTATTATATGTTTCGGAGGGATCTCAAAGAATCTCACATATACATGCTTTATCTTAAAAATATTGTAAAATAAAATGCTCGAGTAAAGTGTAACAATTTATTGTTGATCATGATATTGTTTCTTCGGATAATATGTTGAAATGATCGCGCAAAGTCCGCGACTATTCAAAGAATGACGTTAAAGATTCTAGAAGAGCGAAGAACAAGGAAACTCTGTTACTTGAATTTTAACGATAAATCAAAAAATGCTCGAGGCTCGTTTCCACATGAAAGCATTTTCTTAGTCGCGCGAAACTTTGTGTCGATTTTTCGTGGGCAGAGTATCGCCAAGTTGCGGAATGTATTATGCGTTATTCTCGTCCTCCTTTTTTGTATCCGACAGTTTTTCAATTCCGGTCTAGAGTATTCCGCGACCTTTGTTTCGGTCAAAAGCACTCGCGAAAAAAAATGGATATGTGAATGGAGAGCGGTAAATGGAAGGCAAAAATGTACAGGCGCTTTGACGGGTGTCAGCGAAAAAGTTCATTTCGTGCGATTCATGTGCAACGACAATTTGTTACAACGTGGGCGAAACTTTCGCGGCGATTCCCAGTGATTGCAGTCACGCGGATTTTATACTCGCGAGACGGTAAATCTTAACTATGCATAAACTTTGACAAGGCAAAGTTGAAATCTAAATCGACTGCGAGAATAAATAACTTGTAGAATAAAAAATTGATAAAGCAAAAGTTTTTCGTCGGAGTGGCAGAAATAAAAAATAAAACAAACAGTGCTAGTTTTTTACCGAAAGCCTCGTACGAGTTTGCATGAAAATAGCAAATTAGTAAATCATAGAATATAGATCATTAAAAGAGAAATCGATTCTTTCTCGCGTAGTACGCCTGATGAGGAAACTATGTGGTATATATGTCTGGGGACATGCATTTACGATGCACCCTAATAGAATTTGCGGATACATGTTTGTTCATAAAGGGATCCGTCGTATCTCTTGGGTCTGAATTATACGCGAGTCTGCACGCTCGGAATTATAATTAATGCTTTCAACTATCTTGTTGTTTATCACTAATAAGCACACTAGCGTCAAACAATATTGTTACATGCTTCTTGCAAATAATAATTGTGCTATAATTATCGATTACTTTGTGGTATTGTGTGGTATATATTGCACACGAATTCGCATTCGCATACATGCCAACAAATAATCGCGCGATAATAGTATAACGGTATCTGTCGTAGTTGATTTTTCCTCTGTCGCCCTGATCGAGCACATACGCGCACATGTAAATGTCCGCTGCAATTTAACCTAATTACAGCGCGCGACAGAGAGCGACGCTTACTTTTCTACATCGAATATTTGTCTGTCAGGAGAAAACAGTTTCCATCGCTGCTGCGAGTGACGTCGGCCGCGGTCAAATCAAACCGACGCGATCTAATAACGCGATTAGCACAAAATTCAATGCTCATTCGCGTCCGTAAATATCGCTTTAAATTGTCGACCAGGCGAGAGGAAACGCCCACGACCCGGAAATTCACGTGGATGGACGAAGGTACTATCGTATGGATTTACTGCGGCGGTTTGGGGGTAATCCGAAATAAATTTCATATCAATAATCTTAACGCTACGGTGAGCGTGTTTACGGATCAGCAGACAAACATCGGGTTTTAAATCGCAAAAAAAAAAAAAAAAAAAAAAAAAAAAAAAAAAAAAGAACCACTTTCAATTTTATCGCTACGGAATAATTGACTTTGAATTTAGCAAAGGACAATATTCACTTTTTATTGATTCTTAGACACGGTGCACACACACGAGGAATCTAGAATATCTCGATGAATGTTTCGCTATTCCTATTGAATTCTTTGAGAATATTTTTAGGAACGATTCTGCGTCGCGGTCGGCGAGATTATTCATCCAATTAACGTTATCCCGGGTGTGTGTGTGTGTGTGTGTGTGGAAGCCTCGAAACATGTAACTCTGACTATTCAGCAGTATGGGTCTTCCACAATCAGCAAAAATGTCCTCAAAATTGCTGCGGAAACCATACTCACGTAACTCGTACGGTTGCGAATTCTATGTGTGCCGCGTAGCGGAACATTTATAGGCCTCGTGAATATATATAGCCTACACATATACACGTAAAATACGTGCATATACATATGTTATACTGAAAATGTACAGAATTCCGATATTATTGCTATTTTTCTCCTCCTCTTTATTTCTTTCTCTTTCTCTCTCGACGCGAAATGCATCTTTAATAAAAGCGAGATCGTGCATAAAACCAAGTAAATAAAATGCGGACGTGTCAAATCACAAAATTTCCGACGCGTCCAGCAAAATTGCTGACGATAGTTTATATTTATTTTAATCTTGTAGAATTTATCATTGCATAGATAATTGAAATTTTCACTCGTGCGATACGGCGCTCCGCAGTATTAATTTCCTTCAAAAATTATATTGCTCTCTCGTTACTATATTAATAAAGCAACTCAATAAAGTGATTTAATTAAACAGAACAATGCGCTGCTTCAGGTAAATCAAAATATTTTGCGAAATTATTAACACACCAATCGCGTTTATTTTATTTTATCTAATTTTCATTTATAGATAAATAAATTTGCCATGAATAATTTACAGCGCAATTCGAGGCAAATTCGAGCGAGAAATTATTTTATTTCCATGTTTATATCTCTCATACAGATTTATAAATAAAATAAATAAAATAAAGATCTTGTTTTCTTAGAAAGGTCTAAATGTAGACATGTGTTTTAAAAATATATTATTATATCTTACAAGATAGAAAATTTATTTTTCCTTCCAAAAAATTATTTTTATTTGTGAAGAAACTTCTTGGAAAATCGAAACTGCTCTTAATCAAAATGAAAAGCAGAAATTCATTCGAGATTATATCGGTACGAGAGATTTTCTAACTAAATCGGAATTGCTCGCAGATTCGAATATACTGTCTAGTAGTAATCTCGACCCACATATCGAACGTAGAGTGGCCAGATCAATATATGCGGAGACACGATCAAGCTGATGTCAGCTGTCTCTTCGACCACTTCCTCATCAAGATCTCTCGTAGAGGTTTAGGTAAAGCAAACTGGTCAATTATCTTCTATCTGTGCTGCTATTAGTAGCATAGCTCAGAGGGGAATTTAGGGATGTAGCACGTGTCTGTCAAATGGGGGATAGCTAAAGGCTATAGATTTTTAATTTCTATTTGTGAGAGAGGCAAAAGTGCATTTGAAGTTTTTTAAAAAACCAGTTCCTAATTTTAATTTTATAGACAGAGAGAGTATGAAAAGTCAATATAACTGTTAGTAATAGGTGTACAGTGTTCAGGAATGCTTAATACTGAAACGCTGTATCTATGATACTTCTCGCGCCATCGACACACGACGACACAACGAGCAAATATGTGAAAGCCGCAAAGCAAAATAAATGAAAAAAAGAAGAATATTCGATTGGCACCCACGCGAGGTCACATCGTGATTCTGGATATCCTCGGGGCGAAAAGTCATCATCCGCTCGCCTGCGCTTATATCTCTGCTGCTCGTCGGTTTGCATATGCATACGCGGATTCTCGTGCACACGCGTGCCATCGTGTACACGTGTCGACGAAAGACGAGCGCGACAGTGTCGGGACGAATAGTAGTTTATTCGCGCGCGTGGATCGCCGGGACGGGAAATTGCGGGTAACGGCGGTTTGATCGGCGAAAAAAAAAATAAAAAAATAAACGCGGATGAGAGGAAACAGGACCGGAAAAACAGAAGTTGATGGCACGAAAAAAAAAAAAAAAAAAAGGAAATCCTCTTCGCTGTGAACCGACTTCTCTGTCTCTCTCGTTTCCGTGGAGGCGACAGAAAATCACAGATAAATTAGGCTAAAGCGCAATCTTACAAATCTAATTAACAAATGTTTTTTTCCCCAGCTCATGCTCGGATTAAACATATTTTATTGGCGAACTTGTCAACCGCGCAGATTTATACAAACGGTTTTGTCATTACGTTTTTTTCGTCAATTTAGCGCATATGGCTCAGCGCAGTAACGGTATTTCGGATTGTAGCGGCTTCAAAAATTGCCACAAATACTGCTGACAACATATCAGACCTGCGCATGTTTCCGTACGTATTGTACAAAGAAAAAGAAAATAGAAAAGAAAAAGAATAATTTGTCGTATATTTCCATTTCTGATCTCTTTTTCAAACTACTGTTGGTTTTTCTTAATGTATGGATGCGTTTTGTTTACGTTTCACATCTGTCTTGTTATTTTTTCTTTAAATATTATAAAAATACATCAATTTTGCCTAACAGTTAATTTTTTTGCTATATTATTTAATATGAAATACTCTCTTCGATTCACAACTTTGCGTGAATTGAAGAAAGTATTTCATATTAAATAAATGTATCTAATGTTATTAATTTGATATTTTTGTTCCGATAAAGTAAAGATCGTTAAGTTACTTTTATATTCTGTGTAATGTTTAAGTATGTCATCTAATCGTATCACGTTTACGTCGTTCTTTTATACGGCAATGAAGGTACACAACGCGATTCTTTAAACCTAAGTCGACCGCGACACGGGTGTGGGCCATTAATAAAATTGACCACGCGCCAGTAGTCCCCTTCGCAAAGGGCGCCGGTAGCGTCCAAGCGAGAGATAAAGAATCGGCTGGGAGAATAGAAGAAAAAAAAAATGTACGTCGCTGGAGGGATCGCTAGGAGATGAAGAGAGGCTCGTGAGGGCGAGCAGGCACAAAAGGCACGAACATATGTCTTCGAAGCGTGCTACTATCGAAAGGAGGTATATAACGGCGCAATTTTCTTTCTCGAAAAATACCTTCGGTGTCCGAATGCAAGGGCGTCCCGGGCCGTCCCATCGATGACGATACAGGCGCGTTAAACTGACTCGACTTCTCGCGTTTTCTATAACAGCATACATACGTACGGCGTATATGAAGTTAACGTCCTGGAAAATTGCCGGATTAACCATATTATATTGGAAACTCGCCAAAATTCACAGGCGTTACTTTCGTTTTTGTAACTGGCAGTGTTCTGTTTCTCTCTCTTCCTCTTGCTCTTCTGGTATTCCGAGAAGTCGGATTTACGATGACCTATTAAGTTTCCAGGCACGCGATCGCGGTTGCTTTTGTTCAACGTGTCATGCTTTGCCGGTCGTCTAGTTCATGTGCAAGCGATAACGTCGAGTGGTTGGGAGAGCGGCATGGTTGAAATAGTTTAGTATCACGATGATAGTTAAGCAACATAAGTTATTATCCTACTCGTTGCTTTGTCTTTATTTTTGCCTTTAATAAGGTGGTAAAAGTTGGTGAGGGTCCAATGCATGAAACGTTCGGTTTCGCGACAAGAATTGATTTATAAAACACTCGAACGTATACAGCGCAATTAAAAGTTTGAAGTCGTCATTCAACGAGAGACGGTTTTACGGGAGAGCGTGGAAAGGAGAAAAAAAAGGAATGGGATAGATTAATAGAATATTTAATAATCGGCCATTTCTCGCGAGGAAGCAAACTTTGACTTGGACGAGTTATCGATCCATCCACACTCTTCCGCAACGAGTTTTACTTCGTGGGAGTTATGGCAGAGTAATTTATCGGCATCATAGAGTTCCAAGTTTGAGGTACTTTCGACGAATCACGATATATCACTCTTTTAATGATATATCTCTGAACGTTCGTAAAGGAGTTATATCGGCTTTTGGACAGCGCGAGAATTTATGAAAGCACGGCGGCTTAAATCGGTATTTAATTAAACGAGAATAATAAACTGTGGCTACGCACTGCAAGATACAATTGATGCCAGATCACAAGTATATACCTACATTTAATTAAAGTCTCGTAATGAGAGCCAGTATCGAATGAATAATTAGACTTCATTACTTCTAATTGTTATATATCTTTGCTTCTGCGAAATCTTTACGATGTATGACGATTTATTTATTTTATTCTTTATATATCTAAGAGCTCTTGTTTTCGCGTAATTCTGTTCAAATGTGAAATTAATATTTCCCTTCTCTCTTATTAACTTATCTTGTATTCAAAATAATCTTATATTTTGTAATCATATATTAATTTAATAACCCCCATTGTACTAATAGATTCATAAAATATTTGAGACAAATTTAAGAAATTTAAGGAATTAGTCAATTGTATGAAAATTATCTTTGGCGCATGAAGCATTCAAATAAGCCGATTAGCGAATCAAAGCACGAATTACGTGTAACATTTAATGAACCGTCGGCCGTTTCGCCGCGACGGACACTTAAATCAGCCGAGTGCTGTCGGCAAGCTGGTTTTCCCACCAACGAAAGGGGAGAAATCCCCGGGACGAGAGAATCGATTCTCTCCCGAGCTACCTACGCTGTACATGTATTCCACGAAACATTAAATCACATGGCTCAGCGGGCTGCCATCGGCAATATGCTACTTGTTTACTAAATCACTTCTCATTGACTACTCCACCAGGCAAATAACCGCCGACAATAATGAGGGACACTTGATTGTGCAGCAAAGTCGAAGACGCGTGCACCGCGTGCTATTCGACCATCGAAAGAGTGTATACAAGTGTGTGTGTGTGTGTGTGTGTGTGTGTGTGGTTAATTACGTACAATGCCACAAACGCGTGTGTATGCAGATATATTTTATGGATGTGTCTCAACGCGACCGATCACGTATAATGCCGAATGTAGTAGTATGTGAATGTATATTTGTGAAAGTAGATAGCACACACACATGTAAATAGCTATGTGTGCGATATGTAAGAGTGGTTAGTAAGTGGTATATCATCTCACGGAAAACAATAATCGGATATTCGTATATTTAAGGATAATTTTTTTGCAACCGATTTCATGGCATTTTTGTGGAATTTTATTGCTTGTTTTATTTATTATTTTACGATTCTTCGCTCTACGTTTTTTATAATTTAAAAAAAAAAAAAAAAAAAAAAACCACTCGTAACACTATCGTGAATCTCCGGGGAATGGGGATAGATGTGTCGCGAGAGTTTCGCGAGCGGCATTAACGATGAAAATCGTTCCACTTTTGTTTGTTCGTTTCTGCGTTCTAATTCGATTTAATCCGTGCCAGTAACGTTGCGTTTCCAGGCAATGCCACGTTCCAAAAGGTAATGTTAATTACTTAACGCCAATGAAATCATGAATACCTCATTGTTGTATTGTTATATTCTAGCTTCATTAAGCACAGTGCCCAACTAAAAGTCTAACTTTAACCTTAATGAGAAAGTGCGGTAGCTCTGAGATAATAATAATAATAATAATAATAATAAAAAAAAAAAAAAAAAAATACGTAGGTACATGTGTTTGCGTCTAAAATAAAATGTTTTAAAAACTTTTGCACGATAAAAAAATTTTTATCCGGTCTATGACATTTTTTTTCACGTTTTGATAGATAGATTATAGATAGACGAGCGATGCGTATGATTGCATGTGTCACATTGGACATACAGCTGTATGATATCGATTGTCAGCGGAATCTGTATGACAGAAGTCCAAATGTCGCCGGCGACATGTCGTTGGGCGACATATGATGTTCGACCAATTTTCAAGCCGACAATAAGAGAAACTCCGCCGACGAGAACTGTCTGGAATCGTTCGCAACTGTTACGTCAACATTGTACCGGATGATGAGTATGCGGAAACGTAGAAAATGAAACGTGCCTGGTCATTAATACGAATTTGTCGTACGGCCAACTCTCAAATGAGATCGATGACGATTTCATTTTCGTTCGAGCATCACCTCTGTATTCATCGATCGAGAACGCGCAACAGCAGCCGATGGATGAGGAAAATCATTAATTTTTTTTCTTTTAGAGGGAGTATAACTATGCTTCTCTTCTGTAAACATCGCTTTTTTTTACCGTTTTTCACCAGTCGTCGTAAAATGTCATTGTAAGGGATCATTGATCCGTAATATATATACATAGCATATTTGATCGGGAAATCTGGTCTTTTTTCGCAGTTTGCATTCAATCCATGCAATACAATTTCACATGCAATAAAAATTCTGCTTTTGTAAAAATGTGTTTATTCTTCTGAGATCCCTTGGGTAATATTATTATTAATAATTTGCTTTGCTTTGGCATTTTTTATTTATATGTTTGAATGTTAGAAACAGCACACAGCGCGCGAGATCTGATATACTGGAAGTAATTAAAACACAAAACACATAGCTGTTTTTTCGAGTTAGATACAGTCTCGTAGCAAAAGGACGAGTGATAACTACATATTATATCACGCGCGATACATTATCCGCGACTGTATATTCAATAATGTAAACAGGCGTGTGGCTAGTGCATCGCGTGCTAATGTCACCCACATTAAAGCACAGAACGATTGACTCTTCCAGACTAGCTTATTACGCGATATCTAGTATCACAGCACACATACATACACACATATACAAATACACACACACACACACACACAAATACATACAACAATATTGATATAACGCGTATTAACGTACGCTGTTGCATTCAAAGCCGACAGGGACCATGACGAGCGTACACGTGCAGCCTGCATAAAGGACGCTGGGATCGAAAAGGGGAACGAGAAAGAAGAAGAAAGTAACTATATATGTGTGTGCGTGTTCTATCCCGCGTGTTGCATCACATCTACTAGTAGTGTCGACGTGTTAAGTCGACCTCGTTGGGGTTATCGTCGATTCGAGTTACGAGTCTCTCTCTCTCTCTCCCTTTCTTTCTCTCTCTCCAGTTATTTCGTGCCAATCGCAACTATCGTGTACGTGCAGCACGTGGTTTGAAGTTGCCTTGAAACTGTCGTAAACTGTTTCGCGCGATTGCGATATCGGGAACCGCTCTCCAAATCGAGCCTTTCCAAATACCCTTTCATTGCTCCGGCATAACATTTATATGTCTATCTCGCATCCGAACTTGAACGCAAATTAGGCGAATCGATTTAGCTGATTACGTAATAATGTATTACATCGCATCGCGATTTTAAATTATTAAATTTTCTAACAGATTTATCTCGCTATTCGACTCTTTATATACGAATTTTTAAGTGAATTTATATTATTCTTTATTCTACATTTTATCTACATATATATATTTGCCGTATTATATATTATATTAGACATTTTGAAATCTTCCGATTTATGAGAACTGTTTGTTAAATCTTGAACAATTTTTTTTCTAAGCTTAAGATAAAGCTTTTCTGTTACTTCACGATGAAATTAACGTTTACAGCGGAGCGTCTACCATCGCAGGCGAAAAATACGCAATCTTTTTTCGATTATCTTGCGGGACAAGCAATCCATTCATGAGCGATCTCGGTAGTCGAAGTCGAAGGTAAAATAACAATTCACGCCAGTGACATGGTCTCGACGTGCCGCGAATACAGTACGCCGTTGTATTCACGTTCGTTGTGTCTTTTTCACTAACGGCGTTTTTAGGGTCGCGGGCGTATATTGCTTGCGCGCTTCGAGAACGTGCTCGGGTGACGCTCGCATTGTTCTGTCCCACATTGTGGACGCTCCGATCAACTCCGATGTTCTACGGATTCCACGTGGCGTGTGTCAGGGACATGCAGGTGCGCGAGGAAAATACGGGACAAGGGTGTCTCGTAACGAATCGAATTCGCGTGCGCAATTTAATTAAGAATTAACCTCGTTCAATCTCTCGCCGATTGCGTGGGTCGACTTCGCGCTATTTGCGCGTGTCAGGACGCGTCTCGCATTGCGAAGAATGGATCGATAAAAAAAAAAAAAAAAAAAAAAAAAAAAAAAAAAAAACTGCAAGCAATGTTTCAGAGAATACGATATTTTAGTATAATCAAATTTTGTAATTTTAAAACAAGCGACATTTAGCTAATAAAAATATTATTTAATTGTAAAAAGAATAATTTATATTAAAATATTATACGCATGTATAATTATAAGATAATATAAATTATTACTATATCAATGTTAATAGAATTAAAATATGTAGACACAGGTTTGTATGTATTTATATGTGTGTGAGATAATAACTAATTAGTACGCATCTATTTACTAAATTTTTATTATCAGAGTTGATAACAGTTAGGATTCGATACGAGGAAACCGGATATTAGTTGCTTAGAAGTTCAACTTCGTGCATTTGGTTCGCGATATATCTTCTGATTAGCTAAACGAACTTTATTACTTGGATGTTCCGATTCCTCGAGTAACTATAATCGACTTAATTTCAATCGGAAGTCGAGTTCCTCAAGTTTGCCCCGTAATACCAGTTTGTGTGCTTGAAACTAATAACATATCACAGAATTACGTGAAATCTCCAAACCTATTTTGCAAACAAAAGTATAGAGACAGATCAAAGATCCATAATTGTTTTTATATTAAAAATTAGCAATAATATTGTTATTTGTAACTTGCACATCAATGAAAATTATTTAATTTGTATTCTAGAATAATTTGATAAAAATAAAAAAAATTTATATTATTTTGCAATAAGAATGAATTAGATAATTACAACCATCTTTTATAATTATATTCTTATATTCTTAAAATAAAAGTTGCTTAATCTTCTCATTAATTTTTCCAAGAAATTGAATATTCTCCCTGAGGGTATTAGCATAATTATGCTAGATATAACACATTAAAGCAGCGCAAACAATTAATATTTTCTAATATTATAATAGCATAGTGATTAATATTATTCCAATATTTGCTATCAATTTATATGACTAATTAACTATGCCATTATTGATTATTATTGATTACATTTTCTATCTTCAAAATTTTTAAATTGCAATCAATCTTAACTATATACTACAATCTTGTAGAACAATCAAGTATTGAAAGTTCCAAGAATAGTCTGATCTCTCTCTCTCTCTCTCTCTCTCTCTCTCTCTCTCTCTCTCTCTCTCTCTCTCTCTCTCTCTCTCTCTCTCTCTCTCTCTGTGTGTGTGTGTGTGTGTGTATATAATATTTAATATTAAATTAATTATTCAAATGTAAGAATTAGAGATGAGGCAACCGCGTGCAGATGCATCATAAATAATTGAACAAAGATCTTGAGATTAAACGTCATTAAATGTCATGATGATTGAATACATCATAGTTATGCATACAGAATTGCAAGCTTGATCCCGCGAATCCATCTTCCTGGCTGTTGGTCTATAACGCCAGTGCTTTTCTGCCTCCTTGAAGAGGCTGCTCTCACTATCGTGATGCAGTCGATCAACGATCTCGCGCTCCTCATCGAGGAGGAGCTATAAACGCAAGGATCTTTCATCCGCAGAACCATCAATAACGCGCAACGGGTCCTGAGAGCTTATAGGTGCCGGCTCCACCCAGTTTCCACGCTTCGCTGCTCTCGCCTAACAAGGCAGGTTCAAGTGCCTATTGTCGAGTTATGAATACGGGAAACATGTTCGATATCCCCACCCCAATGTGCACACTCGAGAGGAGAGCAGTTACAAAATTATGATATATCACGCGTCACGCTGACGCGCGCATATGAAAGCGTGAAATGGACTCGCGACCGGACCCAAAAACTTCGTAAACGTATAACTAGAAAGAGAGAGAAAGAGAAAGAGAGAGAGAGAGAGAGAGAGAGAGAGAGAGAGAGAGAGAGAGAGAGAGAGAGAGAGAGAAATAAACATGTGTATGTATGTGTGCGCGTGCACGTGCGTGATGTGTTTTTTCTTTTTTATATTTAACCGTCAAATTCTGATTTTGGTAAATGTGGCGACATTGACCGATGAGAAGAACACGCTTGAATGCGACGCAACTCATGCGAAAAAGAGAGATAGAGAGAGCCTGTTTGTTTTTACATTGCAAATTTCATCTTTTGTTTGACTAAAAGCTTTATGTGGGACGTAAATCTTTATGACTTTTTGATCAAGAGTTTTAGTTGATGTTATACATTTGGGATTATCAGTTTCAATCACGATTGTACAGACAAATATTTACATAAGTGTATATAAAATATGTGCGAATTCTTATTCTAGATATACTTATATATAATATAAAATATTCCCATGTGATTGTGGTATAAGAAAATAATATATATATATTAAAAGCAATCGAACAAAGAGAAACATTTATATTTTATTTTATAAGAAGAGATTCGCAGTATATATATTACTGCGAATCTCTTCTTATAAAATAAAATATAAATGTTTCTCTTTGTTCGATTGCTTTTAAAAGTTTCAGCGTATACATTACGATTGCGTGCGATTGTTTCATTTGTCGCTGCCAGCATTTGCTGGTCTTATAGATTACGATAATTGTTGGAAATGCATATAGAGATCGCTCTGTAAATTGTAACAACGTACGACACGAAGGAAACTGTCACAATGGATTCGCCGCGTAATACCTAAAGTGGCATATCATGCGTTTATTGAGGCTATAAAGTTTCGGCCGGAAAATGAATGCGACCGCCGACTGTGACTTCCAAGCGCACGTTACATTCTGGTATAATGATGGTGAAGTTATTAGCTTCCAAGAGACGCAATGAATATGCAGCGGCCCGCAATGAATTGGCATATTCTCCCTAACGATTCGACGATGATTTCATATTAATTTCAGGTACCACGTCAAAATATAATCAACATACTTGACGAAATAGTATTGCATTTTAGTTGAATCCGACGATATTATGCGTTCCATTTCAGCTTATGTTAATTTAATAACGAAAAATGACATCAAATTACAAAATCTATACGTGAACGGTCTCATGAATTAAACAGTTGTATTCATTAAATGTAATTTTATTCGATGGATGTATCTTTCTGTCTAATGCATTTTAATCGCGATAGTACCGTCATGATAATTATTAACACCCTACGCGAAATGCATTTGTGTACCGTAACTTCTCTCCTCTCGTCGACCGACAATTGTCGTCGGCCGAATCACCCTCGTCGTGCATTCCAGATGCTTTGCTTCGTCTTCTCCCCCCCCTCCCCCTCCCACACCGTGTTGTTTGCGCAAGTTGCATCCACAACCCTCTGTCCCCTTGCTATCTAATTTAATAAACGTCCCTGTGCAGAAAGAAAGGGAGGGTTGTGGTTCGTTGCTGGAAGAATGGCGATTCGCTTCTCTCTGACGCGTAACCCATCTCTTTTTTCAATCGTCGCGCTCGTCGTTTCTCCGGAATGTTCAATTTGTACATACTTTGAACTTAATGTCAGCCCCCAACGTCCCCCGCGACAATAGCGGTGTCTGAACGGTATCGAATGACGCAACGACGCGGAATTTAATGATGCGTTCAATTAAATTCGCCGATTCTTGTTCACAGCGCATTTTGCGATTAATCACGGCACAAATTGTATCGCTGTTAATTATACGCGTTTATATATCCGATAACAGATCATTATCAAATATCAAACGGCTTAAAATATAAAGAAAGATCTCTATAGCGATAATATTCGTTGATAACAAGAAATATATTAAATTATAGGCAAAGTATAAGAAAGATAAAAAATTATATTTTTTAAATGTAAGTAAAATATAATATCCCATTATTTTGTAATTGTCAGTATAGTAATAAACATTATTTAATACTTCTGATCTATTTCTCTCTATAAAACAATAATATTTACATAATCCTTCTTTTATATAACAGCCATTCATATTATATATGTATACATATCACATGTCACGTTTGACCAATCATTTTATGTATAATCACTGATATTGCATGCAAACAAAAGTCGCATCAATAACAAATTGAAAATCTACATTTAATCTCCGATTGCTATTTAATATTTTATCGTTAAGAATTTCGCGATTAATGAAGGACTTCGTATTTCAATTTCTTGACTGAGCGAAAAGAGAAAGAACGATTCACGTTGAAGCTTTTGATGAGAAACGACTTGCACTATCAGAGATAAAATACCTATACTGCTCACTCAGCTCGGTCACCATTTTTCTAAGTTTTATCGACGATAATGATACCGCGCGAATATTCCTTGACTTTTTATCACTTCTGTTTAAGCACTCTTCTTCAAGATTAGTACCAAGTAGCCGAGCTTTTCACAATCTTCGTACATACTTTGCAAAATTTAAAGTAATTTATTTTTTCCTCACTTTAGTCATACGCCTCAGATATCTTTCTCGATTTTATTTTTAATTCTTAATTTATTTTTAATAATAATTTTATATTGGACTTTTTAAATCTTAAGAGATTTTATATTGTAAATAATTTAAATGTAATTTTACATTTTATATGCAAATTGTTTAGTTTATTAAAGAAACCGTAATCCTCAAATGGTTGAAGTTAAAAGTCGCAGCCATGTTAGTAGTTTATCAAAGACATCAAGCAATAGAGCACTTTCATAGCAGTGCCAGCAAAAAAACTCATGGAGGAACCGCGCTCTCGGTCGCCCGTGGAGCTTAAGAAACTCTGACAAATAAAGATTTATGACTGGAAAAGGTGGTTGATGTTGGAGCGAAGAATGGGGAGAAGGTAAAAGTAAAAAAAAAGTAAAAAAAAATAAAAAATAAATAAATTCTGACATTAAAAAGTATTAAAGTGTTGTAATCACTTTTCTTTGTTATTTTAAATTTCATATTTTCCTATTTTGCGTATGAGTATATAAATAGTAGTATAATAACAATTAATTGTGTAATTAATTCAAACAACGTCTTTAGGCTTTACAATATTACTTCAATTCAACATAATAAAGTATTATAACAATGTAATTGAATTTTGTATATACTGCATAGACTGTAGATAGATTGACGTTATATTTTAAATAAAATATTTCACGAAAGCATTTAAGATATTTCTAATAAGAAATTTGATAACAATTCTCAGAAAATAAATAATTAAATGCCACGATTTATTGATGGCACATCATTATAAGATATCCTTTAATAAGCTTCGTGACAAGTTTTTTACATTTTCCCTGCTACCTTTTCTGTAATCCTACATACCATTTGCGCAACAATGGTACGCATAATCAAAAGAAATGTCGTCCGTCTTCTAACGTGGGCGTGAAAAGGACGCACACGTGTAGTAATACGACGCACGTACATATATTACTGTTTATCCACGTTCTTAGTTTTATTATCAGAAATAATGTAATATGTGGGAGTATAGAGTAGGCAGAGAGTGTGTATGTTATCATTAGAAGTCGCGCTTTTTTCTTGTAAGATCGACGCATTAGAAAGCCTTGGCTCGTGAGAAGAGTAGGCAAGCCCCCTTTGATATAGCTCGGAAATTATAAAATATCTCCGATATTTTCACTCTTGACATTTTTCATATTCACAAGCAAGAGATAATTAATAAATCTCTGTTCCGTAATTAATCTTTGTATGAACTTTACTTCAAAAAAATTTAATTTTAGATTTATCAAGCACATTTAATAATTAACAAAAAATTGATAAAATTTTCGATAAAAGATTAATTACAAACATGTCACGCAACTTTTAGAGAGTGTGTTATTTCTCGAAATTTCTATGTATTTAAAAATTTCACTCACAAAGTATGCTTTACCAACATTAGCAACGGTCCGCCTTGCCTTTTGTGACAGCGTTCTCAATTATTCTACAATTTGTCTCTCGTTAACCTCGTGTTTTTAGCCCGTTCGCAGAAAGGTTATTTACTCTCGACCAGTAGCATCTAATTTTTGAAGGCCCACCGGATCGCCCAGAGGAATCAATGGAATCGCTCTCAAACCATTTTCACAGACTTCCTGCCTTTTGGTTTGAGCGCAGAATCGACTTCTTAAGTGACACCCACGACGTATCCCGCAGTTTCTCGCACTTCATAATAGCTATTACTCCGTGCGATATCCACGAAAGCGGAATACTATTCGTTCGATTTCCATTCATCGGTGCCGCCGATGAATGAAATCGAAAGAGGCACTTGGCCTTTGCATCTCGTCCTCCGCAGAGTTAAACCTCCTTGCTATCCCTCGAGAATGCCTAAGTCATCTTCCCTGTTCCGTCGTCGCATTCTCTTCATCCGTCCTTTTTTTCTCTCGTCGAGCTGTATTTTATCATTGTAAACTCAACGAGGACTCCAGGCGAGAAATTTGAATTTTACGTGGGCTCAAGCCTTAGACTCTAGGTTACAGATACTCCAGATCACATAATGGCGAAATCTCGAGCACTTGTGAATGAAACTCCTTACTACGGGTCCGGCCTATACGAATCGAGAAGAGAAGAAGATTCTGACCATCTGGTCAACTCGACGTATTACAAGGCTAATAATAATGGTCTCTCGGCGATCATTGAATCTGATGGGGCGATGCCAGGGAGGCTTCAGGGTCTTTATGCTTAACTTATGAGTTTATGACACTATGAGAGAAAGAGAAAGGACGAGAGAAGCAGAAAATCATGCACAAAAATGACCTGGACGCTACATGGACACGTATTTCGTGGAATCAATGAAAAGTCGTATTTACTCGCCGGAAGTCCGACCATCGTTCTCTCGCCAGGACTTTGCGACGGAGGCGCGGTCGGTTATTGATTTCGTATTAGCGCTCGAGGGAATTTCTCGTAAATTCACGTCGAGCTGGAGCGATGAGTTTTTTCCCCCATGTTCTTTTTTTCTCTCCCGTTTATAGTCTATCGTGACGTTATGTATGCCGCTTCGTACTATCGCCCGCACCTTTACGGTCTACAAGTAAAAAACTGAGCTTTCTTTTATGCTTTACTAATAATCTAATAGAATGATGATTGTATAGATCGCGATCAGCTAAAAACCGATGTTTCATACGTCATTTTGAATGCGGACTAACTGAAGATAGGCGAGGGGAATGGGAAGAAAAAGAAGATAAAAAATTATTATAGAATAGGAAATTCCTCATGTGCAACAAATACGTCGAAAAAATCGTGAGAATATTTAAAAAAGATGCACAAATTCTTAAGATATTCTTTACATAGCTATTGAATTTTTCGTTTCTGTAAAACGGAGTCACGTTGTGTATTTTTCATATTATGTGTTTGTTTATAATGTCTTTATATATAGCAGTTGCAATTCAAAAATCTATTATTTATTCAATTCATTATAGATTTATGGTTATCGATTTCATATTAGAGTCCTGTCCTCGATATTTCTTTTGCAACTTCGACTCTTTCGAGGTCGGTGATCGCAGAGGAATACGTGGGTGTCAGATGCCACTACATGAAAGATCGATTTTCTCATTTAATTCGTCATTAGTGACAGACGATACGATTTATAGCGATATCTCGAACGGGTTCTTGGGAACCATAACGAAAACGAGCATCGAAATGTTATACATCGATGAGTAGATCGATCCTCGTCGATTTCCGGCTTAGCCTTCCATAAGATATCTTCTTACGATATATGTGCAATATTCGTATTCGATATCTATGTAAAAATAGATTTTAGCGAAAGAGTAATTTGTTGGAATTTTTCTTGCGAAATGTTACACGTCGCAAATTTATTCAATGCAAGCATTTGCGACATTTGATCTTTCAATTTCTGAACCTCTATCCTTAAAAAAAAGGCAATTATACTTTTTACAAGCGCTTTCGATTTTCTGCCGTGTAAAATCTGTATAAAGTGAAGATCAATTACAATCATGCACTTAAAAAATGTCATTTGTCTATTGTTTTCTTAGTACACTATACATACATTATTCGAGATTTACGCACATCGGCAAGACAGAAAACGCGCTCGCCAAGGTGTAACAACGATTTTATTCGCGGCAGTACATCGTTCCCTTTCTCTTCCAAAAAGAATTTCATGGGAAGTATTCTGGCGGGGGTTTCGCGAATCGATTTACTCGGCAATAGAAAGGACGCGGGATTCTTTTGTCGCGCGGTAAGAATTTCTTTCGAACGTACGAGCGTCGGACGACGAGAATCGAAAATGTATCGAGGGGATGTCGCTATCGGGAAAAGCTTCATCTATTTCCGCCCTTTGTGCGACTCGCCTCATGAAATCACGATCACCGTTAAAACTGACCCTTGTCTGTCTTCCTTTACCGGTGGAAATTGCATCATCTGGGTAAAGCCGAAAGATAGACGATATCGCACCGCGATGCCCTTGTATCATAGTACGCTCTTTGTGCTTAATTGTCGGCTTTATATGTGAGATGCATCTTGCCTCGATTAATTACCAGAACGCAGATACGCATGAACATAGAGTGAATGGACATAGAGAGTGAGAGTTTCATAAAATTATTTCTTATATTTCCTCTACATCTATAAAAAATATGCGCATAAAATATTATCTTTTTTTAAATAAAATTTACAACTGTTCACTTGTACGAGAAATGAGAATTTGTTATCGCAAAATTAGATTAAATTTAGAAAAAAAATTAACATAAATTTTATCACAAACGTTTAATTAAATAATATTAATTTTTTCCTATATTAACTTTACTTTTTTAGTTTTTAAATATCAAATATTTATAATATTTATAAATATTTATATTAAATATTAAATATTTCGAGATAACTATACAACAAATTAAATTGCTGTTAAAATAATCTTAGCTATATTTTCCTTTAAAAAAAGCGTTTGAAATGTTTTTATTTAAAAGATTATTTCATGAGAAATGCACAAGATAAGTTTTTTCGCGCTTTCCCCGATAAATTAGATAATATAATTTACGACAGTATAATTCTGAAACGAGATAAAGAAACTTTCTATGTATTTCTTGCTTTAACGATGGATTTTCATTGGATATGATTGACACTCAGCTTGTAGTAAAGTAATCTCTCGCGATAAAACATTACATCGGGATATACATCGGCGAAAGATATAGTCCGCTTTAAAAATGCCTTCAACCGCTTTCTTCACCGACTTATTCTCTTGTTCGCAGACTGCGAGTTAAGAGCGTTTGTACCCTTTTTACGAGTCTCACATACAAATAACGTTTACACGAATTGTACCGAATGGTACTCACAGTACTACGAAACAGTATAGCTACAATTGCAATTCTCTCTCTATTTCCGACAGTATATTTAAACCGCCATAAATTTTTGAGACGTTAATTCTGACAATATATTTTATTTTTAGATGGCTATAATAAAAATTAAAAGACCAGAATTAACTCCCTTCTTAAGAGAACCTTTATTCATATTAAAATAAATATTAACTGCAGTTAATTAAGATTGAACTGATTTATATGTTCTGTCTTTCGAGAAAAAGAAACAGTTAAACCTTTAATCTCGCCTTTAATAATATTAACTAATGTTTATGAAAATATAGCTTTTAATGTGTTAAATTAACCGACAAGTATAATTAGTTTCTTTCAACGAATAAAAACTTATGAAAACTTCGTGTAGAAAATGTGATCTAAGTTTAAAATTCGACTATTTATATATTGCGAAGCTGTATCTCTCTCTTCGAGGCTATATCTGGAGATAAGAAGTAAATTGTGAGCACGGTAGATAAAATTTACAAAGAAATATATAAGGATTTAAAATCTGTGCAAAAAAGAAACTTACTTCGTGGTTAAATTGTGTATAAGCTAAATCACCTTACGCAATTATAAATTTAGGTATAAAGGCAACGCTTTCATTGAATCGAGAGAAAGAGAAAAAGAGAGAAGGATAAATTAAAATTAAAAATTAAAAGCTCATTCAACTAACCTCTCTCCCTACTTTTTACTTTAACTTATTTCATTAACCTTTCCAGTTACTGGGAGAGAGAGAAACACTTACTCTTACATTCAATTTTAATATTTTTCTTGTAGTTCCAATTTTTAATTAAAATGCATAATTTACTTAATATTTTCGTCTGCTCTTATTAGTCTTAATATATTTAGCAGCATTTTCTTTACGTATGCGTATATATGTTGTATTATTTATACTACCGTGAAATAAATGTCTTATTGAGTTCATTCATATTTACACGAATAAAATTAGTGAAACAAAATCGACGGAAATGCATCAGCCTATGTGCATTGATGTGTCGCACGTATGACTCACGATAATGAATTGCAAGCATTTCTCATCACGCATGTCAATTACCGGGCTTCACGGCCAGTAATAGTAATAGTTTATCGAAACGAACACAATGGGTCTTTCACGTTTTCACGCGCAATTGTAATTCTGCTCTACAATTACTTAAATTCTGCCCTAATTACGAATCCACGATCCACATTCCTATTATTTCACCGTGTATCGAAGTTATTGAGTTTACTGCTATTGATTGCAATGCACAATGCTATTGATTAAAATAAACGCTCTCGTGAAACGAAATAAATTGAAAGACGTGATTAAAATATGATTAAAATTATGCTAAGAATATTTAACATCGTATATTCTAGAAAAAGACTTGTTAATTGCATCTAAAAATTATATATTTCTATGCAATAGCTACATGTTTAAAGAGAAAGATGAATAATAGAAACCTTGTAATTCTGAAATGGCAACGAAAACGGACGATATAAGATTAGGTTTATAGTTGAAATCCCTACCAAAAAGTTTTATACTAAAAGACTGCAGTTCGATGAAGTACGACAAAAACATATAAAAGCATTCAAAAGAAGCAGAAACGGTGGAGAGTGCATTTGCGGTTAGCTTGCGAATTTGGTTCGGTTTCGTGTCTCGCGACGCTGTACACGCGTTCTCGTAAAACGATTGCCGTAAAAGAGCCGCAACCACCGTGTGTAACAGGCGCGTGTATAAGTTTTTGCCTTTCGTCGGTCTCCTTTTTGTACGATCGATTGCATCAATGACGATGGCGATGCACTCGAGAAAACATTCGAAACGTTTGCGAGGCGTGCACTTCTCATGGAGAGGCGTGAAATTTTTCGTGCTTCTCGAAGATCCTCGAGAGATCTACCATGTCGAATCCCGACGGAGGGCTCCATTGCGCGTCCGATAAATCGACTCTAACGCGAGAAATCGGCGTGGAACGAGACAGCTGCTGAAGACTTTTCGCCGACTTTTTGCAAGTTCGCGGAGCTCGAGTGAATGTCGTTTTTGAGTGGTCGTTGTTTATTCTATAGTATAGAGTTATGACGCTTGTCAAATTTTAGTGTTTAAAAATATGAAGTGTATTTTTATGTAGAAAATATAGACATTGTACTCAAACCATATTCTTAAACGTATTCTTAATTATTCTAATTATATTTTTGAATATTGTAAAAAAAGAAATTAAATTACAATAAATGTTTAATAATACAATCTAATAATCGCTAAAAAGACTTTTTTTTTCTTAAAACTGAGAAATATCTTAAAGAGCTTTCTTAAATATCTTAAAGAGCATGTTAAATATCTTAAAGTTACCCGTTTTTAGCTTTTAGTTACTAAAGAAACACGAATAAAAGAACCCCCGTTGCCTAGTTGAAAAATCTTTTTACTCAACTCAAGGATGGTATTCGAGGAAGTGTATAGTACGTATACTGTGCGATCCATTCTGCTTGTTTGAGAAACCGGCGAAACTTTTATTGCGCATATATTTGCTGTCAGTTAAATAAAATTCCTGAGAAGTACTAATCCTTCACTAGCAAGCGTGCATTACAGTTTCCCGTAACGATCGCAGAGTCACTTGATTTATTCCCTCTGAATCGATGACGAAGAGCCGACCAATGAATTTCGAAAACCGAATGTATCGACATATTTCTGCGGGGACAAACTTGTTTTCATTCTGGTACACTGGGTACTCTCGGTCCAGCCAATTTGTCAGAAAAAGCGAGACAGCGCGGCGCCAACAAAGCCGACATGTTAAGGATAGAGTCTCACAATGTAACGAAACATACTATGCGAGTTCGAAAGCCACGTCGGCAGAGGGAGAATATCGAACTGAAGAAATCTGAAGGAACAGCGAAAATTTTTAAATAGTTCGATGGTCTGACTAGTGAGGTAGGTAGGTAGGTAGGTAGATAGATACGCAAACACCTGGTGGCTACCTGAACACCGCGAGGCGTGACGTAATTTACCTGGTGGTCGATCACGAACAGTAATCCCTCTTGACCCGCCCCTTCTCTTCATTAACGCGAGCACAATAGGATGCTCTCTGACAAATTGTTGAATTTTAATGCAAGAGCAAAAAAGATAATTCAATGGTTGGAAGAAAATTGATACTATATATGTCATATTTGCGTCTCGAAGGTCTTGATGAAATAAATTTAATTATGATTAAGATATAAATATATTATTTAATATTTATCATTTTTATATTAAAATATTTTTAATTGCCTTTGCAATTTTATTATAGATTTACTATGTGTATGATTTATATGAGAAATAATATAGACCTACAATTTATAAAATTTAGTTATGAAATCCTATTTTAAAACTCATGAAGATTATATATATATATATATATATATATATATAATCTTCATGAGTTTTAAAATAGGATAATCTTCATGAGTATATATATAATACCACATATATTGTTTTTTAAACTTTAAATTTATCCACACATCTATCGAAATTTTTGCAATAATTTATATATAAAAGATTTCTATTAAATTTCAATTGAGTAGAACGGTTTCTAAAGAGCATTTTCTGCGATGGTTTGAAAGTGCAAGAAGACAAAGCGACGACACTTTGTCATCCGAGACAGGATCCATTTGGTTTAATTCTCGAAGAAAAGTACCGATGACTCTCACACCTCGATTCTCGGATAAGAATTTGTCGTCAGCGTTGTCGGCACCGATAAATCTTTTCTGGTACGAATCTAATCCGATTGACCATCGTTGCACCTGTGCAAAGTCCATAAACCGAGAATTATGCTCGGCCAGATTCGTCGGTTTTTATTGCCAGTCGTATTGCCGATTCAGCGTCGGCTTTGACCCCATTAATTATTCGCGTGCGAGTGAAACCGCAACGACGTGATACAAAATTGACAAGCTCATCGTTTCATTGTGAAAATAGAAATTGAACGAGATATTCGCCAGAGTTATAACAAACAATTTTATTAAAATTATATAAAATATGGAATATATTGTTAAATATGCAATATGCAAATTGCAATTCGAATTATATATCAGTCATCTAATTCAAAATATTAATCTGCGACAACGTATCTGGTAGAAAAGAGTAAAAACGCAGAATAAAATTATTAAAATAAGCGTGGGCAAGTGCATAGTATAATGAAACATTATAAAAATGCAAAAAGAAATAATGTATTTCGCTCGTCGCTTCGATGCAATATTTATGCTGAATACTAAATGCGAAAGTTAATTCCGGAAAACCTTAAAACTTAAATTGAGCATAGAAATGAGCGCGGCACATTAAATTACAGGTCTTTAGACGGCAATGTGACTAAAATAGTTCCAATCCCGCGAAATCTCGTTAAAGTTAATGTCACGGGGTATTTGCCCTTTCGGTCTCGCAATAGCGAAGATAATCCCCACCAACCCAACTCTTCTCCCGTAACTCACTGTCGAGTGGAACGAGGCATGAACGCCATCATGCACACTGGCACATAGCGATTGATGATAGCCAATTACAAAATTTATTAGTTAACCTAGTCCGTCTGAGATCGAGAAGAGATCGTACGGTCCGCCTATTAATTTACGTTCCCGCCGGAAGAAGATCTGGTCGGGCGAGGACGGGGTCGTGTGTGCTGAGCAAAGAACACGGGCCATCGAGTTCCCGATGGTATCTTTATATTGCATTATTGCATTAAGCACTTCTGTACACAACGAAGGGTACGCATCGCGTCGGGACCAACAATGAGGGCACCCACGGGGGCCCCCGTGAATCCTACAAACGCGCGGCGTATTATAGGCTACGCGCACAATAGGTGGGTTCGATCAAATACACGCAAAACTCCTCGTTCGGAACGCATGCAGAAAATCCTCGTCGGCGGATACAAACGCTATGATCGCGACGATACATTTCGAATACTTTTGCTCCGGATATAGCATGATCATATCGTTTGCTCGGGCTCTACCGTGGATAAGCCGTCATTTATCGAGAGAAAAATTACTATAGCGAAATGTTGAACACGCATACAAAACATACACTGTGCATTATATTGAATCGAATAAGATATTAAGCGTTCACTAATTAATTCAAAAATATATAAATTATTACGGACATATTTTTTCTTCATTTGTAATTCAAAATATTTCTAATTTAAAGTGACCTATAATAAAATTCTTACAAACCTGTGATATTTATAATTACATAAAAATTGAATATAGCGTCTAATATCAGGTAAATACTCGTCATCTGTGAAATTCGTGAGAAATTCAAGTCTGCGAGCTTACATTGTACCTTCCTTGCTCGATACGCCATTCAATGAATATGTAAAATATAGCAGACGTTTTACAAAACGTATCGTTTGCCCCTGAGGCAATCATTTTTTCTTTTTATATGTACCAGAGAAAAATTATAACATGTAGCTCACAGGCCCGATGAATGCCAAAACTGTTGATGTTTGTTTGGTTATGGAACTAGTCGGGCAGGTCGGGCTCGGCCGTTTTAACGAGCCATTAAACGGCAGTTTGGTTGTTTCATGAGAATCGTTGCGTCCCGTTATCGAATTTACAATATACGCGAATAGCCAATAAATAAATCGCAAGTTTCTTTTAATTTTTCCGAATTAGTTTAAATTTTATTGAAAGTGGATCATGCGGAACTCTGCCCAGAAATAGAATAATTTGAATATTATGTTCACATAAATTTTCGGAACTAGTGTTGTCCTTGTTTATCTCGCATGGGAATATAATTTAAGGAAATAAAATTTAGATATGTGTGTGTGTGTGTGTGTGTGTGTGTATACATAATGTGTGTAATATATATATATACATATAATATATATGTATACGTGGAATATTAAATTATAGAAATATTTTAAAATACAGAGATTAATTATTTATTAGACGATTAATGTATCACGGAGCTTATCCTTCTCTTATTTACTCGATCCTGCGAATCGATTGTTTTATTACGCGTTCTCAATCCGAATTATATTTAAATCATTGAAAAGTCGAACGATAAAGAATCGAAAGAAATATATTTGACTCTAAGTATTTTTTAAAAAATAATTATTGTCCGTAAAGATCGCAACAAAACGATAATTTATATATAATTTGGATTCCTGTCACTTCTCAATTCTTACTTGATTAAATGAATAAATTACGCGAAAATATGCGTTTCGAGAACTATCGTCGCGATATATGTAGTTACACATTAATGTCATTAATTGTAGAAATCAATTACTCATTAATCATATTATCATAAGAAATAGTTTTCCGATATTAATCGCGATCGCGTTTGGAAAAGGAATGTTATGTTTGGAAAATCGGCTGTTATCATTCACGCACTGACATTTGACAGGAAAATAGTGGTGCGAGACACTCTCTGTCGAATTCCTTTCCCAAACCCCAAACGCGATCGCGATCAATATCGAAAAACTATTTCCTATGATAATATGATTAATGAGTAATTGACTTCTACAATTAATGTGTAACTATATATATCGCGACGATAGATCTCGAAACGCATTTTTCGCGTAATTTATTCATTTAATCAAGTAAAAATTGAAGTGACAGGAATCCAAATTATAAATTATCATTTCGTTTCGCGATCTTTACGAACAATAATTATTTTTTTTTTAAATACTTAGAGTCAATTATATTTCATCTGATTCTTTATCGTTCGACTGTTCGGCAATCTAAGTATAATTTGGACTGAGAACGCAGTAAAACAATCGAAACGCAAGATCGAGTAAATAAAATAAGGATAAGTGATACATTAATCGACTAATAAATAATTAATCTCTGCTTTAAAATATTTATAAAATTTAATATTCCACGTGTATATATATATATATATATAAAGCAAAAATTAAAAAAGTTTGCAAGTTTAATAGCTGAATAAACGAATCGACCGCATAGCTTTAATCGCGTTAAAGTGTACGTGTGCATTGCTTTTCATTTTACTAATATGAAAACGAATGGGGACATTCCATTGCGCTATTCCTTTCATTTTATGATTACAAAATAAAAATGTCACGTTTATAATTAATAAATGTCACTCTATCTACTTAATATTTCGAATTGTCAACGTGTAAAAAATATGAAGTAATATCAAAAATTTATGCACCATAAATTTATACACGTTTATACACAACGTGCTACTTTTATATATCTATAATACATATGTATATCCGATGTCAATATTAACTGTGTGTGGAATATGCTTGTAATATTGTTTAGAATTTAATAATATTAATCGCGATATTTAACGATATATCTGTTAGCTTTAAATTTATGCGATTATCTTTTTTATATGCAATGTACATCAAATAATTCCATTACGCTATTAAATGACGCACAAAGTTTGATAAAATCTTTTTCATGTTTCGACCTAGTACGAAAATATAAAAGTGAAAAAATCGAAAAAAGCTTTTATTTAATCTCTTTGCGATACGCGTTGTCAAGACTTTTTGCTTCAGCTCTTGCGACAGCAAAAGATAATCGCAATACACTCGCTTTTTAGGCTATTACACGTTCTTTCATCATAATTTCTCATGAGAGATAGTTTCTAAGACACGACGCATTATTTTCGAACAAATTTTCTGCAACGTTTGCAGATTCCATTACGACGAGAGAAGTAAAAAAATGTCGAATAGAAGATAGAAGCAACGCAATGTATTTTCAACGTCCTCGACATGTATGACGTTCTGTATCGCTTCACTTTTATCTTTCTATATATTTTATGAAATGCAATGTTTATTTTGTGACTCGCGTGCGCATTGAACGTATTCTTCGGAGTTCGTATTTTGGGATAAAACCATGGCAGAGAATGGAACAGATTTTTCTTTACTTTGCATTTTTTGCCATTTGCTAAATCTCATTTAGTTATTTTAAATTTATTTCTATTTGTGTCGTAACAAAGACGTTTATTTATTTTTAACTAAAATCTCTTTTAGACCGATTCAAAGGTGTATGGTTTCATGACAATTATTTCCATTATCTTTTTTTGAAATAGGCGTTAATCTAATTGCAAAGAATGTGAAATATATTTTATTATCTTTTATATTTCACATTCTTTGCAATTAGATTAACGCCTATTTCAAAAAAAGATAATGGAAATAATCGTCATGAAACCATACACCTTTAAATCGGTCTAAAAGAGATTTTAGTTAAAAATAAATAAACGTCTTTATTACGACACAAATAGAAATAAATTTAAAATAACTAAATGAGATTTTAAAAAAATTCTACTATATTTTTTAACATATTTATCAAAATATCTGATTATCAGAATATTTAGAAACAGAAGCATGTTTTTTTCTCGTAAAATTTTTCATCTATTATATATTCAGTTAGAGATAAAAAAAACTGCTGATTCCTTTCCTTTCGAGTAACAAAGATGACAATCGACCGCAAGCGTGGAGTCAAAATGCAGAAGAAAGATTATTATGTCACTGTCGTTAATCCGTTTAACAACGCTCCCAAACCGTTGGCAGGGCGGTTCTCATGTTGGACAACGCAAATACCCGACTGCAAGGACCGCAAACCAACATCAAATACCCACAGGGTGTGAACCTGAGACTGTGTACCTGAATGTGAACGGAGGTCGAGCAGAAATACGTCTCCTTTGCGCAAGGAATTTACTTGATCAATGAAACACTATTGTGTGATATAACAGCATCGTTTTGTTGCTGACAATAAGCATCGACAATGTAACAATATTCACTCTCTCTCTCTCTCTCATTTTTGCAAATTAGCTATTTCATAAATATCTTTAAAATTTTCACGGTGTATCTTTCACAAATTAGCCAAAAACATTTTTTATCGAATAATCTCTGATATCAATGATATTGTAATCTTACGCTGAAATATTTTTATAATGCTTGGTATTATAATATTAATGTAAAACAAATATTATCTAATTTAAGACAATTCCATGATATACTTTTCTCTTTATTCTCTGTAAATTTTTATTAATGTAAATAGAAATGACGTAGAAGATGATCGATTGAAATTCTTTATGAAAAGAGGTTTACTTCGAGGTAAACCGCGAAACTTTTTTGTAGAGAGCTAATATTAGTAAAAGATACGATAAAAAGATTTCTGTAATTACTTTGTGGAATTTTTCTTGCCGGTAAAATTTTGCCAAAAGTTCAAACGTGTCTCATGATGCCATAATTTATCGCTTACATTACACAAAGGCGATTTAAGAAGTTTAATGCACCATCTTGCTCTGCTTTAATAAGCCTTTAAAGTTTCTCGCGAGATGGAAGAAAATAACAAAGCGGAGAAAGGATAGAGAATGACTAAATGCGTTTCCATATTTAAAACATACGATATATGCATTGATATAGCAATATTTCATATCTTAATTTCATATCTCAATTCCACATTCGCGGAAGTCGATTACATATAAAGTCACCATTAAATGGTGCATTCAAATTATTTAAAGCGCATTAAATATTAATATTATATAGAGAAGGTATATTACTTCTATAATACTAAATGAATATTACGTAGAATTAGTATTAAATTAAAATTAATATAAATATATTCCTTAAAAATAGAATGCAGATACATATTTCATTTATTAATCAAAGACCAACAGAATTAAAGAATCTATTAAAATTTCATTTTAATATTAAATATATTTATTAAAACCTATGGAACATATCCATCTTATTTATGAAGAATAAAATTTATACTAGATATTAATTTAATACTAATTCTACGTAATATTATTTTAATAGTAATATATACCTTCTATATAATATATTTAGCATCTTTTCAATAACTTTATATATATTTATATATATATATATATATATATATGTATATTACTTAAAAATTGTGATAACATATATAAATATTAAATTAGTAACAACATTTTTAAGGAATTGTTGGCATGTTCTTTATATGTAATGACTGAACACATAGATTTAATGATCTTGTTAGAGGTTGCAGGAAATCGAATCGATGTATAACCAGATGCACTTGATCTATTCGATGAGAGGCGAGTGAAGGAGCGCTCAATGCGGCTTTAACGCTTCACTTGCCGAATCGTCATTGTCGCGCAACGTGACAAACAATGCAACCTAGAAGGGGCTCATTAATTAAGCACGCCTCTTTTGCTTGAGTACGACATCGATTCAAGTAACACGTAATGCACTCTTTCAAAGGGAACTATTTGCATCAGTGCAAACAGAACACGCAGAATGACTTTGAAGCGAGGCTCGATCCCCTATTTAACTCTTTTAGAGTATGAATATTTTAATATAATAATATATACAAAGCTGCAAGATGTTTTTATGCTATTTAACTTGTTAGAGTGTGTAATTAATTCAGGATGCAATGAAAAATTTCCTCGAGTCACTTTAAAATTTCTACTAATATTTATAGATAAATGTTCTTGATTACAGTGTCATGGATGTATATACTTTTTCACATGCGACGCATTGATAATTATCAAGAGAATGCACATTGTATGCTTATCGTAATATCGCTTGCGACTACTTTTATCAATCACAAAATCACGTCTTTATTAAAAAATCTCTTACTATGCACAGTCACGCTTAGCGAAAAGATATATAAATAATGCTGTAATTTTTTATATTTTTTAATTTAATGACTCGAGGAAATTTTTCATTGCATTAAATTAAAAAATATAAAAAGAGATTAGAGATTATTTTATATAAGTTCTATTTGATTTTATCTTTTATATTGTAAAAATAATTACAGCATTATTTATATATCTTTTGGCTAAGCGTGACTGCATAGTAAGAGACTTTTTAATAAAGACGTGATTTTGTGATTGATAAAAGTAGCCGCAAGTGATATTACGATAAGCATACAACGTGCATTCTCTTGATAATTATCAATGCGTCGCATGTGAAAAAGTATATACATCGATGACACTGCGATCAAGAACATTTATGTATAAATATTAGTAGAAATTTTAAAGTATTACATATTTTTACATTTTATTATTACATATTTTTGAAGGTTAAAAGTCATTTTGAATGAAAATGTTAAATGGTAACTGATAGCTAGTGGATACGTGTATGTATATCGATTAAATTCGATTGTATGTATGTGTACACGCTTTCCATCAATAAACTGCACATGCATGCATTCGCGTTCAAGCGTAACCGCCTGAAATGAAATACGCATCACGCAATTAATCGATAATCCATTGAAATGAAAGAGATGTTAAAAAATTCGATTATTCAGTAGGTAGCGTTATTTCGCGTATAAAACTCATAATTGAAATTAATCGCCAATACGCGCGCCGCTTGAATTTCGCGACTCTGTAAAATTAATTTCGTCGCACCTCGCAGCTCCAATTAAAGCCATATTCGTCTGGCTAAGGTTGCACTATAATATACGTAAAATGCTTCTATGCATATTCATGCGCAAAAAAATGCGCAAAAAAAATTTATCTCTCGTCGACGAAATCGTGAATAGCGGCTTTATTGTGTATGTGAAAGTATACGTATTATTTCATAGAAAATTATAAATTATTAAGAATGCTATATTTACAATAATTCTTGATAGTCTAAACCAACAGGTCTGTAAAAAGCCTCAAGGCAAACAATTTTTTAATGATCAGAACTATTTGTTTAAACTATAAGAAAATGATACGCTTCTCACACATGACTCTATTTTATCTAAAAATAAAACAAATATATCTCTTAGAATCAATATAATGGGAAAAAACATCTTCCGATTCATATTCAATGTTAATTCGGGAAGTAAAATACGATTGCTTTATATTTTTTTAATTGATTAGCCTTTTTTCATATATAATAATGAACAAAAATCTGTCCACGTCGACACGTTCACGTTTGATTTTCCTGATTCTCGCGCCGTAATTATTCTGCAACTCGTACTTCTGCGCGCCTGCGTTTTGATTTAGTGGCGCGATTAGTCTCGCTGAGAAATAAAATTAGCATAGGCATAAGTGGTCGCGATTTTTTACGACCGGTTACAGAGAATCGGGTTCCGGGCGCTCATTGCCGCGCTATTATGCCAAAAGTCGCGCGCATTAATCCATCGCGGAGGGGTTCAATCGTAATGTCATGCAAATTTCTCATTAAACGTCCCACGTTTGAAATTATAAGTTATGCGCTCCACACATGTAACGGCTGCGGTTGATCGATTCGTGTCACTGCTCCCGGAAGTGCGCGCGGAAAACGCGTCGTTTAATTAGAACCGAAATGATGGTTAATTATTGACGCTAATTGTATTCGTGCCAATCTTTCCAGTCTACGAGAAATCGGGAAATGGAAATCAACTATTCATTGCAGATTTGTGTTCATTATTTTGGATTTGTGTCCACTCGATTTCAATTTAAAATTGTTGTTGAAAAATTTTATAAAATATTTTTTTAGATTATCCATTATTGATGATTGGAAGACATAAAAGCATATATAAGTATTAAGAAAAAAGCATATTCATAATAAAATTTGCCAAACTGTTAATTTATCTTATTAATTATTTTAATTATTATATGTATATTATAGCAGTTCATGCTCATCTTATTTGTCATCCTCAAAAAAATTATATTATTGTATCTCACCCCGAAATCATATTTAAAAAATCAAAAAAATATGAAAAAGAATACTCTAATGATTCATTCATTTCTCTGTTATAACAGAATATCTATCTTCCTCTGGAATTATCAGCAATTAAAAGAAGATTTAATATTTCTGGAAATATGTTTTTATAAAGTTTCCGCGGCAGAGATTCTTTCAGAATATTTAAATACATTGTAGATATAATCGTACAGAGGTATAATCGCACAGAGATACTTTATTAATTAATTTTCGTACTTGTGTAAGGAATACTTTGTACAGAATTCCTTACAGATCTGATTTAAACATATATAAATTCAGAAAAATCTCGTAAAACATCGTGAGGCGAAATTGAATGACGTCGCGGCGATGATCACATATGAATTTGGTATTCAATTTTTAATAAATTAAGTTTTCAATACAGATAATGAGTATTTTATTTGTAATAACAATAATTTCGTTTGTAGTTCAAGCTGTAAAAAATATATTATTTTGAAAAAACTGTTGTTCGACTTCTCGATAAAAAAAAATCGCTGATATATGATATTGATTCAGATTATTTTTAGTTGTTTGTATTTTTTTTTTCGTTTGTAATTGTGCTGTTTAAAAGTTACAATATATTTGCAATGGGTAAAAAACACTTAATCTATTTTAAAGATATTTCAAATCTGTTTATGTGATAATTTAAAGAATTATTTGTAGTAATTATTATTTATGGTGATTTTTCTTTTATTTGTAGCTGCGTCATTTAAAAATTATAATATGTTAACAACAGTTTAACAAAACACTAACTTAGTTAATTTGAAAATATTCTAAATCTGTTTGTAGATATTTTTTAGAATGTAAATATGCTGTAACTTTTAAACGGCACAATTACAAATGAAAGAAAAACTACAAACAATTTGTGAATCAATATCATATATCCGATATTTTTTTATCTCATAGTCGGATAACAATTATTTTTTCCCAATGTATTTTTATGGCCTCAACTTTAAATGAAATTATTATTCCTACAAATAACTGCAAATGAAATACTATCGTTTTCTGTATAGAAAACTCAGTTTATTAAGAATTGAGTGCCAAGTTCACATAGATCGATCGACCGACGTTTTAATTCAGTTCCGATGCTATTTCCGCGGATTGAATCGCATCCCGAGTGTCGATAACCGATCGAAGAGATTCCCTTTCCCTCTCTCCTTAATGCTGTAAATCAATTCCGAATTCCTCACTCGATTTCCATTACAAAAACGCCCTGTCTGCCGAGCGAGCGGCGCGCGCGTCCAAAAGCAAAGTACAAAAGCACTGACAACTCTCATTCGCGAGATCACGGCTCTATCGTTCTTGGCATCAAAATAGAAGACAGCGGAACGGCTGGGATCGAAGGCGGGCCCCGGCGTTAAGTGGTTGTCCCCTCGTGCGAACCATTGTGTTGGCGTGCGTTTAAGTTAATCCCGTACGCTTCTCTCGATTTGACCGATAAACTCCGGGTTAAATAAGGATTAGCGCGATGACTTGGCGAGGATGGGCAGGTCAGTTTTTCGAAAACTCTTTTCCGACAAAACCGCGAGCAGTCGATCACCGCCGTCATCGTCGTCGTCGAGGAGTCTCGTATTATGGCCGGCAGGCAGATCGGTATCGCGACGCATTAAAGTGACGTTAAAAGGTGCGGAACGAGGGACGCGATCGACATCATTGATAGATCGTCTCAGTAGAAAGATTATCTGAATAGAAATTAGTCAGGAACGCGAGATCTTTGATTCCGAAAATGCTGATTATTCGATAATCATATGCCAAGACAATTATTTATATTATTAGATATTATTTAATGTTATAAACGCCTATGCCGAAAATATAGACTGTTCAATTTAATATATTATCAGTATAATGTCATTGCACAGTATGTAAAATCAAATGTTATTCAATTCAAATAGCAGTACAAAGTGATTGTCATAACGCAATAGCACTGAGCTATCGCAAAAATAGATAAAAAATTGTCACAAAAATTCTCACACAGTTGTAATTATTAAATTTATTCACATAGACAATTTACTCACATTTCCTCCGACGCCACCGAAGTCCTGACCATCACTGCTCCAGAGAGAGAGAGAGAGAGAGACGAGTATGTTTAACGATGCTTCACCTTTAATTTTTACTCACTGAGTAGTCCTGACCATCATTGCTCCAGAGAGGGAGAGAGAGAGAGACGAGTGTGTTTAATGATGCTTCACCTTTAATTTTTACTCACTCGCGCCTGAAAATAAGTCGACTAATAAAACACGACGAATAGATAATTACGCGTATTTAACATACTCTCCCGATACTCGATTCGACACTCCGGATATATTCATTTTCGCATCAAATTCATTGCCGACCCGCGTGAATATGGCGCAAGAGAAATGGCACGAATACATCGATCGCGATCCTGTGCTAATTAACGGATCGCCCGTCACTCTCAATTCGGCATTCCCGATACTCTTTAGAGCACGGATATTCGCTATGGACGAGCAAAAACGGGCGGAGAATGTAACGCGATCGTTGCAGATTTTCAAATAAACGACGAGGAAGAATGATAGACAACGGACGCGGAGCAAAGGGCGTGGTCGACGCGAATATTAACAATGCGAATATTAATAATCCGATCCGCGACTTCAACGGTACTTAATACTCTAATACGATCGATTCGGCATTCGTTTCGCTCGTAAAATTCACCGTCAACCGTGTACAACGCGCGAAATCGATCTACATGTTGCGAGAAATTACATTCAATCTAACGTATCTCAAGATGGCGTGAAACGGGAGATATCGCTCCGGGCTACGGATATCGAACGGCGCGTTAGATCGCGATTCCGCGACACTTGCGCTTCACCCATCACGCGACATCTATCACGTAACTCGACATCGCCTCGGAACATTCGTACGTGCACGTAGGACCGTTTATGACGCGAGAAACATGAAAAAACCTGCCGAAGAGCTTACCTCGAGACGAACACGTCCTACCGCTAGATAGCCAGCTCCGGGAAAGGACGAGTGACGAGGGAAGCGACGCCGAGTTAGATGTAGGAGGACAACGCGACTCAAATAGCTCTTACTATTGTTACATTTTCGAGCCTAATGACATAATAAAAATTATTATCGATTGATATTACCGTATGTCTTAATAGGATTGATACGTCGATCACAATAATCATTGATATATTAGTGTAATTATAATTTTAATATATATCATTAATTATGTACCTGAGTGGTGTAGTTAGCGTGACGTCAGAGGACGCCTGGTATTACTCCGCGCTTCTCTAACGGTGGCCCCCTCTTCCCACCCACACCTCGCCCAGTCATCGATCATTTTTATCGACTCGTGTTCGCGAATCTTGCATACGAGCGAGTGTCGGGAAATTCTCCGAAGATACGAGAAACTCGTGAAAAGGTTTTCTCGGTATGCTTTTATCCTGAAACAGACGCGTCGTAGTCGAAGAAAGATAGGTACGGAGATCGCGGAAACGACAACGAAGAGGGAAGCAAGGACGGCGAACTAGACAGTACTTGTGAAGTAAACGGACAAGGCTCCTTATAATCGTTAACATTTACGAACTCGAGATCTTACTAAGAATTATTCTCAGGTGATATTATCATACATCTTAATGCGATTGACACGTCCATCGTAATATCAGTAATATTTTAGTGCAATTATTAATTTTGCATATATCAATAATTTTATGCCTTGAATCGCGTAGTTACGCGTTACGTCACTGGACGAGCGTCTGGGCTCACTTCGCGGTGCTTCGCGGTGTCTCGCGAGGAGGACATTGTGTGTGCCTTTCGCGCCTTTTCCGGACTCTCACGTTCGCGAATCTCGTGCACGAACCTGCGCCGAAAGTTCTGGAAATAAGGATCATGCGCGAGTGTCGAGTGGATTTTCGAATCGATTAAAGTGATTACGCGATCTCTACATCTCGCGAAATCGTCGCAAGTCGCCGACTCGCGCCCGAGATTTCCGAACATAGCCTAACAAAATCTGGGTGCGTCGATCGATGAAACGATCCATCGTCGTATATGTTTCTCGGTCGTTTTGCACGTATTGCAAGGACGAAAAACGTCGTGCGAGGTTATAAGTACTGTCGGTATATCGTGTGAATTAAGTGTACGGTAAGTGAGATAAACAGTCGGGAAATGCAGGGTGAATTGGTTATGTCGCGAGCGCGAAGAGTACGTATGTTCGGAAGTGTTGAATAAACTAACGAACGATCGTCGTACCTCTAATTACTCTAGTTCCGCGATTGCATCGCGAGTGTTGATAGCGTCAATAAATGCCGAAACGGGAGTGCGAGATGGACGTGTGATCGTGATTCACACGCGTTGCTTTCACGCGTTCCGCATACATCGCGAGTAAAAGTGTCGGGGGTGTCGTGCGAGGTAATCAAAATAATCGTATCGCGTCAATTAGCACGTGCAATGAAGTGTCTGGAACAATGAAACAATCAAGTGGTGCAGAGGAACGAGAAAGAGGGAGCGGAGCGTGAGAGGTGCATCGAATGCAACCGGCGGATGCAACCGGCGGAGTACATCGGTCGGTGAGTAAATACGTTTATTATATTGACATGATTAGCTGTTTATTTATCCTGTTTACGATGACTCGATATCGTTGCATTACGTAGTTATCAATGTGATTACAATTTGACATGCACTTTGCTTCACTTTTGCATTTGAGACGGCGCTGTCGACATAGAATCGGCGCTTTACAAATTCTTCAAAAATACTAGATGTTAATGAAATTATAAAACGTGATATATTTGTATAGTGCATACAATTAATACTATTATGAAAATGCAAATTAAATGAAATCAGTGTTTGAATAAAATAAAAATTTCGCTGCAATGTAATATAAAAAAGAATATATGAAGATAAAGCGAAACATCGCTTTTTACTAAATATTTTCTCAAATATTATTTTGAATATCGTTGCATTACATATTTATCAATGTGATTACAATTTGACATGCACTTTGCTTCACTTTTGCATTTGAGACGGCGCTGTCGAAATAAAATCGACGCTTTACAAATTCTTCAAAAATACTAGATGTTAATGAAATTATAAAACGTGATATATTTGTATAGTGCATACAATTAATACTATTATGAAAATGCAAATTAAATGAAATCAGTGTTTGAATAAAATAAAAATTTCGCTGCAATATAATATAAAAAAGAATATATGAAGATAAAGCGAAACATCGCTTTTCACGAAATATTCTCTCAAATATTATTTTGAATCGCGACTATAACACCTGCCGAATTATTATACCGCGCGATATATGTGTTTTTAAAGTTGTCAATCAACAGTCTTTAAGACTGTTCGTAGAGCTCGATATCGCTCGGCGTCGTTCAAACAATCGTTCAAACAATCGCGTTGTCTCGATCTCCGCTTCGTGAGTCCATTCAAAATCGGCTGTCTGACCGCACGTCAATGGGGAGATTCTGTCCCTTTGATTCCTTCCTATGCAATCAGCCAGCGCGACCACAAATCTTCCCGACCCTTCGACATGTTAAGGGCCGCGCGGCACGTTTCCATCGCGTTTTTGCCCGAAGGGTGACGACACGTTACAAGCGAGTTAACTGTCGCGAAACAAAGATACAACGGTCTTTTTTTGTCATGATATTAAATGAAGGTGCTGCTTTTTTTACGATGAGAGAGAATTACGCTCCGAAATTAAGTAGCTATTTTATAGCTCTAATTGTGATAAATGCTGCGGCCAAATGGTGGTCGAGTTTGCATTTGCGGTGTAATTTGTTGTTTGAAAAAAGATACTGCTTTTTTGTCTGAAACAGTAGTTTATTAATTTATTTCTGGGGCATGATAAGTAAATAAATTAAAACTTTTATTAGCAGCTATGTTTTTATAATAATGATGAAATCTCAATATATATATATATTTTTTTTTTATGTAAATATTATTTCGTAATAATAATAATAAAATATATTTTTAATATTCTCACAAATATGCTATTATATTAAAATATTTAATATTAATATTAATTTTTTTAGATTAGGTATTAATGACTATATAAATAAAAAAAATTTTTACACATACAAGAAATAAGATTAACTACGTACTTAATGTTGTCATGAAATAAACTTGTGTTTATAAGAACGGCTCAGTGGTCTAGGGGTATGATTCTCGCTTTGGGTGCGAGAGGTCCCGGGTTCAAATCCCGGCTGAGCCCAATTTTGTGGTTTTTATTCTTTTTCTAATTTAAAAGGAAAAAAATGGGATTAGTCGGGATTTTCTTTTTCTTTTATAGTATATTTTTTTATTTGGCGGTATCTACATGATATTGGAATTGTTCTTTATTTTGAAATTAGCAGAATGTAAAATATTTTGCTGAATGCTACTATTTATTTTCCACATTTTATTTCATTTTCTAGCAAACTAACTGTACGTGATATAAAAGTTAGATAAGCACTGAAGAAAAGTATAGAATAAAGAAAGTGTGTCTTAAGATAATATCTAAGATAATATGTATATGCTTCACACACACATGCGCGTTAGCGAGTAACGTGTATAATAACTGTTATCATTTTTTTTTGTATTACTGTCATAAACTTGTATAGACAGATTGCACGCTTCCATTGGAGACAAGAAGACAGCATTAAGGTAAGAGGAATGTTAGAAAAATACTTGTACTGCTTATTGAGAGAAATCTGTAGAAAATGCACGAATATGCTAAAAATTATTAATTGTTTTAGAAGATATAAGAGTCTCTAAAATTGATTAGTATCTTATCTGTATCTTAACTGAATACTCGTACATGTGCGCGTTTGATCATGACTATTTTATTTTAATCGATGTTTTTTGCTTATAAGAGGTAGCATTCTTTCTTTGGAAATTTGACAAAAAATGATTAGGAAAATCTCACAAAACAAAATGAGACGCTGCGTGAATTTGGCGTCTCAGTTTGTCCTGAGACATTTTTATTTTTTGGTATCTTTGATTTAACGGTCTATTATAAAACTATTTGTTTAAACAGTCTATATAAAACTATTTGTTTAAACCATAAAGAACTATAGAACTAATGAAAATAAAATTAGTCCTTTTAATTATTTATGAGTTTTTACGAAAGGATATGGCAACTTTACACATATTTATCTTTCTTATGCTTAGAAAACAAGTAAATTATAATTGTAAATTTAATTTTTTTGTCAGTCATTTCATTTTTTATGAGTTTTTAATCTAATTTAATATAAATTTTTTAATATATAAATTATTATTATATTATATTTTGTAATATAATAATATTACATAAATATAAATTATATTTTAAATTATATTGTTTTTTTAAACAAATGTTTAGTGAAACAATGACATGTGAAATGATATTTTTATACAACAAGATCTGCTATAAAAATGCCATACTGACATCTGCTATAAACATGGACAAATGTGACTTAGCACGACATGGTTCATCGCGTAGAAACAGGTTTACAATAATCGATCGACCATTGCGGTACGCTCGGTCAGGTTTTCGGTTAAGTTAAACTGGTCCCAAAGGCAATTTCCTGAAAGTTGCCAGCTCGCATTAGAGGCGGACACGCTTAGGACACAGGTGCGTTTAACGTATGTATTTCACGGTTTAATGCGAAGATTACACAGGAAAAGGTGCACGATACGGATGGCATCCGTATGGGCGATACGCCGCCTGCCACGCGTAATGATGATGTAATGACGCGATGAAACCCTATCTTTATTGTTTCTACCTTAGCGGCTGTTACCAATTTTCGAACGAGACGGTCGTCTTTTCTGCTTCTCTAGATTCTCAAAGAGAAAAGTGAAGTAACCGCAATCATGTGATGTACCTGTTACAATGACTTTCTCTTCTGAAAACTAATATACGTTTACGTCGTTATTAGAGATCAATATATTTTGTGAAAATTGCAATTAAAAACAAATATATATAAAAGCTGCATTTTTTCCTTAATTATATATTTGTGTAAAGTTTATATCCGAACACAGTATCGATCATGATGCGCATATGATATAAATCCACTATTTTTCTCGCTACTTTTTTTACTATTTTATTTAATTTCTCTGCATATCGTGTGTTGGATCGTTTCCAGCAGTTGTAAAAAATTTATTTCTCCGAACGCCATTCCGGCATTTCTCAATTATTAAACAACCTCCGACTGCCGCAGTAAATCGATCTTCATTGCCAATGTGTCTTTTATCAGCGAATAGAAAAAAGCAACAACGAAAAACTAGACGAAAATGGATCATTGTATTTGCAGGCATTGTTGCGAAATTATTCTCGCGTCAGCGCATCAGCTATGCATATATAACAGTGGCTGATGATATCGCGATGCATTCCTGCAATACCGTTGTACAATGCATCCATGTCACAATGACAAACAACTTGTCATTTCGCAAGGCTTATGCTTTTCGAAAGTTTGACGCTTTATGTCAATGATGTCACAAGAGCCTGGAAACGCCGTTTAAACAAATTTATCGTGCCGTACAAATCTCTCGTTAAATTTCTTGCATTTAAATGCCGGTAATTGATTATTTTAACATTGAAAATGTTTTAGAAAGAAATATGTATTTTGAAATTTTCTCTGACATTTCTACAAAATCGTTGTTTCCTATACTATTTTGGGAAACTATAAATTGTTTTCGTAAATTATAAAAAATTAATGTTTTCTTTTTTGCCGCCAGTAAAGCTGTTCCCTTCGTACTTTTTTTTCTTCGAAATTTATAATTTGAGATAATCGAATTTTTTAATTTAATTTAATTTTGTCTGAATCTTTTTGGTAAAGTTAATAACAGAGCTATTTTCTTTCTAATATGTATACTTTTTCAAAAGATATTGTTATTTATTAAAATTTTTATAGTCGCATCTGTCGATATCGATCAATCTGTTCTAACGCGAATTACCTGAAGCCACGTAACGAAAACGATCTACATTGGTCGATGTCGTCGATACCATTGTCCTCTAGTTCGGTGTAAAGAAGCAAAAACGGTTTCAACTTTCGAGTGCCCGCACCACCCTGTCATCTCGCCCTCCGCCGCCCTTCTGTGCTGGAGTGCTGTCGCGGTGGCTCTTTCCAGCTTTGATGGAGCGCCTCTCCAATGCGCATAAGATGAAATGAATTAGCGCACCGGAACTAGAAATCGGCCGCCGCCGACAACAACTCAGTCACCCTCTCTCCGTCTTTTTTCTCTTCTCGTCTTTGTTCCTTTTCTCGCCGCGTTCTTTATCATTGTCTCTTTCCCTCGATTTTCGAGTTACACAGACCGTTGCAAGTCGTGTCCCTCTAGAGAGTTCCTCTAGAGAGTGCGTCGCGAGTTCGTTCGGACTCATTAAAACCACTCGAGCACAGACCCTCTCCGGCGAACCGCGACGATCTGTCAGGATGAATAGAAACGGTTGCAGTCGCGAATTGCTGCTGGGGGTAAGAAAGCTCTTTGCACGTCCGTCAGGCTTGATAATCTGGATAGAATTCAAATCAATTAAAAAAATTAATCATATATATACGAGTTGTGATGATGAAATGTTCTTGGATTCTCTCTTAAATTTTCTTCTCGTGTCACGCTATTTTATTTTGTAGCTTATGAAAGTGAATGGATGATAACGAAATGGAAAAATTTATTATTAAATAGATTACATATATGTGTATGTGTGTTGTATGAAATACGATTGTTAATACTATAATACTATTACTGAAAAAAAATTTTTTTTTATTACTTTGATTATTATAACTAGATTATTATAATATACACATAATTGAAAATTAAAGTAAAAAAAATATATATGTAGAACATCATGAGAAAAAAAATAATTTATCAAAGAAAAATATTTATCCGGTATCAAAAATAACTGTATTAAAAAAAATATTTCTATTTATAGTTCGATATTATAAATACTTTCAATCGTCTTAAATTCTGTTAAAGAGGAATGGGTTATACGCAACGTTACATACTATAATAGTATCACAACGATATTATCATGCATCGATTTAAATCGTAAGAGTTAAGAATTAAGAATTAAGAGTCATAGAATTTGATGAAGCAAATAACATTTAATTTTCGCATCATTATAATTTTCTTCGAATGTCGAAGTTTCTCGACGACACAGGACAGAACGTGCTTAATTATTCACGCGGTTCCTCATTAACACGGTTGACGTGAAATTTCACGATATCACAATATCGCAAATGGAATCAACTGGGACACGCGACTTTATTGATGGGCGTATAAAGGAATGGATGGCATCTATATATCATTCATGCTGCCGATGATCCAATTGCCGCGTGTGACGAGACGTGAGCGCGCGAGAGCCCGTAAAATTGAATTGCGATCGAATGTCGTGCCGGACATTTAGCTCGCCGTCGTCGCGAAACATTGAATTCAATTGAAGAGCGAAACGCGGCGAATATTGTAACTGTTTTTTAATAGCTATCGTTAAACGAGTACATATAAAAATTGTTTTTGTATCTTTCTTTTTACCTGCCGTCTTTTATAGTTGATTAAAAGCGTCGTAATTTAGGAGCGACTGCTACCTCAGGTAGGAAAAATTAGAAAAGTCTCGTCGATTGAAGAGACACTCCATACATCACTTGTACTCGCATTCACGCTTCAGACTTTAAACTGCCATAACCGAATGCACTCGCTAACACTCTCAAGAGGCGAGAAATTGTCGCTGAATCCGCATTCCTTAAAGATCCCTTAGATTTATTCCGAGCGATTGTCAAAAGCACCGGCCGCCGTTGTGCAGGACGAAAGGCAGAAAGGCGGATCGTGGAAGCGCGATTTTTTGATTCCGACTTTTCGTCCGGACTCGTCGTCATTCACTCTGCCCGATCGGTCCCTCTTCCTCTCTCCTCCATGTCATTGATCCACCAAACGCATGAATGAACCGAGTCTACGCGATCTCGGGGACTTCTTGGCTACCGTGAATGGGACGCGGCGTTGTCGCGCTCGGGCCCGAAAAAAGGCAGCCGGCTGATTTTCACGTTTCATCAGGCCCCGCGAATGGCAACACAAGTGTCCCATTGTCGGTCCGGAGCTGGAAGCTTCAAGAGCGCGAAAGATCTTGACGCATTGTCGCACAGCTTCTTAACACCATTAACTACGTTTTACCTTAAATTTAACCTAAAGTGGGGGCCCTCTTGACAAATTTTCGGGATTTAGGGCAACACAACCGGTTTCCCGTCGACAATAGCGAACGAGCCATTCGAGTGACCGCGTTGTACTCTTGTTGAGTTGTACTCTTTCTGACCGATCGTTTGACTGGAAAATCGTGTATATAGGCGCGCGTTACGCCGTCAAAGGTGGTGATATATGTTGGAGATTCTCTATGATGAACATTTGATATGCGCGTTATTCATACGCATTTCATATATAAAAAGCTATATTTTAATCACTTATTTGTGTGTAACTTATTACATGTTACAGTCGTCACTTGTCGTTTGAATCGCGGCTTTGAGTACACAACATGTGTTATATATATTATATTTGGAATGAAAAAAATTGAGAGATACATATGTATATATAAAGAGGATAACAAAATTTTATAGATTCTTATTAGTTTTAGATGTTTATATACATTTAATTAATTAAATTATTTGCATTATGATATATTAAGAAGAAAGTGCTTTACATTATTATCATTTTTGTTACATTTTCCGAATTATTATATAACAAGTTATTTTATGAATATTTTCAAAATTATATTCTCATATTTTCATTACAATACAATAAAAATTAAGCTCCATTAATATCTTTACTAACAAAAACTAAATACCTTTAATTAAAACTGGAATTCTGCGATTTAAAATTATTTAAATTTATTTAATTTGTATGATGAGATGAAGAATACTATCAGCCTTCTAATATTCGATAAAATTGTTTTATATTTAATTTTTATGACACTTTTAAATTCTGAGAGAAGATACTTTTTATTTTAATCAAATTTTTACATATTTAAATTTTGAAGATTTTTATTTTATGTGATAATTTTATAATTTACGTTTCTCTTTCAAGGGATAATATTTGTTACGTATTAAGCGTCTCAATATATCGGTAGCTATCAAGGAATTAAGGTACAAATAAAAATATATTAATAATGTAGCAAGTGAGAATTTTATTCCGACTAACTTTATATTAAAAATATGCAATCTTGGTTTTATAAATCATACAAAAATACAATACATTTATTAATATACAATTGTATTTAATATATATTTACATAATATGTACAATATTGCGAATGCATTCTGATTCAATTTTATTGTTCGAGCCTTTTTTCGTAACGCTTATCTACACTTTTAACTATTGATCTACTTGTAAAATTATCGAGAAATTTGAATCTTTTGCGTTATACATTACGTAGCACAAGTTTCGAAACTTATATACAGACTTCCGGATCTATGAGTTAACGATTCTCTCGACGGTGTGCTTCGTGCATCCGATATTCCTGAACATCGGAGTTGTAATTGCTTCTGGAGTCGGAGTCTGATAATCTGCCACCGCTTCCATCTTTCTCCTCTTGTCATCCCGTTCGCCCGCGCCTGGCAGACTCCTCTTGCAACCTCGAGAGAGATCCCGTGCCTCGCATCCTATTGCCTGATCCTGCACAGAGTTTATTCTCGAGAATTCGAACTTTGCTTCGAAGCAGGCGTCTTCATTTGCGATCGATCGCTCGAGACGTTCGGTTTCGGCGAATCTACGAATGGATTTGCCGTCGCCGCTCTCGCTCTTCGGAGACCTCTTTTCGTCCTCTTCCTGATCGCACTTTCTGCCAGGTGATTCGTTCCCGCAGCTATCTTTTCGTTTACCGCAGGTCCTCAGGCAGCAGCACTTCTGACTCTGACCGGATGGTAAATCCTCCTTTTTATACTTTACCCGGCGGTTCTGGAACCAGATTTTCACCTGTTTTTCCGATAGCCGAAGATTAGTCGCGATCTCGATGCGACGCAATCGCGACAGGTACATGTTTGAGGCGAACTCGCGTTCCAACTCCAACAGCTGAGTGCTAGTGAATGCGGTCCGGATACGTTTAGAGCTGTTGTTGATGGAACTCGGAGATTTCGGCGGAGGCGTCGGGGTGCTGTTGCGGGACGGAGATTCGCTAGGCGCTGAAATGTCTGAGAAAAGGTCAGAGGTTAATGGCATTGCTACGAGATCGTTGTTGCGATGGAGAGAACTCAATAAATTCAATGCTCGCTTTTACGTGATGTATCTAGGGGTTGAGAATACACGAAGATGTATGTGTCTTTTATATCAAAATAATATCTTAAATATCTCTCTCTCTCTCTCTCTCTTAGAAAGGATAAAAATATTCAAAAATATTTGCACATTAAAAGATAAATATTTAAAACAGAATTATAATTTACTTTTACTTTTTGAATTTTTACTTTAAAATATATTAATGCAGTTCATAATTGCTACTGTATTATAATGAAAATGTTATGAAAATAATGTTGGAAATATATGTAAAATAATAGAATTATTATTTCTTTTTACAATTTTTTTGCTTGAAGTTTAATGTTTAATTAGTTGAATATAAATGGTGCCTCTGTGAATGTAATTTTGTAGTGTCTATTTTATTTTTATTATAATTGTTGAGGATTCTAATGCGTATATATGTAATGAAGGCAATCACATATATTATTATACATTTGCGAGCTGTTAATGGAATAAATTAATTAGTGATCATATTTACCCGATAGTCTGCTCGTTGAGGTATTCAAAGGCGATGGTGGACTCTGTCCTGGTATTGGTAAAACACCTAATGTCGGTGGATTGATGGACACGGGCATAGTAGGTGGTCTGGGCACCGGTCTAATCGGCTGATAGCCCAAACCCAGATTGAAAAAATTGAACATGTAATTAGGCAGTTGGTTTCCATAATACGGTAATGGGTACGAAGGCGGCGAATTGTTGCCGATTAAAGAGTCCACTAGGAAGCTTCGAGACATCCTCTCCTCGATAGAGCACTCTTCGGAAGATCAATAAAACTTCTCCAGTTGTGTCCAACTTTAAACCGCAAAAATCACACGTGACACAAAGTAATCCAACGATCATTGAGATTTCCTCGTCGCACTTAACTTTATCTTTAATTTTTGCTTTGAATTGAATAGAATAAACTTTCTTCCCAAGAACGTACTTTGAAATCGCAGCGTTTCTAAATATTTTCGATGTCTTTTCTTCGAATTATCTTTTTGTATTTTCTCTGATTTTTCTAAAATACGTGATATTGATTTACACTGCTCTTCAATATTTTCAATTATAAGACGAAGTTAAACATGAACTCGCAGTTTTGACTGCACGACGGTGCATCGAATTCTGCATCTCGAAGACCCCGGGTTTCGTTATATATATGGGGTGCAAACTCCACCCAGGGGTTGGTTTCTGATCTGGGGCCCTTTTATGCGGGGCCCCGCCCTTCTTCTCCGCGAGGGTGCCCCTTTCGGAGTTCACCCCAACTGCCCTCCCCGGGGAACGACAATGAGTAGGGCATTTTCTCGCAGCACTAATTCGACGGGTGGCTAATATTGCCGGAAATTTTATACGGCCTCTTTAGCTATCTTCTATTATTATCGACGTCCCGACGCGTTGTATACCCTGCTCGCCGTTATTTCGGAGCATAACAACTGATGAGCTCAAAGTATGATTTAAATCGACGGAAACAAACTTATGCTGGCAATTTTGGAAATTAAATCTTTGTTTTCTAGAAAAATTAATAAAAAGCTTAAAATTATCCTTAATTCTGAAATCAGCTTTAAAAATCTTAATGGAATAAAGTTTCAGCGAGATAATTTTTTTATAATTTACAAAAATCAAATATTTTTGTTAAAAAAGTTTTTGTTATTAAATAGATTACTATTCAAAGACACTATAATTATCTTCAGTGGATCTCATAAAAGCATGCGTCTTAATACTGATACAATCTATGTCATTCGAACGGTGACCTGGATTCATATATTTAGTACGAGAACAGCGAAGGAAAAAAGATCTTCCATCTATTCCTGCGATTTTTCTTTACGGACAAGGGTTGAACAGTTTCGAGTTCGTTCCACCTTTTTTCCTCGTCAACATTTATCAACTGGGCTTCTTTAGAACGTGTTGAAGAATCTGTGAGGGCAATCAAGATAAGTTGGTAGGAGGAGTCATCTAAGGACATTGATACCTATCTCGATTTTTGTGGAAAGCATTATTAGTAATCTTTAAACGCGCGAAATTAGGCAAACGACGTTACAATGAATCTCGAGAATAAAATATCGAATAAATTAAGATCAGACGTAAAAACATATAGTACGTGGTATATCTGATTCGATCTTGATTTATGGAAACGTATGAGAAATATTTTAGAAGAATGAGAGAGAGAGAGAGAGAACGAGAAAAAGAGAGAGAAAGGAACCGTTTTCTGCCGCTGTCTCTCTAAGGGGTGAAACGTAAGTTCGTTTCTCGCTGCGGGTCAATACTCAGCAGCTCGGCTCGCTGAAATCAAATTTCGGATCTATCTTAGAAACTGACACTTTCCCGGTCTTATTTTTCACCTGTCTCTTTGCTTTTCCTCTTCATTTACACGAATTTGTATCCTCGAATGTATCACTCTGATGAAACCTTATAGTACCGAGCAGAAATAAAAAATCGCTGATGCGAGGATAACGAGAGAAAAATTGCGAGAGAACCGCGGAATACGAGATGGAATAGTCCGATATGTTTGACCGGTGAGTACCGGGGATTATCAGAAGATGTTTTGCACCCTTGGAATAAAATCAGCGGTATGATTTATTGAATTTTACTACGATGATATTTTAATGACGCAACATTTTGCGAAAGTTATTTTTATCGCGTTTCTGTATTATTGATTCTAATCTATCTTAATTAAACTTTGAAAGGAGATATATCATCTTACTTCCATCGAAAACAAAAAAAAATACTTAATTTTTTTATCGCAAATTGCAAAGAATTAACTTTGTTCGCGCGCACATTAGATGGATACATATAAGCATTAAAATCTAAATGTAATGATATATTAATAATGCAAATGTAAATAAAACAATGTATAGAAAAATTCGTATCTTCATGATTTTATAATATTTATGGGATCCATCAGTTATTGATTATGCAAATGAAAGCTAATCATTATTCATGGAATATACTCACCTGAAATTTGAGTAGAAGCACATAGCATTTATGTAGAAAGAGAGAGTGAGAGAGATAGAAAGAGGGGGAGGGGGGAGAGAAGCAATAATGTTTCAGTAATATGCCGTTTGACTTGCACACACGCGACTAATTTCTTGATTAGCCGTTGCCGTAATTTATCAAGCGAGTCGCGCAATAGACGAAATCGCACGATCTGCTCACAAAGCGGAAAATTACTGTTTAACATGAAACGCCGCTTCGAATATCCATTTTCACGATCAGAATTTCGACCTCGTCATCGCACGAGCTTATTCTTGTGCGAATGACTCTGCGCGGACTGCACCTGTCCATGTATCCGAAATTAATTGCGCGCGACGATGCGTTATTGCCAGGACGAGGGAGACGCGATTCGATAATTGTTTCATGATTGGGGCAATATGATATGATGATAACATACATTACAAATACTAAGAGAATAGTAATCGTTACAATAATATTTAAATATTGAGTTACAGAATTATCGATCTTAAGTTGTGTCTTAAAAAATATTAACAAATAATCTCATTTATTAATCGAATAATAACATATTTAGTTAAATGCAAAGAACTTTTTTTAAATGTAAGCTTTGTTTTAAGTTTTGCCGTTATTGTAAGAAAATACTTTAACATTTTTTATCATCGTTTCTTATATTGCATTTACTATTGTCAATAAATTTACAGCGGCAATTATGATAATATTTAAGGATATCTCGATATTGGTGCATAATATATCGCATATACATATATTATTTAGCGCGCGCCGACAAAGTTGAGAAAACATAGCCGCGATTTTAAACCCTTAACACGACTAATCTCATTATCGAAGCATACATGAAGGGTCATATCCCCCGCACTCTCGCGTCCTCGCGTCCACGTATTAAAAATCACGGTAACGTTATCTTACGGGTTCTAGAGTCGTGAATAATACAATAACGCTTCTCTCCCCTGTTTCAGCATATGTCTGCCGGATTCGCGATTTTAAGGGGGTGCTCGTGGAACCCTTCGACCGGGGATCGAAAGTAGGGACCACCCTTCTCATAGCGAAGGGAATGATCCGGACTAGGACCATATAGTCCACGTCCTGTGGACTCACGTGCGTCGTTACCAGCATATCTCGCGTCATTACGTAGGAAGGATATTTTAATTTCGTGCACGACCCTCTACCTGGAATCGTCCCATTGGTCGCTCCCCTTTATTTCGGGGCGTGACTATCTTTGTATGATCCCGATAGCTGCCCAATCTTTGTGGCCATAAGCACTCAAAATTTCCGTTTCGAGAACAGGCCTTCAAATGTGGCGATTCTATCGAGAGCATCGAAACGTCGCGATTTTAGTAACAGCCATAGCGAAACGTAGCGTTCCAGAGTGATAAAAACAGTAATTTAAGATAATATTTAAATTATTTTCTAATTTATACATATATAAAATATTTGTTATTTATTATTCTCAGGGTGAGTCGCAATTATTGTGTGAAATTTTAGTGACAAATTTGTTATTTAAATCTAAAATCCGATTTGTTATGAAAGAATATATCTTTCATCCAAAGATTTAAATTTAAGGTTTTCTAATTTTAAATAAGGAATTTACCTTTGACATTTCATATGCTGTTTGCGTATAATAAAATACAAGGACATTATGTGAATAGACACACGTCTTTATGGAAGATGCGCACTCGTGTCAAGGATAGCGCATTATCTTAAAGAGGAGATTGCCTTCGCTAAGTTCTTCTTCTGTGATTGGAAGGCCTCTATGTTTGTATTAAAGGTTATAAGGTGTAGGGAAATAATTTTTGATTCGATTTTGATATGAGATGCTTTCGACTTTGAGAGGAAATCCAGCATCGATTGATGCTCAAAATTAATTGAATCAAAGTGACCGGCGTCGGGAAACTAGATAATAATCGTTTGTTGTGGTTACAATACAATTTGCTTATAGCTGTTTGAGGTAAGATCATACCTTTGTCAAAAGACATAACGATATGAAACATTATTCATGTATCGCTTACATTTTTAAATAATATTTTAGTAACGCGTTATGTAATTCATTTTATGCGTGGTAGATGGAAAAATCGGTCCAATATATCGAATCTAAACATGGGTTGGAAATCTCTCTCTTAGAGTGGAATATCGAGATAATCGCTATCACATATAGATATAGATTTGATTTAGTAGGGCGAACTCATCCCCGTTGTGGAACTTTCAAGGTATCCTGCTGCGAGGTAATATCGTCGATGGCAAGTCTTGTGAAATGCTCGTGACTGCAGTCAAGCTAAATATTTGAAAACATGCGGTACCTCGTTTCGAAAGTTATAAGTTGAAAATGAAGCTAAAAGGGGATAAGCTGATTTTCTCGCCATCGTTTCGACGATAAGTGCATTCACTTGGGCATTAACCTTTTGACGCACTCTGCGACCTATGTAAATGTCGGCAAACATATTACGCGCGCTGATGTCATATTTTTCTCGAAAACCGATGTAAACTCCGACGAACTGCTGACGCTGGAACTGACGGCTTAACGAGCCGGAAAGAAGAACTTACATTTCCAACTTCTGTAAATCGCATCTCGACTTCTCGCCTTGCTTCATATTTTCTACTTCCTTTTCTCATATCGGCGGTTAACTTGTCATTTTTACAGTACGATACCTTATCGCAAATTTTCGTTTCAAAAATAAAGATTCTATCGATAATATTTTATCGTGAAACCGACTAAAAGCGTTCGAGCTTGAACTTCGAAAAATATTTCTCATGTTTTCTCTCACGTGTGCAACAGTTAAAACAGATATATTGGACGATAACTCTGATCGGACTGAACAAATCCGTGTTTTTATATTCAGCATTTAGAAATTCGTGCACGAATTTTGAAGAAAGTTTTGCGAACATTCTATTCTTGAATATTTTAAAATACTGTAGTCAGCGTAGGAATAATATGTAGCGTTATTTCCGAGATAAATCTCATTTCAACTTCTCCACGGTATAATAATACGAGACCGACTTACAGTTGATGTCAATCTCGGTCGACAACTCGGATATTTACTCGGCTTTTTTTCAATCGATCGCGACGGGCTATGCTGGAAATTTTGCCGGCGAACTATCATGAGAGATCCTGTCGCGAATTTTTCGTATTTGCATCTAATCGAATAAAAATTATTTGCAAATGCATCTCCGAACGAATTAGATTCATGTGTCGAATCGATAGTAACATTGCGGAATTTGCATTTTTATAACTGAAAAAGTTTATTTTTTAGTCTATTGATACATGCTGCAATAAACTTAATTAGTGAGGCTTTATATTAATTATAAATAAATGAAAAACAGTGTATCGCAAACAACTCATCGAACAAGATGATTAAAAATGACTGATATGTGTATGTATAAAATATATATATATATATATATATATATATTGTGTGTGTATATATATATATAAAATTTTAAAACATTTAAAAATTTTTAAGATAATTTTGTATACATATAATTATTTTTATGATCTTTAAATAATTTAAAATTATCAATCTCTCTTGGCTCTTTTTAGATTTGTATGAAACAATATACATATTTGCTTGACTGACTTTAACATGACGTTACAAATTACCATCGCTGTTCAAACATTAGAATAGTTCGATGCGAAAGATTTTACGCACTGATAGTCAATAATGCTGTCTTTATACTAACATCCTTTAGTTGGAGCACCACACAAAATGGATGAATCTACGAGATAAACGCGATAAAGCGTAACATAATGAAAACAACAATCCTTACGCTACTATGCGGTGGTAAGCGATTTATCGAAATCTTAATTCAGTTTCTTCGATACCTTTATTCAAAACGTCGATCCCGATCGAAGATCACAAAAGATCAAATCTTTTCCGATGTGTACACACGAGGACACTCAACGGATTGATGTCCTCGACAAACTCGTTGCTCCTCTTCGTCGGACAGACTCCTTACTCCTTTCACTGTCGATAGTATCATCTCCCTGCCTTTTCCGCCACTACCTCGATCTTCTAAGTAGAGCCTCGGAAATTGGACTTCGGCTCATTTCACCCGGCGGAGAAAAAAAACGTGCATTCTTCGCGCAGAATACGAGCTTACAAAGGAGCATCCCATTCGAGTTGAACAACCCACGCCGTTGGTCATCTATGAATGGAAAGAGAGAAAAAAAGCGGCGCCGATGGATATGATCATGGGAATGGCAAATACGATTTCGGATATTTCCCATTGCTGCTACGTCGGGCAAATAATTCGGCCATAGTCGAAAGGGCGAGGACTCGCAAAAATCCTTTATAGTCCTAGGCTACCGAATCCTCCCCCGCCTCATTGTCGATGCGACGTACAAAGACGATACGCGCCGATTGCCTGCGACAATTTGCTCTACTTGCGTCGATGTATCTCGGCGTAGGGCCATTCAATCCTTTCCGGAAAATAAATGAAAAGGGTTTGTTTTCCGATGAGATCGGATCGGACGAAGGAGATATTTCCAGCTGAGTTAGTTGCGTTCTAAAATGTTTGTTTTTTTTATGCAATTGCTCGAGATAAGTACATCAGGATTCGATATTTTGCGATAAGCAATTTAAAATTCCGTTGGAATCACTGTTGAAATAACAGAAAAATTCCGTTACCATCACTGTCGGTTCTTTTAATATCAGTCGGGATATTTTTAAAAAGCAATAAATTCGTTTTCAACGATGAAAGTCACGTAAGAAGTTTCTTCGAAAGTAACTACGCGCGTCGCGGATTCTCTGGACGAATACACCGCGCGTTTCAAATAGATATATAGCAATTTCGTTAGTTTGTACGAGGCCGAAAGTTTCCCTTGCTTGATAGGATAACTTCCGTGGTCGCGCCGAAGAAGCATTAACTGTTCCAGAGAAATTCGACGTCGTCGTCGGTCTTCTAAAGGATTCGAGAGAACCGTCCTTTGTTACTTATTTACTTTGTCTTCAGATAATTTTCTCTCTTTTGGGCTTTTATTTCTCGTGAGAATCTTTACTTTTCCATGATCGAGGACACGTGCGCTATTAGCCGACGGTGAAAGAGAAAATTTTCTCTTACGTCTCTAATATATTTTTCTTATCTCACGCTATAAATATTTTTATGTCAAACTAAGAATCTACGACAAAGATTGCTGTAATAAAATTTTATTTTATCTTTGGCTTTATTTGTTGATAATATGTAGTATTTCGAAGATTAAAGAGATCTTTCGGGGCTACCAGCTAAATGCTTATGCTTACAGAAACTTACTGCAAGTTTCTCTAATAAAGAAACTTCTCGATCCTGAGATCTCTGTTTCGAAAGTTTGAAGTCCTAGATAGGAATTTCGTTACTTTCATTTTCTATAGTGATACCATACCTTACAGGTAATGCGACAATATTATTCACTCGTAAATTTTTTTAATTTCAGAAATATATATTAATCTAAAAGTACATCATAAAATAATGAAATATTAGGATATATAGAAGATAATAAACATTTTTTAAATTGTATCTGATTTATTTAATCGGTTTAGATGCCAAAAAGATCTGATATAAATTCAATAATGAATTGTTGGTTTTTTAAATTTCCATTTATATGTTGAATTAACCGGTCACATCAATTACGAAACATGCTATGAAGATTTAGTATTTAAGTTCAACAGCGAAAGAGCGTCGATGGCCTTTTGTCGGCGATGTTGCAGTATTGTTTCGCGCTGCATTGTCGACAACAATAACCGATCCCGCGATGGTAGGTTTATCCTAGCGTGGATCATTCGGTAATTTCACCCGTGTTACGCGTGTTTCATTCCGCGTGCAAAAGAAATGTCTTTTTCCCTCTTCTTTCCTCTATTTTGCCGATTATCCGTTTTTCTTTTTTCTCTTTTTTCAGATTTTCTTTAATCTTTCTTCCGCTTATTATCTTCTTCTTTTTAAAATCACATATTTTAAATTGTAATATACTTTTATTATTGTTTCTTTATATTCTAGTTTATTTTATTTTATTTTACGTATACGTGATTGTTTGTTTTTTTTTTATTTTTTATTCTGTTATTTTTCCTTTGATATGGTTTTTTTTTTGCTAAGCATAATAAGATGTTTTTTTTTCTATTTCTTATTCATAAACTTTTGATATCTTTTTCTCTCTCTCTCATTCTACAAGTTTAAGTATTTATGTTTTGACACGCGCCGAGGATTCCATGTGAAAGCAGCAGTCAGTTTCGTTCTCTTCTGCGTCTTCCTTTGAAGTTTCATGGTTATCGCACGGTTTGTCGAGCAACCTGAATCGGATGACGATCGGCCCGCAGCAGGATCCATAGTGAGAGTATCATGAGACGTAATGACGTCCGTCAAACGCTAAGGGAGACCCGGTAGGTATGTCGTCGCGGATGAGAGAACAGCTAAGCGCATTTCCCTCTCTTTCGGAATAACGGAATTAACAAATTTATGCTAATACCATTTCGCGCGAGAGCGCTCGGCGGTTAGGATAATGCGGATCGTCGATATAATCGAATCAGCTCCGATTTTTCTTCGCTTTGGATAGCCGCGACTATTGAATTGACGTTTATTTTGCTAGAAAACGTTCGCAATATGCGAATTATGATTTTAATGAAAATATGAGCATATTTCGTATTCTTTATGCTCCTTTATATTTAATTTTTTCTAGAAAGAATTTTTTCTAGAAGAATAATTTGCAATTAATTTTTTGTTTATACAAGTATTTTATTATACATACACACGCGCGCGCGTGCGCATATATGTATATATAAATCATCAATTCAAACTTTATCTATCTATCTATCAATATATATATATATTGATAGATAGATAGAGTTGGTGATTTGAATATTTCATATTGAATATTTCATATTGAATATTAACTCGTTCTTAATCTTTATGCCGATTATCATCGTCTTTAATTCAATTAGCAAACTGTTGTATTAATTTTGAATATTTCAAATTCGTTCTTCACGATAAATGATGATATGGACGATAAATCATAAAAAATAACACAAAATATACAGCGAATTTCATAAATTTTTATGCAGAAAGGAACTTCGAAGATAAAGAAAAATATGGAGAACATATGATTACTCATTTTTTTATATCAAAAAACAGAAAATTACAAAAAATGACGTGATCTCTTATATATTTTTTAAATTGTCTGTCATTAGCGCGAAAGACGCTAATTTTTCATGAGCCAGAGAGAATTTAGTCCGTCTGGGGTCGTTTCAAAGTAATTATAAGGCATTCGAGGTTATTGTAGAACGTTGTTGGGAGTCTTAGGATTGCTTCACATCAGAGATCTGGTTTACCGCGAAGATATTCTACGTTCCTCCGACACGCTCGTAATTATAGTAGCAAAGTTTTGCTAATGTTTGCAGAACAATGTTCTCATTATCTTCCACGTGAGATTTCTGCATGAAAAACGATCTTAGGTACAAAACATAAGAATCGGTAGATTTCTTTACCCTTGTGTCTGTTCCATCGTATGGTATTATATCTTGTATATATCTTGTATTATATCTTGTACGATATGTAAAATGAAGAAATAGAGAAAAATGTATCTATGTTGATATTAAAATTATTATTTAAAACATACATTTCTCAGTGAAACAAGCGCTTAAATATAAAAGAAGCATTGAAAATAATAATTAAAGTACCTTTTATGTCTTATAAAGTGACTGAGAAAGAGCAACGAGACGTATTCCATCGCATTGGTTTTAACGACGCTGTCCAATCCCCTAAAAGCTCACTTCCTCGGTTCCCTCTTCAAGTGGCTTCGCGAAAAATGAACTTTGGATGACGAGGCAACGTTAGAGATATCCTTTCCGCTTCGAATTTTACCGGCACCCCCTTTCCCGACGGATAGATTTTTATAGATTCATCACGGTTCATGGGAAGGGATTAATAAAAAAGGTTGCTCTCATTATTCTCGATCGTTGATCGCGTCGTCACCAGTCACCAATTATCCTCGTCTTCTAAACATCAACTTATTGTAATGATGATTAATTAGAGAGAAGGAGAAGGGAAAAACCAACTTGAGATTATTATGAAAAATAAATCATAATTCCACGAATCATTATACTATTAATCTGAGAACAATCTATAGAAGAAACGCTTTGTTGAGATAACGTCCAATAAAATCTTATGTAAAAAAAAAATTAAATTACACGGTAAATCATGATTAGCGTATTAAATGAAGCTCTTGCGGTAAATTTTCAAAAGTAAAGGAAAAGTAAAGGAAATATATATATACGCAACGCGAGAAGACGAATTTTCTCAGGATGACGTTTCGCGACCTCGCTCCGGGCTAAGAGTGCGTTCAGAAGTTTCATCAAAGTCGGCTTCTTTCAGAGACGATTGCTCGAAAACTTCATTAAACTATTCTGTCCGTTTTCCCGTCGACGGTTAAACCTCGTTTCATTTCGCCGCCCACACCGGACAATGGGCGAGAATTGCGATTTAACTTTGTTACGAGTAGCGCAACATTATATTGCGCTTCCGACCACGTGTCAGCAAATAATGCGCGCGTGCCGGGATAATACTTGGCCGAAGACGCCTTCTGATTAAGGATACGCGCCGCGCTAACGGGCGCATTGTTGTCTCGCGATAATTGCGTTATCATAGGGGTTGAAGGACTAAAAGTGGTGGTACTTTGAAAGGAACAAAATTTTGAATTGACACATTCTGCTGCAATTTGATTATGCTAAGAAAAATTAACTTTAAGCCTGGTAAATTCGAAAAAATAATAATATAATGAAAAATATGAAGCAAATATGAGAAAGATAGAAAAAACTATTTTCTTTAGTGCAATTATCTAAAAAAATACACTTTGTCATTATTATAAAGTATTATTATATGTAAGTATTTAATAGGATAGCATTTTATTATATATCGTAACTATCTTTTTTCCATAAGATTTTTAAATTTTATTTTAATTATAACTTTGTATTTTATTAACTTTTAACTATATTTGTTTAACTTTAACTTGTATAGTATTTAACTTTTATGTCAGTTATTTATATTTATGCAAAGAATTAAGTATTAAAAGATATAGCATAGAAAAATACAAATTTTGCTGTTACAAGGCCAGTTGCAAATTGTTGCTCCAAGAATAAAAGGAAAGATGCCTTAAAAAGCTAGAACACAACATAAAAATCTACAATAGAAAGAATATTGTTATGCGTTGTCTGTTTGCATTAAGTAACACCATTGTTTTCATCAGCACTATTTACTTTTTGGCAATGATGTAAATCAGACTAGCAAGAAACGTTTCTTTGCGCAAAAATTTAATGCAATAGCTGCAGCTTTCGTTTACCGCGCGATCGTGACAATATAAAAATTATTCAAGCTGTTGGAAACATCGGAAAATATTGGAAAAGGAAATTTAAATATTAATAGATTTGTATTATAACGATTGAAAAGAAAAATTTCAATATCGATAATCGATATTTTTACTAATTGCAAGTTTACTTTGTCTTAAAAAGAATTTTAAATATTATATTCCGTTAAACATCGAGTTTTGCATCGAGTTTTTTTCAAAATAGATAAACCAAGAATTTTATATATATATATATATATATATATATATATATATATAATTCTTGGTTTATCTATTTTGATTTATCTATATTTTGATTTATCTATATTTATCTATATTTCTGATTTATCTTGGTTTATCTATTTTGATTTATATATATATATATATAGAGTTTCATCAAATTTATCGAATGTTTTAAAAATTAGAAAACTACAGAGAAAGAGAGAATGCGTGTTTCAAAACTCTATCTTAAATATTAATGCCAGGTTCTTTGACGAATGCGTAATATGTATTCGTGCATTTTATATAATGCTAAACTTCGCATAGATATTAGAATTCTTAACCCATTGTCGCCGGAATCTTCTTTATGCTCTTAAAATTCAGCAAGATGCCAAAGACTGGATTGACCGTCCGAAAGGCACGAAATCATTATCATTTCATCCAGGTGCGCGCTCATTCGCGTATTCAGAGACTCATAGTGTCTCCGTGGAAGGGGAGATCGGCGACACGAGTCTATAAAATCCCATAAACATCCCTCAGGAACGCGCTATAGGGGCGGTCGCCACTGAAAGGAATAAAATATCGCTTTTTGCGGCAATTTTACGGCAATTTTCCGAGCCGCTGAAAACTGCGCTGTGCGCATCAAGAACCAGGTGTTTGTCGGTTCTAGCATTCGCTCTTGTAGGACTCGCTATTGAACAGAGATACGTCCGAATCATCGAGAACTGACGATTAATAGCTAGAGAGCTGTTCAGTTGATATTCTGGTGGTTTCCAACAAAAACATTGATGTATAAAACGCGTGCGTGCCAATCGCATGAATAGTCATGGTTCGTATTGTGATCGCATTTATCTTACGACACTCTTTAAACTTCTGATCATCGAAACGGTATGCGTCTCCGCGATACTCATGATTCATTGCGAAATTATGTTAATCGATGACATTTTAGCAAGCTCGTTAACATAAAGCACGCGCATGGATCGCGTTCATATTCGCCGTTGAGTGTTTAACATTAATATGAAAATAATATTTGATGTAATTAGTTCGATGTTATTGTATTATCGCACTTCTTGTTAGGCAATAACATTCAATTGGCGATGCGCCAATTGCGAATTTATCGTACATTTTCCACGGGGATTTGATATCGCAATATCAACGTTCGGCTTTAAGCCGAGTGAAGCACATTGCGTTACAGGGTTGTGTTATAAAATGGCAGCGTGCCTGAATTTGTTAGTTCGGCATTTTACGCGTTTTATTTCTGTCTATTTCGTGCAATACATATCGCAAATTCCTGTGTAATACGGCTCGTAAAGTGAATTAATATTTTTAATAGATAAAGTATCGTTAATTTTTGTTTTAATAAAATTTTTGATCAAATTTTCAACGCGTTTTTAAAATTATTTTATACGAGAAATGAAGAGTAGGTGATTTTTTTATACAAAAGTTTTTTGAAAGAGAGAGAGGGAGGGAGGGAGAGAGAGGGAGAGGGAGAGAAAGAAAGAGAAACAAAGTATAAGTGGTTCCAAGATACTGTCGACATAACACAATTAAAAAAGTTTGTGATTCCTTTTATACGTAAGGGAACAGTGCAATTAAAACGGAAAAATTCTATCACTACATTCTGTGTAGAGAGAGAATGAAAGAAAACTATTACATTAATACTATTTATCAATTAAAAGTCGGCCTGGACTTATATTGCATAAGGCTTCTGTTAGCAAACTTTAATATTCCCTGCCGGTGAGAAATTAACAGATTTTTGTTTATACAATATTATAATTTTTGTATGACTTTTGAACTGTTAATTAAAACTTTTGAGACATAGAATTAATGTATTCGATTAACGAATTAATATATTCGCCGTTCGACATCGGTCAACTCATTATAAAATTAGGAATTAAACTTCATACAAGTTTGAGCGCGACTTTTGATTGCACTTTATCTTTTTTGTGAAATTATTATGAAAGTTAAATAATTATAGAAATTTTAATTTAAAACAAGAGATATGTAATTCAAGCCATTTTTACAATTGTGGGCACAAGTAATAGAAGAAAAATTAATAGATTAAAGATAGGAGGGATATTTACAGCAAAAAAGTTAATGATTAAAGAAAATGAGAAGACTCTTCGATATAAAGTCTTGATGGTAGGAGAAGGACTAATAGAAGCCAGACTGTGCAAATATTAGTGCGTAAAAATATAAGTCAATATATGTGATTGCTTTGCCATGGCTTCGCCATGGCCCGATTCTGATTGGTCTCTCTTCAGCTATCAAAGTTAATCACATCAGAGGCTAGTACAATACGTGCAGGAGAGTGTCTTAACGATGATTGGTCTCACCGCAATTTTTCAAGCGATCTTGCAATTATGTGGACAGACGTATCTCACTTGTAGCCGGTGAACGAGCTCGTCTGGAATTCACTGTTCGTCCAATATGTCGCCCACGAAGCAACGTTATCAGCGGCTGACACTGCTAACGCGTTGTACTGCACGTCCCTGGATATGACATCACGCGTCGCCATTGAAATCGGACATTAATACATCCCATTGTAGTACATAAGTGCCCACGTAGTCAAGCTGCATATTGCATCAACGATGTGACACAATAAAATATAATATCAATGATAGATCGGTCCTTTACATAGCATAGAAAAGATAATTATTATATCTTTAATTATATTTAAATTCTAAATATGAGACTTCTAGTAGCTGGTTATAACGCACAAATTGTTTTTAGATCAGATTTGATTCGAAGTTTCCAATAACAAATTTAAATTTGTCGCGCTTCTTTTAGATCACTTATCGCTTAGTCCACGATATGAATGGAAGGGTGAGATATTTCATGAAAAATCGTAATGAAACAATTTAATTCCGAGCAAGAGACCTTCGACAATGCGATTTATTTACGCGACTTAAATGGCAACGTCGGGGAAGAAATGTCCGTACGTAAGTACTTAACGTATTCCCCCGGTGACGCCGCTAATGCGTGCCGAATCGCTCGTAACGTCGACAATATTCGAGCCCCTTTTATCAACGTAAACCTGGATGGTACCGGGAGATGCTATTCCGGACGCGACATCACGATATTATACTCGAGTGGAGTAGTCGAGTAGGGCTCGTCTTTAGTTATGGCGCGTTAGTTACGCAATGCTTACTTCGCGATAAATTATGTCACGATGAAAGAGTGTTCCTATATGTGCATTCTGTATGTTATTCCGCGATGTGAAACCAGAGAAAAGAATTCATATCGGTTTGCAAGAATTCGAAAAGTTTCCTGTTATTTTTAGATAAAAAAATTGACACAAGGTCGGATTGATATAATTCTCGACATACGATAGCAAGAAAATATCTGGAAAATTAATTAACTCTTTTGTATTGTAAGATAATTATTGATCTTCGAATTTTGTGAATTATGTATAACATTGTGAATTCGAGGAGGAATGAAGTTTATTTAACTAGCCATATTATACTATCCTTTTGTGTGTGATCGGATTAATTATCAAAGCTTAGCAGATGAGGAAATTGCTCTAATTAGATTTTATTGATTTCGCGTCTCTACGACTATTGAACTGAAAATGTGCTTGCCGAAAATGGCAGAGTAAAGAAGAATAATATGTCGACATACATTTTATTATATTATCGCTTCTAATATTGACAATGAAATACATAGAGTATATCAGATGTTTTTTCAAGGCGTATTTTTTCTCATTCGATATGTGAACGAGAAAAAGACTATGAAGGAACGAAGACAGTTCAAGGGAAGAAAGACTGCAAAGGAGGGAAGTATGCATGTGCGTAATTTCCGGCACACCAATGAATTATGCGATTATTACCACAAGCATATGTCATTTCGACGGGTTCGCACATTATCGACATCCTTTATTAGGGATCTTCCTCTGCCAAACTGCGACCTGAAGGTCGACGAATTGTCGACGACTTGTTTGCTCAGGCCGCCCGGTCTTCTTTCAATACCGCATCAAGCGGGTTGTAATCCCTCGATATATGGGTCTCATTTGTAACTTGTGATCTTTGCCAAAATGCTTGGCATAAGTCAGAATTACGCCCCTTTCGTCCGAATGTCCGTCCGTAAACGTCGAAAAACAGAATCGTTTCATTATCTCTGTTCGCTCCAACGATACAGGTTTTGCGCGGCGATAATTGAACCGATATAAAAAATTACTGCGATAGAGATAATGCGATATTATGATTGATATAACCGACCGCGCATTCGATTGTATCTGTTAATTATTTAGACTGACAATCGCGTGAAAATTTATTAGCGATTCGTAATGAGTGCTCATTTCGATCGAATAATACCATTTTTTAATGCAACAGCACATAAATTAATTTTAGCGGCGCGCATTATTAAATCGTCTTCTAACAATGGCAAACTCATGCGCGCCTATCGCACTTTATCGCAAGCCTATGCATCAGTATTCAATGGTTGCATAATGAGATCGATATATCGGTTATTCGCGTTCGTATAGCATACTAAATTAAACTTCAATATCTGAGATGTGATGCGTCCGCCTTTTCTTCGCGTTGATAATAACTGCGAAAGAATAGCTGGCTGCTGAAACTATCCTGACTGTTTCACCGGGATAAAGCACGTTGGTGTAATTGTTATTACAAAAGAGCTTCATTAATTACCTCGTAGCTAAAGGCACTCTGGTAATTGATGCTATTAACTTTATATTAGATTGTAATATCCGATTAATGCATCGATAAATGGATGGTCTTATGTGACATAAGACGCGAATATTTCTATTCGCATTACATTTAACGCTAAATAGTGTTAAGCACAGATTTTCCAACAATAATATTATTAAACATTTATGATAGTATTTATGTCAGATTTGCACATATCTTTTTGGAATTTTTGATGTAAAAAAGTTTTTTAAATTTAATTACAACGTATAGGAGAAAACCAAATCAAATCAGATACGCGGATTAAACTAGATGTCAATCTGTTTTTATGAGAAGTCAGAGAGACACAATGAAAGCGAAGTCAAAACTCGATAGCTAATACTTGATTACACTTAGATGAAGTACCGTTTTCTTTTTAACGCACTAATTTGTCATAGTACATGATACCTTTCACAAAAATAAGCATATATCGCGATTTGATTTGATATTATTCTACTTTTCCATACTGAATGCAAGGACAATATGAAAAGATACGTCGAGAAGCGTAATCTCGTCCTAGGCATTCCACGTGACAGAGACACGCGGCGCAGTTGCGTGCATTTAACATACGCGTGTGCGACGCGTTCATCTTGGTCGGTCCCCTACGAAATCAATTATCACCCCATTCCCTCGAAATTACCGTTAATTCCAGCGCCTGTCGGATTACGGTGCTCGCGCGCGAATTTCCAAAAAAGCGCAAAAGTTTTCGGGACCGGCATCGACATAAGCGGCTTAGGAACGCGTGCCCGCGCGCCAGCTGGTCTAATCGATCTATCGAAAACCTATCTCCCCGGGTATCGCATACATAGAAGGAGCGCGCATGAGAGGCATTAATCCCATAAATACCGAAATTATACGCGCGGTGAGCGGCTTTTGCCGCGCGTGAACGGGAAGATGTGGCTCATGTTAGACGTTATATGCAAATTTTCCCGTAGATAACATTTGCCCTTTATATGTGTCGTAGATTATGTTCGTGCGCTGAATCTCTAACAAGATACGAGCGCGATATTCATAACGATTTATCTTTGTGATATAAGAACGAAGTTCTGAGGTTTAACGAGATTCGCGGCTGTGTTTTTTCTTTACGAAGAAGAAGTCCCGGATGATCATTTCGTTATAGTCATAGGAGGAATCTGTTTGATATATTTTGTCAGATATTTTTCTGTCAGATGTACGTTCATTCGTACGTGGATTCATTCATGTTTTCCACTCGCGACGCAGCAAATAGAAGTAAATTTTACATCGAAGGAAACGTCTTTTTGAATGCGTGTCTTCTGTCTTCAAAGGGCACATTGGAATCCTTCAGCATTGCATTCTGTTTCCTGAAAAGATGGTGGGGGGATAAAATAAAATTACGTGCCTTTTCTGTGCGGAAAAAAATCATGTGTATCAAAATATGAACAGAAAATTTACTCGTACTTTATAAAAAGTACAAGTTTTGCATAATAAATGCTTAAGATTCATTTTACATTATCTTTTTCTGTTTACGCAAACATGTGGTTTTTATCTCTAAAAATAGCCAACTTATTAAAATGTTAAACGTTAGCAATAAAGCTTAGAACCGCGTTGCGAGTATGCCAGAATTCAGATTCGCTAGCAAAAAAATAGCATGTTTTAAAATGCTAAATCGAATCATCCTCTCTACATTGACTGAAATAATCGCACAGAATGATTTCCCGACAAAAATATCTTCGGATATCAATTCCCATAAATACCGAATATATCTAATACATATAGTATATAGTGTGTGTGTGTGTGTGTGTGTGTGTGTGTGTGTGTGTGTGTGTGTGTGTGTACTATATATATATTTATGTGTGTATGTATATATACACCCGACTTATTTTTAGTGCAGTTTTTATTAATGTAATAATAGACATTTTACAGAGAAATATTTGCAGTCATATTGAACGCCTGCAACAATGCGTTATTATTTTTAGATATACATAATCATATTCAATGTGACTGAAAATATTTCTCTGTAAAATGTCTATTATTACATTAATAAAAATTGCACTAAAAATAAGTCGCGTATATATATATAAATAATATTTAATATATAATATATGCACACACAATTATCATACTTTTAAATCGTGTCTTACAAAGAACACTATAGTTTGAGCAGATTTTATCTTTTATTGTAATTTCAATAAAAGCAGATCAAACTAACGATAATAGATAAATTGCTTTCGAAAGATAATAGATAAAATGTATGGAGTAATAACTTTTAACGATAGAAGGTAGCTAAAGAATTATGGTTGTAACGAATCATATTACCGACGCTTCTCCTGAATCTACGCCTGCTTCAGCTCCTAAATCGATAAAATAACCAACTCTGCACAGCAGATGTAATGGCAAGAGCACGTTATTAAGCTTGGTAGCAAGTTATCAATACATGGTATGATTTCGCATATGCAATACGATTTAATCAATATTTTTTAGTAAAAAATTGTATAATTTTATAATTTTTTCTATTAGTTTAATGATGACGAAATTTATTTATTATAAGACTCATTAAATAATAGCAGGATACGTAATACAAGCGAGATAATATTAATACTATTTACTTTTTGACAAGTACAAATTTATATTGCTCACAATAATAGAAAATCAGTTTGCAACAATTTGCCATAGCGTTTAAGTATGTTTTTATCGAGTGATGATTGTGTCGAATTCTTTTTAGTAGCATATTACATCATGAAGTATATCCTTTTTTCCAAATCGTATCTTTCAGATAGGAACCCACTAAAGGATTATTAAGCATTTCCTCCACAATATCTTTAAAGCCAAGCTGACTAGCTAGCTTGTATTTACATTCGACGTCTGATAATTCAGAGATTAGAGTTTTCATATTATCTATCATGGAATGGTTAATACTCTTTTCCAAACTGTATCTAAAAATAATGACAATATTTTTAAGAAAATTATTTATGTATATATAGAAATCGTATTTTTTAAATTTTATATATATACATACATGAATCGCATTAAACTCACCTACGCGCACAATCTTGTACAATCGTAGACGTCAAATTGTTTACCATCATGAATTCTTTAAGATATTTCGTTTCACCTTTGAGAATGCAATGATGATAAATAAGATTAGCCCAATCCGTGTGATAATTATAAGCACGAGTAACAATAAGAGCTTGAGGAAAGTTTAAGATCTGAGACAATATTTTATCCAACTCGTCGCTTTTCAGATTTAATAGGCATACTGCTTGCTGATTTTGGGGTAACGTGTGCAGTAGTCCGATTTGAAGAGCGACAAGTTGGGCTTGATTAGCACACTGGTTAGCGAGATTTAATTTCTTATCCTACAAGTAAAATATATTTTTTTTCTTATTCTGAAAAAATATATATATGATAATTTTATATATATATGTGTAGATATATATATTTCTTTACCTGTAAATAATATTGAGTGGCATGAGTGAAATTAGTTACGGCCAGTTGCAACTGTTTTTGGACATTGTCATCCCGAGTGAACTTTATTTCTACTGAAATACCAGTTATGCCTCTTCCGTACTCTTTTGATACCTCAGATATTAAATTTGTAATTACTTCCTTTGCTTCATTTTCCCACATGAGTGCGATTTCATAATACAAACGAAAATGGAGCGCCACTAAAGTAAACAATTCTTTATCGTCTGGACATTGACGCTTCAGGAATTCTAACAGTGCCATTTTTAGACCTGGTACCTGTTCGATTAACAAAAAATGTTATTTATATATATTTTTTATGAATGAAAAGAGAAGTATGTGTTCACTTGCAATTTATCGTAAGATATAAATTCGCAAAAATACCTTATCCAAGCCTTGTCCTAATAAAGATTCAAATTGATCATTTTCTTTTAAGATTTGAAATATGTAATTCATTTCGGTAAATCGTCCAACACCAGTGATAAGACGTACCTAATAATAAACAACAAGAATTTAATTAAATTACAGAATTAATTAATAAATTATGTAATCTTGAAAACAATGTTGTAAATGCTAAAATATAAATTAACATACTAGAAGTGCCCAGTGCTTTAACATTTGTAACATATTCGCGAGGCTCTGACACTTTCGTAATACTGAAGCTATTCCTTCCATATTACAGGAAGCCGTGAAACAATCGTGCGATTTTATTAATAATTCTACTATTGTTTTTAATCCTGCAACTGTAACACATATAATATATACAAATTAATATATATTATATTTTAAAGTGGGTGACCTAATAATGGAAAAAATAAATAAATTACCATTTTTTTTTTCATCATGAGTGCTAATGTATCTTGCCAGCAATGATTGCGCTGTCTTCAACAATTTTAAGCCTAATAACGAAGTATCGCTACAAAGCTCCATTATTAAGTGAAAGTGTGAATGCATGGAATAGCCCCAAATAAAAATAGAATCTTCCTGCCCATCTTTTGGAATTGATAATTGTTATTTTTAATATTGAAATAATATTCTTTGAATATAAAAAATAATTTTTTCCTAATTACCTTCTGTTGCACGACTTATGTGCATTTTAATGTTTTCAGTTAGAAATATTGCCACATCTTCCGTTTTAATTTTATAAGATAATATTATTTCGTTAGCAGTTTCAAATTTATTTTCAATATTACTTTCTATGATTTCCTGCAAAAACTTGATCGGATTGCTCAGCATCAATAGTGATTGATATGTTTTCCCTAAGCGTGCAGCAAGTTTATAACACGAAATAATTCTTAGGCATATCTCATTTCCGTGTTTAAGAGTTTCTGACAATTTTTCTAAGACTGAAATACATTCCATTTGGAGTTGGTGATTGTTAATGATCGTTGTATCATTTGTATTACTGGTTTCTATAGCCGACGAAACGGTATTTACTGTAAAAATAAAATATATTGACACAATTCTCCGATATATTAATTATATGCAAGAACTGAAAAATATTTTTAGACAGATAAAGTCTAGAAATTATCAGTATTAAAGATATTAGTGAGACATACGGGATGACGATGAAGAAAATCTTTGTAGAGCGCGATTACGCAAAATGCCAGATTTTTGTTTGTTTTTATTCGTCTCTTCCAAGAGACTCTTTTGCTCCACAGTTAAGTTTGCTGGTGAAATTTCGCCTTCTGCTAAGCTTAAACACAGCACCAATATTTGCAAATCCTATAAAATAATTGTTTGTTTAATATTTATTTTATACTCGAAAATAAAAGGATGTTACTTACTTTATGATTGTAATTAAACATCATGCTTATTCGTAAGGCAATATCCAGTTTGCCCAGATCAATTAGTTTGTTTATTAAAATCTCTACAGAATTTTTTTCGCTTTCGTCCATCAAGAAGCAAGCGACTTGTAATCTATCCAAACCAGATAGTAACTCCGTTTTCAATTTATTAAAAATATAGTCATTACAATCAAACTGTACATTTTCAGGTCCAGCTAAAATACATGATTTCCACATTGCCATTTCCAGAGTATCGATAGTTTGTTGCTCAATTTCGGTGTTTTTCAAAGTCTCATAAGCCAATTTTAAGACTTCATATCTAGAGAAAAAATACTTGGTTATTTGTGCACTAGAATTAGCATCTCGCTGTACGAAATATTTACCTCTCTTTATGCGATATAACTTCCTTGGCATGTTCGACGAAGAATTCAACTGCTGCTTGAGATGGAACATTATATTTGTTGAAATCTTGAGCACATTGCGTCCAGAAAGTAGAATTTATTTTGCCATCCGCATTTATAGATTTTTTAAAAGTATTTCGATACTGAAAATAGTGTCACAAATTCATGTTTAAAAAAATGGGCAGTATTATGTTATTCGATTTCTTAAAAAAAACTTAAAAAATATTACTTGTGTTAATATAATTTCATATGAATTTAATCCAGCGCGACATGCTAATTCTACGGCGATGCTGTAATTCTCGATTGCTATTAAGTCGTTAATGCATCTTTGAATTTCTATGTCAAAATTATGTACATTGTTGATCATAGTAACAGCTCTAAAATTTAATGTAATGTCGGTTTTCTGTAGAATTTTTATTATATCCAATAAGCGTTGAAAATCCGGTACTGCGACTGCAATATACATATGTAATAAATTTTACAAGTTATGGCAAATATTTATGTGATAACTATATGTGATAACAGATTAATTAATACAAAATTGTGCACGTTTTACCTGGTAAATCTACAGAAAAGTTACATTTTATTAGCGCTTCGAGAAACTTTATTCGTAACGGCGTACTTTGAAAGTCATAACCGAGTGCTGTGACAATGCATCGAGTTGCAACATCCGCAACCCAGTACAAATTCTTCAAGTATGTGAAATGGGCGCTGTCCCAGTCCATGATTTTCTAAAAAAAAAAAAAAAAAAAGTATGAATCAGCTTGTAAATTGTTTCTATTGTTATAATTCTATACATACATTTGATTTAAGCAAGGAACATTGTGACTTAAACTCCATTAAATGCTGTTGACTATCCTTAAATTCGCTGTAATTGATTGTTTGCATCAGAAATTCAAAGAATAGATTTAAAATGTTATCCTGAAAGATAATAGTACCAATTACAATAAAAGGAATTTTTGGCCAGTATTATGTGTTACATTAATTGAACTTACAGGCATGAAAATTTTGTAAGCTCGATTAACTGTGTTAATATAATTACATTGAACCATTTTATTTAATAATTCTGATACTTTATCGGAAGGCCATATTTGTTGTTCCAGACATTCCGCATAATCGAGAAATATATCTTCTCTCCTTGTTGATATTACCATCCAACAATAACAATATGCTGCTACTGAGGATGGCTATAAACGTGACATTTTTAGTCGCAAAGAAAAATTAGTAAAATTTATTATTATTAATAAATGTAAAATAATACCTCGTAACATGTAGCCAAAATAGCCAATATAGGCATGAAGTTTGAACGAGCTGCATTAATTAATGCTCTGGGTGGATCTTGACTTTGATGACAATTTAATATAATTAACCACAAATCATTATCTGAGGAAGTTGGATTGAAAATATGTTCTATATCAGCTGTATCTGTGTCAATTTCAGATACAGATAAACTAGATGTTGGAGATTCCTGGAGAATGATATTGATTATGTACTAGAAAACTAGAGTTAACAAGCAATACTCTCTTACATTTTCTTTTACTCCAACTTTGCGCCGTCTTGATTGCCTTGCATCACGGGATTTCTGTTCGTTACATATTTCAGATTTGCTAAGTTTACTATTGCTAAAACACATCAGTAGATGTTCCCGTACGCTCATATTATTAAATAATTTAGCGTTTTCCAGTACCTAACACACGCACATTTAGATTAATAGATTTTATTTTAATCAACATTATTGTCTCTTATAACGTACCTGATTTGTGGGATAAGCGAATATGTGACTGACTGCAACAAATTCGAGCCATAAATCATGATTTGCCAAATATTTCAGCAACATATCGGGTAGCACACAGTCGTGAACTTGTGCAAAACGGACAATAATATCCCATGTTTTTAATGCTTCAACAAACAGCTCATTATCGCGCGTCAAAATTTTGTCCAGTAAGTGTTTTTGGAAGCTTTGTTCTAGGCAAGCTATCACAGACTTTAAATCAGTTTGGTTCTTATACACTACATTTTCCAATAAATTCCCTGTAGAATAAAAAACATCATTCACAATGTTTTTATTTACAAATATTATATAATATAATAATATTATGCATCGCAATCGTCTAGTTAAAATTATAAAATATTTTACCTATAGAGATGTTTAGTTGTTCCTGCACATAATTTGCCACAGTAACGTGTAATCGTAAATTGCTCGAATCAATCTTCAGCAATTCAATAAAAACAATACAACTGCATACGATATCACATTTATCTAGATTTCTCAAAGCGAGAATGTGAGCGTACAAGGCAGCTTTATATTTTCTAAAATTATTTTAATTGTTCATACTGGCAATGATGAAAAAGTAAATATTCTCATTTAAAATACAAACCTTTGAGAAGATACATTTCCGAGTAATTTAGCTTGAGCGTATTTTAAATTATATGCAGCCATATATGGCCTGCCTTCTTTCAGATAATAATGATATGTCAATATTTCTTTATGTCCATATTTTTTAATAAGATTTTCGTTCGTGAAAGTAGGCATGGGTTCATTTTTTAAGCGCCACTTGAATAACTGTTTTGCATTCAAATTTTTATAACCGTCTAATAATTCATACACTGTAATATCATCTTTTTTAGTTTGATCTTCAATGATACATTGCATGTTTGGTATGTGTGCGAGCGCAACCTGAAGAACTTCTTGAGAAATAACATGTTCACCGATTTTTAAAGGAACTTTATTTGTAAATATATCTCTCGTTAGTTTACTCTTCTCTGAAGTGTTTGCTTCATTACCTAAGGCGCTTCTCATTTGGTATAATCGTAAAAATATTAATGTCAAGCTTACTAAATAATTTGTTTTTAAATAGGCATTAAAATCGTCAGAGATATAATTAATCGATTCAACTATTCCACGTATTAATGCATCTTCGTAATGATCTTTAGCATTACACATATCAGTTAATACGTTAAATAATTGTATGAGCTTTAAATTATCTTCTTCAGTGTGACATTCTTGCGAGCAATGTGTAAGGCACAATTGTTGATCAACATTTCGCAAAAATTCCGTTTTATCAATATTGCAAGAAGGTAGAGATAATATTGTATCAAGTTCTTCCAACGTAGTACCACAGCCAAAGGAACGATTTAATATTAATTTTAAATCATTCTTTTCTTTTTTTATATATATACCATATCTAAAATAATAAATTTATATATTCTTCTCTATTATTATTACTATTATTATCAGTAAAATATATATACATTAAACAGTTATTAAATACCTGGATAAATAATCTTTGGTTAAACCTTTTACAAGACTACTAGCATTGGAAGAATCTATATGTTCAATCATATCTGATGTAATATTTAAATTTATAAATAACGATTTTAAATGATGGTCAATTTCATTTGAGTTTTGAAAAATATCTAGATTACATCTTGCGTCAATCCATAGCCTTATTGCATTAATTTTATTGTTAGATAATAAATAATCCCACAAAATAGTATTTGACACATTTCCCAAAACTTGTGGGTCATTTAAAGAGAAATATAATTCAGTGCATAAGGCTTGTTTAATATTCTCTGGTAAGTTTATTATGTCATCTATACATATAGAAGAACTTAATCCATTTTGAATTCTGAAATAATAAAATAACTTTTATTAATTCTTTTCCGTCTTACTATATCTAGTATTATTTTTTTATTAATTTTATAAACTTACTTGTATTTTTCTTCATGCTGTATAACAGACTTAATTATATTCCATGCTATGACATGTTCATTCTTAAACCCACTAACATTTATCATGTATTCACATAAATAGTTTCTTAACGATGAATCTTTGCTTTTTGTAGAAACAGCAAAAATATATTCCACTGGGTCCTTCCCCTGTAAAAAAATAATTATTATAAATATATGTCACTGTTGTTGTTTACTCTATCATTTAGAAATATTATTAATTATACCATTTATGTTAATTATACCAAAAGAAAAAGATATGATAGACTAATGTAATATGTGTGGTACGTACCATATTTTTTAGAATATGTGAAGCTCTGTAAACTTGTTTTTTGTTTAATAATTCACTGACCCAATTTTCTACTTCTTCATTGAAATATATACATGCTTGCTCTATAGAACAGTGCCTTCTATATGCAAGGCATTTATGTGCTAGTTTTACATGAGTTCCCTTAGCGGAAGCTTCTCTCACAAGTTCTCTGTCTCCCAACGTACGCCAGCCAGACCATATAGCAGCTGGTTCCCCAGTTAGACACTCCACAGGAATACCCCCAATGGTCTTTTTCTCAGACATTTTATAATATCAATTTATTTTCACATTGATTTATATTAATACACTGATATCTTGATACAATAGAAAAGCTTATCTAATAAATATTGAAAGAAAATAAAATAGGAAATTATAGCACGTTTACAAATGTTTGCAATTTAAAAAAATATATAATTGTTAAAAAAATACTTTGTTTAGATTATAAGATTATATACAGAATTGTTAAATTATATTTAATTATTTCTTATTACATTATTATAATATACATGTTTATAGTTCCACTTTTACGTTTATATGTTTCCACATATTTTAGGTTCATATATTTTTTGTATAGAAATTTTTTTGTTACAGAAATTAATGGATTTTTATTATACACAAAATAAGTATGAAGTGAATATATAAAATAAAAAATAGGTTAGGTAAAATAGAAACAACAAGGTATACAGGAATACAGTCTTCGATACGTTATAGTCACATTTTTATACAAGCCCTCACGAACAATAATTATTTATCTATACGAGTTATACGTTTTTATTTGGGATATTATTCACATTTTAATCACATTTTATGTTTGTGGAAAGCACTAGTGTCATTCTGTCTCTCTGATCAACTTAACCAGCAGTTGATAAGAATCAACAGCAATCAGCTGATATAGTTGTCTCACTACGTAATTCCTGTTAGACAAATACAGAATATTAGCAACAGTAGAACATTGTTAATTTTGTTATGAATATTGTATCATTTTGTAATGGAAATTTTTTAAAAATATTTTTCTTCTTTTTTAAATAATTATTACTATAAAACTGTACACACACACAACATGGTTATTTATAATTTTAAAACTAAGATTTTAAAAATAGAAATGTTAAAAATTGCTTGTTATCTTATTAAGATGCTTACATTTGCTTTATGAAGATGCTAAATTGTAAAGGAGACAATATTATAATATATTTTGTATAACAGTCACGGCATTCCATATTCACATTACTAACGTTCGAAGGAAACTTAGATATGCCAGACTTGTTTTGAGTACCTAATAATAAATTACATTAATAAACATATTTTTTATCATAATTTTTAGTTTATTAACTGTAGTTTCTTATTAAAAGAATGTATACGAAGAAAGCAAAAGCACTTCAAGTAATTTTGAGATATTGATTTATTTCATTTACAACTATATCGAGACAGGGATTAATTTTGCATAAATATCACATACACAATTCCTTACATTTCCAAAAGTCGCCAGCGATAAATCTATCATTCTGCCAGCGCTGATCTTTATGGGATGGTTTGACATAGCGATCACCAACACTAAACCGCGAACTGGCTTTGCCGGCAGTTGATACCAATCGATCATGAAGCACGTCGAACCAATCTGGGTACTCTGAAACGTCATCCGCGGAAAATTATATCTTGGATTTCATCCATTTTTGCTATAGCTTCATGCTCACACGGAAATCGAAATTAAACGTTACATAAAATCGAAAAGATAAATGTACCTTCTCCATAAGTAGCTCGCCAATGTAACATAATATATACATATTGAAGCAGAATGAAACAAAGAGCAGAAAATAAGTTGTCAGTCCAACTGTATCGCTGTCTTGCCAATCCTATCAAATTATAAGTAGCAAATATAGTTTTATAAGATTTTTCGCGCGCGTTTAGAGAAGATTATTTTTCTTTTTAATATGTATATTAGCACACCACTATGCAATAATATTCGGGCAAGCACATTGTGAATATAGAACTGGCGAATTCCAGTAAACATACTTCTTGTAGGATTTCTTGCACGGCAGCGCAGAATCTGAAACAGATCATTATTACTTGCACGTGAGTTTTATAAGTTATTATCTTTTTTAACACAGAACTACATAACTATATATACAATTATGTGTAATAAAAAATTTTCAAGGATTAAATTTTGTGCACTTTTCTGCAATAATTTGAACGCATAATGGGTATTTAATAAAAGTTATGAAAGTTTTTTCTATTGCATTTGAGTGCAAAGATAAATTATACAGCAAAAGTAAATATGAGAATGTATATAATCTCGCATGTTCACAATCTGCGCATAATCCGTAAGGCACAATTGCACCGCCCCTAGAATGCATTAGAGGTCCGTTATAGATACACTTGTTGCATTTTATATATATATATATATATATACATATATTAGCGTCTTTTTTGCACTTATTGTGCAATAGGTAATAAAAAGGTTTGTGTATGTTTGTATGTGTGTATGTATGTTTGTATGTATATATAATATGAAAATATGGAAAACTTCTTTACACACTAAAAAATTGCCTCATTTTAATTATTTTTATCATTTTAAATGTTATTATAATTATCAAGACTTTTTTTGAATCATATTAGAAACTGTAGATTAATTTGGAAAAGAGCTAGAGGATGTCACCAATTATATTAAAATTCTGAAAATAGTATGCTAATTTCATAAAGCGGAATATGTTACCTCAATATTCGAACATGACCACTCACGATGGCAGCGATTCGTTGATTAACGTCCGATGATCGCTCAAAGTTTTTCCCGCGCGAAAGATCCTCAAGTCGGGACGCGATGACATCAATCTGGCCACACGCATGAGTAACAAATATCGCAGCTAATCCACACGATCCGGCTGTCACCGTATACATGGTGTATCCACAAACGCAATGAGCCAGATATACTATTTCGTATATCGGGCTCATCTGGATCTGATAAAACTCACTGTAAGTTGGATACACGAGCGGTCTGATGGTTTCATTGCCGACTTTGTGTACGGTGCAAAATGGCAGAATCGTGTGATAAATGAAGCCGGCGATGTACATAGAAGTCGTGCTGATTATAGACAGCCTACGACCAATGGCAGCGTACTTCATCATCAATTTGCGATCGGAGTTGAATTTGACCTGTCACAGTATTGCCAGTAATCCTATTTGTCAGGAGAATTAATGACAGTAATCACTATTTATTGCAAATTATGAGATGACTAGAAAACATTCGAAAACGAGATTCGCTTTTAGTGCAGCAGATTGATGAATATAGAAAAATATACGAGACTTTTTTTGAAACTTAAATCCTGTCGTTGCATAAAATACGGATTTATATCTCTAGCAGTCTCGTGTTAAAATATTGAAATCATATTTTTAATATTTTTCTTAATATTCTTAATATTTTTAACAAGAGGGAAAAGAAAATTACAATTACAATTAACATTAGCCAAATTAAATGTAGAAATACAATGGCAAGATATAAAATAGATATATTGCAATGATATAGTAGACTGATGTTTATGCAGAGATTGAAAAATATTACTTGAGAAATAGCATTAATTCAGATTACTTTAAACGGTTTATGGCGAAACTCGTTTTCTTGCAGTCTCAAGAGAAAAAATCAGTCATCACTTTTCAACACTTCGCGATAAATTAATCGACTCCTTGCCGCATTTTATGTATTGACAACACTGACCTGCCACCAGTCACCCTTCACATGCTCGATGCAGCGTAATATTTTAGGCCGACGTATCGCGAGAACGCAATACTTCATCATTGCGGTGAGACAGAAGCCTAGCAACCCGGAGAGCTTCAATCTTATGTTAAGATCCTTCTCGTCATAAATGATGTGCAGGATGCACGGCACTATCGCGAAGCCTAACGCGAAATTACACAGCACGAGCGCGATTATAGATACGTGTTGTCCGATTCCGCGGAAAGCGACTGGCCAGATGCCAATCGAGCCGAGGATCCAACTGCTCGGCTTGAAGACATATCTCATGTCTCGTTCATAATTAACGTTTGGCGATGTCGCCTGGTTGTCATGTGCATTCTTCATCTTGACAGGGATGTTCACGCCGACAGGTTCCGTTTAAGACTGCACGAGGCTAGCGCGTAAACATTGATTGCAAGGTGGACATGCGCTTGCGCTGGCGTCGCAGGCATCCTTTGGTCTCCTGTCAGTCTGACAGACCATGTGCGTACGATTAACCACGAAGTGATCGTACAGGATGTACTTTACATTCCGGCGGTTTAAACTCTAAGAACCACTTCCGCCTTTCCATTTAAATTTATCTGAATTGTTCATTCTATTTTCTTTCTATCTATTTTTCGACAAATCAAATAACTTGACACAAATAACTTGACATAAATTTTTGGTAAAATTTTGAAAATTATTTTTTTTTAATTTTATGTAAATGTAAAAATTAAATTATACTTCTTAACATGTGTTATATAGAAAATAATAAGAATATGAAGGTTGTTCTGTTTTCTTTTTGGTAAGTTTTTGTGGTTTAACGATAAAGATTAGTACAGTGGACTAAAGTGATGTAAAAACATCTTTGTGTGTGCGTGTGCGACATTGGCGCAATATTATTCTATGTAATATGATATTATATGTACTAAACAGGTGAACTAGATCAAATTCAAAATAATCTTTCTATATATCTGTAATCGTAGATTACGTTTACATTTACACTAATTTATACTACTAATATTCGTAGCAAACTGACAATAAGATATAGCCACGCTAGTTTTCAGTACCTAAAAAAATATGCTGAAATAATACATTTTCAAATTTTTTCTGCTATAATTTAATTTTTTATTATCTTTCGAATAAAATTTATTTTTAGATTATGATATGAGCGTACTATAAAATATAATTTTTGGAATATTAATTAATTTTTTATAAAATTATTGTTTTATTTAAAGATATATTCGAAAGTTGAATTATAATATACGTAAATATAGTAATGCCTTATATTTACAAAAATTATCAGCGATAGATAGCCAGCATTGACTGTGACTATCAATATAAGACTGTTCTTGGCGATATTTGATACCAATTAATCATGTAGCATATTGATTCAATTTGATTGCTCTGTAACATTAGTTACGAACGATTATTCAACGATCAGTCGATATTGAGTGTTATACGATCAAAAAAATTAAACTGTACTTTTTCCATAAAAATTATCTCACCGATATAGCATAATATCATCGATATGCATAATATCATCGATATATTGAAGCAAAATGAAATGAAGACCAGAATTTATGTTTAATTACGAACTTTGAACGCGATTTTTTAGTGGTTTGATTGTCGTGGCAAAAGGCCATGAGAAGAGTATATGACTATGTATTGAACTGAATTCTGTTCTAATTGGAACGAGCATAAGACAGTAACGGCCGTGATAGACAAAAATCGCATGAAGCATAGTGATGCTACTCTTGTTTTTTCTTGAGACGAAATTCTTATGTGATTTGTTAATGCTCCGATGTCTTCTTATCAAGTAAACATATACAGTATGTTAGAAAGAGATGGATTCTTCCGTCATTATTATCTTTTTTCAAACTGGTTCACATGTGACCCGAGAACAATAGCTGCGTTCGTTAAGATAGAATTTAGTGGATGCTATATAGTATAAATATATATCTAACATATTTGTAGATTAATGTACCGCGCATGCTTATAGTCTGCGCATCGTCTGATACGCATCGATACCGCCTACTTCGTAACCACCTGTTACACTTGTTCTATTACATTCCTTGAGTATACAATGAGAAGATAATATTTAAACAATTTATATGAATGAAATTATGTAATAGTTAATTTTTTCAATACAGTATTAAATTAAGAATAATTTAAAATTATTTCTTTGCTAAATAAATATTTATTGATTAAACGCTATACAAAAATAATTATAAATTTATTAATTTAGCAATTTGCGATTGCCTTTTCTTATTAAATGGGAATTTGAATTACAATGTAAATAGAGAAAAAAATTTTATTTCTTTTAACCACAATTTGAATTATTTTGGAATCAAGATAAAAAAATGTATGCCTATTTTTCACTCAAACTATTTCTTAATACGTCATAATGAATACCGCTAAGAGACGATACATTATATTAATTAATAATAAGACCGATCTATTATTAAGCTCTTCATATAATCGATACAGTGTAATATCTTATCTTGTTAGAGCAACGCGACATATTGTGAGAATGCAATATTTTATAATTTTATCATTCTTATGATGTCACAGACGATGTGCAAGGCGCGTGGCATTAACGCAAAGCTAAACGCGAAATTGCAGAGCGCAATTGCGATCTTGTTCACGGTGACAAGTTTCGTTGAAGACTTTATAAGACGGACACGTGGCTATGCATAACATATTACTGTACAGATTTCTATTTCTTTTTCCGTATTTCTTAGAAAAAAATAAGCATTTTTACATACTAAACTATATATACTTAAATTATCATGCATTATATAAAGAATAAGAAGAATATTAAATGTGTTTTTGTGATGGATATATAATGCAACGATAATTATTAGGAGAAGGAAAATGAAAATATGAACATCTTGACGCAATATTATATTTTATATAATATATACCAAGATTTTCTATGCTTTTTTGAATAGCTAGATTAGCTAGATATCAAATTCAAAATCCTTTTACACATACTACATAATTGTATTTACACTACTAACGTTCGTAGGAAACTGAGATATGCCATGGTAGTTTTCAGTACCTACAAAACATATTTAAATAATGATATTTTTTTCAGTTATATATTGTAGTTTTTTGTGCATTTTCCAGAATTTACTGCTAAATTATTGTATGTAAGATAATATTGTTAAATAATTTTGGAAATATTTATTTTTCTCAATATTTTAATTTGTTTTAAATTTGAAAGTAGGTTTAAGAATAGAATAATAATGCATAAATTTCACTAATGTCTTACATTTACAAAAGTCATCAATGACAGATCTACTATTCTACCGGCACTGATTTTAATGGGATGGCTGGCCATAGCGATAATCAATATAAGACTGCGGGCTGATTTTGGCGATAATTGGTACCAATTAATCATATAGCATATATATCCAATTTGACTGCTCTGCAACATTAACCGTAAATAATTAAATACATATCATTGAAAATAAGCATTGCATGATTAAAGAAACAAAGATGTACCTTTTCCATGAGAAGCTCGCCGATGTAGCATAACATGAATACATTGAAGCAGAATGAAACAAAGAGCAGAAAATAAGTCGCTAAACCAATCCTATCAGCACTTTGCCAATCCTATTAAATCGTAAGCAGCAAATATAATTTTATAGGATTTCTTATTAAAAATTCACTATTTTAGAAAATATTTGTTAGCGCACCACTATACAATAGTATTCGAGCAGACATATCGTGCACAGAGAACTAGTGAGTTCTACTAAACATACTTCATGTAAAACTTCTTCCACCATAGCCGCAAACCTATAATGAATCATCTTAGTTTGTATTTGATACTTAAATGCGTTGCACCTTGTTCATTCTCTATATTACTCAAATGGAAAATCCAGGAAATACAATAATTAATTTTTTAATGCTTTATCTTTATATGATTTTGGTTTCAGAAATACTTTATTTTACACGTCGCAACTGTATTTATTTTTGAGGAAACTGAGATTAAAATTGTAAAAAAAAAAGATTATTTTAGCATAATTTTTACATGGATATACGTAAATGTCATTCGATATACATAGATACGGTACATGACGTATTAGAAAAAATTTATTTTTTCGATTAGGGAAATTAAATTATTGGAACCTTCAATTCATAAAAAATATTTGTTTTAACGATTAAGGTTATAAGATAGTCGTAATTAAATATTGGGTTATTTATATGGCAAGATCGGATATTAATATACTCTGCCGCCGTCATATTCGGCGGATTTCAGCGGATATGCGGCCAATTTCAAAACACTGGATCCGTATTTTGAAAAACCGTTATATGTATATGAATTTCTGTAAAAATCTGAAATTTTTAATTTAACATTGCTTTTCTTGTTTCTCTTATATTGTAGTACTAAATTTATTTAGAAATAACGAAATTATTTCATTGCTAAATTAATCATGTTTATACAGTTGTGGAACAGCGCCGTATATAAAAAAAAAAATTGTTTTAATAACATGTAATTAAATGTTTTTAAAATTCTTGTTGTTGTTTAAAATTTAAAATTATTAAAATTTTTAACTGCGATCTTTAATTTTTTAAATCAGTGAATTATTAATATAGAGAGATAAGTTATTATTTTGAAACATTACCTTATTACTCGAACATGGCTTTTTACGATGGCAGCGATTCGTCGATGAACATTTGGGCTTTGCTTGAAATTTTTTCCATCTACAAGATCTTCCAATCGTGACATAATCACTTCAATCTGGCCGCATGCATGAGTGACGAATAGGGCGGCCAACCCGCACGTACCAGCTGTCACCGAATATATGGTGTATCCGCACATGCAATGAGCTATATACACAATTTCGTATACCGGGCTAATTTGCGATTGGCGAAATTTACTATAAACAGGAAACACGAGCGGTCTGACAGTTTGATTGTTGATTTTGTGCTCGGAACAGAACGGCAAAATCAGGTAATAAATAAAAGCAGAAGTGTACATAATTGATGTGGCAATTATCGTTAGATTGCGACCGGCAGCAGCATACTTCAACATGTGTTCGCGATCAGATTTGAACGTCACCTGTCACAATATTGCCGCTAATTTTTATTTATCGACAAATAAGAGATCGCATTTTATCAATTTAGCAATCTTCCAATTATCTTTTCTTTTTCAAATTTAAGTTTTAGTTTGCAATGTAGAAAGAGAAAAAGTTTTATGATTTTTTTAAGCATATTCGATTTCTATTCAATGTTGTATTAAATAGAGTAATTATTGCATTATGAAAAATTGCACAAAATAGACACACTTTTTCTAAACAACTGCAAGAATCATAGATTCAGTAGATCGAATCATTTTTAAATAAACGTCACATATTCACGCTTTTCTTTTCACTCAACTATTTATCAATACGTCATTATAAACACTGCAAATGAACACGGTACGTTATGTTAATTAATGACAACACCGACCTGCCACCAATCGCTTTTCACATATTCGATGCAATACAATATCTTAGGACGACGTATCGCGAGGATGAAATATTTCGTCATCGCGGTAAGACAAAATGTCAGCAAGCCGAATAGCTTAAGCCTTATAGTAATATCTTTCTGATCGTAAACAATATGCAGGGCACAGGGCACCATCGCGAAACTTATTATGAAATTATAGAACGCAATCAAGATCATAAATGCATATCGTCCGATGTCGCGGGTCGTGAATGGCAAGATGCCGATCGTGCACAGAATCCAGTTGTTTAGCTTAAGGACGTATTGAATATCTCGCTGATAGCTGGAGTTCTGTGGCATTGCAGGTTCGCGTGCACTTGGCATGTTCGCGATGTCAAATTCTGGTAAAGACTAAGCAGGGCGGATGCGCGGCATTGATTGCAAGTCCACCGGACATGCGCTTGCGCTCACATAGTAGTAGACGTCCTTTAGTCTGTTGATAGATCTGACAGATCATGTGCTTGCTATTCGTGAAGTGATCGTGTGCATGGTGTATTTTACTCTAGCAATTTTATAAATGGAACAAACACTTCCACTGTTTCGCACAAATTTACTTGAATTTAATTGTTTAAGAAATGAAATAAGTAAATCTATAAAATAATTTTTTAAATTAGAAAAACTGTATAGTTTAACGTTTCGTGTGTAGTTTTATTTAAATGTCAAGATTAAATTACTTGTTTGCATTCTTTATATGAAAAAATTAAAAAGAAGATTGAAATTATTTAATTGTATGTATCGTTCAATGAGAACGATTATATATAATTAGGGAAGGAACGTGGATATATAAACATCAAATAATAGCGTATGTTATTCTATATAATATTATTTTTATACCAAGATATCTTCTACATGTTGTGAATAGGTAAACCACATTAAATTCAAAATAATCTCTTTGTATATCTCTTTGTGTCATAATTTTAATCACATCTTACATTATTAACGTCCGTAGGAAGCTCAGATATGCTACACTGGTTTTTAAAACCTAAACAAATTATACTAAAATAATATTTTTTTCAGCTATTTATTTCTTTCTTGCAATTTTATTTAAATATTAAAGTTACTAAATGAGGGAAAGAATGAAATGTACTTTATTTTGCAAAGGTATATAATTATTTTTGTTTCTGTTAAATAATTGTTATCTAAATAATTTTTGGAATATTATTTTTTATGGAATTATTATTTTATGGAATTATTTAAAAAATTTAAAGGTGTATATAGATTTTAAACTAGAATCATAATGCATAAATGTTTAAAGTGCCTCACATATCCAAAAGTTGATAATGATAGATCTACCATTCTACCGGCACTGATTTTTATGGGATGGCTGGCCATGACGATCATTAGTATAAGGCTACGAGCTGATTTTGGCGATAATTCATACCAATTTATCATATAGCATATTGATCCAATTTGACTGCTCTGCAAACAAATCAACCACAAACAATTATTCAACATGCGATTGAAATTAAGTATTGATTAAAGAAACGAAGGTGTACCTTTTCCATAAGAAGCTCACCGATATAGCATAATATGTATACATTGAAACAAAATGAAACAAGGAGCAAAGAATAAGTCGCTAAACCAACTCTATCATCTTCTTGCCAATCCTGTCAAATTGTAGATAACAAATGTAATTATTTTTTAATAATAATTTTTTTTAAGTGACACATTAGCATGTGACGCACCAGTATACAGTAGTATTCGAGTAGACATATCGTGCATACAGAACTAGTGAATTCCACCAAACACACTTCTTGTAAAACTTCCTCTACAACGGCCGCAAACCTGGAATAAGTTAGTCACTCTGTTTTGCACGGAGAAACTTGCGAAACTTGGAGAAACTTGAATGCATTATTCCATCCATTCTTACTTTAATATAATTATATATTCAGCTACACATTACATATAAGTAGTATATGTGTAAATGGATATGTAAAAGCGCATGTTTAGTATCTGACACGAAACAGAACCGCGCGCCTACAGAACGTATTGGCTGCTCGTTAAGACCACCTGTTGCATTTGTCTCTTTATTATATCCGTCATACAATAAAATGAATAAGAATTAACTGGACTATATCAATGAGGATATGCAACAATGTTATATAGCAACCCCTTTCGTTGTGGGATTAAATTAGAAATAGTGAAATCATTTCTTTGCTAAATTATAATTATATTTATTGAGTGGTAAAAAGAACTTCTCTATACGAGAACAAAACAATATTAATAATTTGTTAAATTAAATATCGTAAGATATATTTTTTATTATTTATAATTTAGGCTACACAAATTATTATTAAATTTTTTATCTTTAGTTTTTATCTTTCTGCTTGAATTATTTTACAGGAGATATTAATAAGTTATTATTTTAAAGTATTACCTTACTACTCGAACATGATTCTTCACGATGGCAGCAATTCGTTGATGAACATTCGGGCCTTGCTTGAATTTTTCACCGTCTAAGAGATCTTCCAATCTCGATATAACCATTTGGATCTGTCCACATGCGTGAGTGGCAAATAGGGCGGCTAATCCGCACGCACCAGCTGTCACCGAATATATGGTGTATCCGCACATGCAATGAGCTACATACACAATTTCGTATATCGGGCTAATTTGAGACTGACGAAATTTACTGTAAATTGGATACACGAGTGGTCTGACGGTTTGATTGTTAACTTTATGCTCGGAACAGAACGGCAGAATCATGTGATAAATGATACCGGCAGTGTACATGAAAGATGCGCCGATTATCGTTAAATTGCGACCAGTGGCAGCATATTTCAGCATCATTTTACGATCGCTTCTAAATGTCACCTGTCACAGTATTGTCAGTAACTTTATTTATCAATAGACAAAAAATTACTACTAATTTCGCAATCTTTAGCGATTACTTTTTCCCTTTTAAGTCGAAATCTTAACTACAATGTAGATAGAGAAAAAACTTTAATTTTTTAATTTTTTGACCGTACATTCAATTTTTACTGTTCATTATTATTATTTAAATATAATAATTATTGTGCTATAATATATTACACGAAATAAATATACCATTTTTAAACAACAGTAAGAGATAGTTATAACAGTAATTAATTCGAAAGAATTGCACTATTTTAAAATGAATATTTTATTCGTGCACTTTTCCTATTACTCAAAGCATTTTTCAGTACTTCATAATAAATTCCGCACATTAATGCAATATGTTATGTCAATTACAAATTACACCGACCTGCCACCAATCACTCTTCACGTATTCGATGCAGCGCAGTATCTTAGGGCGACGTATCACGAGAATGCAATACTTCGTCATGGCGGTAAGACAAAATGCCAGTAAACCGAACAGTTTAAGCCTCATAATGATATCTTTCTCGTCATAAACGATATGCAGAGCGCAGGGCACTATCGCGAAGGCTAATGCGAAATTACAGAGCGCGATCGCAATCTTAGATGTATGTTGTCCGATTCCCCGGGTTGCTACTGGCCAAATACCGAGCGAGCCCAGGATCCAGCTATTCATTTTAAAAACGTATCGAATATCTTGCTGATAGTTAAAGTTGTGCGATACAGCGGGTTCATCGCGGTGTGCACTTGGCATGTTCGCAATGACAAGTTCCGTTTAAGACTGGACAAGGCGGACGCGTCAGCATTGATTGCAAAGTCATGCGCTTGCGCTTGTGTTGCAAGCATCCTTTCGTCTGCCGATTGTCTGAGAGATCGCGTGCATGCTATTAACCGGGAAGTAGTCATGCAAAGTATATTTCGTTCCGATGGTTTTAAATGGACATTCGTCGTTCCGCGTTTATACGATATTAATTGTTCATTTAATCAAGAATTGAAACAAGTAAATGTAAAAAACATTTTGATAAAGTTTGGAAAAATGTTTGTGGTTTTTGTCTAATTGGTGTCAAAGTTAAATTACTTGTTAACGCAAGTTTTATGAGAAGTAGGAAGAAAATCAAAATTTTGTTTTTAGAAGAATGGATGTAGTTCAATGATTAATAAAAGGAAGAGAGAGTAAGTTAAATAAAAGTAAATTAATAAAAGTAAGAAAGAAAATAATTTTTAGATATCTTCTATTAACGTAGTATTCTATGTAGCAAAAGATTCTACGTTCCAAAGAAATAAACTATAAAATTCAAAATAATCACTCTATATATCACATAATTTCTAATATTTCTTATATATGTTACATCATTATATTTACATCACTAACGTCCGCAGGAAGCTCAGATATGCCACGCTAGTTTTTAATACCTAGAACAATTATATTATGAAATAATATGATACTTTTTTCACCCGTAATTTAATCTTCTGCAATTTTATTGAAATATCAAAATTGCTAAATATGAAAAAATAATTATTATGCAAAAGCGGTATAAAATAATGTTTGAAATATTAATTTATTTTCCATATTATTATCTCTTATTTCAAACTTGAAGAGTAATTTTAGATTTGAAATTAGGATTATATATAATGTCTCGTAAATATTATCTGTAATGCCTCACACACACATTTCCAAAAGTTGATAATGATAAATCTACCATTCTACCAGCACTGATTTTTATGGGATGGCTTGCCATAGCGATTATCAATATAAGACTGCGAGCTGATTTTGGCGATAATTGGTACCAATTAATCATATAGCATATATATCCAATTTGACTGCTCTACAACATTAACCGCAAACAATTAAACACATGTGGTTGAAATTAAGCATTGCATGATTAAAGAAACGAAGGTATACCTTTTCCATGAGAAGCTCGCCGATATAGCATAACATGTATACATTGAAGCAGAATGAAACAAAGAGCAGAAAGTAAGTCGCTAAACTAAGTTTATTATTTTGTTGCCAATCCTATTAAATTGTAAATAGGAAATATAATTTTACATGAATTTTTTATATATTATCTTTTATATATATATACATTAGCGCACCACTATACAGTAGTATTCGAGTAGACATATCGTGCATACAGAACTAGTGAACTCTACTAAACATACTTCTTGTAAAACTTCTTCCACAACAATTGCAAACCTGGAATAATTTACTCTAGTTTATGCGAAGAAAATAGGTGCATTGCTTCAATTATTCTTACTGTAATATAACTCTATGTATTCTCTCTCTCTCTCTCTCTCTCTCTCTCTCTCTCTCTCTCTCTCTCTCTTTTTCTCTCTCTTTCAACTGCTAAACAGTATAAGTACGTAGTATATATAACCATCCGCATGATATATAATATAACATGCTTATAGCCTATGTATTGTGTGTCTGACATGAAACAGAACATGCTTAACGTATTGAAGATTTCTCGAGACCACCTGTTGCACATTTGCCACTGTGTGTTACATCCATTATACTATGAAGTGATAAAAATTAAACAAATTATATGAACAAAATATTTTGCAATAATGTTAACTTTTTCATTTCGTTATTAGAACCATCTTTTTCGCTAATTTGACTATGTTTATGACGAGTTGTTACGGAGTGCTATGTATGAGAATTGTTACTTGTTATTAAATATTTTTAAATACATATATATATGTATATATACAATTTTTTATTATTTATAATTTAAGCTGCAAATTATCACATTTTTTATCTAAGTTTTTTTGTATTAGTGATTTATTACAAATATTAATAAGCTTATTTCATAATCTTACCTTACTACTCGAACGTGATCCTTCACGATGGCAGCGATTCGTTGATGAATTTTCGGGCTTTGCTTGAACCTTTCACCATCTAGGAGATCTTCCAATCGCGATACGATCATTTGGATTTGGCCGCATGCATGAGTGGTGAATAAAGCGGCAAGTCCGCACGCACCAGCTGTCACCGAGTATATCGTATATCCGCACATGCAGTGAGCTACGTATACAATTTCGTATATTGGGCTAATTTGGGACTGGCGAAATTCACTGTAAACTGGATACACTAACGGTCTGACGGTTTGATTATTGACTTTGTGCTCGGAAAAGAATGGAATCAGAATCATGTAATAAATGATGCCGGCGGTGTACATGAATGATGCTCCGATAATCGTTAGATTACGACCAATGGCAGCGTACTTTAACATCACCTCGCGATCAGATCTGAACGTCACCTGTCACAATATTGCCAATAATATTTACTTATCATCAGATAAGGAGTTACTATTTACTAATTTAGCAACGTAGCAATTGTCTTTCTCTCTGTAAATCGAACGTTTAGCTTTATTGCATAGAAAATGAAATTTAATTAACCGCACATTTTGCTTCTATTATTTTATATTATATTAATATAACAATTATTATGCTGCAAATAAAATTGCATGAAACAGATGCACTTTTTAAATGACAATAAACATCATGTATTCGAAAGATATAATTATTTAATTACACGCATGCTAATTATGAATTTACACGTGAACTCAGGCTTTGTTCTTAATACGTCGTTATGAATCTTGCGCATTGACATGATACTTTATGTTAACGACAACACCAACCTGCCACCAGTCGCTCTTTATATATTCGATGCAGCGCAGTATCTTAGGGCGACGTATCGCGAGGATGCAGTATTTCGTCATTGCGGTGAGACAGAAGGCCAGCAGGCCGCATAGCTTTAGTCTCATAATGACGTCCTTCTCGTCATAGATGATATGCAAGGCGCACGGTACTAACGCGAAGCTAAACGCGAGATTACAGATCGCGATCGCGATCTTGGATACGTGTCGTCCGATACCGCGGATCGCGACTGGCCAGATGCCGATCGAGCCTAAAATCCAATTGTTCAGCTTAAAAACATTTCGAATGTCTCGCCGATAGCTGGGATCGTGTTCGTCTCGTGCACTTGGCATGTTCACGATGACAAAGTTTGTCGAAAACTACACGAGCCGGACGCGCAGCATTGATTGCAAGGTCACCGGACATGCGCTTGCGCTCACTTTGTAATACATTCTTCTAGCTACGAACAGTCTATCTGAATTGATAGTACGCGATTAACATTGTGTGATCTCGAATGTTAGAACATTTATTGTGTCGTTTGCAAAGGTAACAAGCTGAAAAACTTATTTCTATTGTATATTTGGTATTTTTGTTTAAGAATACAACTTTGTATTTAATCGTGTATAAGATAAAAAATTTGCTATAATATTAAATAAAATGGCATTAAAAATTGCGTAAATATGACGCATAATCGTCGTAGGTACTTTCAATAAAGCATAGGTGGAAAGCAGGGAAATCGCTGGAAAATCAATTTTATCGAGAGTAGTATTGTTGCAATTGCACATTATCATTTGTGCAAGAAGGATTCTTCTACAGCATTTCCGCGTATTTTTCCTTGACTTTTATTTTGACTTTTAAATTGAATAATGATAAAATATTAGAAGTAAAATAAATAATTAGAAGTAAAAGAGTGATTTATAAAAGAAAAAAGCTATTGCTCTTATGTTTTAATAATTAATAAATTATTAGAACTTTAAAAATTGGATTTCCTAGTGTTTTGTTAGAAAATATAACGAATATGTACATTGCCTGTCTCTTTTTATTTTTTTAAAGTACATAGGTAAAAGTGAAACGTCTACATCAATGTCTTCTTATTAATTTTAAGATTTATGTTAATTTTTCATACATGTTATTTGTGCATTAAATAATTTTTATTTAACATGTGTACATATTTTTATATAAAAAAATTTTTATTGATTGTAAATTGCTTTTTTCCAAAGATGATCTGTATTGCATATTATTTGGCATTTATCAAACGGCAGTTTGAAGTAAATTTAAATATACAACCGAGGTTTTTAGAACCTATAAAATACGATACCAAAAATATAATATTATTGTATTAATATCGAATTGTGTCGATTTTATTTGTGTAAATTTTATTTGCTCGAAATTAATCATTTACTTCTTAGAATGCATTAATTATATTTTTTTTTAAACATAATGATATAAATCGTACTTACATTACCAAAATTAGTAAAGGAAAGACTCATTAATCTTCCAGCGGTAATTTGTGTTGGATGACGAGACATAATGATCATCAACATGAGATCAAGAGCGGCTTTTCCTGGTAAATTGTACCATTCGATTTTATACGAAGTATATCCGACTTTGCTACACTATATATCTAATTTTATTTATTTATATATGAAAATTACATATGGATTGTATATATATTATTTAAATATGTATATAAAATCAACCAGAGAGAGAGAGAGAGATAATTAAATTCTACTAATTCTAATTAATTCAATTTGATATAAAAAATATATATATATTAGCACCTGCTCTATTAGTAGTTCACCGATGTAGCAAAATATAAAGATGTTAAAGACGAATGAAACAAATAGAAAAAAGTATGTGAAGATTGCTATACTGTCACTATTGTTCCATTCCTGTGAATATGATGCAATATAATTCATACATTTTATCGGAGAATATTGAGGAGGCATTACTAAAAATTTCGGCATTACTTTTAAAACGTAACTTTTCGGAATGTATAAAATTACCGTTATCAGAGAGTATTCTATCAAACACATTATCAATGTCGTTCCCACCATCTCGATAAGGCATATCTCGCGAAAAGTATTCTCGATGCTAGCTGAAAATCTACAAGATTTTGATAAATTTAACATGGAGATAGACCGACTTAATCTTGTATCGATTAAAAATATTCTTGACAAATTTTTGGGTGAATAATTTTTCTTGGGTTCATAAATTTTCATAGTAAACTATAGATTGTATTTTCTCGTACAGATGTCATTGTCGAAACATGCAGGTAATTCTCTTCTGAAGATGCAACAGGTAGCAAGTCAGAGAGTACTTACCTCAACGCTCGCACGTGATGTTGTACAATAATCGCCATGCATTGCTCAAATTTTACACGACTGCACTCTACTTTGACAAGATTTTTCACGCGAGCTAACACGATGTCGATCTGGCCGCATGCATGAGCCACGAACATGGCTGCTAAGCAGCAGACCGACGTAGTGATGTTAAACATGACGACGCCGATGAAGCATTGCAGGCAAAAGGCGAACACGTAAACTGGCATTAATTGCAAGTCGAATAAAATATCAAAGCCGAGATAGGCCATCGGTCGGACAGTGATATTCTGCTCGTTATTAGGTCTTTGCGATAGGAACGGCATTATCGTGTTGTAGGAGAGACCACCGCAATACATGAACACTATACAAAATTTGGATAATAGGTGGCCCTTTTCCGCGTCTCTTAGCATAATTTCCCGATGATAGCCCTCTCGAACCATGCGCCAATCCTTAGTGAGGATTTTAATGCATTGCCGAAAGCTCTTATGACGTATTATCAGGAAGAAGTACTTCAGCATAGAGAAGAATACGTAACCCAGCGGACCTAGCATCTTTAATTTCTCGCTCATGACACTTCGGTTCGTAAAGGTGTATATGCTCGTTAGTATCAGGAATAAACTGAGCACAGTCCAGCACAATGCGAACGAAAACATCGCCAAGATCTTCTCGATCCTCGTGGTATCCGGATATACTAACGGCCAGATACCAAGAACTCGCAATAGCCATTGGTTCCATACCAATGTGTCAATCACGTCTTTCTCGTAGTTCGCATTGGGCCACATTGAAATCTTGCTCATGCTGCCGTGCGGAAGGCGCGCGAATGACTGAGCGCATCCTATCGATTATAGTGACAATAGAAAATTTGCGCATGACCGCCGCAAATACAATACAGTACTTTCAACTACATGTTATAAGAAAGAGAGGATTGCATGTGTTTGAAAAATCGATTTGGTCGGAGAGATGTATAGCTTTAGTTACATATTTTCACTTGTAACGATGGTTGCTCCGCATCGCACAAATAATTGTATTATTTCGAATCATCGAATATTTTTTGACTGATCTATGCGAGATAAAGTATATGATTTTGTATGGATTTGAGAAATAGAACAGAAATCTCAACAGTGTCTCAGCTGTTTTTGTTTAAACTAGATAAGCATTTTTTATGTGGGATACATAACTAAGAACATGACATTAAGAACTGAATGCATTCTATGTACGCATATGAAAGATATGTGATGGGTGATATATATTACTTTATTAATAATAATTTCTTTACGTAGTATATATATATATATATATAATTAAAAAAATATAATACAATAAAATTTAATATTTATGACCAAAATATTATATATATATATATATATATATATATATAGTAAAAAAATAATAAATATATGTAGAATATGTAATATTCTTATTTTATAACCGTTCGAAGTAAATTTAAATACATTACCGACGCTTTAAGTACCTAAAAGAGCAGGAAAAGTTTTAGTATTATGAAAATAGCAACATGAAACTTATTTTAATATAGTGTATGTTGTTTTTAAAATTAAGAAAAAAAACAAATATATATATAAATTACTAATTATGTTTTAAGCGCAATAGCTTGAAAAATGAACTCATGTCGCTAAATATGTTAATAGATAAGTCACAGATTTTGCCAACTATAGTTTAGGCCTAGGCGAATATTGAGACATCGTAATGATCAAAGATTGATAATTTTTTTCCCGGTAAATCATACCAATTGATTTCATAGATAGTTGAGCCAATTTTGCTATACTGATGAGAATGCAAAAGATTAACATAGATATATTCATATCACTTGTAATGTATAAGACTATACTAAAGTGTTATTGAAAATATTATATTATAGATTTTAAAATTGTACCTCATGTGGATAATCAATGATATCATTTTTGCATAAGAATATAATAACTAAGTAAAATGCACTTAAAAAATACTTTAAAAATATATAGCAATAATGAAAATTATAATCCTTTGCATAACAATTTTTTGAATTAGAGTAACGAACATAATGTAATTAAAAGTAAGTCCATAAAAAATTTTTTTGTTCTCAAAGACATTGGAAAGAGCACTTGTTCTGCGAGGAGTTCGCCAATATAAAAATATCAGAATATTAAACGTAAAGGAAATCAATAAAATGGAATAGGTCAAAGTCATTATTCTGCCATTCCTAAGAATATAAAAAAGTATAGCTACCATAAACTGCGATGAAAAAGTGTTCAGTGATAGACAAACTAAAAATTTGTGCAAAACTTTAAAGAAAAACTATTATATTATTTATACATATATTTTAACCATTAAGCAATAATACTCAAGTAAGCATATGATCAAAGTGGAAACAATCAATGCCTTAAGCATATTTCGCGTAGCATTTTCTCCACATTGGCCGAAAAGTGTGTTACGTATTTATTTAAAAATCTGAAAACGCGTTATTTGATTTATCCAGACAATTTCTGCAATTTTCTACTCACCTTAGTATTCGTGCATGATGTCTCACTATCATGTCTAGACATTTCTCCACAATAGTCTCCTTACTTTTTTTTCCATTGACTAGATCGTCCAATAGTTATTAATATCTATAACTGTCCGCACGCGTGTGTCGCTAAGATTGCTGCCAAACTGCCGCTATCATGACACTGTACTGGATTATAGCGGATAGGCAATGTACGCAAAAGACGATCTCATAAACGACGATCTCTTTTGCGTATTTGCCTAAGGATCGAAGTAAATATCGTAGCTGGGATAAGCGGTCTATTCGTGTAGCTGTCATTCGTTTTCATTCCGATGACATGATCGTGTGATAGGACATCCCGTCGATGAAAAGATTGCTGCCAAAGGAACACCGCGCACAGAGTGGTGAGTCTGCGACCCATCAGCGCGTTTCTCAGCATTATTCCACAATGATCCTGATGTCGAAGCTCGTCAATCCTCGACGTGTCGAATACATTTTCTAACTGCGACGACGCGCACCCCGAGGTAGTAATAATACTTGATGATTTCAGAATCGCGTGCGTTTCATGTTTATCATATGTGATCAACTATACATTAGCAAGCGATTGATTTTTCCACGATCATTGCTCGTTTAAGGATTCGTTCTACAATATGCGAGTGCGAACAGATCGAAATTCATGATCGGTTCTGACATAGTTGCATGCATATATTGTGTAGGTAATTTTAGTTTCAAGTGTTTAAAACTTATGTAATGTGTAAATCGTGCAATTTCGCTATTTGTAAAATATTGTGTACGTACACAATCATTACATACGTTTAAATTATGCATTTTATATGCTATTTGAAAATAGAAGTGCAGTGTTCGTATTTACTAATCTTTTATATATATATATATATATATATATATATATAAAATGTAGTAAATTATATAATTTTTAAATATATTATATATTTTTGCTATGCACATTTGATTATAATGGTAGCAATATTAATATTTTAGGTATTTTATGGTTGATCAAATAATAAAGATTGATATGACATATATTTTAGTTTATTGATTTCTATATGTATAATATCTGTTGGGAGCAAAAAATATATTTATAGCAAATTCTCTTGCTATTAAGAACTATAATAAAAAATATAAAAATTTTTTATGTAGTAACTGTCCGAAGCAAATTTAAATATACCACGGACGTTTTAAGTACCTGAAAGAGCAATAAAAGTTTTAATATTACAAAAATAATAAGATGAAATTGAAGTATAAAGCATACTTTAATATTGTGTGTATCTTGTTTTTAAGAGACGAAAGAATATAAAGGAATAAATTAATAATTGTGTTTTACACAATAATTTCAGTATTAATTTCAGCAAAGAACTCACGGCACCAAATGTGTAAATAGATAAATCGAAAATTTTGCCAGCTGTAAGTTTAGGTGGATAATGAGACATTGCGATGATCAATACGAGATCAAGAGCTTTATTTCCAGGTAAATCATACCAATTGATGTTATAGACGGCTGAACCAATTTTGCTATACTGATAAAAATGCAAAAGATTAATATAGATATATTTATATTACTTATAATGTCTATAACTATATCATTAAAATATCATTGCAGATATTATTGATTTCAAGATTGTATTATGTTTGTATTTAGTTATATGTGATGATCAATGATACTTTTGCACAAGAATTTAATAACTAAAATAAATTAAAATAAATAAGTAAAATATATTTTTTAAAAATTTGTTTTAAAAATATATAGCAATAATGAAATTTATAATTCTTTGTATAACAATTTCTTAAATTAGAGCGACGCATTCAATATAATTGAAAGTAAATTCGTGAGAAATTGTCTTATTCTAAAAGACATTATAAAGATTTACCTGCTCCACGAGGAGTTCTCCGATATAACAAAATATTAGAGTATTAAATGTAAAAGAAATCAATAGAATAAAATAGGTTAAAATGGCCGTAGCGTCACTATTCTCCCACTCCTGAGAAGGTAAAAAATGTATAACTATTAGAAAATTCGATAAAATTTGTGCAATGAGTTTCAAACTAAGAATTTGTGCAACTTTAGTGAAGACTATTATATTATCGTGACAATGATATCTATTACCATAATATTCTCTTTACCGTTAAGCAATAGTATTCGAGTAAGCATATAATCAAAGTGGAAGCCACTAGTTCCATTAAGCATATTTCGCGTAACACTTCTTCCACATTGGCGGAAAATCTGGAAGTATATCACGTATCTATCCGTAAAATTAGAAACGCGATCCATTATTTATTTAGATAATCTTTGTATTTTTTTACTCACCTCAGTATTCGCACATGTTGTCTCGCTATAACGCCTAGACGTTCCTCCACAGTGGTATCTTTGCTCCTTTTTCCATCAACCAGATTACCCAACAGCGACATTAATATCTGTAGTTGTCCGCACGCGTGTGTCACAAAGATCGCTGCCAAACTGCATGCCGCCGTCGTGATGTTATACGTGATTAGCGCAAACAGGCAGTGGATGCAAAACACGATCTCGTAAACTGGACTGGCTTCAGGATTGAAAAAAAGGTTGTAACCAGGATAGGTGAGCGGTCTGTGCGTGAAGTTCTCGCTGACTTGCCTAGAAGATAACGGCAGGATCGTATGATAGGACAATCCACCGGTATAAAGGAAGATCGCGCATAACATGGTGAGTTTGCGGCCCACCAGCGCGTTCTTCAGCATCATTTCGCGATGATCTTGATATTGAACGGTCCGCCAGTCGTTCTCGACATGCCGAATGCATCTTCCGAACGCGGCGCCGCGCGCACCGAGATAACAATATTTGATCGTGGAAGTTAGACAAAAACCGACCGGACCGAAGAGCTTGACTTTGACGTTGATGTCCTTTTCGTAGAACAAAGTATGCAATCCGGAAGGTATCAGGACGAAGCACAGAGCGGAGAAGCACGTGACGATCAGCGCTAGGGAGATGAGCTTCTCATTCCGCGATGCATGACCGTAGATGAGGTGCCAGATACCGATCGGTTTCAGGACCCATCGGCACAGCTGCATGGTGTAATTTATGTCGTGCTCGTAGTGTACATTGTGCTCGACCATGGTTTTGACCATGGGTTCTGGAAGTTGGGATCGATCGCGCATGCTGTCGCCCGCAAGGTGCAACGAAGACTGAAACTCGCATACGGCGGCGTCCTGATGTTGCGCGACGCGACGCAAGCGCGGGGAATAATGATTCCGCGTGCGTTTCATGTCTGTCATGTGTGGTGAACCATACATACGTAGTCGATTGACTTTTCTACGGTCATTGCTCGTCTGAGGGTGCTGTAATGTGTGAGTGCACAAAGAGATTAAAGTTCATGACGAGTTAAAACATAGTTGCACGCATATAATCCATATGTCTTTAAAGTGCGCAACTTATCATTGTCATGCGTTTTCGCGAATTCTGAGATGTTATGTATACAATCATTACATACGATATAATATTATGCCTTTAAAATACACTTGCAATGTGCGTATTTTCTAATTTTATATATATATATACTATAGTATATTATAATTTTTGAATATAATATATATTTTTTGCTATATACATTTGATTATATATATATAATGATAATATTATAATTTTATATATTAATATTTTAAATATTTTATAGTTGATAATAGATAACGATAATAGATAACGATTGGTGAGATGTATCATGTGATATTAGTATTATCATTTTCTATATAATATTTGTTGGGAAAAAAAATATCTGTAGTAAATTTTTGCTATAAATTTTTGCTATTAGGAACTAATAGAAAAATATAAAAATTTTTTATTGTGTAACTGTCCGAAGCAAATTTAAATACACCACGGACGTTTTAAGTACCTGAAAGCAATATGAGCTTTAGAAACACATGAAAATATTAATGTGATAATAACAACTAAAAATATAAAATATGTTTTTAATATTACGGACATATAATCTTTTGACAAAAAATATGAATAGAAATAAATTATAATAATTATTGAAGTATTAATAAAATAATTATCTATATGAGACTTACAGTGCTAAAAGTATTCAGGGATAAATCGCAGAAGTTGCCAGCCGTAAGCTTGGGCGGATAATGAGACATTGTAATGATTAATACGAGATCGAGAGCCTTATGGCCAGGTAAATTGTACCAATTAACTTCATACGCGGCTGAAGCAATTTTGCTGTACTAATAAAGGTATACATGCATTAAAATACTTCGTACTAATACTTTATACTACACATCGTATAAAACACTATTATATTATTTATGATAATGTGCAAAATGGTGTTTAATATTTGTAATATGATTATAACAATGTTAAGACTGTGTCATAATTATTGCTGCTCATTCGCAAATAAGATATGATTAAAGAAGAAAAGAATAATTCTTATCGTTAGGAATATTATTATATATAAATGATACCTCTTCTACGATGAGCTCGCCGATATAACAAAATATTAGAATGTTAAACGTTAAAGATATCAATAGAATAAAATACGTGAAGATTGCCACCGCATCGCTATTTTCCCATTCCTTAGAAGGCAAATATACAATTATATATTTATTATTTATCAATATAAAAAATATTTTTAATTATTATAATCCATTATCATTATAATTTTGAATATAAAAAACTATATGAATGAAGAGAAAAACTATGTCACTATATTATATGGCATTGGTTACTACGTTCTTCTTACCATCATGCAATAGTATTCGAGTAAGCATATAATCAAAGTTGCGGCCACCAGTTCCATCAAGCATATTTCACGTAAAACTTTCTCCACGTCGGCCGTAAATCTAGAAACGCGCCATGAATCTACTCGAAAATCTAGAAGCACGCGTCATGGAAATTATCCTGGAGCTTTTCCCATTTTCATCTCACCTCAGCACTCGTACATGATGTCTCGTTATTAGGGTCAAACGCTTGTCCACGGTAGTGTTCTTGTTTCTTTTACCCTCGACCAGGTCGTCCAACAGCGTCATCAATATCTGCACTTGTCCGCACGCGTGTGTCGCAAAAATCGCTGCCAAACTGCATGCCGCTGTCGTAATGCTGTACTGTATTATAGCAGATAGACAATGGAGGAAAAACACGATCTCGTAAGCGGGACTTGTCTGAGGATCGAAGTAAATATCGTAGCCGGGATAAACCAGCGGTCTATTCGTATAGTTATTGTTCGTCTTCATCCTGACCGATAGCGGCATAATCGTATGATAAGACATTCCACCGGTGTAAAGAAAGATCACGCACATCATGGTGAGTCTGCGGCCCACCAATGCGTTCCTCAGCATCATTTTGCGATGATCCTGATATTGAATCACTTGCCAGTCGTGTTCGACATGCTCAATGCATCTTCCAATCGCCGTACCGCGCATTCCGAGAAAGCAATACTTTATTGCGGAAGTTAGACAGAAGCCAACCGGACCGAAGAGCTTGAGCTTAACATTGATGTCTTTCTCGCGAAGTAGAGTGTACGGACCGGAAGGTATGAGCACGAAGCACAAGACGGAAAAGCATGCGAAAATTAACGTTACTGAAAGCAGCTTCTCGTATTGCGACGAACGGCCATAAATGAGATGCCAGATGCCGATCGGTTTCAGAATCCATCGGCATAACTGCATAGTGTAATGTACATCATTCTCGTAATGTACATTGTATATCTTATCCGGAAGTCGGGATCGATCGCGCATGCTGCCGTCTGTAGGGTGCAAACGCCGACTGAAACATGCGGACGGCGGCGTCACGACGTCCGCGAGGCGACGCAAGCGCGGGGAATAATGATTCCGCGATCGCGTGCATGTGCGATTTATGTCTATCATGTGCAACAAAGTCAGGAGATACATGCGTATGCGAAGGGTTATCCCCTTTCCCGGTCATCGCATGTCCGAGGGTTCGATGATGACTGAAAGTGCGTAGGGACGTAGTCAGTTCATAAGTTCACGACGAGTTCTAACATAGTTTCGCGGATATATGCGTTTTCAGTATTTCCGTAATGCGTAATGCAGTGTTGAAAGTATCGCAGTTAAAGAATAAGTATCTGCGTTGAATTGCCATACATTTCATACAACATCTAATTATAATATGATCTATAATATTATATTTTATCGAATGTAATTAATTTTAAATTTTAATTTTCAGCTTTAATCTTGTTAATCAATTTCCTAAATTTATTTCTATTTATTTTCAGCTTATGTTTACATAAATGATAATTTATCTAACATGATTTATAGACGAGTATTGATATGCTAACGTATATCTAATTTTTATTAAGTCCATATTTTAGTGCTAATGTCTATATTTTAGCAATAATGCCGTCCTCATCAGACATAAAAAGTACGAAGTAAATTCAGATAAGCCATGGCTGCTTTCACAATCTGAAATATTTGTTGTCTTGCATTTATTTTATACGCGCGCTACTATAATAATAGTTCTATCGTTATTTACTCACGCTGCAAAAACTGGCCAAAGATAACTCCATAAATTTTCCTGCGGTAAGTTTGATCGTGGCATTGGACATGGCCATTACTAATGTTAAACCAAGCGCACTTTTATCTGGTAAATAATACCAGTTTATCATGTAAGACTTTGTGCCAATTTGTGTACACTGTTAAAAAACTTGATTGATGCTTTCTATAGAAAACAATTCTTACAACACAATTATTTATATCACATTAGGCTTTTATGATGTAACGAAAAATTTGGATTCTTATAAAATCAAATTTAATAAATTTAATATAACTAAACATTCTTGAGAAAATTGATGACAAATTAATTGGAAAATTAAATTTATATTAATTTTTTCCCAGATTCTCAGATGACTGTTGCATTTTTAATTGACATTGCAAATATCACAAAAATTGTATAGTATAATAATTGTATGGTATAATTATAATTTAAGTACCTGTTCGGCAAGAAGCTCTCCAATATAGCAAAGAATAAATATATTGAACGTGAAGGATATGAGTAACGAGCAGAATGTCATCGTTCCTAAAGTTTCACGATGTTCCCATTCCTGCAGAAAGCTAACATCAAAATGTCATGAACACAAAACTGTTATATATTATTTTATATTATGTCATCCATGTATTTAAAACATCTTTCGCGATTATATTTCGTACCGTCATCATATTGAATCCCAAAAAACATATATTGAGCGTACATCCCACTACATCCACGAAGAAAATCTCGTTCAATAGTTCCTCAGTGCGAGTTATAAAACTGTAAGTTACGTGAAAATTTTACAAAAAACAGATATCTTTTCTTATATTATATTGCATAATAATTGTTCGTAATAAGTGAAATCATTAATAGTAAAGAGTTCTGCACACATAAGATTTTTATTTATTTTATATATATTTATCTCAAAATCATATTAGAACTCTGATATTTCGTAAGAAGGATTTTTACTTATTTATAATTTAATTCTCTTGTGTTTGTGTATATTCTTCTTCACGTATGAGTCGCGATTATAAGATAACATTAATATGGAAGTTAATGCGCATGTTACCTTAGTATTCTGATATGATATTTCACGATGTCGCTGAGTCTTTCCTGGGCCGTTTTTCCGCTGGTGCTCTTTCTTTCCTTCCCGTCCGCAAGATTCTCCAGCTTTAGCATGAGAATCCGGAACTGACCACAAGCGTGCATGGCGAATACCGCGGCGAGACTGCAGACACCGATGGTGAGCGTGTAAATGGCATAACCGGCTAGAGTCTGCGTGAACTGAGCGATTTCAAAGGACGGAGTGGTCCGTGGATCGAGGAGGCCGCGATAGATCGGGAAGGACAGCAATCTCACCGTCTCGTTATCTATTATCTCCGTTCTCCTCGCGCAGAGCGGCATCAGTGTGGTATAAAAGAAGCCGGCGGAGTACATGAAGGCTGCGCTGACGAAAGAGAGCCATCTGCCGAACTTGGCATTGTTTAACATCACCTCCCGGTCCTTCTCATGACCCATCCTGACTCGATCCCAGTCCGCGCGGATGTGTCGGATGCATTCGCTGATGCGTTCGCTGCGGGCGATGAGGATGTATTGCTTTATCACGGCCATCAGGAAGAAACTGATTGGACCAATCATTCTGATCTTGGTGTCGAGATCGGTGTCCACGAGAATGGTACCGAGAGTGCACGGGACGAGCAGGAAACATATCAGGAAGCAGCTGATCACCGACAAGATCACGCAGCTGATCTTCTCCGTCGTGGTCTCGCAAAGTGCCAGAGGCCACGCGCCGATCGGTTTCAGGAACCAGCGGTTCAGCTGGATGCTATAGTTCCAACCGTCTATCGCGGATTCGAGAGACTTTGAATGATCGTACATGGTAAATGACTAAATCGTAACGACGCACGCAACTGACTGAGCGCGAACGAATTGAACACGGGGCACGCGCATGTGCGTTTTCCGTCTCCGGACACTCGTGCATCCGTGCATAAACGCAATTGATCCTTCTTACCTGGCTATTTTATTATTAATGAGACTTCAATAGGTTCTAGTTTCTGGAACTTCATTGCGTGTTGCGTGTGCAAGTCCTCTTGAGGGGATACAGATGAGGAAGTTTCATCAAGTAGAGTTCAGAGGATATTATTCATGATTGAGGGGGAATACGTAATGCGTGTGCCGGGTTTCGTTTCCTGCTTCATATTTTCTGATGTAATCAGTAGACGATTTTGTATTTTGTGTCTCTTCTCTTACTCTGTATATACGATCATAGTAAGTATAGTAAGTGTAAGACAAACTTCTCTCTGAAAGGTTGACAAAGCTTCTTGAAGTTATGTGATATATTAATGGTTATAATTATGCAATGTAATATTCAACGAAAAAATATGTAATAACAACATTGTGAACAGTGAGATTTGATTTATTTTAATAAACAAAATATATACTTCTATATATTTAGTGAATATAATAGTCTATAAAATCAAATTTGAAAAATTATTTATATTTAATATTAAAATATTAGAGTTTTTTCAAAGGATATTTAAATAGGTATATTATTGATGTCTTCTAAACTTGGAAGTAAGACACATTACATTTTTGTTTTTATAAAATTATGTGATGTAATTATAAGTTGCATGAATGACTATGACATATACATGTATTTATCCTGCAAAATTTATACAGTTTTCAGAAAATTGCATATATTATATCTATTTGAGAACTAAAAGTTATATTACTTTGCGTAAATTCTCGCTAAATGAGAATAATATTTTAGAAGGTGATATTTTGTTAGTTTATGACTTATGCAGCAGATAATGTGTGCTTATTTAAGATAGAAAAATATTATATAGCAAATTTATTAGGTATCTACATATGTTATTTTATGATACATTGTCTATATTGTATATCGTTCATTTTTTTCACGCTATGGTTATGTAATTATTTATGTAATTAATGTCCGAAGTATGTTTAAATATGCTAATGCAGATTTAATTACCTGAAATAGTTAAAAATTACACATTTACTTAAAAAGAACTCATTACTCTTTGAAAAATATATTTATATTTTTAAATATTTAGATATTATATAAAGAAATATGTAATAATATGCATAAATAAATAACACAGTAATATAACATACACACGATACATTTGAAGTATGCAGATATTTTTTCCGGAATATAAATTGTGTGAATTATATATATATAACATAGAAAATATATTTTTGCATCACTCACATCACCGAAAGTAGAAAATGAGAGTTGAACAATGTTTCCGGCAGTAATTTTAAGGGCAGCATTGGACCTTAAAATTATCAAAACAAGTCCGAGGGCCGTTTTCCCAGGCAAGAGATACCAATTCGTCATATAAACAGATTTACCAACTTGTCCGCCCTATTAAAGGCCGTTTTATATACCTGTTATAATGCAATTGAAGAAACCAGCAATCGTTCATTTCAATAAATTTCACGATTTTAAACTATGTGATACAATTTCTTTTTTATTATACCATAAAATTTTCTAAAATTTTCTTATTTTCAGTTTGAAATATTACCTGCTCGGAAAGGATCTCTCCGATGAAACAAAATATAAAAATATTAAAAGTAACCGAAGTTAATATTATACAATATGAAATAATATTCTGTTTATTATCTTGAACCCAATCCTAAAAGAAATGTTAGGAATATATAGAGTATCAAACGGAGAAAATAAATAATAAAGTGAAAATGAGTACTATACATATATTCCGAAGTATATTCATACCATAATGCAATAATACCCTAAAAGACATATATGCATCGTACATCCGACTAATTCTACGAGACATATTATATTTGTAATTCTCTCTGTACGAGATACAAAGCTGCAAATATAGTGTACATCACAATTTATCGTAATCATCTTGTAATAATTCTTGTTCGATTGTAAATTATGCATAAAATTTGCATTGAAAAAATTTTCTTATATTTATTCTTTATTATTACTTTAGAATTAAATTTGTGATCGGGACGCAAGATATCAAAAAATATGTGTACAACAAAAAATCAGGAGTAACAGCTTACCTCAACACTCTCAGATGATGCTCCACGATGATGGCAAACCTTTGTCTCATAGAATTTCTCTCTTCATTTTGTCCATCCACGAAATTGTCCAGCCTGGACATTAAAATTTTCAGCTGGCCGCACGCGTGCATCACGAAAACCGCCGCGAGGCCACATGCGGCGACCGTGACAGAGTTGACGATGAAGGTCGAGAAGCACTGTAGAAAGAACACGAACTCGTACGCCGGACTGAAGTGCGCGTTCAAGATCTTGCTATAGAAGGGATAAGGTAATGCGCGAACCATCACACTGCTATTATCCACGTATAAGACGTCCTTAGAGAAACCTCGGGCAACATTGTACGAAAACACACCGCTGTGCATAAACACGGCGCAGAAACCGGCGATGAATCTACCTATCTTGGCGTTTCTCAGCATTATCTGCCGATCTTCGATTCTTTTGATGAATTGCCAATCTGTCTTCACGTGCTTTACACAGCTGCGTATGTCATCGACATGCATCAAAAGACAGGAATAATTTATTATCGCCATGAACCAAAAGGTGAGCGGACCGATGCTACGCAACTTGACTTCGAAGGTCTCCTGTGATTCCATGAAGATACTCAGACCGCTCGGTATCATGGTGGCGATCATCAGAAAGTAGCATACGAATATCAGAAATTTGGAACGGGCCTTTTCGATGATCGAAATGTCGACAGACCGTGGCCATAGATTAATCGCCTTGAGAATCCAACGTATTATCTGGATACTATACTCGTTGTCGACCAAGTACGTGGACGCAACGGTGCTAGGATTATTCATGGGGTCGTGTCCCATGATTTTCTGACGAAGGTAGTTAGTTTACTGAGCTATCTCTTCGCTGTCGTACACAGTAGTAATGGTCAGCGCGTGCGCAGACATTGAACGGCACGTAATGCGCAAGCTAGTCTTTATCCGTGTATTATTGTGTATTATTGTGGTCATGTGCAACACTGTTGCGGCAACAGGTAGAAGCAGCCCATAATCGATACTTGGAATTAAAGTTTCGTGCACCGAGTATTACAGTTTTGAGCGTGCAGTTACATTGTAGATCGTATTATCATGATTTATCAAAGAATAAAATAAAATAATTTATTTTTATTAACGTATATAGCAAAATATATATTGCAAATTTAAAAGAGTGGGCAAAGTGTCTAAATTTGAAAACAGAGAAAAATATTATATAGTATTTTCACAGAAATATCATTATTATTTAATCGCTTACTATACGCTATTTACAATCTATTTAATGTATAAAAAATTATTAATATTTAAGTAATAAGGGTTCGAAGTATGTTTAAATATGCTAATGCAGATTTAACTACCTGAAACAGTTATTAGTCACATTTGTTATAAAGAATATATTTATTCAGTTAGTAAAATTCAGTTAAAACTTTGAAATAATCAATCATTTTTTAAGAATCTATATTATTTGAAATAATCACTCATTTTTGAAGAATCTATATTATATATCTATTGAATAAAATGTCATCTGTATAAGAACTACATATTTATATAAATCGAGAAATACATTTTTTATTTTTACTTACATTACCGAAGGTAGAGAAGGAAAGCTCAATCATCTTTCCAGCAGTGAGTCTGATCACGACGCTAGAACGTAAAATTATCAGAACAAGACCGAGGGCACTGTTTCCAGGTAATAGATACCAATTTGTCATATAGGCAGTTTCGCCAACTTGGTCGCACTGTTATAACCCATTTTATATACCTGTTATGATTAAATCAGAAAATATGTTCGCGGCAGTATCGCATTTCAACTCATACGCGAAATTAATTATTTTGCTCTAGACTATGCAATTTCTTATTAATCGCAAAAACAAAAAAAAAATAAAAAAATAAAATAAAATCTTTGACATTTCTGATTTTTGATATAACAGCTGTCATTACGGTTACCTGTTCTGAAAGGATCTCCCCGATGTAACAAAATATAAAGACATTGAAAGTAACAGAGATTAATATTATAACATACGTCACTATACCTTCTTTGCTGTTTTGGTTCCATTCCTAAAAAAAGATTAGTTAATTCATACAAATAGATAACGAATGGCAAGCGTTATATGTAAATTTCATAATGTGCACCTACCAATATGCAATAATAACCCAAGAGGCACATATGCATTGTGCATCCCATTATTTCCACAAGACAAACAACATTTGTAATTTTCTCTATGTGAGATATGAAACTAGAAATATATTTAGGAATACATAATAAATGCATTATAATAATTTAATTGTTTGCATATATTTTTTCATATGCATATGAATGATTTATTAATATATATTATATTGATATATTATATTGATATATATTATATTGATATATTATATATTATATTGATATATTATATATTATATTGATATATGAATATATATTATATTGATATATTATATTAAGACGAATATATTTCAGAATATATTTATTCAGCTAGGTTATTGAATAAAACATTATTGAACAATATCTGGTATATTATTAAATAAAAAACAAAAGATAAAATAAAGTAAATCCGTTTTGATTGCATTTCATACAAAAAATCTACAATTAAATTATCCAATTCTTATTTAATTATTCAATTCTCACCTAAGTACTTTCAAATGATGCTCGACGACGACTGCGAATTTCCGTTGCGAAAAGTCTCTCTTTTCATTCTTATTGTCTACGAGATTATCTAACAAGGACATCAGAATTTTTAATTGACCACATGCATGCATTACAAAGACGGAGGTGACACTGCAAGTCGCTACCACTATGGAATTTACCACAAACGTGGATAAACATTGTATTGTAAACACTATCTCATACGCCGGACTTGTCGTAGTATCCAGAATTTTATCGTAGAACGCGAAAGGCAAGGAATGCACCGATACGTTATCACCGGTGGACTCTTCCAATGTCATTGCTTGGAAAATACTGTAGGAGAACACCCCGCTGTGCACGAAAGTCGCGGAGAATATCGCGATGAAGCGACCGATCCTGGCGCTTTTCAACATCACTTCTCGCTCCTTGATTTTCGTCACGGTCCGCCAATCCAATTCGATATGTTCTATACATTGACGTATGTCGCCGACATGCATTAGCAACGAGGAGTACTTGAGACTTGCGAGCACCCAATTGCTGAGAGGCCCGAAATCGCGTATCTTTGCTTCCATATCCTTGGTCTCGTCTAGGAAGATGGCCAACGCACAAGGTACTAAAATACTGGCGATGAGGAAAATGCATACTAACAACAACACCATTGACAAAATCTTCTCCTTGACCGACGAGTCTGATACTGGCCAGATGCTTATCGGCCTCAGGAGCCAACGAATCGGTTGTATGCTATACTCCTTATCTTCTATGTAATCGAATTTGACCGGAACATTCTGCAGGGAACTCTTCATGTTCGCTTCACAAGCGCACGGATACGATTGAGCGGATGATTATCCGAAAAAAAAAAAACGATGGGTGATAGTCATAGAGTAACGCGTGCGCATTTTGTCGACTATACTTTTTCTTCTAATACACGCGTCTCTTGGAGAATCGATATTTACGGTGGTAGCGAATTGAAGCAGTGGTGAGTTCATTATATGCGCGACAGCTGTTATTGCACGCAATAACAGTTGGGTCACGCAATTCGTTCACTCTTTTGTTGATAGAATAATTCTATTGTGCTTTACTTTTTGCATTTTTATTTAGAAGAATGTAATAAAAATCTTTTGCATTATTGCTGACAGTGTCTATTAGTTCTATTTTATTTGTCAATTTTATATTAATTCAAAACGGCAACCACAGAAATTGAGCTTATATCGATTAGTTTAAAAAAAAAGATAGAATGGTTTTTGTGTAATCGATACACAAATGAAACTTGTATTACAAAATAGGTTGGTCGTCTTCTTTAGAGTGCAGAGTATTTGAAAGTTGTAAGTTGTGCTCACAAACTTTGTTATATATAGAGGACTGATAATAGATTTGTGGAGGCGACATCGAATATGTTTCGTTTCATCAATTGTACATTATTCGGATGTGTATTTTAAATATGGTATTGATTAAGTTAGTAATTTAGTTGTTACTGCTGATGAAATTAAAATTTAATAAGATTAAAAAATTGATAATGAATGCCAGAGAAAATTTAATAAATTCTGATTTATATCGTATTTTAAGGGAATATATATTTTTATTTTTTTTTTATACAAAATATATTTTGCACATTGTTCACCCTACTATTTATCACATAGTCATCGTTCGTAAAAGATTTAAATATACTACAGAAGTTTTAATTACCTGAAACAGTGTTCATTTATATACTTATGCAAATAACATTATTCTAAAACTTATTAAATTTAAAATAGTGAATTAATTGAACACATAATTATCATATGATTCAAGATAACGTACATAATTTTATATATATAAATATATATAAATGTGTGTGTGAGTGTATAATTTTGTGATTAACAAAATATAGCGAGAAAACAATGTTTTAATTTTTTAATGTTTTAACAAAAGATAATTATGGACACGTTATATGTATATGCGTTACTTACATCACCAAAAGTTGCAATAGACAATTGAAATAATTTTCCCGCCGTGATCTTGATTATATTACTCGATCGTGCAATAATCAAAACGAAATTACGTGCAGTTGTGTGATGTAGTTTATACCAATTAGTTGTATATGCCATTTCTCCGACGTGTTCGCACTACCAAAATCAATATAAGATATTTTTAAATTTTTTCAGAATGATTGAAAATTTAATAACTTAGATTAAAAATGAATCTATATATATATTAGCGAAACATATATATATATACTCGAATATTCACAGTTTTGTTGAAAGTAAAATAATTATTTTGTGGTCATTGTGTATATAATAACAAGAATATTATATATTTTACAAAAATTTTGGTTATAAATTATGAAACTCTTTTGATTCGGATCTATATGTTACCTGTTCTGTGATAATTTGTCCGATATAACAAAATATGAAAATATTGAATCCCATTGATAAATATACAATAATGTAAGATGTTATTTTTGCTGCATCGAACGCTTCCCAAGCCTGAAATATTAAAACACAGACTTGTATTTTTCGTCTAAAAACAAAATTAATCTATTTTTTCTCGTACCCGTTCTACATTCTAATAAAGTGCAATATATGAATAATATACATACAAGGAATAATATATATGAGTTTATACACGAGTAAATAAAAATATTACTAGTGCGTCTAATAAAATATCTATTTTCTTATGTCTTTAGCATACCATAATACAATAATATCCAAGCAAGCACATATTTATTGTACAGCCCATCAACTCTACAAGAGAGATTTTATGCATAATACTCTCTATGCATGATATAAAGCTAAAATATATATACATATATGTAAATATAATGTAGCAGCGATTTTTTTCCGCGGCAAGAACGATATTTCCGCAATATGAATATATGAGATTACGTATAGTTCTTCGTATAGATGTATGATAAATTATTTTTTATTTTATTTTTTATAAATTATTATGTACAATAAATTATTTTTTTAATAATTCACAGGAGAGAGGTTAATTTATGATTATTGTAACGAAATTTTACATCTGTCTTTTAATAACATTGTTAATAAAATATATTCGTGCAATATGTGCTTTTTAATAATAATAATAATAATATACTTCAACACTCTCAAATGATGCTCCACTATAGTAGCTAATTTTCGCTCAGCTATATTTTCCTCTTTTTCGCTCTCAGTAAGTTCGTGCAGCCACACATACAGCACGTTCAGTTGACCACAAGCGTGCATCGCGAAGACAGCAGCCAGGCTGCAACCACCGACAGTAGAGCAACTCACTATAAACGTCGACAGGAATTGTGTAACCAGTGCGATTTCATTCACTGGACTGAATCTCGTGTCGATGATCTTGCTGTAAATTGGACACGTCATCGGATACATTGTCAAAGTCTCGTTGTCAACAATGATAGTTGTAGTTTTTATCGCTTTGGCTATGCTAAACAGGAATGCACCGCCCTGCATAATCACGCCGCAGATCCCTGCGATGAAACGACCGAACTTGGCATGTTGCAGCATCACATTGCGATCTTTGATTCTTCGTATGAGCCTCCAATCAGTTTCCATGTGTTTTATGCAATCGCGGATATCATCGCTGCGTGTGAGCAATGTCCAATAATTTACCGAGCCAATAATTCTGTGAATCAGTGGTCCAATCGCGCTTAATTTTAACTTGACATCGTTCTCTTCTAATAATACGTATAACGCACATGGTATCATTATAAATGCTACTATGGTCGAACAAGTGATAATATGTAGTAACATAACAATTTTCCAGATAATGCCTGGCGCGTCCGTTTGCGGCCAAGCACCTATGGGCTTGAGAAACCATCGATTTATTTGAAGACTGTAATCATTGTTTTTAGAATCGGTATTTTTTGACACAGAGTTCGGATTCATGATTGCTTTACGGACGCACCTGATATACTGTCGCGATGATCAATGCTTCGGAGAAAGATTGTGACAGGCGCCTGCGCCAACTTCAAGTAAAGTTTAACGAACTTCAAGTAAAGTTTAACGAACACTTACATTGATGTATTTTTTGTCTGAGAGAAACATTTGCGTGTTTAATCAATAATGGTTCGTGATGAGTGCTTTGTCCTGTCACTTTGATGACTCATTCTAAGAGAAACGCGAGGATACTTTTGCGGAAGTGAGTACAAATTTTGTAAAATATTAAGCTTCGATTTTTTAATTTTTAATTTCTGGACAATCGAACGTGGAGCATCTAAGCTTTTGAAAAATTTAATCGTGAAGAAAGTTATCATACATGTCACAGTTTTATATATGTCACAGTTATATTTATAATTAATACTCTAATCTTGCCTGAAAATATCTATTCTATATAAAATATGTTTTCTAACTTTTTCTAATCTACTACATTCCTATTTAATTACTTTCTTAAGCAAATGACTACATTTCATGTTGTCATTGTTCGCAAAATATTCAAGTATGCCATGGAAGTTTTAATTACCTGAAATAGTGAAATTCTTGTTTCTATTGATAATACGATATCGATGATGAAATTTTCAATGAAATATTTTAGTTGAATATAATTGGCAATTAAAAAAAGGTTCGTATTGAAGATTTATTAAATATAAGACTATTATAAAAAGTGATGTATTTTACTTTAATTATTCAAAATGTTACTTACATCACCAAAAGTTGCAATAGACAAATAAACTAACTTCCCTGCAGTTATTTTGATTACGTTACTTGAACGCATAATTATCAAAATGAGACAAAGCGCTGTTTTGTGCAGTAACTGATACCAATTAGTCATATATACCATTTCTCCGACATTTTTGCACTAATAAATAAAAATTTATATTTTTTTAAATTTTTAGATGTGTTTTTAGAAATATAATAAGAAATATAATGAGAAATAATAATGAGATTCAAGAAATAAAAGAATGTAATATTTAAACGTTAATCGTTTATTTTGTTAAATATAGTAATTGAATAAGTGTTTGTAATTAAATTAGATAATATTGTAATTTTATATCTATATATATAAAATTTATGAATATTATATTAATATTTTTGAATTATATTAAATTTATATATATATATATAATATATAAAAATTTTTTATATATAAATTATATTTGTATATAATTTATTTTTATATCTATATTTTTATATATTTTTTTATATATAGTAATTGTATTATATGTATATGTATATACATATATATTGTAGGTGTTTTTATATATTAAAATTTAAAAAATTCTGAGAGAAAGAGAAATTAAAAAAAAAAAAATTCTTTGAGATTTAAAGAAAAATTACAAAAAATTGTGCATTTAAATTTTATCTGTTCTGTCAAAATCTCACCGATGTAGCAAAAAATAAATATATTAAAACCCATCGATGTGTATAAAGTGATGTATGATAATGTCTTTGCTGCATCGAACGCACCCCAGTTCTGGAAAGTCAATTTGACAAATTAATTCAATGCGTAAGAGTGAAATAATTTTTTTTTTTTTTAAATCGCTTAAACATCAATTCTATTATTAAAGATTATATTTTATTTTTTACAACTAAAAAAGAGTTCCTTTAGTAATATATTTTTTAGCATACCATGATGGAATAATATCCATATGTTGTATACAATTAAGAATGTTGTGGCGGCGTTTTAGCAACATCCAATAACTTAACGAGCCCATAATCCTGTGAAGTAACGGCCCGACGGCGCCTAGTTTTGTTGCGATGTCACTGTCTTCCAATAATACGTACAATATGCATGGTATCGTAACAATTGCTATTGTAAGTGACCAAAAGACAATTATTACTAAAGCCATAAGTTTCTCTATTGTACTCGATGTACTTGTTAGTGGCCAAGCAGCAATCGGTTTGAGGCACCATCGGTTTATTTGCAAACTGTTGATGTTCTTAAAATTCATGTCTTTTAAATCACGTTTTGGATGTGTCATATTTGATTCGCGAAGGTTTCTATTGCACTGCCCCACAACAGTGCTCTGACAAGAGTTGTATTCAAATAAGCGCCTGCACTAACTTTGGAGAAGTTTGATGAACGCTTACATTGATCCATTTTTTAATTGAAACATTACATGAATGTCAGATCGATAATCGTTTCTAGCAGGTGTTTCGTCTCGTCACTTTGGTAAAAGACCGTGCACAGGAAGGAATACGAACACATAACATTTTGCAGATGAGTGCAAATTTCATGAGGTATCGTTCTTCGATTATTTAATTTCGAAAAAATTATTGAGGATGTTGTGTCTTTTCAAAAAGAATTTAATTGCAGAAAATCCGGTAAGTTTGTAATTATATACATATATGTATATCTCTATATACATATATATAAATTCTATTTATTAAACATTTATTGTATTTAGACAATGTGTGTGTGTGTGTATATATATTTTGTAACTTCTTGACTTACATTTTATATAGTTATGATTTGCAAGATATTCAAATATGCCGTGCAAGTTTTAATTATTTAAAACAATATAATTCTCATTTCTATTAATTGATTCTTTTAACAATTGATGATATCATTAATATTTGTTTCAATATCGCACATTATATTGAGCTGAATAATTATTATAGAATTGTTATAATAATTTATGGTTGAAAGAAAGATTAAAATTTTATTCAGTGAGCTTTATAACATGTGTTACTTACATTGTCACAAATTACGATGGACAAATGAAATTATTTTTCTGCAGTTATCTTGATCACATAATTCGATGACATGATTATCAATACGAGGCAGAATGCAGTTTTGTGAGACATTTATTCCAGTCGATCATATATGGGCAATTCCATGTCAAATCATATAAGAAATGGCCTTGTATTTTTTTAATCGAACGAAACTTTTTTCACGTGAAATATACATAAAATAAGGAAATACGTATTTTTTTATTTGTCTGAAATATTTTTTTTGCAGAAGTTATAAACAATAAAATTTTCGTTTAATATGAAAGAAGTTGTCAACTTAAAAAATTAATATTTCTACGACAAATATAACCAGAGATATTAATTTTTAAAGTTGACAACTTCTTTCATTTTTCACGAAAATTTTGTTGTTTATAACTTCTGCAAAAAAATATTTCGGACGAATAACTACGTGTCTCATATTTTATGTACGAGGGTGGTCTGAAAAGTTTCCGACCTAACAAAGATACAACACATTTTTTCTGAAATTTTTTTTTTATTTTTCAACATAGTCTCCTTGTAACTCTACACACTTCTCCCAGCGATGCTCCCATCTCTGTAACCCGTCAAAATAGTACTCGGCATTTTTCTCTGCAAAATAATTGTTCACGAAGGTGATTGCCTCTTCATTTGACGAAAATCTTTGTCCTCCGAGCGCAATTTTTAGATGAGGGAACAAAAAGAAGTCGCTTGGGGCTAGATCTGGTGAGTAAGGCGGATGGTCAAGCAGTTCAAACGATAATTCGTGGATTTTCGCCATGGCAACCGCTGAGGTGTGAGACGGTGCGTTGTCTTGGTGAAACAGGATTTTCTTTTTCTGCAAATGTGGCCGTTTTTCCGCAAGCTCTGCCTTCAGCTTGTCAAGTAATGATGCGTAGTATGCTCCTGTAATGGTTTTTCCTTTTTGAAGATAATCGATTAAAATAACTCCATGACTATCCCAAAAAACAGTCGCCATCACTTTCCCAGCTGAAAAAACAGTTTTTGCTTTTTTTGGAGCCGGTTCCCCCTTTGCAGTCCACTGTTTGGATTGTATTTTTGTTTCGGGCGTATAATGGTGTATCCAAGTTTCATCTACAGTAATTAATCGGCGCCAAAACTCGGATTTATTGCGCCTAAACTGCGTCAAAAGAGCGTTGGAAATGTTCATTCGAACACGTTTTTGGTCTAACGTGAGCAAACGCGGCACCCAACGCGCGGACAGCTTTCTCATGCCTAAATGTTGATCTAATATGTGACAAACACGTTCTTTTGACATGTTCATAACCTCTGCTATCTCTCTCACTTTAATTCGGCGGTCGTCTAGCACCATTTGGTGAACTTTGGCGATGTTTTCGTCGGTAGTTGCAGTTTTTGGACGTCCCGAACGTTCATCATCTCCCAAGCTCTTACGGCCACGTTTAAATTCAGCTGCCCAAAATTTCACTGTGGTAAATGATGGTGCAGAGTCCCCATACACAGAATCCAACTCATCTTTGATTTGCGTAGGCGTATTGCCTTTCAAAAACAAATATTTAATGACAGCTCGATACTCGATTTTGTCCATTTTCACAAAAAAACTCACACCAACTCACTCAAACGACTGTTACATAAAAACTGCGCGTCCAAAATGGCTGAAACTTTAGATAAGTAACTGTCAACAGATGAACAACGAAATTCAGTAGCTTTTATTTACGAGTGTTGTCATCTTCACGTTGAGGTCGGAAACTTTTCAGACCACCCTCGTATATTTCACGTGAAAAAAGTTTTGATTGATTTAAAAAATACGAGGTCATTTCTTATTCGATTTGACGTAGAATTGCCCATATGCTATTCCCCTGACATTTTTATACTAATAAATAAATCAAGATATATTTAAATATTTTCTAAAATGCTAAAAATTTGAAAATATTGGATAAAAAGATATTATAGAATAATGAAATTTATCACAATTTTTTCGCTTTTTTTTAACATTATGACAATTAGAGAGATGTATATGAATAAGTTAACATAATAATTTAAAACATAAACATAGATATTTAAAATGAGATGATATACATATAATAAGATAATATGTTTTGAGATATTGTATTTTATAATTAAGCTCGAAGACTTGACAAAACGCGTTTAAAAATAGTTCTTTCTCAAGATATTATCTGTTTTATTAAAATCTGATCTATACAGCAAAATATGAATATGTTAAAACTTATCGATATAAAAATATAGTAATTTATATAATAATATTTTTATTATATCGAATGCACACTAATTTTGAAGAATTAATTGACGGCTTTATTTACTATGAAAAAATAAGATCTTTTTTGCGACAACGATTTTGTTATTTGTTACTGATTACAACAGTTTTATTTTTTTTCTTTAGCATACTCTAATGCAATAATATTCCAGTAAACATTTAGTGCGCATTTCATCAGTTCCGCTAGATAGGCTTTATACTTTTATGTGCTATAAAATAAAAA